>CM062813.1:692309565-693045025 GCA_031772625.1 Pinus tabuliformis | reverse complement strand
TTCTTGTAGAAATGATCAATCTTTCCCCTCATTTAGCCAACTTGAGGCACTCTCGAATAGTAGCGACCATGTGACTTGGGAACTAGTTGATCGCCCCTCCACTTGAATTGAATTCCATTTTTTCCAGAAGCTTTCCTATTCCTGCCATTTCTTCTCTGATCCTTCAACCCCTCTAAAACCCTTCAGCTCCATATCCCTGAGAGTCTGACTCCTTTTCACATTGACTCCTTGGGACATGTTGGGCCTAAGTCTGGCAAATATTTATTCATCAGGACATGATCTCAATCGTCCAATAATGGCATGAAGAAGGCAATCTCGGTAAGCCTTTAAACATCTTGCTAACTTGGGTGTTTTGCCAACGTTTCCATAGCAACGATCTTGTGATGAATAACACTTCGATCACCAACAATGTCATTGCAGCTATAAAATCAGGTTCACCAGAGGCGGTGCGAACTCAGTTCACTGGTCTTTATTCATTTCCCCAGATATGATTTTTCAAGGCTCAGAAAACAAATGACGTGATGAAATAAATGGAAGCCAGATCGACGTAGAATATGTTCTATGATTTTTAGAAGACCAGAATGTTGAGTATGTTAAAGTGCTCAAAAGGAGAAAGTGCAGTCTAGAGGTGGAAAATTGTGCACTCAAATAGGTAATTTTCATAATTCCAATTTCTCCTACAGATTTTGATTTTGGATGAATTTTCCAGAGGTCTCCTCTACACCAAATGGTAGTGTATGTGCATGGAAACATTTGTTATAGAAAATCAATTTTGGAAGGGTGGGTCACTTGAAGTAGCTTTGGTTGAAGCAACGTTGAAATCCATGTGCATTTAAAGGTATAAACTATTTTCCACTTGCCATATTTGATAAAACATTTTTTTTTTACAAATAAAATCTTTGTAAAAGTGTGGGATGAGTCAAAAGCTTAAATTGAAGTGTTGGAAATAATACTGGGGGGGGGGGGGTGGAATTAGTATTAGCAAGTCAATTATTTTTCATTTCCATAATCAGATTCATATACGCTACTTCAGTTAATGGAACTCGCGTGTATACACAACTGTGTTTAAGGCAACTAGTGTATATCCTGCAAGCTTATGATTCAATTAATTCATCATATGTTGATCTTTAATCAGTGCATCAGAACCATATAAACAGTAACCAGGTGCAGTAAAAACAGAACAGACAATCACACACATGAACACAAGATATAAGGTGGAAACCCAATGTGGGTGAAAACCACCTATTGCAATCGTCTCTATCTTTTCTTTAATAAGAAACTTATTTTACAATTTTTGTATTGGTGCAGTCTTATACCAGTACGCAGGCTTCTACCTATAGAAGGCTACAACCTTCTCTCGTTCTCCATCTTTTCCTGGAAGGAGCTACAACCCCCTAGCTCTTGTACTAGATGATATGTTTACTAGTACGTAGGTGCCGGCCTATAGAAGGATACAACCTTCTCTTTTCTTCCAGGGACCACGTTTCATAAATTTTCAGACTAGATCCATTAATAACATCATTCAATCATCAAATATATCTACATCAACCAATCTCCTTTGCACCAACCACAACTAAATCAATCAATCACTTTGACAACCCTAAAATCTGATCTTTCAGAATGCTGTGACCATAATACAGTAACCAAAAACCAAGCTAGAACCCAGAACACTGCAACAGCAAACAGAAGCAACTAAAACATATTTTATGAGGTATACGCTACTTCAATGTGTCTGCAAATCAAATTTAAGATGTATACGCTGTTTTGATATGCAGAACCAGCGTGTATACGCGACTTTTCTAAAGTGAACCTGCGTACAGATTTCAAGCCTTAAGATCTTGACCCATCATATCCTTCATCAAACGCTAAGGTTCATCCTTGGTTCAGATCCAGCTATGCACCATAACCCAATAACCTGTATACTAGATCTTGCTCTTCATCAGATATTCAATACTTAAGTGCCTTTGCCTAATGATCTTCTCCTCCTTTTATAGTCTTAGGCCTTACTCAATACCATGGACCAAAACCACTTAGGACCAATACCTTGGACCAAATACCTTGGACCATATATCTTGGACCAATACCATGGATCAAAATACCATGGACCAAAACTTAGTTTTCCAAGATATACGCACCTTTCATTCTGTGAAAGTGTGTGTGTACGTATACGCTCCTTTTGGTCTGTTAACCCACGTGTATACGCTACTTTGTCAAGGTGAACCTGTGTATACATTTCTTTCATCATTTTGTGAAGTCTGATCTGTAACTCTATGTTGTTAACCTACTGAACTGAGATCTGTCATCTGAGTGAGTTGCCATCAAGGACAATACCTGTGCCATAGTGCCAAATCTGTGTCATAATGCCAACATGAACTTGAATTTCAAAATTCAAACTGAGGGTTGATGTGAAAGTTAAGTGGAGCTGAAATTGAAGTTGAATTTGATAGTAAATCATCATTTTTTGCAAGTTAATTTGAGTTGTATCGGGTGCATTCTCGGTTGAAACCGACACCCAAATTGTGAATTTATAGGAGGTAAAATGAATTCTCTTCAACTGAGTCAATTAAGTGAGTCAATTCTCTTCAACTGAGTCAATATCATTTGAACTTGTCATTGTAAACATTGGGTGCATTTTTGTTGGTATCCGACACCCCCATCCTTGTACAAAATTCAAGCGAGTGTGAAGTTAATTAAAGAAAATCAAGCGAGCGTGAAATTTATTAAAGCAAGTTCAAGCGAGCGTGTCAAAGATCAACATGGGTAAAGGAGGAAAACGTCTTCAAAATGCATAACTGGAGATTAAAGATTTGAAAGATTGCAATCATGAGTTACAAAACACAATTGAAATACTGGAATGGAAGTTGAAGCAGAATCAAACCTTAATCAATCAAATGACCAGTACATTAGAAGCAGCAAAAGATTTTCAAATTGAGCTCGAAGTGAAAGAAAAACTCATTCATGCACTTCAAATTAAGTTAAGTGAAAAGTAAGATTTACTAGATGCACAATGTGTAGAGAAGACAGATGCAAGTTGTGACACAGAAGACCTCATCACAACAGTACATGAAAGTTGTGATACAAGTGATCTTATTCAACATAATAATGAAGGTTGCAACACAGATGATCTAATCAATCAAGTTGATATAAGTTGCGACACAAATGAACTAATCAAACAAGTTGATGTCAGTTGTGACACAAGTGATCTTATCCAACCAGGTGTACTACTGAATGATGCAACAAGTAGTACCAAAGATCAAATTGATTAGTTTGATGCAACATGTCAAACAAATGAACTGTTAATGCTCGATGCCTAGTGTGACACAGAAAGTTTAATAAATCAAGTACAGGATGTTAGCAGCAACAACAAGTATAAAGAACAACAACACAATATTATTTCCAAGAAGGTGATCAGACCTTGGGAAGAAATCTCCTTCAACAAAGATCGACATGGCCTAGGATACAACAAAGAAAACACTTTGTTTATTCCAGATTTCTCAATGCCAGTTTAGTTTGTAAGTGTCGGTTTTCTAGATAGTGATCAAAATATGGTTAAGTGTAACCATTGTAAGCGAAATGGCCATATGGAGAGTAAATTCTTTGACCTCCATCCTTGTCACCATTGTGGCAAGAAAAATCATTCATCCAAAAGATGCTGCAAGCGTAATCAACCACCCAGAGTGAAGATCAATTACGCATGGATTGATCCTTAGAAGTGGTCATCTACAGTCAAACAATTGTCTATGTGTTACTGAAGGATTTAGTCTCACACGAAGACCAATTCTACAGTGAAATGAAGATGGTGAAACTCTCCTACACCTGAAGGGGGGTGTCACATGGAATGAGTCGTTCTTGCAGACAAGACCGACCTCCTAATATCTAATGATATCTAGTGACAAGCAAGCCAATCAAAATCTATCTTTCTCTAAATATGCAATTTATAAACAAAGGCAAACAAGTGTTTTAGGCCTACCTTGGGTCCAATGCAAGTTTATGGAAGCCTCGCTCCTTTGATCCAAATGAGCTCCCTTGTAGCGAATCTGCAAACACAAACAAGCACACAAATTAAATAGCACCTGAAAAGCCAATATAATAAAGCATACTTATCATGATGATCAAGGAATTCATGAAACAAATCACATAAGACAATATGTTGAGAAAAATGAATCTGATTGTATTAATTCAAGTCAAAGAAGAACTTTACAACTTGTGCCTTAATGCTGTACAAGCTCCTCCCATGGTCCAACAAGAAGTCTCCTCTACTTTGACAAGTTTCACTCTCTTCCCAATGAAGCCAAAAGGTATGTGATCTCTCCTCTCAAGCTTAACTAGGAAGTCTCAATTCCACCAGCATTTACCCTAAAAAATGTTCAGCTTCTCACCTCTCCAGCAACCAGCCCAATGCCTTAATTTATAGTGCAATGGAGGGAAGTTACTAGGTCCTCCAAAGGGATAAAGCCCTCCTTCAAAGGGATAGCTCCTCTCATCAAGGGATTAGCTCCTTCTCTTTTGGGATGCATGAACCACCTAAGAGCGAACCATCCACGTCAAAATTCCTTCTAGAATAATCTAGAATTAACCCAAAGTGAGTTTTTTAGAATAAACTTGTTCCTTTTTGACTTTCAGAGGGGTCCGCACCCACTCCTTTAGAGACAGAGTGGGCAGGTCCACAGGTAATATGAACAGGGGGTGCGGGACCACAGGCAACAGTGAGAGAAAGTGCAGAACCAAAGCTTTATTGAGTTTTAATGTCTTTCTCTCCTTTTCAAAACTTGACATGAAGAGCTGAGGCTTGAGACTTGCTTAGGAGGACAGTATGAGTGATGATAGATCCATACTAACTGCAAATAGTCATGGTGACAATATTTTGTGTAACAGATTGCCCCTTAAAGTGCGAATTCTGTAGTAGATGAGGATTTCATTTATCATCTAAGAAGAGTGGAGTATTTTATCATTTCGAGGATCATCTTGTGGAGAGCCCGGTTGGAACCTGTCAAAACATTCAATGAAAAATATATATATGAGATCATATCATCGCTGAGGTAGGCATTCCCATACTCAGATCAAAACTGACTAGAAAACTAACTACTGCTATGATATAGGAATGATCTTGTAATACATCACAAGTATAGACACATGTAGACACAGTATGGACGCAGCCATCTGTTTATGAATAGTCCACAGTATAATGAATACAAAATTCCTCGCAGCCTAGATGGCGGAAACTAGATCCAGGGTCTTCATTTCTACTTCCCGAAATAGTACGATTTTATCCATGCGAATGAATGCGTTGAAGTCGAACATGGTAGAAACCACTTGATTACCAGTCAATGATGTAAACTGTTAACAAGTGTGAGAGAAACCACCAGTAATGTCAATGGCTCTCAAAGTACTCAGTACAATCCATGAGATGTGAATAGATGTGTTGATGTCGAACATGCCACTGAATCCTTTGATCGAAGGTCAATGATGCAACCTATCATCGAAGGCGAGAAACCTGCCATTGAGGCATGCAAATCCCAAGGTAATGACGATTTCTAGATCATCTTTCTAGATAATGAGCTGAAGTCAATAGAAAGCGATCCGTCGTAGGAAGGCCCACAACACGAAATCATAGATCAAGTTTGAAGAAATTTAGTTGCAAGGACTGACTCAGGGATGGTCAAGATGGATGAAAGATATTTTTCAGATGAATGGTTTATTTGCACTGACCTCTTGAACACATAACGACACAACAGATGGATTGGTGACAATTGACCCAAAGTTAACACCCAGAAACCAGCTGAAGACTTTCAATATGGTTTGATCAACTGTTAGGCAAAGGATTTCCCAACCCAGGTGAATAAAAGTGTCGTGTTCAAGAGTGGTTACAAAGTATGACAAACAGGCTCATTTTTCTCTCTTTTCCCCCACCATTTCTGGCAAGTACCTCTTTATTTTTGACAAGCTTGAGGAGGATAACATTTGCTTGATTATAAGCTCATCCTTCGGATGAGTCCAACTTAGTTTAAATTCGAACCCTAAGAAGGAGTGGTCTGTTCCTGTTTGTAATTGAACAGGTCCTTTACTGTTAAATTTTAACGAGTCTAGTATAGGAGAAACTCGGTGTTTTTCAATTTTAGAGAGTCTGAAAAAACTTAAGAAAACTCCATGGTTGTCCTTTTTCGTAAATTTGTGTCTCCCAAGCCAGAAAAGTATAAAATAATACTTGAGAGAACCGCTTGATCATTACGACCAAGGAGTACTTTTCGTAATTAATGCCTCTGATCCGAAAAAGTAAAAAAGCGATCAATGACACGTCGTTTTATAACCAATATCGAATTTGAAACGACAAAAATCCGGGAATCTTTTCATGTTTTTACGGTCAGAAAAAGAGCTGTCAGTGGACCGTCTTTTTAGTTCCGTTTTAACGAGTTTAATAAGAAAAACTCGGTGAGCTTTTCATGTTTTAGGAGTCAAAAAAGAGCTTAAATGTGACTCTAATGTTTTTTCGTCGAAAATGACCGATTTCGCCTGAAAAATCCGTTATCCTGAACAAAAACTCAAACATTACTCATACCTGTTTAAAATGGATAAAAATGCTACAAAAGTTACCTTTTTAAAGTGAAACATAAACAAATTAACAACTCATTTATTCAAAAAACTTATAAAAAGGGCTTTTGTAAATTCATTTTTACCGTTTGAGTTTTGGCTGAGAAAATAGAGCTTTTCGTCAGAAACTTCCAGTAAATATTGCGGAAAATCCGTCCATTGGAATCGAACGCCGTCTTCTCCAGGTAATCCACATCATCCTGCTCTTTCATTATATCCATTTCAAATTTGTTTTTAGGTTTTAATTTCATTTTTTAAGGGATCCTTAGGCTAGAAACCCGCGCGCGGGGGCCCGCAGGCACAGCACAGGTAACCTGCGGACCCCAACTTTTTCTTAACGGGAAAAAAGTCAGGGGTCCGCACCTGCCGTGAAGGCAAGGTGCGGACCCACGCACTGTCTCTAATAGAGAGGGTGTGGTCCCCGCAGCAAGGGTTTTCAAACCTAAAATTCTCAAAATTCACCCAAAAACTTTGCTTTCAGACATTCTAATTCGCCTTTTTGTTGAATGTAGAGTATACATCATGCTTGATTGGCGAGAACGGGAGCATGAGGACGTAGATCTCACTGCGATAAATCATCAACCTTCGATTGAGGCATTGAAGGCATGTGGCTTATACAAATTTTGGGCCATACCTGGCATGAGGGTCCAGGTGGACTTTTTGCAGTGGCTGGTAGACAGGTGGAGCATACAGGACCAGTGCTTCTTCATTGGTGGTAACCAGCTCGAAATGGAGCCGGAAAACATATACTTTTTGACTGGTTTGCCTAAGAGAGGTGAACACTTGACTCTATTCGGGACTAGGCCAGGTGGCCAGTTTGTCGATAGCCTCCGGCTAGAGTTCTGTAACAACCAGACTAGAGACAAAGGGATAGATATCAAAACCATATCCCTTCCTGAACTCAAGGTAATAGTGTTTACTGTTACTAGGCTCTGCGGGAGCGCAACACTACATGTAGCCACTGGATCCCAGATGCGGATGGCAGTTGACTGCTTTCGAGGCACCATCTTCAACTAGTGCGATGTTGTGTTGGCTAATATAAAAGGCCAACTGACTAGAGCCAAGAACGGACAACTGAAGACCTTTGGATATGGTGCTTTAGTTGTGAGCTTTGGTCTGGAGAGGGTTCCAATGTTGGTCCCACAACACCTTACTGTTGGAGCTGGACTTCCTCGAGAGCCCAAACTGATGCGATGGGTTGCAGTTATGGCTCGTCATCCTGAGGAGGGGGCAGAAGTCGTTCGATTCACTCCTGAGTATTTCCATTGGTTGGAAAACCAGGTTTTTGCTATTCAGGACTTCCCTTACGCTGGGGTAGATTTTCGTGGTGACCCAGACATCACTCTTCCACCAGGAGAGCAATGGGATGACTCAGATAAAATCATTTTCAACATTTTCCTAATTTAATTTTTTATTTTTATTTTTTATTATATATATATATATATATATATATATATATATATATATATATATATATATATATATATATATATATATATATATATATATATATATATATTTATCTCGTCCCAAAATTGATAGTAAAAATTCCAAATGCAGATGTAGGTCCACGGCGACCAGCCGCTCTCTGGCCTTACGAGAGGAAACAACTAGCTGCAGCGCCACCAGCTCCACAGGACGAATCAGCAGAGACCTTGGCCGAATTGGAGAGCCATCTAGAGCGTTTGACATGAGACATTCTGGAGACCAGCATAGATGACATTCCTCTTAGACTACAGCGCTATGTGATTGGGGTCCCAAGACCTTTCAGGAGGTTCCTTTGTAAGGTGGCCCGTACAGTGGTTTCTTATCGAGATCATCACCAGTGATAGGATGATCGCCTATTGTAGACACATATGACATTTTTGCTTTTTGTACTATCATTTTTGCCGATCATAAGGTGTTTTTCAACCTATGATCGAAGACGATGTATATTTTGACACACTCCTATATTATTCTATATCACTATTACCGGCTTATCTTGTAAAACATGTTATGGAATGCCTTTGAATTTACTTGTATGATTATTTCAAATGTCTACTTAACATTCGAGAAGCAATTGCATCTGCTAATGTATTTAAATATCTCGGAATATGCTGATATTCAATATAGTCAAATTCACGTTCCATGAGACGCACTCTCAAAAATAATCTTAATAACACTGGATTTCTAATGGCATATACTCTATTAAGTTGTAATACAACGAGTTTAGAATCTAACCTCACTATCAAACTCCGAATCCCAAATGAAATAGATTCAGATAATAGCTCAATCACTGCACTATACTCGGCAATGTTGTTCGTTGTTTGACCGAGGCTTACCCCATGCATAGATACCAACTCGTCAGAGGGCGAATAAATAACCCAAGCTACGGAAGAAATGTTCTGTGTATTACGACAAGCACCATCAGCAAAACCAATGTATGTTTGGAGAGGCGTCGACATCTGTAATATCAAGAGTAAAACCAAGATAAGCAGGAATAATGACGAAAAACACTCTCTAAGCTAAGCACACTTTTTAAACTAAAACACACCAGCTAGAAAGAAAACTAACCTAACTAAAAATCTCCACACCCAGATTTTAAGCATAATACCTCTTCAGGTAAAGACCATTTCTGGGTTTACCTAAAGAGACCCCGTCAAAGTCTACCAATTCATAGGCCCCTTTTGCTAGCTTTCGCTTAACAACATAAGGACCATGCCACATGGGTATGAATTTTCCAGCGCCTAATTTATCATTTGCTTGATCGTACAATAAGACTAGGTCTCCTTCCGAAAAATTTCGAGGGGTAACATTTCGATCATACTGAGCTTTAATACGTTTGGCATGAGTTTCGATCGCTAATGCAGCATCACATCGATTCTCATCTAGCTGATCCAAGTATAACAAACGTTTTTCCTCTTCGGAAGTGGCTGGAAGTAACTTCATGGCCATTTGCAATGACGGGATTTCACATTCAATGGGTAACACAGCTTCCAGACCATAAACTAGTTGGAAAGGAGTGAACCCTGCTGACATTTTTACTGAGGTTCGATACGCCCAAAGCGCTAAAAATAGCATGTTATGCCAATTCGACCTATGAATCCCAATGATTCGTCGGATCATGATGACTAGAACTTTGTTGATGGCTTCAACCAGACCATTAGCTTGTGGATAATATGGAGTTGAACTATGGTGACACAAGCCAAGCTGACTTGTAAGTTTAGTCATCATAACGTTTCGAAAATGACGCCCATGATCAGTGATAATCGCTTGTGGAACACCAAACCTAGCAATTATATGATTGAACACGAAAATTGTAGCTGTTTTTCTGTCTGCCTCAAATGTTGGCATCGCCTCGGCCCACTTGGTAAAATAATCTACCGCAAGGATGAATTACGCATGCCCCCCGGCCGAGTGACGGTTACATGTAATAAAATCGATACCCCATTTTGCAAACGAAATGACGGAAATTATAGGGTGGAGAGGAGCAGGTGGAGTGCACATCTTTTGATAAAAAATTTGGCAGTTGTGGCATTTTCGGAACGCGTCAATACAATATTTAAACAAAGACGGCCAGAAATAGCCAGTGCGCAATATCTTTTGGGCTGTGGCAAACCCAGACATATGACCGCCACATGCTCCAGAGTGACAGTCATTCAAAACCCTTTCAGCTTCCTCATGAGTTAAACAACGTCGAAAAACAGAGTCCGCCCCACGGCGATAAAGAGTATCTCCAATAATTCTGAATTGTTGGGACTTGAATCGTATTTTTCGACGTTTTGACCTTGAAATTTCTGGCCGAAAGGATTGGGTCTGGAGATAAACGATGATATCCCCATACCATGGATCTAAAGTGTTGATTAGAAATAAGGATTCGTCCGCAATGGGCTCCTCCGCCACAGTTTCCGCGTCAGCACGCGGGAAGTCACACATTAACTCCGCAAAAACTAAAGATTTCTTCGACTTAGACTTTTCAAATTCCAGGTCGAACTCTTGCAGGATCACAATCCATTTGGAGTACTTGCCCCCTAGCAATTGCTTGGTTAAAATATAGATCATAGGGTTGCAATCAGAAATTACTGTAGTTTTACGTAGTAAAATGTAATGACAAAAACGTTGGACAACTTGAACAACTGCCAATGCCAGTTTCTCCACATGTGAGTTTTTTAGCTCAGTTGGATTTAAAGTTCAACTAAGGTAATATATCACATGTTCAGTACTGAATTCATCTTCCTGAACTAACACCATTCCAATGGTGGAATGGGAGGCAGCGAGATACAAGAAGTAGTCCTGGTTGTAGTTGGGAGGATGCAATAACGGTGCATGGGTCAACACGTGTTTTAGTGCATCAAAAGACTTGTCAGCTATATCATCCCAAAAGAATGGAGTATTATGTTTCAATAACCGGGTAAAACCCTTTGTGATCTCGGCATAGTTAGGAATGAATCGACGTAAAAAGTTTGCTTTCCCTTGCAAACTTTGGAGTTGGCGAAGACTTGAAGGAGGAGCCAATTTGAAAATAGCTTCAACCTTCGAGGGATCGACATGAATGCCAGCTTTCGAAATAACAAACCCCAGTAACCGACCCGTTTCTATACAGAAAACACACTTGTGTGGATTCAACCTAATTCGATAATGCCTGCACCTCATAAAGATTGCTCTTAAATGGATGAGATGATCAGCTCGATGTAATGAATGAGCAGGTAAATCATCAAGATAGGGTTGCACAATGTGCTTGATGTCATGAAACACATAAGACATGGCTCTTTGAAAAGTTTCTCCGGCGTTCTTGAGCCCAAAAGGTAATTTTCAATAAGAAAATGTCCCCCATGGACAAATGAAAGCCGTTTTTGGTTGATCAACAGGTAGAATATTGATTTGATTGTATCCGGAAAACCATCCATGAAGGAGAATATTTCATTGCCGGCACAATCATCAACGATTTGATCGATATAGGGAGTTGGGTAATTGCCTTTTGGATAGGCTCGATTAATGTCCCTATAATCGATACATATTCTTATTGCCCCTTGCTTTTTGTTAACAGGAACAATATTCGATACCCAATTCGTTAACGGAATTGGATAAATGAAACCTGCTTTGAGTAATTTTTCAACTTCTGCTTTAATAGCAGCAGCTTTTCTCGGGTGGATCTGATGCAAACGTTGCCGGACGGGTTTAGCATCCGAGTAAGTTTTGATTTCATGAACAACAATTGCGGAGTCAATTCCTGGAATTTCCTCATATGACCAGGCAAACACGTCGCGGAATTCTTGAAATAGGGCCTTATATGTTTGAATTTCATCTTCCGTACAAGAGGCACCTATATGAATGTTTTCAACAATTCCAGGCTTAACCGAAATATCAATAGGAATAGTTCGAGAAATGTTTCCCAAATTTAACTCTGAATCAAGATTTTTTATTGGATTCTGAGGTTCCTTGACATATTCAGTCGTAAAAATAGATGAAAAATCATTTTCAAAATGATCACTCTCGGGTAAAAACGAAGATCTATGATGAAGATCTTCCCATGGTAAATCATCGACACATAGGATTTCACGAATTTGCTCATCAGTGTAAACAAGTTCGGAAAAAGTTTTTGAATCCGAGTTTGATGTTGAAAGTGATTCCTCATGGACCACATTCATTAAGTCAATTTTGGTTGAAGAAAGGTCGGAAAATGACTGCACGACCTGATACGCAATTTCATATGGACTCAAAGGCATAACATCACCAAATGAGTCTATCCCAGGTTCGGAAGGTACGATCCAAGGATCATCATAAACAATGGTGTCTGACGAAATCATATGAATGGTTGCAGTAGAAGATGATGTGTTGATAGGAGGAAAAGGAAAAGTTCCCAGTAAACCAAAATCTTTAACTAGTCCTACTCCAACATCCTTATACGGGATAGTTGTTTTGTCGACATGCTGAATACTTTCAGAAGAGGCTGGGTCGGAAGAAAAGTAAGTCAGCTGGTCTAAAGTTACGATCTTTCCATTATGAGGGAACTTTATAAGCTGAAAGACTGATGAAATGACAACTGTCATAGTGTAAGACCAACTACGACCCAAGAGAAGGTTGTAATCTAGAGGGGCATCAACCACCTCCACATCTAGATTAACAGTTTTGCCTTCAACCCCTATAGGTAGATCCTGTAGAATGCCAAAAGGATGAAACCCATGGCCATCAAAGGCCTTTAGAATCGTCGGGGATTGATTTAGCGTAGGAGAACCAAGCGATCTCCAACACTGTATCGACATAATACACGTTGAGGCTCCCTCATCAATCACAGTCCTATAACAAGGCCTGTTTTTTACTAACACTGGGATCTGGAAAGCCATTTGACGAGGTAAGTGCGGTGTACTATTTTCTAGATCGAAAATTATAAGGTTTGAGTCCTGAACGTCAACATCTCCTATAGCCGACAATAGTAATTTACGCTGTGTTGGACATGATTGCAGCACTTCCAAAGCCGACATTGCTGAAGGTGAAACAGCCAAATCTTCAACAATGTTATAGTTTTGAGCCGCTCTGGCATGTGGAATGAAAGCTGAATTTCGAAGTATACCCTTGGTGGGCGGTTTGATTACTAAGTTTGGGTTAGGTTTCTCGATCTGTAGCGAATCGGAATCGGGCGCTGAGGTTGATGGGTTAGAATGAGAAGATTCTGCTTCTTTACCATCAACAAGACTTTTACTTCCATAATCATGCGATCGAGTCGCAATCCTAACATGGGACATCATCATTATGGGTTCTTCGGAGGCATTTGAGGAAGAACCTATCATCTTACTGTCTTGACTAGGAAAAGGATCCTTCAAAACAGCAGGCGTTTGGGAACCTTTGACAATTTTCACAACCTCTGCACGATGAGGGAAGTCTCTTGTAAAATGCTCTTCGTCACAAATGAGACAAGGAGAACGAGGTTTGCATTTCTCATCGGTTGATTCCGCTTTTTCTGGTTTCTCTTTCGAATTTTTATTTGTCTTATTTTTCTTCTTCCCTTTCTTCTTACCGACGGATTTTGATTTGGCTGTAGAAGACTCTACAACATGAATATCGGCGGAAATTTCCGCGGAAGAATCTCCTGTCGGGGAATCTAGCAAGGTTATGATAGGAGAATAATTCTTGGAAGATTTCTTCTTACTTTTGGTATTAACCATACCAATCATACCATCAGCGGCATGAGACCCTGAAGGAGCTGCAGTTATTTGATTTTGTTTAGGAAGATCGGGGATTTTCTCGTGTAACGTACCTGACTGCGTATAAACTAAGTCAAGGTACTGAGCTTGAGCAATTACTGTCTCTTCAGTAATGACTCCGGCCTTAGCTACATCCTCAGTGATCTTCGATAACAAAGATTTTACAAACCATTCAGCGAAGATCTGATCCGGAATAAAAACCTTCACTAAACGTTGTCGACGTCTCCATTCATGAATGTGATCTGAAATGTAAGTGGACGCTGACTGCTTTAATGAAGTTAATAATTCCATGCCATTGTCATATCTGACTGGCAACTGAAAATGAGTTAAAAACGAAGTAGCTAACTGACTAAAGTTATAAAAAGTGGCTCGCGGTAACTCACGATCGGAAAACGACTGCACGGCCTGATATGCAATTTCATATGGACTCAAAGGCATAACATCACCAAATGAGTCTATCTCAGATTCGGAAGGTACGATCCAAGGATCATCATAAACAATGGTGTCTGACGAAATCATATGAATGGTTGCAATAGAAGACGATGCGTTGATAGGAGGAAAAGGAAAAGTTCCCAGTAAACCAGGATCTTTAACTAGTCCTACTCCAACATCCTTATACGGGATAGTTGTTTTGCCGACATGATGAATACTTTCAGAAGAGGCTGGGTTGGAAGAAAAGTAAGTCAGTTGGTCTATAGTTATGATCTTTCCATTATGAGGGAACTTTATAAGCCGAAAGACCGATGAAATGACAGCTGTCATAGCGTAAGACCAACTACGACCCAATAGAAGGTTGTAATCTGGAGGGGCATCAACCACCTCCACATCTAGATTAACAATTTTGCCTTCAACCCCTATAGGTAGATCCTGTAGAATGCCAAAAGGAATAAACCCACGGCCATCAAAGGCCTTTAGAATCGTCAGAGATTGATCTAGCGTAGGAGAACCAAGCGATCTCCAACACTGTATCGACATAATACACGTTCAGGCTCCCTCATCAATCATAGTCCTATAACAAGGCTTGTTTTTGACTAACACTGGGATCTGGAAAGCCATTTGATGAGGTAAGCGCAGTGTACTATTTTATAGATTGAAAATTATAAGGTTCGAGTCCTGAACGTCAACAGCTCCTATAGACGACAATAATAATTTACGTTGTGCTGGACATGATTGCAGCACTTCCAAAGCCGACGTTGCTGAAGGTGAAACAACCAAATCTTCAACAATGTTATAGTTCTGAGCCGCTCTCGCATGTGGATTGAAAGCTGACTTTCGAAGTATACCCTTGGCGGGCGGTTTGATTACTAAGTCTGGGTTAGGTTTCTCAATCTGTAGCGGATCGGAACCAGGAGCTGAGGTTGATGGGTTAGAATGAGAAGATTCTGCTTCTTTACCATCAACAGGACTTTTACTTCCATAATCATGCGATCGAGTCGCAATCTTAACACGAGACATCATCATTATGGGTTCTTCAGAGGCATTTGAGGAAGAACCTATCATCTTACTGTCTTGACTAGGAAAAGGATCCTTCAAAACAGCAGGCGTTTGGGAACTTTTGACAATTTTCACAACCTCTGCACGATGAGGGAAGTCTCTTGTAAAATTCTCTTCATCACAAATGAGACAAGGATAACTAGGTTTGCATTTCTCATCAGTTGATTCCGCTTTTTCTGGTTTCTCTTTCGAATTTTTATCTGTCTTATTTTTCTTCTTCCCTTTCTTCTTACCGCCGGATTTTGATTTGGCTGTAGAAGACTCTACAACATGAATATCGACGAAAATTTCCACGGAAGAATCTCCTGTTGGGGATTCTGGCAAGGTTATGATAGGAGAAGAATTCTTGGAAGATTTCTTCTTACTTTTGGTATTAACCGTACCAATCATACCATTAGCGGCATGAGACCCTGAAGGAGCTACAGTTATTTGATTTTGTTTAGGAAGATTGGGGATTTTCTCGTGTAACGTACCTGACTGCGTATAAAATAAGTCAAGGTACTAAGCTTGAGCAATTACTTGCTCTTCAGTAACGACTCCGGCCTTAGCTACATCCTCAGTGATCTTCGGTAACAAAGATTTTATAAACCATTCAGCTAAGATCTGATCCAAAATAAAAACCTTCACTAAACACCATCGACGTCTCCATTCATGAATGTGATCTGAAATGTAAGTGGACGTTGACTGCTTTAATGAAGTTAATAATTCCATGCCATTGTCATATCTGACTGGCAACTGAAAATGAGTTAAAAACGAAGTAGCTAACTGATTAAAGTTATAAAAAGTGGCTCGCAGTAACTCAATGTACCACTTGGCCGCAAGACCAATTAGAGGTCGCTGGAAAAGCCTTAAATGGATTGAATCATCTGAAATGGAATTAGACGCACACCAGAGGTGATAAGTCATCACATGGTTCGACGGGTCCTCTCCTGATTTGACTTGAAACTTAGGAATATCAATAGGCAACTTATTCGGCATTGGCGGCCAAAACGGAAGATAGTTAATTGGATCATTCGTAAGGTGCGACAAGTCAGGCAAGTCCAAAGTTACAATGAACGGTAACTGACACTTAGGGTCCCTGAAACCCTGGGTCATGAGACCAGCCCCAGGAGGAGGATATCCAGAATAACTAGGAATTGGAATTGCATTTGGGATATTATATCCTCCCGGAAAACCAAGATTAACCGGACTGTTCTAGGGTTGTTGAGGTTGTTGATATGTATACCCAGGGTACGGTTGATACTGATAGACTGGCTGCTGCACAACATGACCGAATTGGTACTGTCCCTGGTACGATTGATAGGTAACTTGAGGTTGACTTGTGACAACCGTACTTGGACCAGGTTGTCCTACAGGCATTTGAACCGAAGTTTGAATTGTGACTGAGGTAAAGATGTCTGAGGAGTCGATACAGGAACAATAGAAACCGGAGCTGTCGATACTCCAGAAGTAGGTGGGGTAGATTGAATAGATGTTGCAGCAGTTGCAGCAGTCGTTTGAGGTGGAGTACAAGGCATACTAGGCCCAAACTGAGAAACTACAGAAGGTGCAGAAGTTTGAATAGTAGACTGGACAAGTTGCTGGGGTGAACCAGAAACCAAGGGTTGTCCAGTTTGAGATGACAACTATACATTCAGTTGCAAGACCTGTTGAGTTTGAGATGGATCCCACACTAAGTTCATTCCGGGGTACGGACCCATAACAGGTTGAGAATATTGAGGACCATAACCCGGTTGAGGGTAGGGTTGATAATTCAAAGGCACATTTCCAGCTCCTTGGACATATGATTGACCAGAAGGTGGGTTGAAACCTTGGGTTGGGTACTGACCTTGAGGTTGATAACCTTGAGGCACGTACTGATACTGGGGTTGACCTTGAGGTACATATTGATACTGGGGTTGACCTTGAGGTACATATTGAGTCTGGGGTTGACCTTGAGGAACGTACTGTCCTGTGGGTATGTACTGTCCTTGAGGTTGCCCCCCAGGCGGAAATTGGGTACCTTGAGGTTGCCCCCCAAGTGATAATTGAGGACTTTGAGGCTGCCCCCCAGGCGGTAACTGGCCACCTTGAGGTTGAGGATTAGGAATAGTACCTGACATCATAAGAATATCTTCTACACTCAACAACTTAGTTCCATTATTTCCAGTTAATAACCCTTGTTCAATAGGTTGAGGAGATGCTCCTGAAAAAGTACCAGTAAGTGAGTGATACCCAGAGGGAACAGAAGGACCGCCGTACAAAAAGGTTTCTGGAGATTGAGAAAACATGGACGACTGTCTTGACATATTTAACGTAGGATAATAACCCCTAGGTGTTGGGTGAAAAGGAATGCGAGGTGGTGAAAAACTTAGTCCCCGATTTTCCAAAAAATTGGTCAATGAAAGATACCAAGCACTGCTCCTAGGTGGACTGTAAAAAATTGATTCACGCTCCCTAAGTTCTATAACAGGTTGATTTTCAGGGATAGGGATACCTTCTTCTTCCGGAGTAGCAAGTTCTTCAATAGCTATAAGTCCAGAAGGAAGATTTTGGGTAATTGTTCTTTCTACCCTAGGTGAGCCAGGACCACTAGAAGTTGGAGAGGCAAATCCTGATGTTGGCATAGCAGCAAATTCAGTTTCAGGTTCGGATATATCAGGTTCCTCACCTAAATCACTAGTAGATGAAAAACTACCAGTAACTTCGGAAACAGAAACAGATTGTGGATTATAATCTACTACTAGAGCTTGATAATCAGGATGTACCACCAAAGAAGATTCTCCTTCTTCAGGTGAACCAACTCTACTGTCTCTAGGAGTTACAAGGGCTCGTAACCCTTCAGGCTGGCTCAGTGAAAACTCAGGAGGTTGGCCCCGAAGTCTACGGGACTTCCTCGGTAATTAAGCCACGATTAAATATTTTAACTACTTCACATGCAAACAAATAAAAACCTCAATGAAAACCACCTAAAGCCTCTAAAGAAACAAACAAATTGAATCACACGCCTAAAGAATCTAGGAGATCAAAACACACACAAACAGTAACTTTCCGTACTGAAAACACTATTTGGTGATGAAATCCAACGTCGCAGAGTTCAATACAGAAATGGTGGTGGAACAATTACCTCGGCAACCTGCTTAATGAATATACTGGCACAAGCTTCTCCACTAAACCGTCTCGAGTGAAGAGAACCCCCCAAAAAATCCAAGTGAGTTTAGCTGACGTCTACTCCAGGTACAGCGGGATCTTCCCTCCATCGTCACCTTATGAAAGAATTCTATAGAATATGGTCACTATGGTTACCAACGGAAACAAATATACCTGGGGGAACAGTCTACGATCCGATATGCACGCAAGGGCAGAGTAACAAGCTCAATCCCCTTGAAGGCTCCTTGACATAATCCAAGGTTTACCAACAAGTGACGCCAGGCTCCTCGACAATTGTTAATCCGAGGTTTACCGTTTTTAATACGTGAATATCTGGCGTCGTTCCCAATGAGGAAGGATTGATTCCCACACTGGTTCGGACACGATCTCGTGCTTCTCCTTTAAGAGGAGCTTTCCCAAAGCATAGATCTAACAATTGGATTTTATCTCCTACCGCAAGATACAACTACTTGTTTGTTTTACTATCTTGGAGAGTTAATTACTCCCTACTCCAAGATACTAGCCTAAGCTATGTTGGTGTAATAGAGCCCTAGAAATAAAAAGATTACTAGATAGATTTTACTTTAAGCATTATTTTTATTGGTTTTTCTTTAAGTCAAGAGGTGCGGAGATGAAACTTATGGTGTGAAGACTCGACTCGAAATCACCAAAAAAATGCACTTAAGATGATAAGCAATCTTTTCCCTTCAACGAACTTCTAGCTAGGAAAGAGTTGAGAATGCAAATACTTGTAAAAACAAATCTTTTCCTTAGCAAACAAATCAAAAGAAGAGCTTTTTTTCTTTTCCAATGCACTAAAAAATGAGACAACTAGTTATGCTCACAAAAATTTCCCTTTTCTTTCAAACACTCAAATACTACAAAAACAAACTTTTTCCAAAAGAGAATTTTTTATTTTTATAAAACACTCAAAACTATGGAAAAATCTAATCTTGAGATCTATAAATTCTAAGAACTATTTGAAGTAAAAGCTTACAAGATTTCTTTTCAAGGATGTTTTACTTAGCTATAAGCAAACTAAGGACTAATTTGTCCAGAATCACAAATCAGTCAAAAAACAACCAATTTTTGTTTTCTTTTCTAAAAATGAAATCCAAAACTTTTAACACAAGTCTTTTCGAAGTTTCGCAAAGAGAAACACAAGATGGATTCCTCAACAAAGGTAGATTTTGAAAATGGTCAGACTCATAAGAAGGCCAGTAAAAACCAAGGTGATCTGAGGCTTCTAAGGCTTCTAAGCTCTGAGCTACTACAAGACCAAAATGAAAATCAAGCTCGGCAACCAAAACTTCTAGGAATTTCACCTAAAACCCTAATACCAATGGAATTAACCTAAGAAAAGTTCCTGAGAAGTCACATGCAGGTCTGGGCAGGGGATAAAAACACCTAAACAAATCCTAAACTGACTAAAAGAGAAAATCTTAAGTTTTTTCAAAATTTTGACAGGGTCAGCAGGCCCGTAGTTCACACAGGTGCGGTACCGCTCTATGTGAAAAGAAAAAGTGCAAATAGGTCCGCACTGTGTTGCAAGCCGAGGGTGCGGTCCTCTCCCAAAAGTATGAAAAACAAAAAATAATAGAAGATCTACTAAATCTACCCAATTCCACACACAACAAGCCAAAAACAGAAACAAAAACACAGTTTCTCAAGTTAAAGTAAAGCAAATCAGAAAATCAATTCCCTAGTGGAGTCGCCATTTTGTCACACGGAATGAGTCGTTCTTGCGGACAAGATCGACCTCCCTAGTATCTAATGATATCTAGTGACAAGCAAGCCAATCAAAATCTATCTTTCTCTAAATATGCAATTTATAAACAAAGGCAAACAAGTGTTTTAGGCCTACCTTGGGTCCAATGCAAGTTTGTGGAAGCCTCGCTCCTTTGATCCAAATGAGCTCCCTTGTAGCGAATCTGCAAACAAAAACAAGCACACAAATTAAATAGCACCTGAAAAGCCAATATAATAAAGCATACTTATCATGATGATCAAGGAATTCATGAAACAAATCACATAAGACAATTTGTTGAGAAAAATGAATCTGATTGTATTAATTCAAATCAAAGAAGAACTTTACAACCTGTGCCTTGATGCTGTACAAGCTCCTCCCAAGGTCCAACAAGAAGTCTCCTCTACTTTGACAAGTTTCACTCTCTTCCCAATGAAGCCAAAAGGTATGTGATCTCTCCTCTCAAGCTTAACTAAGAAGTCTCAATTCCACCGGCATTTACCCTAAAAAATGTTCAGCTTCTCACCTCTCCAGAAACTAGCCCAATGCCTTAATTTATAGTGCAATGGAGGGAAGTTACTAGGTCCTCCTTCAAAGGGATAAAGCCCTCCTTTAAAGGGATAGCTCCTCTCATCAAGGGATTAGATCCTTCTCTTTTGGGATGCATGAACCACCTAAGAGCGAACCATCCATGTCAAAATTCCTTCTAGAATCATCTAGAATTAACCCAAAGAGACTTTTTTAGAATAAACTTGCGCCTTTTTGACTTTCACAGGGGTCCGCACCCACTCCTTTAGAGACAGAGTAGGCAGGTCCGTAGGTAATATGAACAGGGGGTGCGGGACCGCAGGCAACAGTGAGAGAAAGTGCAGAACCAGAGCTTTATTGATTTTTAATGTCTTTCTCTCCTTTTGAAATCTTGACATGAAGAGCTGAGGCTTGAGACTTGCTTAGGAGGACACTATGAGTGATGATAAACCCATACTGACTGCAAATAGTCATGGTGACAATATTTTGTGTAACAGGGGGAGTTCAGAAATCAAGTGAAAATAATTGTCTCTCCTTTCAGCTGAGAAAGGAGGGAAATGATAATGGAATTAAGGGTGGTTTTCAAACTGAAAGTTTTGAAAACATCATCAAAAGTAGCCAGTGGGCATCATCAACAAATCAGCGAGTGGGCATCATCAAATTAGCTAGTGGGAATTCGTCAACAAATTAGTCAGTGGGCAGTTTCAACATCAACAAATTCGCCAATGGGCGTTCTCAACATTTTGTCAGTGGAGAAATGATGCTGATTGAAAGCAAAGGATAGATGGATCCTTTTGCAGCTTGGCACATGATGAGGTTGTCGTGCAAAATTTCAGAGATGACTTAGACTTGCAGTTGACTCATGTTCTCTTCAGATTAGAGTTTTTCAGCATCCAGCTTTGGCGGTTTTTCAGGCAGAGTTTTTTGAGGATCAACACTTTCAGCA
Source organism: Pinus tabuliformis (assembly GCA_031772625.1). Taxonomy (NCBI): domain Eukaryota; kingdom Viridiplantae; phylum Streptophyta; class Pinopsida; order Pinales; family Pinaceae; genus Pinus; species Pinus tabuliformis. Next base: position 693,023,412 of record CM062813.1, on the reverse strand, counting down.
TGAGGACTTGGAGATGGTACCAGGTTCTTATTTTGGACTTATCATTGGGGGGGGGAATGTTAGCCTCACTCTCATATGTTAAAACAATTCTAAGTCCAAATAATTAAATTAATTAAAATCATGAAAGTTAGGATTTAAACCTACCTTTCTAGATTGTGTTTGTTCCTCATAGGTAGGAGTTATTTTAGGCCTAGTTGGTTGAGAGATTCTCTCCAGCTAGTTAGGCTTCTAGATTAGTGTGTTGTTGAGATATTTTCTCAACCATAGTGTCCAAGATAGACATACTATCTTGAGACAAACTTCCTCATGTATTTATTTGTACTATTATCATTCTTTGTACATTACATTGAGAGTGTGAGGAATATAATACAGTGAGGCTTTCAGGCCTTTTCCACCATGTCTGATTTGTGTATATGTATGCTATTTATTTTATGAGTGTTTTATTAGTTTATTAAATTTTTTTATTTGGTATCAGAGCAAGGTTGAATGAGAGATAGTCTATGTGTGAATGTTTGTCTATGAAATAGACTGCGTGAGTGGGATACTACGTAAAGTTATTAGAGAAAGACACATTTTTTGTAGTTGAAGTTTGTAAGTGTTTTGATCTGTGGAGAGACCAATGTTATTGGACCTCCGAGTTTGAGTGATTGATGGCTGCGAAGGAAAAAGCTCAGAAAATGGAGCAGAGCGACCACAATACAAGTATAATGTTTTGAGAAGGATTTGGTATTTTATGGGTTTCTGCTACCACAGAATGATACAGAGTTGGCCTCAACAGTTTTTAATATATTTTAATTGAAAATACCGATTCATGCACCAATCGATTTGACAACCTACTGAATAATCGATAATTCAGGCCAAAGATTAGTCAAGCATCTTGCACAGATTATATCAGTGAGTAGCAAAGTTTGCATCAGTGTGGTGTTTTTTTTGTTGAGAACACTTGAACATCAGTCATTTAGCAGAGCAAAGTTGATGTGCTAATATCATGAATAGTTCGGGTAGGAATTCGTGAAGATCTACTGAAAGCTACCTCAAGACAGACCAATATCAATAAAACAATATAAATTGTTTTGAAGAAGAGATGAATATGTCCAAGTAACAATTTCACAGAGGTTACAGGCAACAATTACATCTTCGGCAGTGGATTTAGATCCAAAGCTTCTAGGCCCTGTTGCGTCAATCAGTTTATGGTGCATATGCAAAATCGTGAAGAGTTGTTGTGTTCGCTGCATGGTGTGTGTTGTTGCATTCTAGAATTGATGTGCGTGAAGAAAAGATCTGTGTGGATCCAGTTGTGGAGCTCTGAAGGAAACATCCTGCATGAAGCATTGGACGTTGGATGTGCCTGCGTTGGTTGGTTCCTTTGTTAACACTGGATTTGAAGCTTTGTGTCTCTCTCGGACAGAGAGTAATCCAAGGTCCTCGGTGGCATCCATTCAATTTGGCCAACCTTGAAAAGTATATTTATCTAAATTAAGCGCAGATTCTGAGAATCAAGTTCAGACCTCTTCTGAGCATGCCTGAGGATTATTCTTTTTGCAAATGTCTTGGCTATGAAAGGTTGAGTTTGATGCAGGAATATTTGTATCAATATTTCTTGTAGAAATGATCAATCTTGCCCCTCATTTAGCCAACTTGAGGCACTCTCGAATGGCAGCGACCATGTGACCTGGGAACCAGTTGATCGCCCCTCCACTTGAATTGAATTCCATTTTTTCTAGAAGCTTTCCTATGCCTGCCATTTCTTCTCTGATCCTTCAACCCCTCTAAAACCCTTCAGCTCCATATCCCTGAGAGTCTGACTCCTTTTCACATTGACTCCTTGGGACATGTTGGGCCTAAGTTTGGCAAATATTTATTCATCACGACATGATCTTAATCGTCCAATAATGGCATGAAGAAGGCAATCTCGATAAGCCTTTAGACATCTTGCTAACTTGGGTGTTTTGCCAGTGTTTCCATAGCAACAATCTTGTGATGAATAACAGTTCGATTACCAACAATGTCGTTGTAGCTATAAAATCAAGTTCACCAGAGGCGGTGCGAACTCAGTTCACTGGTCTTTATTCTTTACCCCAGATAGGATTTTTCAAGGCTCAGAAAACAAATGATGTGATGAAATAAATGGAAGCCAGATCGATGCAGAATATGTTCTCTGATTTTTAGAAGACCACAATGTTGAGTATGTTAAAGTGCTTAAAAGGAGAAAGTGCACTCTACAGGTGGAAAATTGTGCACTCAAACAGGTAATTTTTAGAATTCCAATTTCTCCTACAGATTTTGATTTTGGATGAATTTTTCAGAGGTTTCCTCTACATCAAATGGCAGTGTATGTGCATGGAAACATTTGTTATAGCAAATCAATTTTGGAAGGGTGGGTCACTTGAAGTAGATTTGGTTGAAGCAACATTGAAATCCATGTGCATTTAAAGGTATAAACTATTTTCCGCTTGCCATATTTGATAAAACATTTTTTTTACAAATAAAATCTTTGTAAAAGTGTGGGATGAGTCAAAAGCTTAAATTGAAGTTGAATTTCAAAAGTCAAAGTGAGGGTCGATGTGAAAGTTAAGTGGAGCCGAAATTGAAGTTGAATTTGATAGTAAATCATCATTTTTTGCAAGTTAATTTGAGTTGTATCAGGTGCATTCTCGATTGAAACCGACACCCAAATTGTGAATTTATAGGAGGTAAAGTGAGTGAATTCTCTTCAACTAAGTCAATTCTCTTCAACTGAGTCAATATCATTTGAACTTGCCATTGTAAACATTGGGTGCATTTTCGGTGGTATCCAACACCCCCATCCTTGTACAAAATTCAAGCGAGTGTGAAGTTAATTAAAGCAAATAAAGCGAGCGTGAAATTTATTAAAGCAAGTTCAAGCGAGCGTGTCAAAGATCAACATGGGTAAAGGTGGAAAACGTCTTCAAAATGCATAACTGGAGATTAAAGATTTGAAAGATTGCAATCATGAGTTACAAAACACAATTGAAAATACTGGAATGGAAGTTGAAGTAGAATCAAACCTTAATAAATCAAATGATCAGTACATTAGAAGCAGCAAAAGATTTTCAAATTGAGCTCGAAGTGAAAGAAAAACTCATTCATGCACTTCAAATTAAGTTAAGTGAAAAGCAATATTTACTAGATGCATAATGTGTAGAGAAGACATATGCAAGTTGTGACACATAAGACCTCATCACAATAGCACATGAAAGTTGTGATACAAGTGATCTTATTCAACATAATAATGAAGGTTGCAACACAGATGATCTAATCAATCAAGTTGATATAAGTTGCGACACAAATGAACTAATCAAACAAGTTGATGTCAGTTGCGACACAAGTGATCTTATCCAACCAGGTGTACTACTTAATGATGCAACAAGTAGTACCAAAGATCAAATTGATCAGTTTGATGCAACATGTCAAACAAATGAACTGTTAATGCTTGATGCCCAGTGTGACACAGAAGGTTTAATAAATCAAGGACAGGATGTTAGCAGCAGCAACAAGTATGAAGAACAACAGCAGGATATTCTTTCCAAGAAGGTGATTAGACCTTGGGAAGAAATCTCCTTCAACAAAGATCGACATGGCCTAGGATACAACAAAGAAAACACTTTGTTTGTTCCAGATTTCTCAAAGCCAGTTCAGTTTGTAAGTGCCGGTTTTCTAGACAGTGATCAGAATATGGTTAAGTGTAACCATTGTAAGTGAAATGGCCATATGGAGAGTAAATGCTTTGACCTCCATCCTTGTCACCATTGTGGCAAGAAAAATCATTCATTTGAAAGATGCTGCAAGCATAATCAACCACCCATAGTGAAGATCAATTATGCATGGATTGATCCTTAGAAGTTGTCATCTACAGTCAAACAATTGTCTATGTGTTACTGAAGGATTTAGTCTGACACGAAGACCACTTCTACAGTAAAATGAAGATGGTGAAACTCTCCTACCCCTTAAGGGGGGCAATTCAGAAATCAAGTGAAAATAATTGTCTCTCCTTTCAGTTGAGAAAGGAGGGAAATGATAATGGAATTAAGGGTGGTTGCCAGACTGAAAGTCTCGACAACATCATTAAAAGTAGCCATTGGGCATCATCAACAAATGAGCCAGTGGGCATCATCAAATTAGCCAGTGGGTTTTCATCAACAAATTAGCCAGTGGGCAGTTTCAACATCAACAAATTCGCCAGTGGGCGTTATCAACATTTTGTCAGTGGACAAAGGATGCTGATTGAAAGCAAAGGATAGATGGATCCTTTTGTAGCTTGGCACATGATGGAGTTGTCAAGCAAAATTTCAGAGATGACTCAGACTTGCAGTTGACTCATGTTCTCTTCAGATTAGAGTTTTTTCAGCATCCAACTTTGGCGGTTTTTCAGGCAGTGTTTTTTGAGGATCAACACTTTCAGCATGAGGACTTGGAGATGGTACCAGGTTCTTATTTTGGACTTATCATTAGGGGGGGAATGTTAGCCTCACTCTCATATGTTAAAACAATTCTAAGTCCAAATAATTAAATTAATTAAAATCATGAAAGTTAGGATTTAATCCTACCTTTCTAGATTGAGTTTGTTCCTCATGGGTAGGAGTCAGTTTAGGCCTAGTTGGTTGAGAGATTCTCTCCAACTAGTTAGGCTCCTAGATTAGTGTGTTGTTGAGATATTTTCTCAACCATAGTGTCCAAGATAGACGTACTATCTTGAGACAAACTTCCTCATGTATTTATTTGTACTATTATCATTCTTTGTACATTACATTGAGAGTGTGAGGAATATAATACAGTGAGGCTTTCTGGCCTTTTCCACCATCTCTAATTTGTGTATATGTCTGCTATTTATTTTATGAGTGTTTTATTAGTTCATTAAATTTCTTTAGAATTCAAAGGTTCAAGTATGTATTGGAGCAACTAAATTACAAAGCTAAGGAGCATATGTGTGTTGACTTTAGAAGTTTGACGTATCTTCTTAAGAGGTTGACTTGATGGATGGAGGAAAGACTGTGTCATGGTAAAAAAGGTTTTTGTTTGTCTCAACTTGATTTCATTCTACTAGATGAAGAGTTTGATTAGGTTTCCCTTTCATAGGGGTTTTTCCCTGGTTGTGTGCCTATCTCTGGTGTTTTTGTGATCTTCTTCTTTGGCATCTATCTTGATGGTGAAAAGAACATAATAATAATAATGAAGAATTAAAATAATAATCACAAGAATTTGTCAAAGTATAAGAGAAATTGAGCTCAAGAACATAGACTATATGCTACCCTAAATTCCCCAACATACTATGCTTACAGTTCACAAGTATTATGAAGCATATTGATATAGGGTATATTGATAACCATTAATTGTTTTTGGGGAACTGTTAAAAGGTCAATGGTTGAAACATAGTCTTTTAATTTGTTTGTTTTTCCATCACCATTTAGATTGGTGGAGGAAAGACAATAAGACATAAAGACACCTTCATTTCAAAGTTGCTAAAAAAGGTTCTAGCTCGTTGCATTCACTTTAGTGAGTCATTCCAAACCCTATCTGATATGTGGTTGAATGATGGTAATAATAGAGATAGCAAAGGTAGGTTTCTTAAATATGAACTTCCAATTAATTTGTTTGGTGACAATAAAACTCCCCCTTCTAATCTGGTTAAAAGGTACATAGGTAGCAATCAGAAGGGGAGGAGTTATGCATTCGAATTGACTTCCGAGATAAAGAGGAAATAAAATATGCAATATAATTAGGTTGATCCAATGCTTAAACATGATATTAACCCATAACGCATTGACATACTCTTTAGAAGACCTCAGAACATGGTGATTTCACAAATAGGGACAACTATTATGGAGGAGATACCATAAGTATTTGTTGAAGATAATTTTAACATTCACCTCACATGATTATTGAGCCAAACCTCTCACCACAACTGGTTGAGTTAAGATTATTTGGCAATATGGCAGATGAAGAGTACAAAGATGACAAAACAGAGGGAGAAACTACTTTTGGGTTTCCCAACCTTGACCTGACAACGAATGTTGCTATGAAGAACATTCCTCCATTAATCATGCCCAAATTTTGAGGTATGGATATGAAGGATCTAAATGCTTTTCTCTCTGAATTTGAGATTCTATGTTGAAGTTACAATTATGTACATGATGCCCAAAAATTAAAATTGTTCCTTGCCACATTAAAAGATTCTACTCTTAGATGGTTTATGGGACTTGGAGAGTCCATTACCATATCTTGGGATAAAATGAAATCCACCTCCCATAACAAATATTAGGACTATTATAGAACAAAATATGCATGCAATGGCATTTTCAAGATGTAGCAATAGCCAAAGGAGAGCCTTGAGGACTTTGTTGAGAGATTTTTCTACAACCTCTAGAAGACTAAAGTAGATGGATTAATTGATGAGACTATCAAGACCATATATTTGAAATTTGTATTAGAAGAATACATAGATGTTTTGAATCTCATGCGTTTTGGTTATATATCTTAGTTATCATTTGCTGACATTTGTAATGTGCTGGAAATACTCAAGGAACAAAGCCAAATCTGGTAAGATTATAAGAGAAAATTTCTCATGAGTAACTAAGCATGTTTCAAGGGGAATAACAAAGATGAAGTTAGGAAATTTGCTTGAACATTTCAAAACAGAATCCTTGGGACCCTCAACTCATAGTTAGACACCTTGAACATTAAAAAGAAACAAGAAAATGCAAACACAACTTAACTATTTCTTGTCATCAATGTAGGAAAAGGCATTCTCCTAAGTACTTTCCACTAAATCATGTGAGGTTTTTTGTCATATGTGCAGATGACCATGTTTTTCTTTGTTGCTAGGACTTCGAGCTATCTATAAAGGAAGAAATGAACCAACTGAACCATCATTTTGAGTAGCATAAAGGAGACCATGGCAACCATGGGCACAAGGTATGTCACCAGACCCTTCTTCGTAGTTTCCTTCATTTTATAATTCATTTCCTCAATAGTTAAATACTCAGATGCCTTGGTAGCTTGTGTGGCCTCAACAACAAACTCAACCCCAACCTTGGAATTAAGTTTGGTGAGGCAATACCTTTGGAAATGTGCCCTCACAACAAGTCCCCATGTCTTATCATATCTATCCACAATACTCTCCACCCTTAGCACAACAATATCATCCTTTGCAAACAAAAGTAAGTGCACCACAATCGTCCATTCCTCAATTGCCAAGATTGACTACAATGAAAAATCCCTTTAGATCAACCCAATCGTAACAATAGGCCAACTCAACCTACTTTTAAAACCAATATGCAGACCTTTCCAACATATTTTGTTACCCTGGTACAAATTCAAGACATTCATCTTAGGTTAAGAAAGGTCCCAAAACCAAAAGATTCCACCGTTTTCATTGAGGAATAATTTGAAGAGGAGGAAACTATTGATCGAGTGATCAATGAAAACCAACCTAAGGAAATGATTACTCCTACCACATAAACACCCTCTACTTCATAATTGTAGCAACCTCAGGCAAAAAAGCCCTAAAGTTCTACTTCATATGTGTTAGAGCCTAGATTGAACTTAGGCTGAAGGGAGGCAATCCTAGGATAACCACAAACCAAGCATAACCTGGTAGCTAGCCCTACTAGGTCGGGAGAGGGCTCTCTCCTTTTCAATCTCAGTCGAGATGACTGGATCAGATATGGATTTTAGTATAGGTATAGTAGCTCTAGGGTTTTTTGATTGATTTCATTGGGTTTTTTGCAGCATCAAATGGAGCAGACAGTTTTGGGTCCACGAAATCAAGTCAGGATGCAGGGTGTTTTATGGGGCAAGGTAGGTAGTTGTTTTGGCACTTGGAATTGAGTGAGATGAGAGGTCTAAGACTGGTGAGGAGTCGAGGAGGGCATGCAAAGATCATGTATCCTTTTCAAACAGTGGAAAACATCAAAAATTGAATGGTTTCCCAAAGCAGAGCACTGTAAACAATGTATTCTACCTATCTATCTTGATATCATTAAGCTAGAAGAAACAAATTAGATTGTGGCACACATAACACATGAGAAAAACTAATAACAGAAGGAGACACTATGCAAAAACACTTTACCACAAGTATCCCATAAAAATAGCTGCAAATCCTGGTTTATTTCCTTGCCGAATTGCTGATAAAGGTGTACAATATGGCTCAGAGCATCCAAGAGAGTCCAACTTTTTCTAATGACAGAAAAAATACATAATATAGACATCAAACCACCTATTCTAGCCATCAGGGGTCGAATCCAAGAGATAAGGAACTGTTACAACCATTTCCAAACAAGGAACATGAAAATAGGCAGTGGAACAACTTGCCTCTATAAGCATGGAAATTGATTCATTGACCCCCAAACCACCTCAAACTGATGAATCTACCCTATAAGATCATTTAAAAATTAAATTTACATACCATGGAATTAATTACAATCATAAATTCATCCATGAAGAGAGAAAAAGTCAACTTGCAGTGAAAGTAGGCGAAAACTGGATTTTTTAGTAAACTGGCTCTATGTGCAGCGCCACTGGCCAGGTGTGCAGCGCCGCTCCATAGCCACTTTTGGAGGTTTTCCCTTTAGCAAAATTTAGCCCAAGATAGCTCATTGGAAAGGTCTTCCTGTCTAGTTTCTAGAGCATCTTGAATTTTTTCATTTGGAGGTCATTTTCCCCCTCAAAAGTGAAATATCCTAAGACTACTTTTGTGTGTCCAAAAAGAGGCAGAGAGGTCATTTTTTGCCCTTTTGGTGACCTAGTTTTGCTCCAAAATTGATGAGATTTTCTGGGTTTTATGCTATCATCATGCTAAATCCAAATATATAAGCCTTTCCTCCAAAAAGTGCTCCAGGGAAAAACGCAGCCGGTGGCGCTGCACATTTAGGGCAATTCCCTATTTTCAAAATTCCAAAATTTGAAAAAGACAAAAATTTATCAAAACTTGCCTAGATTTAGCACAAGGCACCATCATTAGTTGCTTTGATGGGCTAGTGAGGCTTCAGCCAAGATTTTCAACTTATCTTGTTCCTTTTTTCTCCTTAAGGCCTTCCTCAACCTAGCCTTAAGCTTCCTCATTCTTATGTTACAGATCTTGTTGCGAGTCATGTAGTGGTAGGCCATGTGGCGAAGCATCTTCTTGTCTCTGTTGTCCTTCTCAATTAGCCCCTCAAGGTGTATATTAACCCTCTCAAGCCAAGTTTCCCTGTGTTAAGTTATGGTATATTCTATGCTTATAACAGTTTACTTCTTTTCCTTATTATTTTCCACAGATTAGCAATCACATGTACATAAAGTAAAGTGCAGATAGAACATTAAATGATCAACAGAAAACAAGCCAAGACAAGAGACACAAGATGTGGCGGCTAGCTAGGGACAAACCCCACAATGTGTGGGGAAACTATTTGGTCAAATCTTCTTTTATCTTCAATAATTCAGCAGAGAGAAATAGTACAATAAATCTGATTCATATCAGAAGTAGCAAACCCTAGATCAGCAGCATCAACATTAGCGGCTTTATCATCAAACTAGGGCAGACAATATCTCACAAATCGACCGTCGGATCGGCTTGATTCCACCACCAAAAGTTGTGGCTTCCAGAGGAGGTTTATATGAACCTACAATGCAGTTCAAATGAGGAGATCTTCTAGTCCACGCAGGTCAAACTTTACTTCTGCAGTTGCAGCTTCAATTTCAATAGCTTCCTTCAAACTAGGGCAGTCGATATCTTGCAAACCGTTCGTCGGATTGACTTGATTCCACCACCAAAAGTTGTGGCTTTCAAAGGAGGTTCAGATGAACCTACAACATAGTTCAGATGAGGAGATCTTCTAGTCCATGCAGGTCAATCTTTACTTATGCAGTTGCAGCTTAAGTTTCAGCAGCTTCCTTCAAACTAGGGCAGTCGATATCTTGTAAACCGCCCGTCGAATTGACTTGATTCTAACACCAAAAGTTGTGGCTTTCAGAGGAGGTTCAGATGAACCTATAACGCAGTTCAGATAAGGAGACATTCTAGTCCACGCAGGTCAATCTTTACTTTTGCAGTTGCAGCTTTAGTTTCAGTAGCTTCCGGCTTCACATGTGTGAGGGAGAGACCCTTTTCTGCGCAATAGAGAAGATACTCTTTTCTGCGCAGTAGAGAGACAGAGATGTGATGAGATGAGTGAGTCCAAATGAGGAAAATTCCTTTTGTATTTATACACAACTGATGATGTTTGAATAGATGCGACTGTTGGACTTCTGAGCCTACATATGTTGTAGGTCGGCTTGATAATAATTCCATAATCAAAATAAATTCATATCTGCATAAATACTTATCAGAATCGGATGATATTTATATCAATCCTACACCTCTTGACGAGAGGAGTCGAATAAAAATATTATCAACCATGAATAAGATGACCGACATGAAGTTTTTCCCTAGTTGCCAATTTTAACACCCTATCATTCTCAATTTCTTGTTCAATTGAAGTCAACTTGACCTTAGCCTTCTTGGCCTTCTGTCTGTTTTGTTTGATCATTTGCAGCTCCATGAGGACTTGCTTGTCGCTCAATTGTTTGTTTTCTTGCTCTAAATATTTGATGACCCACTTAGCCCTCTCTAAGTTATCTAATAAGAATTGTATCTCAATATCTTGTTCTTTTATGATCATGTCTTTGGCAGTCTTTGGATCTTGAGTTTCTAAGTCAATGACACCAACCCCTTGATAAGTGAAGTGTTTTTGTGTCTCCTCATGATCAACAAGGTTAAAATATCTTTCTTGCTCATCACTAAGATCCTTCCTTTGCATCTTTTTCTTGTCCTTACCTTTGCCCTTGCTTTGCTGCTCAACCTGTACCTGTCTTGCTGAAGAAGAAGGCAAAGCCCCTTCCACTCCTTGTGGAGATAGCATTTGCCTGTAGCCTGATGATGAAGGTGAGACCCCTTCCACCCCTTGTGGAGATAATACTCGCCTAGCAGCTGCAAAAAGTTTCCTAGTGCCCCTCTTATATGTCACAAACACTAGCACTCCAACAGTTTCAGTCTCTTTGACCTTTTCATGTCCTGAAGGTTCACCTTCTTCATGATGTACTGATGAAAAAATTTGTGGGCCTTTGAACATCTCATGAGAAATGAAAGTCTCCCATGGCATGTTAAGAAGGTTTAGCTGATGTAGAACAATGGTTTTAATCAAAGAGTAGTGGAAAATACTATTCAACTGTTGGGGGTATGGTTTCTTCTTTACAATATGTGCCATATTCTCAATATTTCTGAACATGAAGTAAGGGATATTCATCATTCTTACTCTAGTGAAATGCATCAGCAATCTAATGTGGTAGGCATACAACTGGGAGAACCTACCTTCACAAGTGAAGTACTTGATAATGATCTTCATCAATGGAGCAAACCTCTCTTCCAAAAACTTGAAGGGGAATACTCCCTTTAGTTTGTCTTTGTATCTAGCCTTGATGTAAGGCTCATAGTACTCCCTATCAATATCCTGACCTTTGTTCCATTTTTCACCCACCTCTGGAATACCTGTAGCCTCTAAGATGACAACTGGTGATAAGGTGAATGTAATTCTAGCAAGGGTTACTTCATTATTATGCAAATGTGTCACAAACAACCTTGCCAACTCATGATGAAATTTAACTCTTTCTACCATTTCACAAAAACCAAAGCATGACTGGTGTTTAAAGCAAGAAATGGCAAGTGGACAGGCTTGCAACTCCCTCAAACTGGTGGGTTCCTCTCTGATAATCCTTCCTCCTTTATGAGGCTTCCTTTGTTGTATGTTTCTCTCCCTGGAACTGTCACTAAGGGTGTCTTCTTCAAGCTCATATTCACTGTCTCTTTCCATTGTTTTTATAGCTGTGAACACTTGTGGTGAATGATGAGATAGGGTGGATGGATGAAAGATGAGTATGAAGAGATTTTATGGATGAGTAGGTGAGAGTGAATGGGATTTAGGGAGTGAGTAGGGTTTTGGGGATAGTGTATAGGGTTTAGGGAGTGAGTAGGATAAAGTGTGTAGGGTTTGGGAAATTTGTATGTGGGAATGGGATTTAGGGAAAATATATGAGGGAATGGGGTTTAGGGAACAATAGAAAATGGATAAGATAGGAAAACAATAAGAGAGTGAGCTTGTCAATTTTATGAGACAGTTTGTGTGAAAACTAGGGTTTTGACTTTATGAGTGAAAGAATCACCAAAACTTGATGTAAAAACCCTTTTCAACAAGAAACATTGATGTACTTACTTGCAAAGAGGTAAACTTGGATGATTTGAGGCAAATTGGGCGATTTGGAGTGATTTGGGGCTTGGCTGCCAAGTGTGCAGTGCCTCACCCAGGTGCACAACGCCTCCTAGGTGCGCAGCACCCGTGTATTTTTACACTGAGAATGACTGCCAGGTGTGCAGTGCCGGCCTCTGATGCGCAGTGCCGGTCAGAATTCCTTCAAAACGCAGCACTTGCACTCCTTTACTCAATGACACTTAAAATCGCCTTTTAGCTCTTGAACTTCAACTCCAACAATGAAATGATTAATAGAGGGATGGTCTTTATGTTGCTTTTCAACTTTTTGATTTTTGATGTAGAAAACCCACTTTCATAATGTCTATTTGATTTTTCAAATACTTTGTTTTTGGATGCTTGATCTTTTTGCTTGGATAGGTGAACTGATGCTCAAATTCTTTGACTTTTGCAGTGGCAGGTACTTGGCAATATAACCGGGTGACCAGGAACAACATGAAACCATTTATTACATATGAGAACAATAAAATTACATGAAATTTAAAAATAATATACAAATGCTCTGTTTTCACCTCAAAACTAGTTTTGAGGTGAGAACTTTATTAAGCTTACAAATTAAGAGATTAGAACTTTTCTGATCATTATTATCATCCTCATGTGTCTGCTGACCATTATTAACAACAATCACTGAATTTTGACCATGGTGAAAAACCCTAAGACCTAATGAGACTGAAACCTTATGCCATTGATGAAATGAATTGAAAATAAGCATGAATCATTGACTGAAAGGTATGAAAGGAGGTCAGCAGATATATATCATGAGGGAAAAACTGAAATGAGCCCTACCATCAGTAGATCCATGACCTAATGGAATGCAACTTATCAGAATGGGACTCCTAGTATGAAATGCAAAAGAGTAAATTTTGATCACTGATGGCAGTGTGAAGACACTGACACTAACATTGGCTCCAATGGGGATGGTAGCTCCTTGGAGGTGCCAAGAACCATAGATCTCTGGGAACATGTAGGCTAGTGCCTCATCCATTGGGAAATATGGTCAAGACACTTCAAAAACTGAAACTGACACTATGAAAACTGACTCAAGACTCAAACTGACTTAAGACTCAAAGACTAAATTAAACACACAAACTGATACAAATCACTCAACTTTATAGCCTTCACCTCGGGCCCCAAGTTGAAATGACTATGTACCTTTGAAAACTTGCAATGAAAAGGAACATGGTATATACAATGATCACTTTGTGATTTCAGAAATCACCTTAGAAGAAGTAGCGCTTCAGGAGCCTACCATTGACTAGTCCTCCTGAACAATCTTGTCCATCCATCTCCTTGAGAATAAATGCATTTTTTCCTCTGTATGCAACAATCTTATAGGGTCCCTTCCATAAATTTTCAAACTTACCATGCTTGCCCTTATCTTCATTCCTAGCATCCCACCGCAATACTACATCCTCAAGCTGGAATTTATCTGCTTTTGTTTTCTAGTCATAGATCTTTTTGATCTTCTCCTGCAATCTAAAAGTGTTTTGAAAAACTTCCTCTCTTGTCTGTTGTAAATGGATCATCTGATTTATTCTTCGCTGAAAGTCATCCTCCTCACTGCTTGCCTCCTGTAAAAGTTTCACAATCGACACCGCAAGAGATGTTGGAAAAACTGTGTCAATGCCATAAACTAGTTCAAATGGAGACATACCTATGGACTTCTTTTGGCTCACCCTGTCATCCCACAAGGCATTAACTAACTTTTTATGCCAGCCTTTCTTATTTGTTTCCAGCAGCTTCTTGATGATGTTCACCAATGACTTATTGGATGATTCAGCCAGACCATTACCTTGCGGATAATATGTTGTAGAATGACCCAAGGTAATATTATACTTGCTGCAAAAATCGATCATCTTCTTTGATTTGAATGCAACTGCATTATTTGTGATGATTTTACTAGGACAACCGAAACTAGATAAAATATTTGATTCCAAGAATTGAATGATTGCCATATCGGTGGCTTGTTTGGTTGGAATTGCTTCAATCCACTTGGTAAAATAGTTGGTCGCTGTTAGGATCCATTTGTGCTGAGCCGATGATGTTGGATGGATTTCCCCGATAAAATCGAGTCCCCATTGCTGAAAGGGTGCATTAACTTGAACCGGTTTTAGAGGAAGAGGCATCAATTTTCTTTTACCTTGAAAAACCTAACATTCATGACAGCTCATGACTGTTTTGTACACATTTGCAAATAAGGTTGGCCAGTAATAGTCTGCTCTCAATATTTTGTTTGCTGTTGTCTTCCAAAACAAGTGACCACAACAATCACCCTTGTGAAAGTCACTCATCACCTATTGGGCTTCATCTTCAATTAAACTGTTCAACAAAACATCACCTGGATCTTTCCAATAAAGGGCATTATTCAAAATGCAGAATTTAGCAGCTTTAAGTTTGAGAGATCTACCTTTGTTCTTTGTCATCCCTGGAGGTGGCGAAAGGTGCTGAAGTACATACACAATATCCGGATACCATGGTGACTGAAGGAACATTTCAGACACTTGAATCAAGGAGCTTTCTTCTTCATCTTCCGACATGGCTGCGATGAGATTTATATCTAAAGCATGCATATTTGATTACGCCATTAACCTTGCTAGGCCTTGTCCTTTGATCAGCTTTGTAGGCTTGATCTCCAGATCGTATTCTAACATTGCTGCAATCCATTTTCTCTGCCTTCCTTCTGGATTGGTTTGTACCAACACATCCTTAACTGCTACATTAGGAACGTATGCTATGATGTGAGAGTGCAGAGCAAGAGCAAGAGCCTGTTTCTCAATTATGTTGTAACGCAAAGCAACATCTCTAATGATCCTACTGAAAAATGCAATGAGATTTTCTAGATGATCGTTCTTTTGCATTAAAACTGATGCCATGGTATGCTCAGATGCAAATGAGAATAAAATGAAATCTTGTGTATAATTGGGACTAATCAAAACTGGGGCTGTAGATAAAGCATACTTTACCAAATTAAATGATTTCATAACATCCTTCATCCATTTTACCACGTTGTCCTTCTTTAACATATTAGTAATTTCTCTAAAATGCTCGGCTAGATTGGGTACAAATCTTCGCAGGAAATTGATCTTACCGTTAAAAGCTTGTATCTCTTTTTTGTTCCTGGGAAAATCTACCTGTTGAATTTCCTCCACCCTTGAAGGATCAATGTGAATTCCTTCCTTTGAGATAATATGACCAAGTAGATTCCCTTCATCCATAGCAAAGAGACTTTTCTTCGGATTGAGTGATATCCCAAATTTCCTACATCGCTGAAACACAATCCTCAAATGGTGAAGATGCTCATCATCTGAACTTGAAAACACTGTCAAATCATCTAAATATACAACCAGAAATACATCCTTTTCATTTGCAAAAGCGATGTCCATTGCACACTGAAATGTGGCTCCAACATTTTTCAAACTGAATGGCATTTTAGCATAATGGAAAGTTCCCCAAGGGGTGGTAAATGCAGTCTTATCTCGGTCATCTTCATGCACTAGAATTTGATTATACCCTGAATATCCATCGAGCAGTGACATGCGCGATGCTCCAACCACTCTCTGGAGGATATGATCCATCTTCGGCAGCGGGTAGTTGTCCTTCAATGACACTTTATTTAGATTCCGGAAATTGATACACAATCTGATCTCCCCGGTCTTCTTTCTCACAGGAACAAGATTCGAAATCCAATCAGAAAATCTGATTGGGACAATTATACCAGCCTTGTATAATCTGTTTATCTCTTTTTCAGTGGAAGGTATCAACTTGGGATTGATTCTTCTCAGCTTCTGTTGGAATAGCTTCTGATTTGGCTTCATGTGAATAGTATGTTGAATTATGTCTTTTTTATACACCTTTAGATCTGGATAATCCCAAGCAAACACATCAGCAAATTCAAATAACAATATAACATATTTAGACTTTACCTAAGGAGACAATGTCTTCGACAATTTCACAAACTTGGGCTTATCTGTCGTTCCAAGATTAACATCCTCAACACCTTTGTCTATGGGCACCACGATTAGCTTTCTAGCCACATAATCTTGATCGAAAAGTTCTTCTAAAGGTATGAGACCTCTAGGAATAATGTTGTCTTTTAGCTACAATATTTCCATTTGATTCACCTCAATTTCCGGTTCATCAGTATCATAGTCAACATCTATGGAAGCATCCTTGTAGTTTCCTTCATTTTGTAAAAAGGTATTGATCTCCTTATCATCCCAAAACACTTGCCAATACCTTAAATTGTCCGGAACAGCAGGGCAGTGCTTGACATGGATCTCAAACTTGTTGTTGGAATTCATCGGAATCTTCAAATTACTTGCAGCAGTGGCAAGTGAATCTGCAATAACATTTTGAGTACGAGGTACTACTATCAACGTATAATCTGGAAACATCCTCAAGATATCTAAAACTGCATTTCGGTAGGCTCTCATCCGCGGGTGTTTAGCTTGATATTCACCCTTGACTTGCTTAATTATCAGTTCCGAATCTCCATAGATTGATATCCTTTTTGCATTCAGCTTTTTGAGAATTTTCAAACCTGCAATCAACGCTTCATATTCGGCTTCATTGTTAGAACAGTCAAAGGCCAATTTATATGAACAAATTCTAACATTACTAGGGACTTTATTTGGCTGGAAAACAGGGCTGTGAATCCAAATTCCTATGTCGGCACCATCCTTACCCACGACTCCATCAAAATCCATGCTCCATAGACCTGCTTCTTCTTCTAAATGCTGAAATTTTGTTTCCTTCTCTTTCTCACTTTGACTGACCTCTTCATTTTGTTGTTGTTCATTACCCTTTTGCTGCTGCGGATATGTGGACTGCTCAGAGGTACTTGCAATTTTGTGTCTTTCTTGATCAAGGACTGCTCTAAATTTTTTTGAAATCTCTGGCACATCTTCTACTTCAACTAACTGACTATCAACATAATTCAAACCACTATCTGAAAATAATACAAATGACTCTAAATCCGTATGTACAACATTAATTGGATGATAAAGCGGTTTCTCCTTGCTTGTAATCATGTATTTCATTTTCTTCTCCCTGTATAGTTTTCTAAATTGGCCAAACACGGGAATGGTAGCATAGGAGAAATCTAGTTGTAAAGTCCCTTTAAGCTTTTCACCCCACAATCTGGACAAAATCATACCAAACTGTGGTGGAATTTTCGCAACAACCACATCCATGAGAATATTCTTTGTCGGGATTTGGTCTAAAGATACCACCAAGTCTTTAATAAGACCAATACAGCGGAGCCTACTGGAATCAAAAGAATAGAGGTGATGATATTTTCGAGTAATGTCAAGGCCCATTTTCTCCATAATGGCTTTTGGCATCAGATTATGGGAAGCTTTGGAATCAAACATGGCATTGTGGAGGACATACTCGTGCAGTCTAAGGCTTATATAAAATGGAGGGACTTCACTATCCCGAGACTGACCTTCTAAGGCAGGGCCAAAAATGAGCTCAGGGTGATCATATTCTACATTAACCATATCAGATAAAGGATCTATGTGCAAAATTTTTGACATCCGGTGTTTATAGTTGCTGTTCTTCATCAATTCAGTCAAAGGAATTGAAAACTTTAATTTAGCAATCTCATTTTCTAAACTAAAAGAGGAAACTTTATCTACCTCTTTAACTGGAGAGTCCTTCTTTTTGACTTTTTCTTTCGCTGCACTTTGCTAATTGTTCTTCTCATTTGTAGTTCTATTTGCAGATGGTCCTTTGCTGGAAGTCGGATTAGCAGGCTCCTTCCATTTCTTATGAATATTTGAGGAGTCATTTTTGGGCTGCATTTCTTTTCTCTTTTGAACTGGACTGACTGGTACATCTCTAATTCTCAATGAATATTGCTTCTGCTGTGCTGTCAATGCATTCATGTATCCTCGCTAATAATCATCTGACTCATCCTCCAAAACTGCCTCATTTGCTAATATGTAGTCTTCATCCTTTTGAGCATCTGGGACCTCCGAATATTCTTCGTCTTCCGTGAGAAAAATGGGCAAACCATAAGCTGTAAAGAAATGATTTGCCTCTACCACCGGATCATCATCATCCTCATCATTTATTCCATGCACATAGTTTTGCTGCAAAGGAGTTCTGACCTGCTGCTGTTGTGCCGTCTGATCTTGTGCCTTTTGCTCCCTTTGTTTAATCTTGAATTGGGGCCACTGTTGTCCTCTAAAGTTGGGATTTCTGATCGTTGTTTCAGGCTTATCTGCAATTATCAACCGATCAAACATCTTCTCAATTTTCTAGAGTATGTTATATGCCTGAACATTTGAGGAAGATGCTTCTTCCTTTATGGTCACCTTCTTTTTAGTTTTCATCCTTACTCTTTTGGCCAGCAGATTTTCCTCTACACTTACTGCATTGTTCTGCATGTCTTTAGGTGTGGTAGGATCTCTCTCTCGCAACGGATATGCCATATCAACATCGAAGCCATCTGGAAATTTGATCAATGATAAACCCATCGATGGTTTAATATCAGCTAGAATAGCATTATAAACTGCATTGAACCTTACATAATAATCTTGGACACTTGCACCTACATTCCTTTTGATATTTTCATACTCAGATAGAATTTGGAGAGGATTTTTCTTTACCTGCCATCAGTCTAGGAAATGTATATGCAGAACTGGCAAAGTATTGATAGATGCTACTGGTAATGCTTTGAACCAATTTTGAACCTCACCTCCAAAACTCTGTACAAATAATCTCATGGACACATTTTCGGCATCTACCTCATGAAGGTCGAAGAAGTCATTCATCCTATCAACATGCTGTTGCGCTGTGATACTTTGAGTGGCATCGAACAAAGGTATCTTACTTTGGTAATCAGTGGGCATATCATCCAAATTCTGAGGCAGAATGAGAGGTGCATATCTGGCAGCCATGACTCGAGGTGGATTTGAAATTGGTCTTGGGGAAACTGGGGGATTTAAGACAACAAGGGCAGTTGATGTAACAGAAGTGAGGAGTGTTTTATGGGTGATGATAGGCTGATGAGGAAGTGAAGGTATAAATGGAGATGACGGATGATTCTCTGAAATATGGGGAAATGATTATGAGGCGAAAGATGTTGAAGCCAAATCAGAGAGTTCAGGAATTCGATCAGTAGTGAGGGATGACTGAGGAGAGTTTTGAAGATTTCGGTTACTTAGCAATTTGGCCCTTTCGATTTCAAGTTCTTTGGTGAATTTTGGGTCTGCGACTATGTCCAGCAATTCACTATCAGATGTGGTTCTAAACAGGGAGAGACCAAAATATTCGTCAAAAGGGAGATCTTCAAGGAACAACCACTCCATAGGGCATGAATGAGATCTGAAAACCGGTCTTGGACTTAGTGAAATTTCTTGTCTGAGTATCCTCGAAATGAGATTAGGATTTTCAAATACGGGAGGAGGATCGGGATCAGGATTAGACCTGGTGTATCTTCTTGAAGCCAATGTGTTCAAAATTCTCAATATTCTCAATATTGCTTTACAACTTTCCACTTTTCAGCCTAATGAATTCTAAACTTATCATCAAAAAGTTCAAAACTTCTTAATAATACTGGGGTGATTTGTCTTCTTCCCCAGTATGGTCGCCACTATGTTAGAGCCTAGATTGACTTCAAGCTGAAGGGAGGCAATCCTAGGATAACCACAAACCAAGCTTAGCCTGGCCATACCAGGTCGGGAGAGGGCTCTCTCCTTTTTAATCTCAGTCGAGATAACTAGATTATATATGGATTTTAGGCTAGGTATAATAGCTCTAGGTTTTTTTGCTGGATCAAATGGAGTAGGCAGTTTTGGGTCTGGGAAATCAAGTCAGGATATAGGGTGTTTTATGGGGTGAGGTAGGTAGGTGTTTTGGAACTTGGAATTGAGTGAGATGAGAGGTCTAAGATTGGTGAGGAGCTGAGGAGGGCATGAAAAGGTCATGTATCCTTCTCAAACAGTGGAAAACATAAAAAAACTGAATGGTTTCCCAAAGCAGAGCACTGTAAACAATGTATTCTACCTATCTATCTCGATATCATTTAGCTAGAAGAAATAAATTAGATTGTGGCACACATAACACATGAGAAAAACTAATAACAGAAGGAGAAACCATGCAAAAACACTTTACCACAAGTATCCCATAAAAATATCTGCAAATCCTGGTTTATTTCCTTGCCAAACTGCTGATAAAGGTGAACAATATAGTTCAAAGCATCCAAGAGAGTCCAACCTTTTCTAATGACAGAAAAAATACATAATATAGACATGAAACCACCTATGCTAGCCATTAGGGGTCGAATCCAAGAGATAAGGAACTGTTACAACCATTTCCAAACAAGGAATAGGAATATAGGCAGTGGATCAACTTGCCTCTATACGCATGGAAACTGATTCATTGACCCCCAAACCACCTCAAACTGATGAATCTACCCTCTAAGATCATTTCACAATTAAATTTACATACCATGGCATTAATTACAATCATAAATTCATCCATGAAGAGAGAAAAAGTCAACTTGCAGTGTAAGTAGGCGAAAACTGGATTTTTTTGCAAACTGGCTCTATGCGCAGCACCACTGGCCAGGTGCGTAGTGTCGCTGCATAGCCACTTTTGGAGGCCTTCTCCTTAGCCAAATTGAGCCCACGATAGCTCATTGGAAAGGTATTCCTGTATAGTTTCTAGAACATCTTGAAGTTTTTCATTTGGATATCATTTGCCCCCTCAAAAGTGAAATCTCCCAAGACTGCTGCTATGTGTCCAAAAAGAGGCAGAGAGGTCATTTTTTGGTAGTTTGTTGCCCTTTTGGTGACCTAGTTTTCCTCCAAAATTGCTGAGATTTTCTGGGTTTGATGCTCTCATCATGCAGAATCCAAATATATAAGCCTTTCCTCCAAAAAGTGCTCCAGGGAAAAGCGCAGCGGCATCTAGGGCAATTTCCTGTTTTCAAAATTCCAAAATTTGAAAAAGACAAAAATTTATCAAAACTTGCCCAGATTTAGCACAAGGCACCCTCATTAGTTACTTTGATGGGCTATTGAGGCTTCAGCTAGGATTTTCAACTTAAGGCCTTCCTCAACCTAGCATTAATCTTCCTCATTCTTATGTTACAGATCTTGTTGCGAGTCATGTAGTGGTAGGCCATGTGGCGAAGCATCTTCTTGTCTCTGTTGGCCTTCTCAATTAGCCCCTCAAGGTGTATATTAACCCTCTCAAGCCAAGTTTCCCTATCATTCTCAATCTCTTGTTCAATTGAAGTCAACTTGACCTTAGCCTTCTTGGCCTTCTGCCTGTTTTGTTTGATCATTTGCAGCTCCATGAGGACTTACTTGTCGCTCAATTGTTTGTTTTCTTGCTCTAAATATTTTATGACCCACTTAGCCCTCTCTAAGTTATATAATAAGAATTATATCTCAGCCTCTTGTTCTTTTATGATCATGTCTTTGGTAGTCTTTGGATCTTGAGTTTCTAAGTCAATGACACCAACCCCTTGATGAGTGAAGTGTTGTTGTGTCTCCTCATGATCAACAAGGTTAAAATATCTTTCTTGCTCATCACTAAGATCCTTCCTTTGCATCTTTTTCTTGCCCTTACCTTTGCCCTTGCTTTGCTGCTCAACCTGTACCTGTCTTGCTGAAGAAGAAGGCAAATCCCCTTCCACTCCTTATGGAGATAGCATTTGACTGTAGCCTGATGATGAAGGCAAGACCCCTTCCACCCCTTGTGGAGATAATATTCGCCTAGCAGCTGCAAAAATTTTCCTAGTGCCCCTCTTATATGTCACAAACACTAGTACTCCAACAGTTTCAGTCTCTTTGACCTTTTCATGTCTTGAAGGTTCACCTTCTTCATGATGTACTGATGAAAAGATTTGTGGGCCTTTGAACATCTCATGAGAAATGAAAGTCTTCCATGGCATGTTAAGAAGGTTCAGCTGATGTAGAACAATGATTTTAATCAAAGAGTAGTGGAAAATGCTATTCAACTGCTGGGGGTATGGTTTCTTCTTTACAATATGTGCCATCTTCTCAATATTTCTAAACATGAAGTAAGGGATATTCATCATTCTTACTCTAGTGAAATGCATCAGCAGTCTAATGTGGTAGGCATACAACCAGGAGAACCTACCTTCACAAGTGAAGTACTTGATAATGATCTTCATCAATGGAGCAGACCCGTCTTCCAAAAACTTGAAGGGGAATACTCGCTTCAGTTTGTCTTTGTATCTAGCCTTGATGTAAGGCTCATAGTACTCCCTATTAGTATCCTGACCTTTGTTCCATTTTTCACCCACCTCTGGAATACCTGTAGCCTCTGAGATGATAGCTGGTGATAAGGTGAATGTAATTCCGGCAAGGGTTACTTCATTATTGTGAAAATGTGTCACAAACAACCTTGCCAACTCATGATGAAATTTAACTCTTTCTACCATTTCACAAAAACCAAAGCATGACTGGTGTTTAAAGCAAGAAATGGCAAGTGGACAGGCTTGCAACTCCCTCAAACTGGTGGGTTCCTCTCTGATAATCCTTCCTCCTTTGTGAGGCTTCCTTTTTTGTATGTTTCTCTCCCTGGAACTATCACTAAGGGTGTCTTCTTCAAGCTCATATTCACTGTCTCTTTCCATTGTTTTTATAGTTGTGAACACTTGTGGTGAATGATGAGATAGGGTGGATGGATGAAAGATGAGTATGAAGAGATTTTATGGATGAGTATGAAGAGATTTTATGGGATATAGGGAGTGAGTAGGGTTTTGGGGATAATGTATAGGGTTTAGGGAGTGAGTAGGATAAAGTGTGTAGGGTTTGGGAAATTTGTATGTGGGAATGGGACTTAGGGAAAATATATGAGGGAATGGAGTTTAGGGAGCAATAGAAAATAGATAAGATAGGAAAACAACAAGAGAGTGAGCTTGCTAATTTTATGAGACAGTTTGTGTGAAAACTAGGGTTTTGACTTTATGAGTGAAAGAATCAACAAAACTTGATGTAAGAACCCTTTTCAACAAGAAACATTGATGTACTTACTTGGAAAGAGGTAAACTTGGATGATTTGAGGCAAATTGGGCAATTTGGAGCGATTTGGGGCTTGGCTGCCAGGTGCACAGTGCCCATGTATTTTTACACTGAGAATGACTGCCAGGTGCGCAACACCGACCTCTGATGTGCAATGCCGGTCATAATTCTTTCAAAATGAAACACTTGCACTCCTTTACTCAATGACACTTAAAATCGCCTTTTAGCTCTTGAACTTCAACTCCAACAATGAAATTATTAATAGAGGGATGGTCTTTATATAGCTTTTCAACTTTTTGATTTTTGATGTAGAAAACCCACTTTCATAATGTCTATTGCTTTTTCAAATACTCTATTTTTGGATACTTGATATTTTTGCTTGGGTAGGTGAACTATTGCTCAAATTCTTTGACTTTTGCAGTGGCATGTACTTGGCAATATAACCAAGTGACTAGGAACAACATGAAGCCATTTATTACATATGAGAATAATAAAATTACATGAATTTTAAAAATAATATACAAATGCTCTGTTTTCACCTCAAAACCAGTTTTGAGGTGAGAACTTTATTAAGCTTACAAATTTAGAGATTAGAACTTTTTTGATCATTATTATCATCCTCATGTGTCTGCTGACCATTATTAACAAAAATCACTAAATTTTGACCATGGTGAAAAACCCTAAGACCTAATGAGATTGAAACCTTACGCCATTGATGAAATGAACTGAAAATAAGCATGAATCATTGACTGAAAGGTATGAAAGGAGGCAAGCAGATATATATCATGAAGGAAAAACTGAAATGAGCCCTACCATCAGTAGATCCATGACCTAATGGAATGCAACTTATCATAATGGGACTCCTAGTATGAAATGCAAAAGAGTAAATTTTGATCATTTATGGCAATGTGAAGACACTAACACTAACAATATGCACAAAAATATTAAGAACCTAAAACTCCTTCTTATCAGGAGAGATTAGCCATAGAAAAACTTGTTGCCCAACTAGAATTTGATTTAGAAGCATAATTGAAAAATGTTTATGTCAAAATTCCCCTTTTGTAGGCCATCAAGGATGTCCTTATATATGCGAAAACCATCACAGAATTATGTATGAAAAAGGCAAGAGGGAAACAAAAGGAGCCTCTCACTATTAAAGTAGTAGGAAAATTAGCTAATTTGATGTCTGAGAAGCTTGTGATGGAGAAATATGTAGACCCCAGAAACCTTGTAGTCATCATCTTCATCAACAATGTTTCCATAGATAACAACCTTATCGATTTAGGGGTTGCCATAAACATTGTGACTATCCCAATAATGAAAAAATTGTAATTGCAAAGTCTTCGACCCACTCCCACTATATTTGAACTTGTTGACAGATCTGAGGTGCCTATGGGATTCTTGGGCGATAGTGTTTGGTAATTTAATTGATGTTAAATTAATTACATGAATTATCAACTGGGGCTAGTAAACTGATGAAATGTATGTGCACTGTATGTGCTAGGAGTCTTTGTCACTCATGCAATTCCTAAGTTAATTTGAGATATCGAAATGTACATGTTTCTCTACAACTATGTAAGTAAATAAATTGCTCATAAAAATGGAACCAATTCTATTTCTCTTACTTAAAATAAAATCACACTCACACTTTGCTTGAAATAAGATCACTCACACTTGCTTTAAAATGAAATCACTCTTGCTTATAAGTAAAATAACACTTGCTTAAATGAAAATCATTCTTGCATTCAAATGGAGTCACTCTTGCTTATAAACAAAAGTACACCTACAATAAAATCACACTATAAATGAATCTACTTTAACAAAAAGAAAGGTTAGCTCTGCAAATGAAAATCGTATCTATATCACTACAATGTAAAGTTATGCTTCTAATCTATGTTAACTCATACTCTGTCCATGTGCACTAGAAATCTTGCTTCTCTTCAACAATAAAAGATTATATAAACCCGCTGCAAAACAATCTTAATCCTCTATTTAGCAATAAAAAATTAAATCATTAAACAAACTGATAGAAATCTACACGAAACATAAAATGAATTGCTAACTGTAAACAAAAGGAAAACCTTACTATCTCGAGGGGTCCCTCCTACGAGAAGCAAGTAGCACGATAACAATTTCACGAGATGATCAACCACACATTGAGATCACACAACAAGAAAATGGAACGAAACAGAGTTTGTATAACAAAACAAAGTTTTTTACAAATAAAATTCAAGTCCGTCTTAGCTATGTCGAGAGGCATATTTATAAAACCCTTATGCAATAAATGTTTTAGATCATTACGCCTATGCTAATCGATATTAGCTATAATTAATTGTAAAAGATAAGATATCATGATTTTCTCATGATTTGCTATCAATGCAACAAATCACGAGACAAACAATTTGCATCTCGCTCACTTGATTCACCTTCTACGGTGGTTGACTTATCCTTTGACCAAGCTGTCAGAGTGCCTTCTTTATCGATCCAACTTCTGTAAATAGGAACAAATCATTGTCCCATCTAATTTCCAACTACCCATATGCCTTGTTTCTCGACTGAAGCTCCGCAACCTATCGATCCTTGGACTTAGCTGCAAAAACATAAATCAACTGCAAAATCGTTGTAATTTAGTAGCTCAGGTAGATATTAAGTTAAATAATAAATACAAATGATATTTATGAAATTGAAGATGATTATGCACCTGCTATGTTGTCAACCTTGCAAAATGATACCCAAATTGTAGTTATTAAGGTCAAAAAGGGAGGAATGGAGTGAAAAATAGTTGTAAAAAAGCAGCAATTATGGGGTTCAACATTCCCCCACATGGAAGACATTGCATGTCCTCATGCAAAAATTCAAAATTTGTGAGTCCTTCCTATTACTGAGCCTCCTTAGATACCTAAGAAAGGACATCCAAGTTACTCCTCCTTGATTTCTTAGCAGTGACCGCCATTCTCGGTTTCTTCATCAAAATTCCGTGTTACATGCATATAATCTTCCTCTTAAGAAATTTGTTTTGAGGTGTCAATTTCTTGTTTTTCTTCTACCACAAAACAAGATGTAGAAGGATGTTGTTATCCTGAGTTATGTGGATTTCATTCTATGCTTTCATTGTTTCATTCTCCAAATTCATATGTCTATTTAGAGTTTCCAACTCATAAATTTATTGGTTGAGGGTGTCTTCAATTTGAATTTCTCCTAAAATATTAGAACGGATTGCTTCATTTTCTCCTTGGTTTGAGGATGATGCAATAGTTTTACCTATAGCTCTTCTTTCCAAATATTCTATATAGTCATAAATTTCATGCTACACATGATCAATCTATGGAGTTCTTCTAATTGGACTGGAAACTGGTGTTGGAATAGGTGATGATGGAATTGGTTATGATGAGAATCTAGGTTCCATTTCTTTCTCTAAATCAACAACTGTTGAGGTTGTTTATGCACTTTTTTATTAATCATTGCACTTCTTCTTATGGTAGATGATGGTTTAGATGGTGATTTAGTAGTAAGAGATTGCTTCTTAACTTTTCCTTGCTTTGTTTCCTCTTGCTCTGTTCTCTTTTTAGATGAAATTTCTTCTTTAGTGCTAGATATCTTCCTTTTAAGATTTTCTTTTTAAGATTTACTAACATATATGCCAGAGGAGTGTCATCTTTTGACTGTTTCTCTTGTCGTGGAAGTGATTTATCTTCTATGGGCAACTTCCTTCTACTTTTCTTTGTCTTACCACTAGGCTCTTCTATTTTTTCTTTCTTGAAATGATTTCTGACTAAGAAATCTTCCCAATTGTCTCCTATGTTTCTCAGATGTGCTTCAATCAAGATTTTCACTAGACCATAATGGTATAGAGTGTTATCTATATATTGTATTTTTCTTTGAACATTACCAACCATCTTTCTTAAACTTCTAAGTAGGAAATATGATAGGTTAATTTCATTTCCATCTAGAAAATTCATCATTAAGCGTGCATGATAAAAGAACATGTTACTGAATCTTCCTTCACAAGTTATAAAATTTTGAATGATTAGCAGCAAATTCCTCCATTTACTCTTCAAAGTCGTGACTGGTATTCCCTTTTTAAACACAAAAATGTCCATACCTAGATTCTTGAGAAAAACTCTCCATTCTTTTTCTTCAATTCTTCTGTTCTTAAACCATCTCTCTCCAATTCTTGGAAATCCTATGGCTCCTACTACGAAAGACTTTGTTAACACTAGCTTCACGTCCCCAATTTCTTCTTCAATGTTGTCATATGCCCTAGCGAAATATTTTGTTACCTCCTCATGCCCATCGAATTTCTCTACAAATTCTAGCCACCTTGCGTGGTGAAACAATTGTTTGACCTGTGGGTATCCCTCAAGAAACCTAATTCCATTCAGCTCTAACCTTACAATGAATCCCATGGTAGAGAAGTCTAGCATGTAATTTCTCTTTTGACAAGGTTAAGGAGTGAGAGAAATTTGAGTATGGAATGAATTAGAAAACAAAATTTAGGTGAGGGTGGTCTTGACAATAAAACAGGGCTGAGTGAAATGGAAGTGTTTCAGCATGAAGAGGAATGATGAATGGAGAGGAGAGGGTGATCTTTTAATTATATCGTGGTGAAACCTTGACTTGGTTGACAAGACATTCATATTTTCGTTAAAATCGAAATCATGTGAGAGTAATTAAGGGTAATCATTATTCAGTATGGCAATAACAACGATTGCCCATCATTTATTTCATAATTCAAATGTTCTACCTTTATTATATAACTCAATATTTACATACCTTTGATCCTTTGTCTTACTAATTTTGATTTGTCTTTTGTAGGTTACCAGGTTGCTTCAGCTGCAATCTTCATTGGATTTTCTTTTGCCATAATCTTCATCTGCCCTGGTTGTAATCTGCCAATTCAGCTGCATATTGTTGACAATTTCATAGATACTTTATTTTTAAAAGAGAAAAGAGGAATAAAACGAAAATGGGACTAGAATAGGGATGTTACACAGTAAATTGTCACTGTCTTCCTATCAGTCTTCCTACTATGTCATGAGTCAAAATTATCCATGCTCATGCTCTCTAATGTTGCCAAATGACCCACTTTGCCAAAGTTTCTACATCATCGCGACTGTTGTCAAAATAAACGCGCTGATGAGCGCTCCAAAACAGACTGAATCCGCTGCCAGTGCGGAAGTACACATGATTCCCACGCTGGTCGAATTTCATGAGACAACGCATCTGTTATTCATATCTGATCGCGCTGACATGACCTTCTCTGTTATTCAACAGTGATGTCAGCGCTCCAATGCAGTTGTGAACCCGCGCTGATCCAGTTTGGGCGAGTTTGTTCTAACATCCAACCTTCCAGATGACTCCAGACCTGGTTGTTGGCCTTGTAAATGTCACCCTCCCTTCTCTGGCATGTCTGTTTCGTCATTTGAGCCACCTTCCTTGGAGATAAGCTCATCCTCCCACCATTCATGGAGACTCCTTCTCCTATTTAAGCTTCCACCATTGCCATGTGATGCTAGTTTGGAATTCATAGTGCTTGGAGTGTGGCTGCTAGTGTGTGAGCTTGATAGGTAGCTAGTGTGACAAGTGTGAGATTGCTAGAGAGCTTAAGGAAGGTTGTGAAGTGTTTCTTTCTTGTGTAAACTTGTGTGAGAGAGAGCTTTTGTCTTGGGAGATCTACTTTCAAGGGTGAATGCTTGAGAGACTTGCTGGCTGGACCCTCTTGAGAAGGATTTGATGTCAGAACTATGGTTGTATTCTTCTTTGTTTATTAATAATAGACGACTATCATTATGGTTCCACTCTTATTGTCTTTATGATGGTATTTGAGTTATATCCTTTCTGACTGATATATAGTTACATCTACTGGATTTTATGCTTGTGTTTGTATCGTTCTTTGCATGTGCAGGTGTCCGTGCACGAGGATCGTGAGGATTGTGACCAGCCGGGGCAAAGGAACGGGAGCATCAACTCTTCTACAAGTATTAGCGTTGGAATCCAGGTAGGCCTTCATCATTGGTCTTTTATTTGTAATTAGGAACCTGTGTGTTAGCGTTGTTTGATTGTTGCTAGACCTTGTTTGGACTAGTAGGGATCGCCTCTGTCCGCAGAGGGGATTTACCTCCACAACAATTTGGCGACTCCACTGGGGAGGTTGTTTTACCTTGTTGTTTGATTTGTAAACTTTAGATGGAGCCTGAAGCATGGCCAGATAGCCTTCGAAACGCTATTGCTCCGCATTAGCGAAGTAGATCAAAGCCACTTCAGTCAATCTCCGGTTTGGTTTGCGAACTGAACAGCTCGGAGCTGGCTTTTGTCCTTTGGTGTTCATTTTTTCCTTGAGTTTGATTTTTGCTCTCTTTCCTAAGTTTGGGGATTAGTTCTCTGTTTTTGGATTTCCTGGTTCGATCTGGGAGGTGCCTTGATTGTTTAAAGACTGATTGTCTTGGTTTGGGAGTTCTTGGCTTGATTGTGGCCGTTTTTTAGCTTCAGCACGGTTTATAATAAAACAGTCGCGACGGTTCTGAAAATCGGACCATCGCGGGTAAGTCGTGTACTTCCGCGCTGACATCGCTTTGTTGCTACGCGTGGTTTCTGATCAGCGCATTGTTGCTGTGTACCACCCGCGCTGATTCCTGTAGAATTGAATTTCTTCAATTCTGCCTCCTGAGCCTGTTGGTCTTGCTATCCCCTGCTGTTTGCACTTGGTTTATGACTTGATGTTCATTCTCTGAAGATTGAAGTACTTTCTTGTGAGTCTTATTGAGCGAATCTTGTTTTTTGTATCTTGTGACCTAGTTTTGTCTTTCCAATTTTGTTGGATCAACTTTGCTTGGTTACTCGTTTACAAAGGTTCGTTTACTGCTTGCTTGTGGTTTTGTGAAACCTTCCTCTTTGCTTGCTTTTGCTTGGTTGTTTAGGTGATTGTTATTGAACCAATCTTCACATTGTTTCGATTACTTCTCACTACCCGGACACGGATCACAGTTGTTTGGGGTCAACCGGTTCTTTTCACATTTGCTTGTTATTATTTCTCAAAAGTTTGTTTAATGCACTTTGCCATCAACAAAAAGAAAATCTCTTTTGCTTTGTATTAGTTAATGAGAACTAGAAGCTTTTCGTTTTGATTAATGATTAAGTAATCTTAAAGAAAAGTTTGTGAATTTCCATTAGCTGCATTAGAGAAACTGTTTGTTGTTTTGTGATCATTTCTTTTGTGTGAAAGCCTTCTAACTCTCTCATAATCAGCGTTCATTGAATGGAATGACATATTTTGGCATATAGTTTGCATCTAGGCATTTTTTGAGAGATTTCATATGGTAGGGCCTGAAAACCGAAACCTAATTCAAGATCAACCGTAAAATGAACTGAATGAACTTAAAAACGCATTGGAACATAACGCTCACTGTTTAGAGGTCTAGGCTAGAGACGTGCTCTGGCGTCGTTAAACCTAGTCACTTTTGTTTCACTTAAGGTTGGGTGATTCCTCCTTCCGTGACGCAACAAGTGGTCTAGCATGGACTTGAGCTCCCACGTACCGTCGAGTATATGGGGAGACCCCACTAGGTTATCATCCTTTATCCACAGGAAGCCGTGTCTGCCGCCTTACAAGCCGTAACGCACCGAACACAGCATTCAGGAAGATTGACTGCCGTACGGGAAGTCCTTGGTTTTCATATGACTGCCAAGGTGTATATGCAGTTTTACAGATTTGTTTGGTAAACCTTTTGCCTAGTTCTCCAGAGTAGTCACTTTTGATCCTTTTCAGACTCCTTAAACGAAAAGGCTCATCTGAGCATTTGTCACTTCGGGCTCACTAAACATTCGAAGGAGACTAGAGTCATCTTTTTGTCCTTTTCTCGACTCTTAAAAAATGAAAAGGTCAAGTTGTGTCCTTGCGTCTTAAAATTTATTTGGCCGCGATTAACATTACCTGGTTAGATCTTGTGTGCATTAGTTTGAGTAGGGTCCTTTCTCGTTAGATTTCCTTAGGTTTGTTTTGAAGTTTGTCATCCTGGCTGAACCATCGATCCCGTCTCCCGTTCCAAGTGATCAAGGGTCTCCGTCTTCCGTTGCTCCTGAGATACCGGTTGTGAGTGATACTCTTCTTGTTATCCCGAGTATCCAACCGATTAACTCTCATGCTCCGGACGACGAGGATTACGAAATTCATTGGAACCCCATTTGGGAGCCTGACGAGGACGATATTCCTTTTACCCCTCCTGGTGTTTCGTCTCCAATGTCTACCTCTCACATGGATGAGACATCTCCTAGAGTGAGTGAGACACCCGTTTTGTCGAGTATCGAAACTCCTATCCCGGCCACTTCTTTGGTACCCTCACGCTATAAGTCGTTGAGGGATAATATGGGTACTAGGATCCCTGCCTCCAGTACCATGTGGGACCTCCGCATCACTCCCACTACGAGATATTTTGTTTCACAAGTTCACAGTACACCCGTCACTTCCGTTCCAATGAATCCAACTGTTTGTGTAGCACATTCAACTCCGGTTGTTAGTGCCGTTACGACGTCTTCAACTGTGACTACTGGTGCTGGTCCGCCTCACGGCCAAGTGAGTAATGGCCAGCTGACACATACACCCAAAGTTGTTCATCCTGCACAAAGTGCACCACCCTCTTCTGGTCCCGTTCCAGGAGGGGGACCATACGATCAGTATCTGCAAGTTGTCCAGGACACGAACGCGCAAGGTCCATTTTACTACTACGATTCTACTGGTCAATTCCTTTATCTTTCCAAACCCTTGCCTACTCAGCCTATTGTTGAGGTCTCAGTACCATTATCCGTTGCTTGGGGTGCCACCACTTACCATGGGGGCCAAGTAATGCCTGCACAGCTTCAGGGACCGCCTAACCAAGCCCAGCCGTCTTACACGCAAACCCCCCAAGGGCAACAATATAACGGCCAGTCTTACCTAGGGAAACCTGGGGGCCCACAAGGACAACCCTATCAGGGACAACCTTCAGCCGCTGGTGGTCCATCTTTTACTTATCTGACTCAACCTTCTGGTAATCCAGGGCAACCTGGTACCCAGCAAGGTTACCCGTCTGGACAACCAGGACAACCTTACATCCAACAAGGTTAACCTGGTGTCCAGCAAGGTTATCCCTCTAGACAAGCAGGACAAACTTATATTCAACAAGGACAACCAACCGTCTAGCAGGGGTACCCCTCTGGGCGAGGGGGTCAGCCTTACGTACAGCAGGTCCAACCCACTGCCCAGCCTAGTCATCCTTCTAGACAAGTTGGTCAACCTCAAGGTCAACCAGCCATCCACCCTGCTCAACCATCTGTTCCGCAAGGGAAACCTAATACCCAGCAAGCTCGTCCTTCTGGGCAAACGGGTCCGTCCCAAACCCAACCAGGACAACCTTCCGGCCAGATGGTCCAAGCTCAACCTGTTCAAGGACATCCTTCTGGGCCCCAGACTCAAATTGGTCTCCAGATGCAAGGTGGGTTGCAATCCCAACCTTCTTACCAAGCGCAGCCTGTTTACCAGGCTCAGTATGGAGCTCAGCAACCGTATGGTTACCAGCAACCCCAGGGGAAAAATCAGTTAGCCCCTATCAAAATTATCAACAAATGCAGGTCACCCCTTATCAGAATTATCAGCAACAGTATGTTGCGCCTGCAAGTCAAGTTGCTAATCCATGGGGTGCTGGGGGGCAGATCCAGAGTCAACTGTCTGCTTATGGACAGAACCCCTATGGACAGAATCCCTATGGGCAGAACCCTTATGGGCCAGGCCCGTCCGGACAAAGTCCATGGGGGCAACCGCCACTTGGTTGGAACCCTGGTACTACCTCTTTTCCACGGCCACATATGTCCTTCAACCCTCAATTACCTTTCTTAGCGACGTTGGAACTGCTAGATGTGTCCAAATTGACAAATGATCCCATTCTTCATAATCCATATTGGCCACCAGTTCCGACCAAGATACCCGGTGATTGCCCAAAATTTGATGGCAAAGCTGGCGAGGACCCTCAAGCCCATGTCATGACCTATCACCTTTGGTGCTAATCCAACTCGTGGCTTCATGATTCCATCCGGCTCCGCCTCTTCCAAAGGACTCTCACTGGCTCGGTCGCTAAGTGGTATATTGAGTTGAATTGTGGATCCTTCCAAGATTTCAACTCGTTGGCTATGGCATTCCTGACTCATTTTCAGTTACCCATTCGGTATGAGACGGGGACGCATCTCCTTACATCCCTCAAACAGGACACAGCCACGCATATATCCGATCATATACATGAATGGAGACGGTGTCGTCGTTTGATCAAGTTCTGGATTCCTGATCAGCTCCTAACCGATTGGTTTACAACCTCCTTTGTCCCTGCGATCGCGCGAGACATTGCCATGGGAGCTTGTGTAACTGAAGAGCAAGCTATCGCGCGTGCTCAGTACCTCGACTTAGTTTATTCTCAGTCAGGTACTTTATATGATTATTTGCCAGACGCCCCGAGACCTGGAACATCCAAAGCTCCGCCAAAGCCATCTGTTGACGGTGTTATTGGCTCTGTAAACGCATCTTCAAAGAAATCATCCGCGAACCCTAGGAAGCAAAAACCGAACGCTCCTAGCGAAAACACTTCTCAGGGTCAATCTAATTCTGGAAACACTTCCGAGGTTAACGCCATCCAGTCCACCATGGCAGATAAATCCTCGAAAGGAAAGAAGAAAGGGAAAGCCAAGAATAAATCCGAACAGCCCAGACAGGACTCCCCTAAACCTCCACCCGAGGAAGGAGCCAAACGTAAACCCAAGTATCCTTGCCTTATCTGTGATCAGGATCACTATACTAAGGACTTCCCTAGGCAGTCCGAAGTTAGTCGATTGTTGAAAGGTGCTCCTAGGACTCCTGTTGTGCTTAAAGAACCTTTCCCTTCACAGCAAACTCAAATGGTGGCAGATCCATCACAACCCTCTTCTTCATTTGGCTCTCAAGTATTTATGGCTGGGACGATTCCCATCCACATCACTACTCGAGCAAAAGAATATCCATCGCATGCCGGGAAAGAGCCTGAGGTCTCCTCCAGCGCTCCTCCGTCCAGTTCTGGTCCACTCCATATCGAGAGACCTAGCACTGAGACGCCTATCTGACCCCCTCCAAAAGGTGTACTCCGAAAGTCTTCTTACAACCCTAATGCTCGCGCTGCCCAGCACTACAGCATCGTTGAGGACTTAGCTCAGACCCTGTCTGCTATGTCCGCCTTAGAAGTGCTCCAGAGCTGCCCCTCCTAGAGGAAGTACTTGCTATCGGCCATTGGTGGCATAGACCCGGCTAACTCGGATCTGATTTCTTTTGACCTTGAGGGCCATACGCCGAGACTGCCTCACCAAATCGCTTTCCTCATACAGGTCATTATCAACACTAAAACGATTCATCATACAGTCATTGATGAAGGTGCTTCAACTTGCATCGTGTCTGTTGCCTGTTGGAAAGCTATTGGTTCTCCGATGCTGAGCCAGTCTCCTACCACATTGGAAGCCTTTGATGGAAGAGAGTCTCGTCCTTATGGTATCCTCCAACGATTGCCCATCTCTTTGGAAGGGAAGATGGTCGAAGTGGAGGTCGAAGTTGTCGATGCTAATCTTACCTACAACCTCCTCCTCGGACGTAGCTGGACATATGCCATGCAAGCCGTGGCTTCCTCTCTTTTCCGTGTCATTCATTTCCCTCATCAAGGGAAGATTGTCACCGTGGACCAGCTCTCCTTCTTCGCCTCCTCTTCCGAAGGCAACGTGCCTTTCGTGGAGCATACCTCCAAATCTTGTGAGAGTGTGGGAGCCAGACTCTTTAAAGATCCCGCCCTGATGGGTGTCTTTTCCCTCCCACCTCCTAATCTCGCCCCTATTAATATGATTTCCGTGCACTCTGATCCGTGGGTCCTCCCTCTCGCTAATTAGATAGAATCTTGGGGCGATATGATGCCGTTAAATCCTGCCGAGCTCAACTACGTTGAAATCGTTACTGCATTGGCTCCCCCGCCCGAACCTGCTCCCCCGAGCAGCGTTCCCGACTCGTATGTTCATTCCCCTTGGCTTGGAGATGACGCTACTTCAGATCCATTAAAGGAAATATTTCCTTCCGATGAAGCCATTATAGAGACTATGTCTCTTGAGGAACCTCCTTGGTCGGATCATCACCACCGTTCCTCGTTCCTCCCTGTCCATCAGGAAATGATCACCTGTCTCGAACGGTTTGCTTCTCGTATCCCATTTCAGCCCCTTCAGACACCTATTCAAGTTTATCAAGTGTCCTCTGAAGGCAATATGGGAAACATCACGCAGACCCAACCCATTGACATCTCTGTGAAACCAGGGATTGTCAAGCATATTCACATTGGAGTCACTTGTACTCCGGAGGAAATTCAGCTCTACACCAATCTTTTCCGCGAATTTCGGGATGTCTTCGCCCGGTCCTACGAAGAAATGCCCGACATTGAACCTAACATAGTGGTGCATGAGATACCTACGTATCCGGGTGCTAAGCCTGTTCGTCAACGTCTACGCCCCGTGCACCCCCAAAAGGCTGCAACCATTAAAGCAGAAGTTGAAAATCTTCTCAAGGCTGGTTTCATTTACCCCATTCCACTTACGGATTGGGTTTCTAATATTGTCCCTGTGAACAAAAAGTAGGGTACCATTCGAGTCTATGTTGATTACCGTGACATTAACTGTGCCTGTCCTAAGGATAACTTCCCCACACCCTTCATCGATCAGCTCATTGATGAGTGTGCAGGAAGCGAAATCTATTCGTTTATGGACGGTTTTTCTGGGTATAACCAGATCAATATTGCGCCCGCTGATCAGCATAAGACTGCTTTTATCTGTCCTTGGGGCACTTTTGCTTACAAGAAGCTCCCTTTCGGTTTGAAGAATGCCGGTGCTACCTTCCAACGTGCAATGTCCTATGCTTTTCATGACATCCGTCACATTGTACAACCATATCTGGATGATCTACCAGCTCATTCAGTCAAACGTCAGGACCACCCTTCCCATCTTCGTGAAATCTTTCTCCACTGTCGACACTACCGTATCAGGCTCAATCCTCATAAATGTGTCTTCTGCGTTGAATCAGGCTGACTACTCGGGTTTATCGTCTCCCGAGAGGGCATCCGTCTAGATCCCC
Organism: Pinus tabuliformis; assembly: GCA_031772625.1. NCBI lineage: Eukaryota > Viridiplantae > Streptophyta > Pinopsida > Pinales > Pinaceae > Pinus > Pinus tabuliformis. Next base: position 692,986,960 of record CM062813.1, on the reverse strand, counting down.
TCAAAGTCGAAGCTATTATGAATCTTCCTCCCCCTGCTTCTTTGCAACAGTTGTAGAGCTTGCAGGGCAAAGCAAATTTCCTAAGACGATTCGTTCCGAACTATGCCGAGGTGGCTAAAGGTTTTACACGATTATTGAAGCGAGATACACCCTTTCATTGGGATGCTATCGCTCAAGAGTCTTTCGAGCGTCTCAAGGGTCTCCTTGTTTCTACTCCATTATTGCGACCTCCGAATTACCATCGCGATTATACTCTATATTTGGCCACCGCCGACACCACCATCGGCATGGTTCTCATGCAAGACGAGGATGATGACAATGAGCACATCATATATTACCTCAGCCGCAACCTATTAGACACGGATACTCGATACTCTTACGTCGAGAAGTTGGCATTGGCTGTTGTTTGTGTCGTCCAACGTTTTCGGCATTATATCTTGTTGCGGACCACGACTGTGATTTTTGATTGCAACCCAATGACGTACATTTTGTCACGTCAATTGCTGGGGGGCAAATACTCAAAGTGGATCATCATCCTCCAAGAGTTTGACTTGGAATTCACTGTTGCCAAGTCTAAGAAGTCCCTGGTCTTTGCTGAGTTACTTTTCTCTTTGCCATCTCCTTCTGCACCCTCTCACTCAGAGGATCATATCCCGGACGAAACTCTTTTTCTGATCAGCACCCTCGATCCCTGGTACGGGGATATTATTGTATATTTGTAGACGTCCTCTTTCCGTCCCGTTGTATCCAAAGATGCTCGGTGACGGATTCGTCATCAGTCTCAACCCTACCGTATTATCGGGGACACCCTGTACCGTCTCGGCGTTGACTCTGTCCTCCGCCGATGTCTAACCCTCGAGGAAGCTGAGAGAGTTCTAAATGACTGCCACTCTGGCACCTGTGGTGGTCACATGTCCAGATATGCCACAGCTCAAAAAATCCTTCGCGCTGGTTATTTCTGGCCCTCCATTTTTAAGGACTGCATTCTTGCCGTCCATTCGTGTCATGCGTGCCAGATATACTAGCGGAAGATGCGTGCGCCACCAGCTCCGTTGCACCCTGTTGTCACCGTGGGCCCTTTTGCAAAATGGGGCATTGATTATATGACCTGTAAGCCTCGCTCGGCCGGGGGGCATGGGTTTATTATCGTTGCCATTGATTACTTTACAAAATGGGCCGAGGCGATGCCCACATTAACTGAAGACGGTCACACAGCGGCGTAGTTTTTGTTCAACCATGTTATTACACGGTTCGGAGTTCCGCAGGCCATAGTCACGGATCACGGGAAGTATTTCCGTAATCACATGATGACCGAATTGACAACCCAACTAGTCTTACGGCATGATAGTTCGACCCCGTACTATCCTCAGTCCAACGGCCAGGTTGAAGCCGTTAACAAAATTTTGGTTACGATGCTTCAACGTACTATTGACATGCATAAGTATAATTGGCATTTGATGTTGTTTCCCACCTTTTGGGCTTACCGAACCTCTGTGAAGGATGCCACTGGTTTCACTCCATTTCAACTAGTTTACGTACTGGAGGCTACCCTTCCTATAGAATGTGAAATCCCTTCATTAAAAATAGCCGTTGAGTTGCTTCCCAACACTACTCTGGTAGAGGAACGACTTCTTTACCTAGAACGACTGGACGAGACCCGTCGCCTAGCCTCTCTAGCTATCGAAGCACAAAAGAAGAGAGTCAAAACTCACTTCGACCATACCGTCCATCCTCGTTCCTTTGTTGAGGGAGATCTAGTCCTGCTATACGACCAAGCAAATGACAAGCTGGGGGCAGGCAAACTCGAGCCCATGTGGCTAGGCCGTTATATTGTAAGGAAAGTATTGCAGAAAGGGGCATATGAGCTAGTTGACTATGAAGGTAATCCTCTTGATAAGCCCTGCAATGGGCTGTACTTGAAAAAGTACTATGCATGATTCCATGCACTTCGATTTATACATGCGTGTGTTTTAGCAAGTGTGTGTGTGTGTTTTCATGTTTTTGGCTTGGTGTGAAGGCGTGATTGCCCCTTATTGTGTTTTTGCTTCTTGTGCAGATGTCGGGTGCACCTTATGTTGGTTTCGCTGATGGTGCCTGCCGCAGCACTCGCAATTTGTCCTCTGCGGCGTGGGTGATCTACGATCCTCACGGTGAGTTGATAGATCTTCAAGGTGTGTGTTTAGGCTGTACTACAAACAATGTCGCTGAATATAGTGCTGTTATTGAATTATTAGCCGAGGCAATTAATCTCAATATTCGTACATTGGTTGTTAACCTAGACTCTCAACTTGTCGTCCATCAGCTCAATGGGCGATATTCCATTAGAGACCGTCACATTTTAAGGTTGTATTTATGTGCTAAATTGTTAGAAAGGAATTTTGAATTTATCACATATCAACATATTCCATGACGATTAAACACATTATCTGATGCATTGGCTAATCATGTGTTAGATAGACATTTGCGTAATTTATAATCAAAACATCATACAAGCAAGCACATAAAAGCACAATAATAAACCATAGGAATATGTATATATATATATATATATATATATATATATATATATATATATATATATATATAGATAGATAGATATCGTGTGGCGCACCAAGGCGCTCAAAAATAAGTGTATATGTCTAGATAGGGCCTGTGTTCTCGGTACATCTGAGACACATGTCTCTCAAAAAACCACCAGTAGGAAATAAAGACCTAGATATCTACTGTGGTGGGTTGTGCTCTCTATAATCCGCAGCCGCTCGTGCCACCCGCCTCAAAAGGCGGTGCATCCTAGGTTCTACTCCCACTGTATGGATCTGAGATGCTATGGGGACCTCCTCTATCCCCTGGTAATCTGGAATCCCTGACAGCAAGCCCTCGAGGTTCCGTATCACGGTCTCCATCGTATCGACTCCCGGAGGAGCCAGGGCCAGAGCTCCAATGCCCTGTGCATCCCTCCGCGCCTCTGGGGCCAAGCCAAGGGGTCTCGTCGGTCCTACATCTGCATACCATAGCATTCATCGTTAAGACATGTACATAAAAAACTCAAAAACATCACAAAAATAAAAAATCAAAAAATGAGATCAAGTGGCTTACCACCATCGTCCCACTACTCTCCAGCAGGCAGCAGCATGTCTGGGTCTCCGCGGAAGTGTATGCTAGCATATGGCCAGTCCTCCACAAAAATAGTCTGCCTATCCAGCCACTCTCAGAAGTATACTCCCCATGCCACTGGTCGACCGCCACCTCCTCGTGGCATGACATGGCCCCATCGTGTGGCCCTCGTCTCTCGAGGGCCTCTAGGTGGATCCACGACCATATCCTGCAGCTGCAATGTCGGTACCCGCTCCAGCATGAGCAGGACTAAAATTGACCCGTAGCCAAACTGCTTCGACTCACCACGACGGCAATTGGTCAGCTGTCTTTTCATACTGGTTGTTACTGCCGCTGCCCAGTTGAATATGGTAGGATTCAAGCATTCAAGAGCCAATCGAAGGTGGGCCTTCGAGGCCTCGTGATTGGCCAAAGAGCCCGCTGCCCGAGTCACCATGAAGAGTATAGTTCGAAGGACGATGTCCTCCACCGTAGGAATAGCTACTTTCCCGCTCTGCGTCTTGTGTGCCTGTGGGCACACCTGGGCCATCAACATGTCCAGAGTATCACCGCCGGGTCGCTGCCCCTCCAGAATAGGCATCTCGCCTCGACGTGATAATCCGGTCAAAAAATAGATATCTGTATAGTCAAACTCAATGTCTCGGCCTCGGATCACAAACTTCCCATCAGTAGGATTCCAGGCTCTGATCAAGAATTCAAGAAGGTCAGGCTGTGCTCGCAGGCGCGGAGTTAGGAAGAATTTGAGCAACCCACACGCTCACATTGCATTTCGGCACCCAGCATCGGAAAATGCCGCTATGTCCTCGTTATTATGAGCTTGCTCCTGCCAAACAAATGCCATTTTACCCTGCATGATCAAAAAAATTCATTAGGGCCCTGTCCATAAAGTTTCATATGTTCAATTTGTTAAAAAACTTGTTGTGCGGCGTCAGCGCGACTGTTTTTAAAACAGTCACGCTGATCATGGTGCCCTTTTGATATTTTTTTCGGGTCAGCGCGGAAGTACATCACTCTTCCACACTGATTCGGGAGTGGTTAGTGTAAGTATTTTTCGATCAGCGCGGACCCGATTAGGAAATCCGCGCTGACCGAGAGCAGATTAAGTTTCAAAAAATCCGCCCAAACCATCACTTCCCACTGTTAAAATGCAACTAAAATACTTCAAAATGGAGCGTAAAGGAAGATGAACCTATCTGGAATAGATTGCAAGATGGTTGATGTGCGTACAAAGTGGAATTCGGCTCGTCAACCTCACAGCTCCAAGTCGTTCTCCAAAGCTCCAAATGGTAACAATGGTAAAAAAATTTGTTTACCCCCCTATTTATGGTAAAATTTCATAATTAAATATTATTTTTCATAAATATGGGATTTTTATGATGATTTTTACCATGTGCTTGGTTCCAATATAGTTTTACTATGTTTTTATGCATGTGGTCCATATTATTTCGAACAAGTTTACGCGTGCGGTGTTCCTTGTGCAGATTCTCATGCCGGTGGAATTACGACGGTTCTATACACACTTGGTCCCGAAACGTCATCTTTAAGCTCTTTTTCGACATGAAATAAGAAAAGATAGCCGAGTCTCCCTCTCGACTCGTTAAAGTAAGCAAGAGGCGGTCGCTTTTAAGCTCTTTTTTTCGGCCGTTTAAACTTAAAAAGATTGCCGGGTTTTTGTCGTTTCGAACTCGTTATTGGCTACAAAACTACGTGCTTCTGACCGCTTTTCTAATTTTTCGGGTCGGAGTCACTATTTACGAAAAGTACTCCTCAATAATATTGGTCGGGCGGTTCTTTCGAGCATTGTTTTATACTTTTTAGGGCTCGGGAGACACAACTTTACGAAAAAGGACCCCCCTGGAGTTCATTTTTCTGCTGTTTGAAAAATAGGAAAAGACGTCGAGTTCTTCATTTTTCAGACTCGTTAAAACTTAATGACATCGGATTTTGTCGTAATGATGCCTTCCAAGCATATGCTATCCCCGTCAAGCTTGTCATCAAAAAATAATCGGGGTACTCGCCAGAAATGGCGGGGAAAATGGAACCATAATCATTGTTGTGTCGGCAGTATGTCGCTCTTGAACATGGCACTTGTCTGCATTCATGTCTGGGTGGGAACCTCTCATCTTGTTTTACACTGGCCTCCGTGGGTTTAGGTTATCCTGTTTGACCTTTCATCTGCTCATTGCCTTGTCACCATGACCCTTGATCATTTGAATGTCAATACTGCCAAGTCCACTGTCGTGCCGCCGATATGTTCAAGAGAAGTTGACCTCTGCAAGAATAACTCAATCTCCTTCTGATACCTCACGCAAAATATCTTATCCTTCTCTGTCTCGTGTCGATGATGTGGGAAACATTATGGCCCACCTTTGATCAAGGTCACTTCCTGTCGACTTTAGCTCATTATCCAGGAAGTTGACCTAGAGACTCCCTTCAAGTGCCTTAGAGCCTGCATGCCTCAATGGCAGGTTCTTCGTGTTCGATGCGAGGTTTTCATCATTGGCCTCTGATCGAATGATTCTGCGGGTGTTCGACGCCAGCTCATTGATTCACACGCCATAGATTGTACCTATAGTACCTTGAGGACCATTGTCATTATAGGTGGTACCTCTCGCGTCTGTTAATAGTTTTCATCATTGACTGGTAGTCAGACGATGTTCTTGCATGTTCGACTTCAACTCCCATATTCACATGCTTGAACTTGTACTTTGTTCGGGTCGAGATGGAGCGCAAGACCCTGGATTTTGTCTCTTGAGATCCAGGTTGCGATTTTGTGGATTATTATGATCATTACATGACTCATTGATGGATGGCTGCACCCATACTTGAGTCTTCATGGATGGCTGCGACCATACCTTTACTATCATCATGGTCTCTTTAGCTGGGTGGCTGCGTCCATACCACAGACCTCTTTCGTATGTCTTTTGGATGGTTGCGCCCATGCCTAGACTACATGTAATTGATTATCAGAGATATCAGTTGTACTCACGTGCAGGTTCTTCCCGGTGGTGTTCCAGTTCAGTCGGTTTCATAAAGCATTTCACCCCTCCCACTCTCTCGGGCTTCATGCTTTAGGGGGCATCTGTTACACAGTAAATTGTCACTGTCTTCCTATCAATCTTCCTACTATGTCATGAGTCAAAATTATCCATTCTCATGCTCTCTAATGTTTCCAAATGACCCACTTTGCCAAAGTTTCTGCATCATCGCAACTATTGTCAAAATAAACGCGCTGATGAGCGCTCCAAAACAGACCGAATGCGCTGCCAGCGCGGAAGTACATGTGATTCCCGTGCTGGTCGAATTTCATGAGACAACGCGTCTGTTATTCATATCTGATCGCGCTGACATGACCTTCTCTGTTATTCAGCAGCGATGTCAGCACTCCAGTGCAGTTGTGAACCCGCGCTGATCTAGTTTGGGCGAGTTTGTTCTAATAGCCAGCCTTCCAGATGACTCCAGACCTGGTTGTTGGCCTTGTAAATGTCGCCCTCCCTTCTCTGGCATGTCTGTTTCATCATTTGAGCCACCTTCCTTGGAGATAAGCTCATCCTCCCACCATTCATGGAGACTCCTTCTCCTATTTAAGCTTCCACCATTGCCATGTGATGCTAGTTTGGAATTCATAGTGCTTGGAGTGTTGCTGCTAGTGTGTGAGCTTGATAGGTAGCTGGTGTGACAAGTGTGGGATTGCTAGAGAGCTTAAGGAAGGTTGTGAAGTGTTTCTTTCTTGTGTAAACTTGTGTGAGAGAGAGCTTTTGTCTTGGGAGATCTACTTTCAAGGGTGAATGCTTGAGAGACTTGCTGGTTGGACCCTCTTGAGAAGGATTTGACGTTAGAACTATGGTTGTATTCTTCTTTGTTTATTAATAATAGACGACTATCATTATGGTTCCACTCTTATTGTCTTTATGATGGTATTTGAGTTATATCCTCTCTGACTGATATATAGTTACATCTACTGGATTTTATGCTTGTGTTTGTATTATTCTTTGCATGTGCAGGTGTCCGTACACGAGGATCGTGAGGATTGTGACCAGCCGGGGCAAAGGAACGGGAGCATCAACTCTTCTACAAGTATTAGCGTTGGAATCCAGGTAGGCCTTCATCATTGGTATTTTATTTGTAATTAGGAACCTGCGTGTTAGCGTTGTTTGATTGTTTCTAGACCTTGTTTGGACTAGTAGGGATCGCCTCTGTCCGCAGAGGGGATTTACCTCCACAACAAGGGAAAAGAAAACCTAGGTTGCTAAGAACTCTTGCTTTTCAACCTAGATTTTCTATATAAACATGCCAACAATGTTGGAGAGGAAGAAGAATCTTCCTTGACCAACTTCAAATCAAGATTATCTTGCAGATTTCTTATATAAATTCCTCCCTTGTTAATGGTTTATGATATATTCGTAATCTATGACCAGTTACAAGGAAGGTCACTTTCTCTTCATCAATGGTTTTGATTATGACTGCTCCATTTTCAAAGAAAATTTCAATCTCATAAGGACCAAGCGAATGAGTGTTGGCTTAAGGGGTCCTGACCCAGGTTCAGAGTTAGTTGCGCCAAACAATAAAACCCTACACTACTGGCCCTTTCGGTAACAACCTGCGTAGCACAGGTTGCAGTCTCACTCGAAGCAGTATTGGGGGATGCTAGAACCAAGTTAATGCATCCAGAGATGATGTGATGAGTTTCTATAGCCCAGATCTACCTTCGTGCAGATCTAATCCTCTGATAGATCTTAAACCCTGAAACCAGTCTTAAAGACCTTCAACTCCTCACGAAACCCTTCAATTGCGTTATTCAGACCCTAAGAATATAGCCCTGCTACTTTCACGCACATAAGCATGCTTTCTAGGGTTTCTGTGGCCTAGATTTGCTGTCACGCAGACCTATCTTCTCTTCTGATAACTATCCTAGTTTAGATCTATAACTTCACGAATACCATTCAATATCTTTACTAAGCATAAACATATTCAGTTAACCCAATTCTCATAGAGGAAACACATTAACTCATGGAAACAATATTTAAAGCAAGATAAATAGGTAAACAAATAAACAGATAAAACACAGATGCAAATATTTCCAACCCAAAATCAGTCTTTATTAAATAGATCCTTCACAGTATAGACTTCTGCTACCCTGCGCACTCAGCTGCAGGGGTCCACACACTCAACCGCAGACTCTTTCAGGCCTCCGCGAACTCAGTTGCAGAGCTTTTCCTTCGCTAGAACAAACCTTTCCAGTCTATCAAACCCTTACGGCATCATTCATTCATTCATCCTTTTATTGTTCTCTATCAAAAAAGTTATCTCTAAGACTCGTTATGACTCAACTATTTATAGTCTTTCGAATACAATACCATGGCCCCTGGCTCATGGGCGAGTCTTCAAAACCGACCAAAACAAGAGGCTAAGACCCCTTTGACTCCTATCTATCTGCACGCTCCGCATCCACATTTCATGGAGACTTTACATTCTTACAACATTATTTTACAAAAAATGACTAAATTACTTCAATTCTGCCCCTGGAGACACCATCCCAACAATGAGTTTGAAATTTTCCTTGAAAATATTTAAATTTTGAATCAAAAAGCAATGCCCAATCACTAGGTTGAAATTTCCTTTCTTTGATAAAATTATCATGCCACCTGAATATTTGTTGTTGGACTATATTGGTTCTTTGAATAACATCTTGTCTTATCTCATCAAGTTTATTCAATTGCTCCATTCTTTGTCTTTGGGCTTTTGATAGATCAAGACCCAATTTGGATGTTGTTTAAAAGTCTTTATCTGGAACTCAATAAGAAATAAAACTTGATTTCCATAAACAAGTTCATAAGGAGTGTGTCCTGTTGTATTTCTACATGTGGTATGGTATGCCCATAAAGCTTCTGGAAGCTTTTCTACCCAATCCCTTCTATGCAGATGCACAGTCTTGGTAAGAATTGCTTCAATTACTTTATTGGTAGATTCAACTTGTCCATTGGATTGTGGATGATATGGAGTTGACTTCTTATGGTTGATTTTGTACTCCTCCATTATCTTCTGTACCAACTTGGATGTAAATTGAGTGCCTTGATCTGTCACAATTTCCCTTGGAACACCGAAACGAGTGAAAATATCCTAAAAAAGAAATTAAACTACATCATTTTCGGTAGCAAAAGGAAGTCTTTAGCTTCTAACCATTTTGTGACATAATCTGTACAAACAATAATGTACCCGTTTTTGTCTTGACAGTGGATTGATTGGACCAACAAAGTCTAAAGCCCATTTGTCAAAAGGTTCAATAAGTACCTGAGGTTGTAGAGGCATTTCATCTGAAGGAACGTGTCTCCCCATTCTCTGACAACTGTCACACCTCTTAACATATTCCTTGTCATCCTTAAAAAGAGAAGGCCAATAATATCCTAAGAGAAGGACTTTGTAAGAAATTATTTTATCAATGAAGTGTCCTCCACAAGGTTAATCATGACAAGCCTTTAATATTTCTAGTACTTCATCTTCTCTGAAACATCTTCAAATGATTAGGTCATGTCATGTCTTGTACAATTCTTCATTTATCCATGAATATGATGTGCTAGTTTGAATAACCTTCCTTTTCTCTCAAGGAGACAAGTATGATGGTAAATTCCTTGTAGCTAAATAATTAACAATATCTGTAAACCAAGGAGATTTAAAAGATACTGCAAAAAGATATTCATAAGGAAAATTATCTTCTACAAGAATATCATTATTAGCATTTTGGATTCTAGATAGAAAATCAACACTGTGTTTTGTTTTCCTGGCCTATACAAAATAGTAATATTGAATTCTTGGAATAATAATAGCCATATTATAATTATGCCATTAGTAATTGGTTTATTCATTAAATATCTAATTGCAGAATGATTTGTGTGTATGAAGGTTTTATAACGAGTGATGTAATGTCTGAATTTATTGATGGCATGTACAACAAAGACTCCTTTTTCTGTTAAAAAAATGGAGATGATGTGAGCATTATGAAAAATATTAACCAACCCTAGGGTTTGAAAACCTGCACAAACCTTGACATTACAGGAGGAGCGGCTGAAATGACAGATAGCCGACAGTAGGAAAAGACATGCAAGTTGTAGACGGGGGGAGGGATAGATCCCCTCCTAACGGAATATAACAACTGGAGAGTCAAGTGGGAAAGCCAGCAAACAACCAAGTTCCCAAGAAGTGGTAGGCCCCAATAATGATCCTTGGAGCGAGATGGCAGGCAAGAAGTAGAGGGCAGTGCCTGCCATGTGCAACAGAGAAACCCAGATTCGTAATACCTCTTAACAAACTAGAGAGATACCATAGCTACATGAAGGACCATGCAATGATATGCAAATTCATTGGTGTCTAGACAATAGAGAAGGACCTGATCAAATGGATCCAACAGAAATGGAAACCAAAAGGCCATGTAGAACTCAAGCTGGGAGCCAGAGGATTTTTCACGGTAATCTTCTCAAACCTGCAAGATAAGGAAAGAGTTTTTGAAAATGGTCCATATTTTCATTATAATGCAGGATTGTTCATGAGATATTGGGAAGAATGCTACAACCCTGATAAAGAGAAATTCTTGGCAGCCCCTGTCTGGGTACGACTCTTTGGTCTTCCAATGGATTTCTGGGATCCAGAAATACTGGAAGGAATCAGAAATTCAATAGGAAGATTTGTCAAAATCGTAGAAACCACAAGAAGGGGCCGCTATACCTCATATGCTAGGATTTGCGTGTATATGAATATTTTAGAGCCCATCCCTGAATCAATAGAACTGGAATATCATGAAGAAATCTGGCAACAGACCTTAGACTATGAGCATATCCCGTTCCAATGCTGACGGTGCCATGAGTATGGCCACTTATTCAAAGAATGCCTGTTGAACCAAGAAGAACGGCTGGATCTAAAAGAGAATCAAATGAAACCCCCACAAGAGGCAAATGAGGGGTTCCAAGAGGTCAAGCACAAAAGGAAGACCCCGAAAGGACAACAAAACCCAGGAAACAACAACCAAAAGTAACAGACCAACAAAAATAGATATGAGGTATTACAACAAGAAGAAGAAATAGAAAATGAGACAAAAATAATGGATTATCAGGAAAAAGAAAAGGAAAGCAACCCAAGCAAATAAAAAACAACCCCAAAGAGGAAAGCCCAAATAGATCTGACAGAAAAAGAAGAGCAGGAATGAATCGATCTCACCATAATGGAAGTAGATACAGTCAAGGGGGAGGAGTTAAGTATGGAAGAGGAAATTTTGAAAAAACTATTAAATGAGTGGAGGCATTTGGATGAAAGATTCATCCTAGAGGACCAAAAGAAATTGTACAAGGAAAACTTTTAGTAATATAAGGCTAACCAAGGACAAAGACAAGTAGAGATAGCAGAGCAACTGGGCATGCAACAAGAAAATTCACAGGAACAACAAAATAGAAGTAAAGGAGGGAAGAAAAGAGGGAGAAGAAATCTACAGGAGTCAATCCAAATAATGGGAGAGATGTTGGTAAACACTGGAAGGGTAGTACCGCTATCAGTGGTATTCCAACAACTTAATAAAGTTAACCAATGATAGTACTATCATGGAATATAAGGGGCCTTAACAGCCGAGGAAAACAAAGATATCTATAGGATCGGTTGAGAAAGGAAAAGCCTCAAATAGTTCTCCTCTAGGAAACAAAGATAACAAGAGAAAAAATAGAGGAGATCCTACGGAAAATGAAACCAAGATATGAAGTAGTAGCATTGGATGCAAAAGGAAGTGCAGGGGCATCGCCATCCTATGGAACCCGACAGAGGTAAAGGTAGACTACTAGATAGGAATGCAGAGAATCCTTACAGGTCACTTCCAGAATATAGGGACTAAAGAATGGATCGTAATATCAACAGTATATGGGCCACATACTCCTGCAGAGAAGGAAAACTTTATACAATGCATAAGGACACTAATCCAAATGCATGATGAAAACTTTGGTTAATAGCAAGGGATTTCAATTTGATAACCTCTCTAGAGGAAAAATAAAGGAGGGATAAGAAGAGAAGAACCTGAAATGGAACAATTTAGGGATCTGCAAGAAGAGCTCCACCTTGTAGATATCCCTACCATTAATGGAACTTACACTTGGAATAACCAAAGAGGAGGAAACCGCCAAATTGCATCACAGTTAGATAGATTCTTGGCAACTGAAAACTTAATAAGTAGAGATGTATATTATGAAGCGTCAATCCTGCCATGTATGGGATCTAACCACTGGCTGATTAGACTGGAAGTAGACTTGAAACAAGGGCAGAACAAGAGATCCTTCCGGTTTGAAGCCTTTTGGCTGCGCGATCCGACCTTCTTAGAAAAATGAAGGAATGGTGGAGATCAAGCACGGAACAAGGGAGAAATAAAATGCATACATTCTAGCTACGCCTTAAAGAAATCAAAGGCAAAATACAAAAAATGGAATAAGGAAGAATTTGGTAATATTCAACAAGACCAGGAATTGTTACATGCGAGGATGAAAAGGGTGCAACAACATATAATAATAAATGGCCATTCGAAATCCTTAGTGGAGGAAGAAGGACAACTAGTGAATAGTTTGGAGGAAAGGAGGTAGCAAGAAGAGATCTTGTGGAAACAAAAATTGAGAGTTCAGTGGCTACGAGAGGGAGAAAGGAATACTAGATTCTTCCACAAAGCGATGATACAACATCGAAAGTATAACAAGATATTTTCATTACTAGACCAGGAAGGAAATCGCCTAATAGAAAATGAAGAGATGGAGAACTTATTGGTCCATCATTTCCAAAATATAATGACAGAACCAAATCCATATATGACAGGAGATATAAACAAGATAACTAGGCACATCCCTTAGCTGGTCAGTAGGACCAGAACCTAGCGCTAATGAGGGTAATAACCATGGATGAGGTGGAAGAGGTAATCAAAGGATTAACAAAGAATAAAGCACCGGGACCGGATGGCTTCACCGCAAAATTTTTCCAGGCAACATGGCCAATTCTAGGAGAATATATTCTGGAAGTAGTGGAGGAGTCCAGAAGAACAAAAAAGATACACCCGACCATGAACTCAACCTTCCTAGCTCTTATTCCAAAATATGACCACTCTGAAGAGTCCCAGGGGTTTATACCTATAGCTTTATGAAATGTAATATACAAAATTCTGTCAACAATAATGGTCAATCGCCTCAAACCGATCCTCCCAGGTCTAATCTCTCAAGAGCAAACTGGTTTTGTTAAAGGAAGGAAAATTGTGGATGGGATAGTAACTGCTCAAGAGGCAATCCACTCCCTTAAGAATCTCAAAGCCAAAGGAATCATGATAAAACTAGACCTATCGAAAGCATACAATCGGTTAAGTTGGACCTATCTCCAAAGAATCTTGAAAGCCTTTGGATTTGACCCCCGATGGATAAATTAGATCTATTCTTTGATATCGACCCATGTGTTCTCAATTCTCCTGAATGGAGCACCGACAAAGGCATTCAACGCAACAAGGGGGCTAAGACAAGGAGACCCGATTTCCCCTTTCTTGTTTATATTAGCAGCTGAAGGGCTAGGAAGATATGTTAAAGCAAAGGTGCAAGCAAGACAATTTAAAGGTCTCCACATGTGGGGAAATGACTTGCCATTAACTCATCAATAGTTTGTTGATGACATCATGATGTTCTGTCAAGCTACACTCAAGGAAGCCAAGGCCCTATTAGATATCTTGCAAGACTTCATGAATGCCTCAGGAACGCAAATCAACAAAGATAAGTTGGATATCTTCTTCTTCAACACAACAACTCAATCCCAAGCATTCCTGGCAAGAATAATGGGCTTTCGCATAGGAACCTTCCCAATGAAATACCTGGGGATTCCGCTAAGTCTTCACCCGATCAGAGTGGAAAATTGGAAGGTACTCCTGGCAAAGATTCAAGGACGGCTACAAAATTGGACATTCAAGACATTAAACATGGCAAGTAGAGTCATACTACTAAAGGCAGTGCTACAATCAATATCGATCTACCAGCTCTCAAGCCTAGTAATTCCTAAAACAATATGTAACGAGATGATCAATATCTTCAAGAAATTCCTGTGGCAAGGGCCACAAACAACAAAAAAATGGGCACTATTATCTTGGAACTAGCTAATTAAACCAAACAAAGCGGGGGGGATGGGCCTCCGAGATCCATATACTCTAAACTAGGTAATGGGGGCTAAGTTATGGTGGAGATGGATACAAGGAGGAACAAATCTATGGAAATAAATATGGGGTAGAAAATATGGGATGCCTAGATCGACAAAAGGATGATTGAGAATCCAGGAAAATATAAAGGCGTCGGATATATGGAACCTTGCAACAGAAAACAAAGAACTAATAAGAAACCATAGCTTCTGGGAAATCAGGGGAGGATACAAAGCTAGGTTCTGGAAAGAGGCTTGGCAGTAGAGAGAAAATTATTCAGTAGGCCAGATCTAGCAAAAATATTCCTAAATACAAACAACCCAGCAAATCAGAATGTGAAAAACTTTTGGGAAACAAAGAGAGGAGTACAATGGAGAAAATGGAAGAGAAGACAACATTGGCTAGAAGCACTAGACTCTCTACATTGGGCAACCTACGATAAGGAGATGGATTCCAGAAGAATAGTGATTGTGGAAGGACCGGGCATCATAAGGTGGGGATACAGAATAAAAGGTATGTGCACCATCCAAGAAGGATATCATTTGCAAGCAAAACACCAACAACAACAAGGGTTACCCATATGGGAATGCCAACACCAACAACAAGGGTTACCCATATGGGAAGAACAAAATGTGGCTGAAAATAGCCTTCTTCCTATCGGTGGTCCACCATGGCCGAGCCCTGACATGGGATCAACTATAGGTAAGGGGGATGCAGGGCCCATCGGTTTGCTGCACATGTGAAGGACAAATGGAAATGATGGAACACCTTCTAAATTCTTGCAGTTACAACAAAGTCCTATGGCAGAATCATGAAAAACTATTCGGCCACATGGACAGGGATCAATTAAACACACAACAAAAATGGTGAAAGAAAATATACTAGAACCCCATCTTGAACCAAGTCTGGAATATCTCCCTAGGATTCCTGCTATGGGTGGTGTGGAAGGAGAGGAATCAGAGAATTTTTAAAGGGGAAAAAGAACAACAATGGAGTTATGGGAAACGATAGTACAAAACATTAGGGAGACAATTCTAGTAGAGAAATGGTACCCAGATGAATGGGAAACTATGCCACAGGAATGTCGAATAATGGAAAGGTTAAATCTAAGTCCATGAATGCTGATGCCTAACTCCTAGAAATAAAAACCTACACCCTGAGAATCCTCAGTCCACTTTGTGTTTCCCCTGGAGGATTTCATAAAACTAAATTTCGATGGTGCAGCCAAAGGAAATCTGAGTGCAGCAGGCTCAAGAGGAGTGTTCAGAGACCACCAGGGCAACACCATCCGAATGTTTGCAATGGATTGCGGAATAGCGAGCAACAATGAAGCGGAACTCTATGCGCTTAAATAAGGGTTAGAAATAGCTCGAAGAGAAAATTCCAGAAAATAGAGGTGGAAGGAGACTCGACACTGGTTATAGACATAGTGAAAAAACTTCAACAAGGAACCCAATGGGAAAAGATAAGCCAAAGTTGGAGAACGACAAGACTAGTATAGGAAATAGGAAACCTGATACAAGGGATAGACTACATCATCCCGACACATGTCCAAAGATCGGGGAACGTGGCAGCAGACTGCTTAACAAACTGGGGATGTGGCAAACCCGGAAGCAACTTAGATATATTGGGCGAAGAAATAAATCAAACAAAAAGATTGAAATAAATCAAAGACAAGGAAAAAGGATAGAATCCCCGATCGGGGTGCAGAGAGCAATGGATACCAGAAGGAAGGAGGGCAGGATAGTCGGCGAAGGGAGACGAAAAATAGAAGACAACAAGGGCAACCGGAAATGGTAAGGTGATGATGGAGGACAATAAATGGATGGGAAGTGGGCACCTTGACCAAGGACCACACACGAAGGAAGGGGAGGCAGATATGGAAGCACGACAAGTGGAGGGTACCTCGGTAATGAGGATAGGTAGGTGGGAGAGCAATTTAGAAAAAAAGGTGGTAAGGAAGAAGGGTAATTGCATGCATCAAGCTAAGGAAGAATGAGCGGACGGAGAAACTAGTGAACGCGAGAGAAGGGGCGCGACGACCAACAACTGAAATTCATCTACAACACCTGGTATGTAATTACAGTTCCCCCCTGTGTCGATAGGGTAACAATGTCATGCAAATTGAGAAGAATTTGGAAAATAAGGAGAGAAGTATTGAATGTACTAGGAAAATGTTGGTTTTGTGCTAAAAAAAGAGTATCTGGTCTTTCAGTTGAGAGAAGGAATGAAAAATCCTGAGTGTTCTAGGATAATTGCCTGTTAACATGGTATGGGTTCGACTTGATAGCTTTCTTGGAAGGGTGGGAGGGAAAAAAAAAACCCCGTTAGGGGTATGGCTGGTCCTGGGGTAGAACAAGACTGTCAGGACTCGTAGATGCTGAAAGTAGTGGTAAATTTTGTGTTTCCATCTATAATTGCATGTGGATAATGTCATGGTATAAAGGGATGGTTCTCCTGTATGGGTGGGAGGGGAAAAAAGGGTACTGCGAGAGGCCTGGGGGGAAACTGAACCTGGGGAAAAAACAAGATTCCTATCAGTAGGAACCACTGCAGAATTGAGCAGAGGAAAGGCCTGGAGGCCTCTATGAGCTTTCGGGGGAGCTGTTGCCCCCTAGACCTGGGAGGGGAGAAAGCTAGGAACCAGAATTGGCAAAAAAGCCAAGGGAGGATAGCATGGAGTTGGGTGGGAAACTCTCAGCACAAGGATAGAAATATAGAACAGTGGGATAGGAAAGGGCTAACTACAAACCAAAATGGCAGTGAAAGGAAGGAGAAAGAGCAACCTGGGAAGTCAGTGGGTAGTGTTGGCATTCTAGGCAGACCATCCAACAATATTGGGTAATGAAAAACCTTTTGGCCAAAGCAATGATAACTTACAAGGACAAAGAAGAGCCAGAAGTGGACAAGCAAGAAGAACCAAGCCTAAAAGATCTCTAGAAGGAAATCCAGTCAGTTCAAATGCAACAATATCATCAAAATCTCTGCTTGAAGAGAATGGAAAAGTAGATCCAGACACTGCTGCAGAGTGAAGCACCCAGGTCAAGTGTGAAAGACCTGGCTCCAGTAGAATCATCAGATGATTGAAGCAGAAATCCAGATAGTTAAATTTTGTTATTATGTCGAATAGAATTTACTTTTCAAGTATGAAGTATATAGTAGATATAGTAGCAAATGTAGCCTGGATGATAAGAATTAAACTGTTTAAATTTTGGACAACTTTTGTCGCGGATAGGTGGCCAACAGACTCGGTTTCCTATGGGTAGGTTGAGGCCACTATAAGTATTTTGATAGACATATTTTACAACCTGTTTATGGAAAATTAATAGAAAAAGGAAGGACTACCAAGCCTACATCATTAAAAAAAAGAAACTCCTTTTCTATCACAATATAATTCAACTCCGTAGGGGTCAAATTTTTGCTTGTGTAATAAATGGCATAAGGAGTTAAATCTGTCTATCCTAATACAAATCCTAAAGCTGTATCTGAGGCATCATTTGAAATGTGAAAAGGTAGTTTCCAATTTGGTCCTTGTTGACACATAATCCTTGTGATTGGGTGAATTTATGTAAATAGATAAATAAGAAATATGAACAGTCATTAGGAGATGAACTGCACAGTATCTCCCTCATGTATATAATGAAGACCTACCTGATGGAATAGAACACACGAATCATTTTTGCCTTAGGGAGTTACTGCCTGGCCCGACATGGTATCAGAGCCAGCTCCTCCTTTTTTTAGCTCTTATGTCCCTTGTAACTCCCTAGTCTGCTCTCCATATAGAAGCGCTGCTCCTCCATACAATTAGCTGCCCATATAATTCAGAGCCTGACACTACCTACGCTCTCTAGCTCTCTGGACTGTCCATAAACATTTTCTACCATACTGTTCAAAGGAATCAAAGCGCATTAAGTCCATAAATGTTTTCTGCCATAACGTTTTCTGCCATACTCACAGTTTACACAGCTGTCATGCTGCCACCATAGTGGCTGCCACTGTAACTCTCCTCCATAAGTCTGGTCCATTGCCGAAGGAATCAAGCCACACTGTGATCATACCTGAGAAACACATAAGCCATTGGAACATCCCGAGATCTACGGCCTTGTGCGGTGACAAACCCTGTAGACTTGCAGTGAATGTGGCAGTGTTCTAACAATGTCGTTGCATCTCCAAAGATGAAGTCGATGCTGCCTTCGATGTAGCAATCTCTCAGGTAGTGCTTTCCATGGTGTAGATACGCAGTGTCCTATTCATTATCAAACCATCACTTTGCAGTCATATTGCTATTGTAGTGTCATGTTCCAAAAAATACTGAAAGAGTTGAAGGGCGTTCTATTTATCACTGATTCATATAAACACTGTTTCATGTTTGTCATTGCTCCGATATTTTTTAATGCTGGAGTGACAGAACGCTGCTGACCAACAACAACTGCAACGCTGAAGACCAACCAAGGCGAGTTGAAGGAATTCAAGATCGAACTCCTCTGGTTGTGGATAAGTGCAGTGCCTTAAGGGATAAATTGCAGCTCGACAACAGTCTTGTTGTCGATCTGGATGCCTGCATTTTGGAATTGCTGGTGAGCTTCCTCCAGTTCAAGAAAATGATAAGATACCAATTTCCAGGCGATGATTTAGTGAACAGACTGACCTGGAAACGATATTGAACTTGTATCTCAATCTGCTGCCTTGATTAATCAGAAATGTCACGTGAAGAAGAAGGATATTCGAAAGTTTTTGGATGGTATATATGTGAGTGAGAGAGCCACTTTTCTCCATCATTTTTAAAGATGCGAAGTAGTGCATTTGCTTAGGGTAGCGAACTGAGCTTTATTTCAGGGTTTTGCTAATCTAAACACATAAAATTCATGTGTTTTTTTGTGTTTGAGATGATATCATTATTGTTGGCATATACTTTAAAGTTTTTTGGTATATACGTTGAAGACTTTTGGACATGTAAAATGTGTACTCTTAACTCTGTTTAACACATGGAATTGTATTGAGCCCCTTATTTTTGGTACGCTAACTGCATGGTATTGGCGTTCATATGGGTATATAAGGAAGAGATTTGAAATCTTTTGAGAATGCCCTTTTGAGTACAATTTTACTGTATATTGGCAGAAGTATTTTTTTTATCAACAGAAATATTTTTTTTTACAAAATGCATTCAATCATATCCATGGTGGGAATAGTTCTCATTGGCAAGGAGAACTATCCTGAATGGTCCCGGATGATAAAACACACCCTCATTTTCAATGAGTTGTGGAAAGGAGTGTGTGTCAGAGACGGAGACAATGAACCAGTACAACCTACCTCAGACAAAGAGCTCGTCATTTGGGAAAACAAGAACAACAAAGCTTATGCATTAATCGCAGCATCTGTAAATGAAGAGGTGAGTCACCATATTTCGTCATATTCAACTACCTTTGAAGCCTTACAAAAGCTGAAAGAACTCTGTGACTCACATTCTGGACTTGAAGTTGTTCAACTCATGATTAAACTCTTCGCTCTTCAACTGCAAAATAATGATCCTCTTGCTCTTGCATCTGAAGTAAATTCTATAATGCATGATATCAAATCCACTAAGGTTGAATTGGATATTCCTCTTATCGCTTTTCTCAAGGCACTTTATCCTACTTACTCCAATTATCTTGAGTCATTGCAAGCAAATGGAAATCTCAAAGATATAACCTTTGACTCTCTTGTTAAAAAGTTTGCTAAAAGAGAGAAAGCTTTTGGAAAGAAGACAACCCCTGAATCTTCTGAAGAGGTTTTGTGCCTTGCTCATAAAGAAAAGCATCCTGCTGAAGATTCTACAAGAGGAAGAGGTGGTCGAAGAGGAAGAGGAAGATATTTCAGAGGTGGAGGGGCAGACATTCTCAAGGAGAAAAGACAGATTTGCACTGCATAAGCTGCAAAAGAAATGGATCACATGATGCCTCTACATGCAAGCTACCATGGGACAAAATTGAGCAGAAAAGAATCCAACAGAAAGGTAAAAATGATGATACAGACAAAGGTAAAGCACCTAAATCCGCTCACTATGTTGTGGCACAATGTAACATTGGAGTAAATGAAGATTTATTTAATGCTTCACTTGCTTCTTGGAAAAATGATTGGTTGCTTGATTTAGGAGCAACCTGCGACATGACTCATAGAAAATATTTTTTTGAAGATTTCACTGACAATGATAATGTAGCAGTATACTTTGCAGACCAATCAAAAATCAAGCCATCAGGGCTTGGCACAATCAAGTTTAAATTGCCTGGTTTTCCAGACTTTCTTCTGCATCATGTTATATATCTCCCACAGCTCAAGAGAAACTTGCTATCCTTGGTCCACATCCGCCAGCAAGGTCACTCCATTCATATGTTTGATGGAAATCTTGAGGTAAGAAAAGCATTTGACCACTCACTTGTCATGAGGGGAATAAAAGAAGAAAGGCTTCTCAAGTTGCAAGGAACCTCTGCTCGTGCACAAAATTTCTCATACAATTCTCATCATGAAGAAGGTACACTTCCATCAAGTTTATTATGGCGTGCTAGATTTGGACATTTGAACTATGACAGTCTCCACTTGTTGAAGAAAAATGGTGTTGCTGGTTTGCCTACAATTCATAGGAAACTTAAGCAATGTGATGCTTGCATTCTAGGAAAGCATAGCAAACAGTCTTTTCATGATTCACATTCAAGAGAACATGGAAAACTTGAACTCATTCATTCAGATTTATGTGGTCCAATGCTTGTTCCTTATGCAAATGGAAATAAATATATCATGACATTTATTGATGACTACACCAGAATGTGTTGGGTTTATTTATTGAAGAACAAATCTGATGCTTTTCAAACATTCAAGAATTTTCATAAATGGATTGAAAATGATGCACAATCTCATAACGGGTCTATTCGCACTGATAATAGAAAATAATACACATCAAATGAATTTGAAAACTATCTTCGCCAACATGGGATCGAACATCAAACAAATGTGCCTTATAATCCCCAACATAATGGTGTAGCTGAAAGAATGAATAGGACAATCTTAAATATGGTACAATCCATGCTCTTCTTAAAAAATGTAAAGATAATGTTTTGGGCTGATGCTGTTCTATGTGCTGCTTATATAAAGAATAGATGTCCATCTAATGATATAAGAAACAAGACCCCATATGAAATGTGGTATGTATATGTTCCTTCGGTAAAGCATCTTAGGGTCTTTGGTTCCACCTGTTATGCCTTGATACTAAAGGTACTTGAAGGGAACTCAAGACTTTGGAATCAAGTATACACAGGTGGACGACTTCAGCTTGATTGGATACTATGATTCAGACTTTGATGGAGACAAAGAAACTGGGGTATCAACTTCAGGATATGCTATGAGTCTTCGATCAGGAGCTGTCTCTTGGAGATCATGCAAACAATCAGTTCCAACAGATTCCACAATAGAAGCAGAATATGTGGCAGCAGCTGAAGCAACAAAAGAAATTGTGTGGCTCAGGAAAATTCTTAATATTTGTAGGTAAAACAAGTACAATCAACTCCACTCATGATTGACAATACCTCTGCAATAAAGTTGGCCAAGAACCCAAAGTTCCATGATCGAATGAAGCACATCAATACTAAATATCATCTGATTCGACATCATGTTGAGGCCAAAACAATCCATCTCCGTCATTGTTCCAGAAATGAGCAAATTGCAGACATCTTCACCAAAGTGCTTGGAAGAGAAAAGCTTGAACGATTTAGAACGATGCTTGGACTCACCAACATCCATTCAGATTGGGGGGGGGGGGGGGGAATGCTGACACCTAATCCTTGTGATTGGGTGAATTTATGTAAATAGATTAATAAGAAATATGAACAGACATCGGGAGATGAACTGAACAATCTCTCCCTCATGTGTATAATGAAGACCTACCTGATGGAATAGAACACACGAATCATTTTTGCCTTATGGAGTTACTGCCTGGCCTGACAGTCCTCTTAAAATGGGTGCCTCAGAAATCTTTTCTTTCAAAGTTTCAAAAGCCTTTGGTAGTTAGAATCCCAAATGAATTCACAATCTTTTGTAAGCTATTTGAAAAGTGGAGAGGAAATCTTTGTAAATTGTTCTATAAATCTTCTTTAATATCTAGTAAAACCAAGAAAACTTCTAACATCCCTTTGACATGTACGAACTCATAACTTGGAAATGACTTCTAACTTAGATGCATCTAGTTTAATTCTATATCCTGAAATATGGTGGCCTAAAACAATTCCCTCAGTAAACATCATAAAACATTTTTCATGGCTTAATGAGAGATTTGCTTCTTTACACCTAATGAGATTTTTTTCCAAATTTTTAAGAGCTTCTTCAAAAGAATTTCCATAGACAGTAAAATAATCCATGTAAACTTCCACACAATCATGAATTAGATGAGAGAAAATACCTATAACTTCTACTTGGAATGTTGCAAGTGAATTACATAACCCAAAAGGAAGTACTCTATATGCATAGGCTCCCCATGGATAGGTAAAGGTTGTTTTATCTTGATCTTCTAGAGCTACTTGGATCTGGTTATATCTACTAAAACCATTCAAGAATGAAAAGTACTTTTTCCCTGCCAATGTGTCAAGAACTTGATCTATAAAAGGAAGTGGAAAATTATCTTTTAAAGTAGCTTTATTCAATTCCCTATAATCAATGCATACTCTCCATTTTCCATTTTTCTTCGAAACAATTACCAATGGTGAAACCCACTGGCTGTCTGATATTGGATAAATGAAGTTCACATTTAACAATTTTTGTAATTCCTCTTTAACAATTTCCCTTAAATTTGGATTCATTCTTCTTTGTGGTTGTTAGATTGGTCTGGAATTTTCTTCAATATAGATATGATGCATACAAATGTTAGGATCAATTCCTTTCATATCCGTGTATTCCCATGCATAACCAGAGGAATGTTCTTGCAACATCTTTATTAATTCTTTCTTTTGAGATTCTTCTAGATTATCATTAATATTCAAAGTTTTCCATGGAAAATTTTCTTTTAAAGAATTTCCAAATTTCTCCATAGAATGTAAAGGCGTTTAATGAGATGATAAATATTCAATAGTACATTGTTCTTTAAAACTGTGATTTTGTTCACAATAGGAGGAAGATTCATTGTTTTCTATTAAATTCAAAATTTGATCTTCTTCATCTATTTGTGAAGTGGAAAGAATTGGTCGTATGTGAAAGTTTTCATTATTATCATCTATCCATGCTTCACTTTCTACTTATATCAATGTTTTTGCGGGAGGATATAATGTGAATTTCTTTTTCAAACTTCCATAAGAGATAAACATATCACCCAATCTACAACTTATAAAATCATCAGCTGTAGCTAACCATTGTCTTCCCAGAATCAATGGGTGTCCTCCTAAATTATTCTTGGGTGTTAAGATCATAAAGTCAACAAGATATTCCCAAGAATCTAAGGATACAAATAAATCTTCTAACACCCCATGAGGTTTGATAACAGATCTATCTGTTAATTGCAATAGTGTAGGTGTATATTGAAGATTAGGAAGTTTCAATTGATCCATAGTTTGTTTACTCATGATGTTGATAGATGCTCCTAAATCAATCAATGTGTTTGGAATCTCAACACCATTGATGTGTATTTTCATAATGGGACTTCCTGGATCTAGATATTTTTGAACTGTTGTCTTTCCCATCATGATATCTGCAATTTTTCCAACTAACTCGATTCTTTTAACTTCTTTCCTTTTTCTTCCTAGTTTTTTAATAACTCCCTGATTGTGTTTGCAAATTTTGGTATTTCTTTGATAGCTTGTAACAAAGGATTTTTTATAAAAACATTCTTCAGTTCATCTATCATATCATAATCAGGCAACACAATCTATTTTTCTACCCCTTTGTTAATTTTCAATCTTTCAAGAAAAGGTGGGTTTTGAACAGAAACTGAAGGTTGTTCTATAATGGGAGTTGAGTTTATTGGAATATCATCAGAATGTACAGCGGTGGGTTTTTTTTTTTTTTTTTTCGATGAGAAGATGTTTCTTTCTCAAAGATGTCATATTTTCAGACTCCTGGATAACAACAGATGGTGATTTCTTTTCCAATACTCTACTAGATCTAAGTTGGACATTGTTTAGATCTAACGGAGTTATCATGTAAGTTTGGAAATTCTATCCTTCCATGGTTTAAACAGGCTGTGACTTTTTATTGTTTGGATTCAGAAGTGGCTGAGTAGGTAGTTGATTTGGTTTTTGTGGAAATGGTAGTGAAAGTTGTGGGTTTGGATTTTGTGGTTGAGAGGGTTGAACAGGTTGAGGAAAATATTGTGGTGGAAAAACAGGGTAAGGTTGAGGATATTGAGGATATTGAGGGTATTTTCCATAAGGATTTTTCCATCCTTGTGCCCAAGGTTGAGGCCAAGGTTTCCAAGGCATGGGTGCAGTCCAATTGCTTTGTGATGGTTGTGCATATGTTTGAGTGTTGAAACCTTGGGTCATACTCGATTGTGGATTTTTCCATGGTCTCTTGGCAATAAAACAAAGAGGTTCTACTTGATTTGGCATTAATTCCTCTTGATAGACAACTTTAAGACCTGGTATTGAAGGGCATTCCTTTGTATCATTATTTTATGCACATATGACACAAGTTTCTACACTTTAGGTCAATAGGGCATTCTCTCAAGGCATGTTTCTTTCTACATTTTGGACAAAAGATAGACAATGCAACATTTGTAGCTTTTTGCTTGTTTTGTACTTTAAGGGTATCTATTTGTTCACTAAGACTCCCCAAAATATCAATTTTAAAGTTGTCAAGCAAATTGCTTATTTCAACCCTACTTACTGTCCCAACTGCAGATTTATTAATCCTAGACATAACAAGATCTCTTGGATTTTTCCTAGTTCTTGCCTTTCCTCTTGAAATGTGTATTCATAACTCACAAATATCTCCAAATGACAACTGAGAAATATCTCCTCTACCCATCAAATTGAGAAGGTCTATCCACTCATCTATCATAGATTTTAGTAAGAGAACACTCAAAGTTTCTTCATCTAGATTATGCATTTTAGCCCTTTTTACATTATAAGAAATTATTTCAATGAAATCTTCAAGATTTTCATCTTCTTTTTGCATCATTTTAAAGACTTCATCTTTTAGATTATGAGGCATACAATAATCCTTATATTTTTCTAAGAATGTAGTTTTCATTTCTTCCCATGTTCTTATAGAGTGTACTCCTAAGCCCATAAACCATTTTAATGCTTCATCCTTAAGAGTGGCTGGAAATAATTTCAACTTTTGAGTATCAAACAAGTAGTCATAATATCTACACAAAACTTCAAACGCAAAGAGAAATGTTTCAGCATCCTCATTTCTTAATCCATGAAAATTAGGAAGGATGGAGGGTGAGATATTTTTCATTGTGGCTATGGTATCTTCATCGAGGATGGGAAATCCAAAAGGTTTTGGACCTCCTCTACCACGTCCTCTTCCTCTTCCTCCACCTCTTCCACCTCCTCTATTTCCTCCTGTTCCACTTCCAATCCTAGGTTGTTCACCATTTACATTATGTACTTCCCCTTATCCTTCTCCCGCCATTGTAGAGTCTTCAGAACTAATGTAAGGTTCTACAATTGCATTTTCTGGTTCCTCCTCTAGCTCTTCTGGTTATTCTATCAATGGAATGTTAAAATATGTTTCTTCTTCTTCCTCTTCACTAGGGATTTCTAGCTCTTGTCCTAGAATTTGTTCTCCAGTTGAAGATAGAAAAAATACCCCTTCAGTTGGGGATGTAGGATCTTCTTCTTCTATCATAGCTTCAATTGAAGAAGTTGGTGAATATTTAGGTTGGATTTCAGGTCTAAGTACCCCAGGAAGTCTATGTTTGCCTGCAATTGATGGAATGTGATTTTGGGTGGATGGTGTGGTACTACGAGGTCGTGGTGGGGTGAGTGATGATGTTGGAATCAAACTCCTACCTCTACCTACAAATCTATCTCTAGAATCTCTTTTCCTATGCATATCATTTTTATTATTTTTTAATGAAAAGAAAAAGAAAAAGACTCCTATGTGCACTTCCCCGACAACGACGCCAAAATGTTTAGTAATTTAGTTGATGTTAAATTACTTACATGAATTATCAACCAGTGCTAGTAAATTGATGAAATGTATGTGCTAGGAGTCTTTTTGATTCATGAAATTCCTAATTTAATTTGATATATCGAAATGCACATGTTTCTCTACAGCTATGTAAATAAATAAATTGCTCATAAAAATGGAACCAATTTTATTTCTCTTACTTAACATAGAATCACACTCACACTTTGCTTGAAATAAGATCACTCACACACTTGCTTTAAAATGAAATCACGTGCCTATAAATAAAATAACACTTAAATGAAAATCACATTTGCATTCAAATGGAATCATTCTTGCTTATAAACAAATTTACACCTACAATAAAATCACACTATAAATGAATCTGCTTTAACAAAAATAAAGATTAGCTCTGCAATTGAAAATACTATCTATATCACTACAATGTAAAGTTGTGCTTCTAATCTATGTTGACTCATACTCTGTCCATTTGCACTAGAAATCCCGATTCTCTTAACCAATAAAATGATTATATAAACTGACTGCAAAACAATCTTAAACCTCTATCTAGCAATCAAAACTTAGATCATTAAATGAACTGATAGAAATTTACAGGAAACATAAAATGAATTGATAACAGTAAACAAAAGGAAAACCTTACTATCTCGAGGGGGCCCTCCTATGAGAAGCAGGTAGCATGATAACACTTTTGCTAGATGATCAAACACACATTGATATCACACAATAAGAAAATGGAACAAAACAGAGTTTGTGCAAAACAAAGTTTTTACAAAAAAAATTTAAGTCTGTCTCAGCTATGTCGAGAGGCATACTTATAAAACCCTTACGTAATAAATATTTCAGAGCATTATGCCTATGCTAATCGAAATTATCTATAATTAACTGTAAAAGATAATGATATCTGCTCATGATTTTCTATCAACGCAACAAATCATGAGACGCAAAATCTGCATCTCGCTCGCTTGATTCACCTTGTACGATGGTTGAGTTATCCTTTGACCGAGCTGTTAGAGTGCCTTATTTGTCGATCTAACTTCTACAAATAGGAACAAATCATTGTCCCAACTAATTTCCAAGTACCCATATGCCATGTTTCTCGGTTGAAGCTCCGCAACCTATCGAACCTTGGACTTAGCTGTAGAAACATAAATTAGCTATAGAATCATTGTAATTCAGTAACTCAGGTAGATATTAAGTTAAATAATAAAGAAAAATGATAGTTATGAAATAGAATATGATTATGTACCTGCTATTCTATCGACCTTGTAAACTGATACCCAAATTATAGTTATGAAGTTCAAAAAGGGAGGAATGGAGTGAAAAAGAGTTGTAAAAAAGAAGCAATTCTGGGGTTCAACAAATATTATAGTAACCTTGGATTCATGGGAATATCCTATGGATTTTTGGGTAATCCAACCCAAGAAAACCATGGACGGTCACCCATTGATCCTTGGGAGACCATGGTTAGCCATAGTTGATGCCTTTATTGGTTGTAGGCCCACAAAAATGACTATATCTAATGGGATGACCATGAAGAAATTGATCCTCTACCCACCAACTAAGCCTATGATAGAAGAATCCCCTTGGGTAATAGATCCTTATGAAGAAGAGGACCCTATACTTCCTCTCTTAAATATTGAACAATCCAAAGAATTGAGAGAACCCGTAGAATAAAACTTGACAGACCAATTTCTTTCCACATCAGATTGTACTCAATAGTCTAAATTATTTCCTCCCTCTGATCATATTTTTAGTATGTATTTTTGGGAAAATTGTGGACCAACAAGATATTTAACCTAACTTTATTAACCATTAGTGAAAAACTAGATCCTTACAATGTTCCTGTCAATATAAGCCCTATATTTCTTTTTAATATCAACTCTAATCTTGATCAGACCCAACAAGAATAGTTAATTTGAGTACTACATAAACAATATGGTTTATTTTCTTAGGAATACCATGACATGTATAAATTATCCCCTAATAATTTCCTACACCATATATATATTCAAGAGAATGCTAAGCCAGTTAGACAACCCCAACACCACATAAATCCTACCTTAAAGGACATCGTGAAAGAGGAACTACGAAAACTGCTAGACACAAACTTCATACACCCTATCTCAGACAACAGGTGGGTTTTTCCAATTGTGGTCATACATAAGAAAAGTGTTAAATGGATAATTTGCATTGACGACCAAGAATTGAATAGGACTATCTTAAAAGACTATTTCCCACTTCCCTATATTGATTAGGTACTAGACACTTTGGTAGGCAAACAATATTTCTCTTTCTTATATGGATTTAGTGGATACAACCAAATTCAAATTGCACTTGAAGACCAGGACAAAAATACCTTTACATGTTCATGGGGGACATTTGCATAAAGGGTTATACTATTTGGGATGTGTGATGCCTCGACAACCCTTTAACATGCAGTCATAGGAATTTTTTCTAACCTGATTCACGAATGTATTAAAATATACATGGATGACTTTTCAGTTTTATGGTAACACTTTCAAGGAAGCATTAGACAATCTTGAAAAAGTATTAATCCGCTTCAAAGAAGCTCATCTTGCCTTAAGTAACATTAAACGTTAAATGTTATTAACATAAGGGATTGTCCTTGGGCATCATGTTTCTCATGTAGGTATTAAAGTGGACCCTTCCAAAATTAAAGTCATTATAGATCTTCCAGTACCACATTCACAAAATGAAGTAAGAAGCATCCTGGGCCATGCGGGCTATAACAAAAGGTTTGTTGAAAATTTTACAAGGATAGTTGCACCCATGTTTAAATTATTAGCAAAAAGTGGAATATTTCTTATGGGATTCACAATGCCAAATTGCCTTTGAGATTTTGAAGGATAATTTTTCCATAGCGCTAGTGCTGAGGGGATCAAATTGGTCCCTTCCATTTCATATTTGTACAGATGATTTAGATACAACTCTAGGGTTGTTTTAGGACTAAAAGAGAACGAGGTATCCTATGCAATTTATTTTGTTAGTAAAAACATAACACCATCATAAATTAACTACATAGTTACCGAGAAAGAAATTTCTATTTGTTATTCATGCTATAAATAAATTTAGACACTGTATTATAGGCTATGAAGTTTTTATACACACTGACCATTCGACCTTTAAATTTATAATGAATGAATCTGTTAGTAATGGTAGAATCATGAGATGGTTATTGTTATTGCAGGAATTCAACATTACCATCATGGATATCCTAGAAAAGAGAACTTAGTTGTATATTTTCTTTCTCAAATTCGTAATGATAATAAAAATAGTCTCGTTGACTATAGTCTCCCTAACAAACATTCGTTTACTATCTTTACTTACACTCCTTGGTTTGCAGACATAGAAAATTATTTAGCTACAGGGAGGCCGCCTCAACACCTTTCTTCGCATGAAAAATAACAAATTGTGAAACTCAACACCACTTACTCTTGGATTGATGGGGACATTTTTCATATGTGGATAGACTTAATTATCAGAAGGTGTGTATGAGAAGATGAAATGTTCCACATTTTGAAATCCTTCCATGATGGAACTTGTGGAGGCCATTTAGCCGATAAGAGAACTATCTACAAAGTGCTCCACCAATGGTACTATTGGCCTAAATTATTTTGAAATGTGAAGAAATATGTGAATACTTGTGACTACTGCTAGTGAATGGGAAAATCAACCCAAGCAGATGAAATGCCCGTACAACCTCAAGTTCTCATCGAACCCTTTGAAAGGTGGGATTTAAATTTTGTAGGGCCAATATCTCCTACATTGTGGAAAAAGAGGCACATTTTAGTTTGCATGGGTTATGTCACTAAATGCATAGAAGCAAAATCTTTATATAAAGATAGTGAAAAATCCATTTTTGATTGTCTTTTTGAAGACATTTTTACCCATTTTGGTGTCCCTAGAGAAATTGCAACAGATCAACAATCTCAGTTCACATCGAAGGTAGTGCAGTCCATTGTTTAGCAGTACCAAATAAAGCATCGAAAGTCCTCCACTTATTGTTCGTATGAAAATGGATAGGTCGAGTCAATAAACAAAGTGTTGGAATCTATCCTCACTAAGATTGTACAATTGCACCATAAAGACTGAGCAAACAAACTTCTAGAGGCACTATGGGCATATAGGATTGCTTGGCGAACCACTATAGGGCTTACACCTTGCAAGTTAGTTTATGACAAATAGGTTCTCCTTCCTATTGAATTTCAGGTAAAAAATTTCAGGACAATTGTACAAATGCGCTTAGATCTATCAGAAGCTAAAAAGCAAAGGGTGGCACCTCTCAATCAATTGGATGAAATCTACCAATACGCTAGTCAACGCACAATTCTTGTCCAGGAGCAGCGGGCTAGGTGACATAATAAATTTATCAGGAATAAGTATTTGAAACATGTTGACTGGGCCCTTCTTTTTGACTCCAGATTCAAGAATTTTAAAGGTAAGCTTAGTACACTTTGGTTGGGAGCCTACAAGGTTGATATAGTATTTGACAATTGCTTGGTAAAGACTAAATCAATAGATGATGAGTAGATCCCTTTTGTGGTGAATGGACATAGGCTAAGACTATATCACAAGCCCATGTCTAAGGAGAAAATTGTTCAATATATTCTACAATATACTGAGATGGAGGTGGTCAACAAGGACTCTCCTTCTCCCTCTCCAAGCTCTACCCGAGTTTTCTTCCAGTTTCCAAATGGTTTTACATAAGAGATATTAATAATAATAAATAGTTAAAAAAAAAAAGAGAAAAAAAGAAGAATATAAATACACATAAAAGGAAATAATAATAATAATAATAATGAAAAAAAATGTCTGTTTGTGAAAACCAACATGCTTGGCGTGACTAGACTTGGGTTGGCTTGAAAACCAACTTGTTGGTTAGTCAACTCACAATAAATTTGCAGACTCAGTTGTTTGTCCCATTGAATATTCTTCAAATTATTTGCTTGTTCTCGTGTCAGATGATGTGAGATTACTTAAGGTTTTCCTTCTAACAACTTTGCCTCCATCGACTTCAACACATTATCTGGAGGATCAAAGTCAAATAATTTTGTGGCACTTAGGAGCTTGCATAAATCAATGACAAGGATTCTCGCTGATAACAATGGGGATTACTCAATGGTTGTTGCTCATAAGATCTTGTTGGACACTCGACATAAGCACATTTATTCGTAGCTAGCAAGATGTACCAAAGGCACCTTTTCTCTCATTAACATTAAAGGTGAGTAGCCTCACACCAGTTAAAAACAACCACCATTGGATGGTAATAAAATGATTTCATGTTGTGTTTGAATTCAAAAAATCCTTCACACAATCATAATTGTGCCACAGGTGGGGTTATGGTGAATACTACTAGGTTTGTGATCCTATCAATAGTCTGCACTCTTAATGTGAATAAAAAGGGGATAGGATACAGGGCAACCAAACCAGCTAGTTTGTTTAAAAAAGAGGGGGTTATCTGTTCCATCATTATTCCATGTCAAAAGGTCAGGTCTCTTCCTCATTACAAAGCTTGAGACATAGTGGTTTTGACTATCCATCTCCCCGTTTCATCGTTCCCGCTACAATTATTTTTCACATCCATCATCCAATTCTTCTAGTAACAAATTTACTTGGGTGGAAAACTAGCCACAAGCATTTTATCAACTTTGGCTTTTAATTTTCTATGTTTTCACTAATTTTGAAGCAGAGTATAGAATAATAAAAACATAACTAGGGAAACCAAAGGACAAAGCAACATCCTTCAACACTCCTGAATCGAAATGGGTAAAATTTCGGAATTCTACAACATTCTTGTACCTATACAAGAAACACAGAATAGGTAATGAAACATTGAAGGTGTAGGTTTTTAAGAAGTTTCTTAAGAAAAAATGAAGAAATTTTTCTTCCAACTCAAGGCACTTGCAACATTAAGGTGACAACCACATCATATCTCTCGACTCATCTCAAACATTTTCATCATCTTCATGCATATGTGTTGTAAGTATAATAGATAACATTTTGAGGTAAAGTACTTTTAAATTTTGATTGGTTTATTGAGAACAAGTGATATCATTAGAAGAACAACCTTCAAATACTTGATGATACTTTTCCTCTTACCTTAAATTATCCTTTTTATCCTAAGCTTGCACTCCTTGCTTATATACTAAGACTCTGTACCTTAATGTTATTTTCCCCACACATTTCACTTATATACCACACTCTATATTTTACATTCATAATATATATATCCATCAAAGCCACACCTGGTCAAATGACTGAGAGCCAATCTTTTTCCATGTTGGCCGATTAGCATGCATAACTTGGAGTGGGCACTTGTTTTTATTATGATATTTTTCTAACCAAGGAAGGACCCCTACTTAGTTTTTATCAACTAACATACTTGTTTTCATGATATATTGTAACCCTGTCTATTTCATTATTGCCAATTATCACCCACAAAACTAGAGAGGTCATCCTAAAGTCCATCATTAAACTCGTTTGGAATCACCACAAGGGGTTCCAAACGAGCCCAATGATCTTGTGCCCCAACTCTTATAGTCATGTCTCCCCATATATTGGTATCCCCGACCATTCCCGAGTGGTGTGGTTTTGGCTGAGGGGGAAAGCTCTTTATTTGGTGGATTGTGTTAATAGGATGGTTGTGGATCATCACAAGCCCACCTCTAAATGGGCTCTAGAATCCATTCTAGAGTGTCATGCAACCCAAAATTTCTTTAAGAAAGTAGGGTGGCATCATTTCTTTGCTAAGTTTTGGTGGTTTAATGACAATGAATCTCTCCAATTTTCTCATAGATTCCATGGTTTGTAATTTAGAAATGGAGATTGCAGAGAAGACCATTGTTGATGCCACCAATCTTCACAAAACTGGAGAAAGACGGTGCAAGACACTAACACTTGGACTAGAGATTTGTAAACAATTTCTTAAACAAGAACATCAGAACATGAGCTGGGATAAGGGTGTACCGAGGGCATGGATGAAGGATGAATTGCTAGCACTATTAGTGATCTTACTGAGATTTATAACCCATGAAGGAAGGTACGTCTTCACTTTTCAATACTATCTAAGAATATTATTACATTTTGAGTAAGATGGTTTGTTAAAATTTCATTACTACCTCTAGAGAAGTTTGGGGAAAATGTCCATGAAGGTGAAACATAATATTGGAAACCCTAAGTGCAATTTGTATCATCACAGGTTAATAAAAGTGCTTATGGAGGCATAACTGCATAACAAGAAGGATACTTGGAGTAATTTCTCGAGGGTAAACATGTTTGCTGAGGCAAGAGTATAAGGATTAGGGGAGCCTAGGGAAAACAATGATAATAAGTGTTTTGATGAAGACCTCGACTCTTCAAAAGTCGAGGGCTTCATCCCTCACTTAAGGAAGCCACGAAAAACAAAGGCAATAAAGTAGACCTTAACTAAATAACCCATTTTTACACCCTCTCCCAGTCGTAGATTCACTAGAAATTTGGCTCGACGGAAGGCCATAAGGAATATTTTACAATAAGAACAATGAAACGAGAAGGCAAGAACTCATTTTGCAGCAAAAATGTATGATTTCCAAGATATCAATGAAGAAGATAATCACCCATGTGGTGAAATTTCTAGGGTTATCAATAAACATAAGGCTTATAATCGAACCGCTCCAAGCAATTCAATATATGATCCAGCTAAATATGATAACCTCAATGAACTAAATGTATTATTTTAAGGGTAGAAGCAATTCTCATTCTCTCTAGATTGCAAGAAAAGATAATGATAGGGTAGTGGGAGATGTTTTTGAGTTTATAAAAAAAGACAACCCTAAAGCTTATAAAGCCCCAAGTACAATACTTCTCAAACCCTCCGAGGTTGAGTTTTATTGTTCATCAACCGACTCTAATGTTAATGTAGTAGAAGTAAAGCTCATAAGTAAAAATCAGAAAACCAGGAAGTTGAAATATGATATGGATCTTTTCACTTCAAAGATGCATACAAAATTGATTTTAAAAGGGCATGTAACCATAAGATGCATACACATAAAGGAATCATAAATAAACGACAACCATAAAAAGAAAAACAAAGTTGATAATAGACTTCACCCAGCGTGGGTTACGTCTCCAGGCTCAGTGTC
Organism: Pinus tabuliformis; assembly: GCA_031772625.1. Lineage (NCBI taxonomy): Eukaryota > Viridiplantae > Streptophyta > Pinopsida > Pinales > Pinaceae > Pinus > Pinus tabuliformis. The sequence continues at coordinate 692,952,412 of CM062813.1, read as the reverse complement.
AAGAGTGGGGAGGCTACTTCATTAAATGCTGCAAGGTGATGATGAGTACATTGTGTATTCTTTGTCATTACAAGGTGTTGTAGCTACTGCAACACCCTCCAAAATTTTGGATTACATTGAATTTCAGAGTCTTCCTTGGTCTTGTACATTGTTGCCGCAAACATTAGAGCTTATTTCATGGGTTTTCTTGTAGTTTTTTGTTCCCTTTTGCATGTTGGGTTAACTGTCATATTTTGGCATGTTTTGTTGTCACACAATGTTTACAAGCCTATTCGGATGGTTTCAAAGGTCTGTCTTTTTGTATATGAGTTGTTCTAACTATGAAAACATTTGTCACACTCATTCACAAAGTTCTGAGCACTGTCACACAAGTGTCGTCACGGTCGTCCCAAAGTCTATCTTAAGTGTTGCACTTGTCATAAAGTTGTCACACAGAGGGAAACTATTTGTTCATGTGTTCGGATGATCTATGTTGTCATGTCATCAAAGTATTCTAAGTGTGTGATCACAGTAAAGTCAATCACCGATCTCACCGATCCCACCCTTAGCCGTTTTCGGAAAAACTTCCCGATCGAGAAACCTAACTTCATCCGGGCCCTTTTGAGTTGTGCACTGCACAATATAAACCCTCTAGCTATGAAATTAATACTTGGAACTACGCAATGTGCAGTTCTTGTCTCCCAGGAATACTGCACTGCACAGTTTCTGTGCCCAAGTCCGGACCTTGACCTCTAGAATTGCGTAGTCATGTTCCCATCCCGGCTTAAACTGCACTTCACATCCTAAACCCTGAAGCTCATCCTCTGAGTCTTTGAAATTCACAGTAGCCCAACCTCCCTTGACTACCATAACCATCCAGTTGGCTCACCTAGTGTCCATTCCCTCAGCCTGTCCCCACTAACTCTAGAAACTGCGCAATTTTGTCCTTTAGGCATGCTTGGGCTGCGTACTGCGTAGTTTCAAAGCTCAAGCTTTTCCCCTAGTTGCTGGAACTGTGCACTAGCAATCACTGAGTCCCTCTTCCCAACCTGTCAATTGTTTCAGGCTTAGTTGGTAGATCAAAAAGCATCATCTTAGACTAGGTGGTTTTCAGATTGATGTCATCTCGTCATGAGTGAATTGCAGGGACATGTACCCTATCATGTCATGGAAAGATGATGGAAAAGGATAAGGAGGGAAGCATGCATAAATACTCTCTTGTAGTTGAACTTACAAGTTGATCGATCAAGTGAAAGCGAAGGGACACTAGTTTGCGATTAGTATCCAGGACTGGAGATCATTGAAGGTTCCACATCACCAATCCATGAGGAGGTGGAGAGAAAGCATCTTCAAAAAGACATATAGAATTTAGCATCAAAAATGACTTGACATTTCCACATCATCAAGAATTCCATGTTAACAATGTCATGTCATGTCATGTCATGAGTGGTCATATGCCATATCACTATTGTGGATCATGTATATTGTTGTTGGATAGGTAAATCCCCTCTGCGGATAGAGGTGATCCCACTAGCCTAAAATAGAACTAGCCACAATCAATTCACGCTGCTACGCAAGTTCCTAGTTGTACATCAAAGGTGAATTAAGAAGACCAACCTGGAGTCCAACGCTAATGTTGAAGCAGAGTTGAGATTCCCGCTCCCTTGCTCCAGCAGGTCACAATCCTTGCGATCCTCGCGAACGGACACCTGCACATGCAAAGGAAGAAACAGATACAAGCATAAAATCCACCAAAGTACAACTATATTTCAGTCAGAAAGGAAATAAATCAAACATCATTATAGTAGACAATGAGATTGGAACCATAACAACAGTCGTTCATTAATGAATAATAGACTGGAAAAGTTACAACCAAGGTTCTGACGTTGAAACTCTCCTCTGGCTGGGCGAGCAGCTATGTGTGTCTTGCAATATACCTCCTCTCCGGCAGCATAACCTCTCTATGCTTCACTATCACTCACGACAAGCATAATCACAACTAGCATTACTCAAAACTAGCTTGTCTAATGCATGAGGACAAACATTTATAGATGGAGAAGGGAGGAAGATTCAATGAACCAGGACACCCATTGTGGATTGGCATTATCTCTGAAAGGATAGATGTCAAAGGATAGATGATGACTCTCGACCTCTATCCGATGGATTTTACCCTCAAAAGACTTCGTGATCTGAAGGGAAAAAACATATGGGCGCGCGTTTGTCAAAAATCATTACCAAACTGGGTTGGCGCGGGTGTTGTTCTATGACAGAGCGCCAATGGTCGCACCCCCTTTTGAGGATTTCAGTGATTGGTGCAGGTAGGACACTGTGGACCTGTGCCAATGGAAAAGGAGCACTTTTCAGGGATAATTTGCAGAAGGTGTCTTCAGGGAACATGAAGTACATACTCAGGGGAACATAATGCAAGTGTTTTTGGGTTATGTCACTGCTCACAGGTCCCGGAATGCGTCCTCCATGGGGCGATAGGGATGGTGACCAATGGTGACAAATTACTGTGTAACAGATGCCCCCTAAAGCATGAGGCCCGAGAGGGAGAGAGGGGTGAAATGCTTTACAAGAACACATATAGCTGCTGCCGAGGATCTGCATTGAGAGACACGACTGATAGTTCAATTACATGATGTACGTGGTATGGTCGCAGCCATCCATAAGAGAGTACATAAATAATCTAGATCCATAGTATGGACGCAACCATCTGGTTAGGATCAATGAATAGACTCAGGCATGGTCGCAACCATCTAGTGAATGAGTCATGTATCAAGAATCACACCTGGATTACAACAGACACAATCCAGGGTCTTGCGCTCCATCTCGACCCGAACAAGAGTACAAGTTCAAGCATGCGAATATATGAGCTGAAGTCGAACATGCATGAACATCGTCTGATTACCAGTCAATAGTGGAAACTGTTAACAGACGCGAGAGGTACCACCAATAATGACAATGGCCCTCAAGGTACTATAGGTACAATCTATGGCATGCGAATTAATGAGCTGGCATCGAACACCCGTAAAATCATTTGATCGGAGGCCAATGATGAAAACCTCACGTCGAACACGAAGAACCTGCCATTGAGGCATGCAGGCTCCAAGGCACCGGAAGGGAGTCTCTAGATCAGCTTCCTGGATAATGAGCTGAAGTCGACAGGAAGTGACCTTGATCGAAGGTGGGCCATAATGTTTCCCACATCATCGACGCGAGACAGAGAGATAATGTTGTGAATCAAGATCATGTGAACTATCAGATGGAGGTTGTTTCTTTTCAGAGGTCAACTTCTCTTGAACATATCGGCGGCACGACAGTGGAATTGGCAGTATTTGACATCAATGGATCAGAGGTCATGATGACGAGGCAATGAGCAGATGAGAGGTCAAATAGGATTACCCAAATCCATGGAGGCCAGTGAAAAATGAGATGAGATATCCCCACCCAGACACGAAAGCAGACAAGTGCCATGTTCAAGAGCGACATACTGCCGACACGACAATAATTATGGTTCCAAAATTTTCTTTTTCCCCACCATTTCTGGCGAGTACCCCGATTATTTTTAACAAGCTTGATGGGGATAGCATATGCTTGTGGTGTGTCATTTCGACAAAATCCGATGTCATCAGGTTTTAACGAGTCTGACAAAGGAAGAACTCGACGTCTTTTCATGTTTAGAGAGTTTGAAAAGACAGCAGAAAAGGAAACTCCAGGGGTGTCCTTTTTCGTAAAGTTGTGTCTCGCGAGCCCGAAAAAGTATAAAACAATGCCCAAAAGAACCGCCCGACCATTACGATCGAGGAGTACTTTTCATAAATAGTGATTTCGACCTAAAAAAGTAAAAAAGCGATCAAAATCACGTCGTTTCGTAACCATTAACGAGTTTGAAACGACAAAAACCCGGTAATCTTTTTATGTTTTAACGGTCGACAAAAAGAACTTAAAACGACCGCCCCTTATTAACGTTTAACGAGTCAAGAGGAGTAACTCGGCCATCTTTTCCTTTTTAAATGGTCAGAAAAAGAGCTGAAAGCGGACCTCCATTTTATTCTTTTTAACGAGTCAAAAGGGAAAAAATACTCGGCAATCTTTTCATATTTTACGAGTCAGAAAAGAGCTTAAAGGAGACTCGTCCTAGAGGAACGAGTGGTATAACGGGTAGCAACTGGTTCCGGTAATGGCGGAACTGCTCAAAACATATGATGGTCGAGAGGCTGGCTAATAAAACCACTCATCGCTGCGGTTCCTCAGGAAAGGATTAACAATCAAGTGAGAGCATATGATCGGCCAAAGAGATGGTGTCGATGGAATGAAACAACCAAGGTTCATCTAACAAAATTTAGCAGATAAAAGGCAATCACGAGATGTAAATCAGGTATGGGTTCATTTTTACACAAGCTTGAACCATGGAGAACTCTGCTTAGATTCGGTTTCATGTTTACACAAGCTTGAAACGAAAAACTATGCTTGTTATCAGTTCGCATGCCCCCAACATAATAATGCAAATCGAGGTACATGCCCCCCAAGCTTCATTGCATTCAACGAGGTGGATGGAATGAAGGTTCACTCTCGAGATCTGTGAAAGACTCGACTTGTATTTACGAGATCTTAATCAAAAGACCCGATTTGGAAAGGGAGTTGTTTCATTTTTTAAGGAGCTTGACATAGGACAATGAAATATGCTCCGACCAAACCTTGTTTCACTTTTTAAGGAGCTTGACACAGGAAAGGAACTATGCTCCACCAAACCTCATCATAATGAACAAGAAGTCGGGGCTTCCAAGAGTGCCACTCCCGGTGGAAGGGCAACATCTTGGAAGTCAGGACCCAATGCCCCCAGGACACTATGCACAACAGCGGCATCACTGGATACAGGCACAGGATAGGTGGCCACGTAGTTGATCTGTGCTGGGGCAGATGCAACTGGTGGATGAAAACCAGGAGGGGATGACAACTGCGCAGGAGGCACCCGGGGACGAACGAATGATAATTGATCTATAGTCACTATCCTTCCATCGTGTGGAAAGCAAACCACACGGAAGAGTGAAGAGACCAGGGCCCCTATGGCATATACATAGTCACGGCCAAGGAGAAGACTGAAATCTAAAGCACCTTGGGTAACCGATACGTCTATATAGACGGTTTTGCCTCCCAAAGTAATAGGGAACTTTGGAAGGATCCCTAATGGTTGACTAGTTCCTCCGTCAAAAGCCGTCAGATTCGGCGCGACTGGCACAAGCTGTGGGGAACCCAAAGCTTGCCAAGTAGTGGCAGGCATAAGACTGACAGATGCACCCTCATCCAAAACAGTGCCAGGTATCGCCTTATTATAGGCGTGTACCGTGATCCAGAAAGGCACATGGGATGGAAGGCGGGAGGTAGTCAAACGACTCTAGTCGAAGGAAACGACTGAACTACTTGGTGGGGGAATCGTATGATTGCCCCCCTGCTCTAAAGGAACCGAAGCAGGACTCTCGGGAACAGCTGGGATAGGAGAGTCATTTCCGGATTCAGGAGAATCTGAGGAGACGAGAAGAACATGGGAATTATGCTCTTCTGAAACAGAGTGGTCGAGTGGTGAACTCGAGTCGACACTCTTTCCGACCAATGGTTGGTCTGGAACAGGCTTAGCAGAGCCAGGTTCAGGAAGAGGAGGCTGGACAAGAGAGGGATCTTGGTTGATTTCTTTGTCAGCAGGGGAACATTCTGCAGGTGCAGAAAGATGTTGATAACCAATGGGAAACTAGGGTGAGGGAGCTGTAAGACTTCCCAAGACAATAGAGGCTCTATCCATGAATGGACAAAGGTGAAGGGGATGATTGCCTTCACAAAGTTTACAGGGGATTCGAATCTTCCCTTTTCCCTTAACATTCCCAGGTGATAAGGTAACATCGCCATGAACTCCAGAGGACGATGTAGGGCGGTCCGGATCGTGAGACCATACTTCTAAAACCCTGGGAATGCCAGGACAGTCGCGAAGAAGATGATCTTCCTTGCATAATCTACAAGGAAACTTGACCTTCCGCGGCGGAGCAGAAGGTGGTTCGACTGGAGTTGTACTTTTAACCTCTCGCTTAGGAATCTTCTTCTTCTTTTTCTTCTTCTTCTTCTTCTTAGCCACCTGGTTACTTGAAACCAGACTTTCGCCAGGCGAAGTAGAAGATGAGGATGCAGAAACAGGCGAAGAAGGGGAGAGGTCCACCTTGGAATCAACATTATGTTGCTCGGGTGGAGGAGATGGTGGAGCAGGAGTCATCACACTCGGGGCCACCGGGGTTGAAAACAACCATACGGGCAAACCAATGGTTAACCCAGGCAAAGACAAGGTTGCCATATACTGAGCACCGACATTTCCAAAAGAAGGAAATGGACTAGGGTTTCCATCCGGAGGAACACCTTGGCCGGTAGACTCAGGGAAGGATGCCATTGAATGAGAAAGAATCCTACTCAAGCTAAGATAAACAGCTAACCGGGTAGTATTATCGTGGGCAAATAAATTTTAAGACACTGAACTTGACCTTTTCATATTTTAAGAGTCGAGAAAAGGACAAAAAGATGACTCTAGTCTCCTTCGAATATTTAATGAGCACGAAGTGACAAGAAGCTCACTGGCACCTTTTCTTTTAGAGAGTCCGAAAAGGATCAAAAGTGACTGCTCTGGAGAACTAGGCAAGAGGTTTACCAAACAATCCGTAAAACTGCTTATACACCTTGGCAATCAGATGAAAACCAAGGACTTCTCGTACGGCAGTCAATCTTCCCGAATGCTGTGTTCAGTGCATTACGGCTTGTAAGGCGTCAGACTCGGCTTCCTATGGATAAAAGGTTTTAATCCTATAGGGGTCTCCCAATGTATACGCGACGGTACGTGGGAGCACAATCCGTACTGGCACCTATCGTTTCACCGTGGAGGAATCACCCAACCACTCGACGGTAAGCTACCAGGTTTAAAGACGCCGGAACACGTCTCTAACCTAGACCTCTAGAATGTTTGCGTTAGGTTCCAATGCGTTGTTATGTTCATTCAGTTTATTTTAAAGTTTATCTTCAATTATGTTTCAGTTTTTTGGTCCTACCGTATGTGATCTCTCAAAACTTCCTAAATGCAAACTACATGCCAAAATTATGTCATTTCATTCAATGAATTCTATCTACAGGAGGGTTGAGATCTTTACACAAACGAAATGATCACTCAGCAAACAACAAAGATCCTAATGCAGCTAATAACAAGAAATGAAAATTTTTTCTTTTTCTTTTTAAAAGCAACAAATAACAATAAATGCTAACTAATATGATGCAAAAGATCTTTTGTTTTTCTTTCTTTTAAGATGGCATGATGCATTTAAACAAATCTTAAGAGATATTCACAAGTATAAACAAACCAAGTTCACTCAATGAAATAGAACCAATTCTGAAACACCAAGATGAACTATCCAAGCAAGGAGAAACACAAAGACTTTTAATGAACCATGTGATCTAAGTTCAAATGAAGTCAAATAAAATCCAACAAGCTAGAAGTGAACTGCTCGAAGCACAGAATAACAAGCTTTAACAACCACTAGATATGTGCGAAAAACAACCAAAAGGTTGACTGGAAAATCAAAGAACCGGCACTTCCCACAGAAGGCTCGACATGCAAAGTCACTAGATGTTCTAGGGCTGGAATACAAAGTCGATAGAAATAAGCAAACAACTGAAGGATAAATGCACAACCAGTCAAACAGAGTTTCAACACACTCCCAGAAGCTGCAAAAGATATAAAAAGACAAAAATCCGAGTCGAAAGAGCTTCCAACAAACACACAGGCAAAATTCACAGGGCTGGCGCGACTGTCAGCCTGCAACTTGCGCTACCAAAAGATTGGCGTGGGTTGCTGTTGGGCAACATGCGCCAACTGGCGCGACTGTCAGAGTAAAAAACGCGCCAACAAAGCTTGCCGGCTTAAAAAATAAATAACACGACCCCAGGTCGGGCCGACAGTGTTCAGATGGATCAAACAGTAAATAACAATCTCAAAACTGACCCAGAAAGCTCATTCACTCAAGCAAGCAAGAGAAAATTAACATGCAAGACAAACTCCAAATAGCTTCTCCCCAGTGGAGTCGCCAAATTGTTGGATAGGTAAATCCCCTCTGCGGACAGAGGTGATCCCACTAGCCTAAAACAGAACTAGCCACAATCAATTCACGCTGCTACGCAAGTTCCTAGTTGTACATCAAAGGTGAATTAAGAAGACCAACCTGGAGTCCAACGCTAATGTCGAAGCAGAGTTGAGATTCCCGCTCCCTTGCTCCAGCAGGTCACAATCCTTGCGATCCTCGCGAACGGACACCTGCACATGCAAAGGAAGAAACAGATACAAGCATAAAATCCACCAAAGTACAACTATATTTCAGTCAGAAAGGAAATAAATCAAACATCATTATAGTAGACAATGAGATTGGAACCATAACAGCAGTCGTTCATTAATGAATAATAGACGAGAAAAGTTACAACCAAGGTTCTGACGTTGAACCTCTCCTCTGGCTGGGCGAGCAGCTATGTGTATCTTGCAATATACCTCCTCTCTGGCAGCATAACCTCTCTATGCTTCACTATCACTCACGACAAGCATAATCACAACTAGCATTACTCAAAACTAGCTTGTCTAATGCATGAGGACAGACATTTATAGATGGAGAAGGGAGGAAGATTCAATGAACCAGGACACCCATTGTGGATTGGCATTATCTCTGAAAGGATAGATGTCAAGGATAGATGATGACTCTCGACCTCTATCCGATGGATTTTACCCTCAAAAGACTTCGTGATCTGAAGGGAAAAAACATATGGGCGCGCGTTTGTCAAAAATCATTACCAAACTGGGTTGGCGCGGGTGTTTCTCTGTGACAGAGCGCCAATGGTCGCACCCCCTTTTGAGGATTTCAGTGATTGGCGCAAGTAGGACACTGTGGACCTGCGCCAATGGAAAAGGAGCACTTTTCAGGGATAATTTGTAGAAGGTGTCTTCAGGGAACATGAAGTACATACTCAGGGGAACATAATGCAAGTGTTTTTGGGTTATGTCACTGCTCACAGGTCCCGGAATGCGTCCTCCAATGTACGGGAACGGGGCGATAGGGACGGTGACCAATGGTGACAAATTACTGTGTAACAATTGTATTCAAAATGTATTGTAAAGTGGAAGTCCAAAGGACACACATGGAAAGTAAAGAGTCATGTAAGTTGAAAAGTCATAGGAAGTCAAACAATCATGATAGTAGTCAAAGAGTCACCCTTTGTTATATATACTCCCTCATTGTATGAGAAAAATACTTTCACCTTAGCTCCTCCCGCAAGGCATTAGAGAGATAAGCTAGTTCTTTGAGGAGCAACGAGTGGCTCCAACGTTCCACTACTAGAGTTAGTGATGTACATTATAAACATGTGTCTTGGAACTTTTACTTAATAACAAAAGCCTTCAAGACCAACACATTATTCATGCATGGATTATGAATGTTTGTAAGACTATTATGCGGATGTTTGTATTTCATGTTTGCTTTCACATGTGCTAAGATAATTGAACTATTTCGGTTATTTTTGTGCTTATCTTATTTAGAATGTGCTTTAACGGTTGTTATTGTTGTCCCACCCTTGTGGACTATTCCGCAAGATATTAGACAAATATTTCATCATTTGTGGGTTGTAATTACCATCTCACCCTCTGTGGACTATTCCGCTGGATGTTAGATGGATCCTTCTGGTTCATGTGTGTCTCTTCTTGGGTGGTACTAGTAACTCTCACTTAGAGACTCACTTTTCTCCCCTCTCCTCAATAGAAGAACCGTGACACATTTACAACTGAACACTCACCAAGCACACCTTCTTGCTTTTCGAAGACACCGTTGCATCCCTCTCTCTCTTGCTGATAGTTAGAGCCAAGGAATATCTTTAAGATATATGGCAACCGGGTTGATATTCCAAATGGGGATACTACACCAAATAGTGTGAGGTCTAATTAGGGTTTCACATCGGGGAAAGCCCTCAGTTGACAAATTTCCAACATCGTCAACACAAGGATAAACTCCCTCGACTAGAGTGGCATGTCTCTCCATGAGACACTCTCCTATAGGAACTATCACTCATATGGGCCATCCTTTAGCATGACAAGATATCAAATTCTCACATGAAGTGACATACAAGTATCCTCCAACAGAATGGTAAACAAGGATCTCAACATCAAAATCATCATCTTAACAAATCAAAAGCAAGACATGGCATCACTGCATCATATACCTCCACTTCTAGGGATGGTATGAAAATGCACAGCTCTACTGAATAAATGGACTACGTTGTTGAATTCGTGGCACGAAATTGTGTCAAATGACTATAAACTCGACCCCTTTCTAACACTGTCAATTATGTGCACCCAAGAATCTCAAAGATTCCCCTCAAGATTCCTTTATAGAGATGAGTGAAAAATTCGCTTCTCAGATGATGAATCTGACTTCACCATTGCACTCCTTGTGAAAAACTTAGTAAAATGTGTATAAAGTTAACCTGGTTTTGAAACTTTCGTTTTTGGGCCTCCAGGGAATCTCAAATATTCTTCAAGATTCCACAAAGATTCCTCTCTGTAAGTTCACTAAAGATGTTGGGTCCCTATATTACTAGTGATTACCCCATTACAATTGTAGTTATACCCCTTATTTATATTGTTGTGCCCCTATTACCCCCATATTGTTATTTCTGTGCCCCATAGAATCCCTCTATTGTTATTTTTGTGGCTTTATATTATTATTGTTAGGTCGGCTGGATTATATTGTGACTCCTTAGACTCCTATATATAGAAAGGAGGTTTTGTCATTCGTATCATCAAAGAATTGTTCATTTATGTAATGTAAAGGAGGTTGCCCCCTCGAAGAGGCTGAATTCTAAGGCGTTGATCTATCTTTTCTATCTTTTCTTGAGCTAGTTTCATAACATTTGGTATCAGAGCTTTGGATTCTAGGGTTTCGCTGCTCCAAACAGGTCATCGTGGCATTTTCGCTATAACATTTTTTTCTGTGACGTTTCAAAAGTCGCAAAAAAAACCCATTTGAGAAGAAATCGTGGTGAACCTTGGCTCCAAATTTTAGAGCTTTTTGCGCGATATTTGCGGAGATATGATCTGAGGAAGTTGGTCTTTTTGCAGACTCCTGAATTACATTTGAAACAGGTGACCTGGGGAAAATCGTCATAACTTTCTCTCTGGGGATTGGATTGAAATTTCATAAGAAGGTAAAGAAAGAGGACGGACTGTAGTTTCTTGTATATCGTTTTCAGAACCAAAGATCGAAAATTGTACACGTGGAACTTCATACAAGTTCGCTCTTCTGGAAAGGTCTATAATCAGGTCATCTTGGGAGATTGTGCATAACTCTTTCTTGGAGAATCCAATTTGGATCAGACTGGTGGCATTGGAAAGAGGACACAGAGAGCTACTATAGGTCACAAATTCAGAACTAGATGATTGGAAAGTACAGAGATACATCAGAGGCAATATCAAGCTCCTACAAAGTGAAAAAATGTGTGTAGATTTTTTTAAATTTTTGCTTAAGCTTGGTTTGAAAATTTATTTTTAAGGAATTCAAAGGGCATAGTAGAGCATTATTATCGGTAACTGATGCTCGAAGAAAGAAAATGCAAACACCTAGTAAGGAACCTGAAAGCTCTAGCATGACTCATGAAGAAGAGGAAGAAATGCTACATGATATATCAAAATTACAAGAACAAGTGCAACAAATGTCACGCTCACAAAAGTTAACAGAAGCTAAGATAAATGGCGTGGAAGCTAAGATGAATGGCATGGAAGCTAAGATGGACAATTTGAAGATAGATTTGAACACAAATTTGAAGACAGGCATGGCAGATTTGAAGATAGATTTGAAAAATTTTCTACAAGAAATACTTACTAATGGTGAAAAGGTAGTAAAGGAAACTCATGATGAGAACAAAAGAAATGTTAATCATGATTCCATAGATGCTAATGTTGGATCAAAGAATCACCATATTCCAAAAATCGATATGAGGAAGTTTGATGGCAAGGATCCCACCACATGGATATTACAGATGGAGCAATTCTTCGATCTCAATAATGTGAAAAACGCACAAAAGGTACGTATGGCAACTTTATATTTGGAACCAAATCAGTTTGTATGGTATCAATGGCTTTGTTCTCGTAAACAATTTATCACTTGGGCAATTTTTACGGAAGAATTGATAGCACATTATGAGGATACAAAAAGCAACACTTTTTTTAGCCAATTGATAAGTCTCAAACAAAAGGGTTCAATAATGGAGCACATTGAGGAGTTCCAAAAATTGAACATAAGGGTAAAATATATTCTAGAGGAGCATAGGATTGATGTGTTCATAGGATATTTAAAGGATAATACAACATGATGTTCGCCTTTGGGAACCTGATTCATTAGAGAAGGCATTCAGGTTAGCAAGAAAAATGGAAAGCAAAATTATGGCAACTAGGAAGCATACCATTCACAACTATAAAGACGGAAGTGTTGTTGCCCCTAGTCTTCCACAACCTACAAGGTTGACACCACAACAATTGGAAGAAAAAAGAGCAAAAGGGCTTTGTTACAATTGTGATAGCAAATACACAAAAGGTCATAAGTGTGCTGAGAAGAAATTATTCTACATAGATTGTGAAGAGGAAGAAGAAAAGGAGCAAGAAAGGTCAAAAGAAGAGGATATACTCCAGGAACAAAGCCTAGATGAAGAACAAATAAATCCGACCATATCTTGTAATGCATTGGCGGGAATTACCACTCCTCAAACCATCAAGATAGAAGGACAAATCAAGAAGAAAAAGGTAATAGTGTTGATTGATTCAGGAAGCACCCACAATTTTATTCATTGTAGGGTAGCAAAAGAATTGAATTGCTTCCTATATCCAGCACCAGAGTGTCAAGTGATGATTGCAAATGGAGGAACAATAAATTGCTCTGGAAAGTGCCATAATATCAAGCTATCCATGGGAGAATATGTATTGACTAGCCCAATGCTTTCCATTCCAATGGGAGGTGCTGATGTTGTACTAGGAGTCCAATGGCTACAATCCTTGGGTACAATAGCTTTTAATTTTCAAGAACTTTTCATCAAAATTTCTATGGAAGGAAAGGAAGTTGAATTAAGGGGTATTGCAGGGAAACCAGGAAAGATAATCAGCTCTAATGGCATGACAAAGCTTCTAAAAAAGGAGCAAAGAGGTGTAATTGCACAATTATGTTCGCTAGATGTTTCCACATTGGAATCATCTATTTCTCCAGATCTCCAAAAAGTCCTGGACAATCATTCCAAGGTATTTGAGACTCCCAAAGGTCTCCCACCTATGCGTGATCATGATCATGCTATTCATCTGATTCCAGGAAGTGTTCCTCCAAACATCAGGCCGTACAGATATCCCTATGTCCAAAAAAGTGAAATTGAACGTATGGTTGCAGAAATGCTAGAGGCTGGTATAATTCAACCGAGTCAAAGTTCTTTCTCAGCTCCAGTAGTATTGGTGCACAAGAAGGATGGATCATGGCGCATGTGTCCAGATTATAGGGAGCTCAACAAGCTCACTATTAAAGATAAGTTCCCCATTCCTGTCATTGATGAATTACTGGATGAATTGCATGGATCAATTTACTTCACCAAGTTGGATCTTCGTTCAGGATATCATCAAATCAGAATGAAGATTGAAGACATTCCAAAAACGGCATTTAGAACTCATGAGGGTCATTATGAATTTTTGGTCATGCCTTTTGGCCTTACCAATGCACCTTCAACATTTCAAGGTTTGATGAATTCAATTTTCAAACCATTCCTTAGAAAATTTGTGTTAGTATTTTTTGATGATATACTAATCTACAGCAAGTCTTGGAAGGATCATGTTGAACATGTTGACAGGGTGCTACAACTATTGGAGGAGAAACAATTATATGCAAAAAGATCCAAATGTTTCTTTGGAGTCCAGGAGGTGGAATATTTGGGTCATATTGTATCTCATGAAGGAGTTAAGGTAGACCCTAGCAAAATTAAAGCCATTAAGGAATGGAAAATCCCCACATCCATAAAGCATCTGCGAGGATTTCTTGGGTTGACAGGGTATTATCGCAAGTTTGTTAAGAATTATGGGAGAATAGCAGCACCTCTAACAACATTATTGAAGAAAGATTCATTTTCATGGACTCCGGAAGCAACAAAGGCCTTTGAACATCTTAAAGAGGCAATGTGCCAAGCACCGGTCTTAGCTACACCGGACTTCACAAAAACCTTTATTGTGGAATGTGATGCTTCAGGAAATGGAATTGGTGCTGTTCTAATGCAAGATGAAAGACCCATTGCTTTTGAAAGTCGTCCAATCAAGGGAAAGTTTTTAAGAAAAGCTATTTATGAGAAGGAAATGTTGGCAATACTCCATGCACTTAAGAAATGGCGACCCTACCTAATGGGAAGACACTTCAAGGTAAAAACGGATCATGATAGCCTTAAATACTTTTTAGAACAAAGATTATCCTCTGAAGAGCAACAAAAGTGGGTCACAAAGATGTTGGGTTATGACTTTGAAATCATCTACAAAAAAGGGAAGCAAAATGTGGTGGCAGATGCACTCTCAAGAAAGGATGAGGATGTGGAAGCATTGTTGTGTGCCATTTCTATTATCCAACCAGATTGGATAAACGAAGCAAGGGAGGAATGGAAGAATGACGAAGAAGTGTGGGCACTTATTCGAAAGCTACAACAAGATTCCAGTACTTCTGATACATTTAGCTGGCAAAATGATTCGTTATGGTACAAAGATCGCTTATACCTCTGTAAGAATTCCCAGCTAAAACAAAAGATTCTTATGGAATTGCACACTTCTCCCTTAGGAGGGCACTCAGGATTTTTAAAAACTTACCACAGGGTTAAGAAGGAATTTTTTTGGGATGGCCTTAAATCAGATATTCAAAAGTTTGTGGTGGAATGTTTGGTTTGCCAACAAAATAAAGTTGAAACAATTAAGACACCGGGTCTATTACAACCTTTATCCATTCCAAGCCAACGTTGGGAGGAGGTTTCAATGGATTTTATCACAGGTTTACCCAAGTCTGAGGGAAAAAGTGTCATCATGGTGGTAGTTGACAGACTTACCAAGTATGCACACTTTTGTGCATTATCACATCCATTTAAAGCCAGTACAATTTCTATTGCATTTATGGAAACAGTTCAAAAGCTACATGGAAACCCAAAGATTATTGTAAGTGACAAAGATCCCATTTTCACTGGAAATTTTTGGACAAAATTATTTTCTTGTCTTGGTACTCAGTTAGCTCATAGCTCATCTTATCATCCTCAATCTGATGGGCAAACTGAGATAGTAAACAAATGTTTGGAAGGATATCTTCGTTGCTTTGTATCTGATAAACAGACACAATGGGTCAAATGGTTGCCTTTGGCTGAATGGTGGTATAACACTTCCTTCCATACAACAACAAAAATGACCCCATTTATGGCACTTTATTGGTATCAACCACTATCCATAACATCATATTTAAGAGAAAATTCTAAGGTTCAGGCAGTGGAACATTACATCGAACATCAACAACAAGTCCTGCTGCTCAGATAAGGAAACTGACCTCTCCATCGCACTCCTTGAAAAATTATGAGAAAAATGAGTATAAACTTGACATTCGCCTCTATAAAATATTAGCCTCCAAGGGAATCTTTTAGATTCCTCATGATTCCATGCATCAGCGTTTCGCTACTCAAGGTTCCACAAATTCTTGTTTCCGCTCCGCTCCACTCTAGGTTCCTCTGCTCGTTGTTCCATTGCAGAGTTCCACTCTTGCCCCATTGGTCTCCTTTCAATGCGCAAATGAACAAAGTTCTTATAAAAATTCTTTGTCAATGTTATCAAAGAGAGCCCACTTGGAACTGTGGCTGGTGGGTGGTTGCAAAGTCATTGGCAAGGAGAGGGTTGTGGGTTCAGAACCATGAACCCATATTATCTTTTTGGTGTATATCCGCCACGTTATACAATATAAAATATTGTTCCAAAGTAATATCCGCTTGGAACTATTAACTATTTACATGTTTATTGTAACTACCATGCTATGTATGGTTCAACAAAATATTCGTCGTTATAGTTTTTTAGTTAACCGTTGATCCGTTGGTTAACCCGTCACCATAAAAAAATAGTTCAAAATTTCTTTAACCATATAACACAAAGTTTTTTATTTAACCATATTATATATCTATATGGTTACAACCAATATGTTTTTTTGAATTGACCATATTATATATTTATATGGTTACAACAAATATTCGTTGGTGTTTGTTTAACTTTAATAATAACCTTTTTCCATATTATATATATATATATATATATATATATATTTGTCTTTTTATACGATTAGGAGGCTAATGCTGGCGTGCCATGTGTCAAACGTTCATTGGTCATTTTGTCACCAGATAAGCAAGGTGGGTCCCATATTCCCTTACGACATGGAAACTTATGATGGTCATAAAATGATCATACAGAATCCAATTGAGGTGTCATTGGATTCGTAATGTCGAGCACTATTGTTGGGGTGTGTGTTATATTATTACCACGACTAGTCGCACACGTGGGGGGTTCACATGGGGGACAATAGCCCCCCTTGTTGGAAGGTTTCAGGGGGGCGGAAGCCC
Organism: Pinus tabuliformis; assembly: GCA_031772625.1. Classification (NCBI taxonomy): domain Eukaryota; kingdom Viridiplantae; phylum Streptophyta; class Pinopsida; order Pinales; family Pinaceae; genus Pinus; species Pinus tabuliformis. The sequence goes on along the minus strand of CM062813.1, from coordinate 692,935,729 downwards.
CCCTGCATGGGGTATGGGGTAGTGCCCCCAATTTTTTTTTTTGGACCCTATATTAGGTGGTCGGAGCTACCTATGGTTTTGGGCGTGATGGATTTCTACCCATGGTATTTTGTAGATCCAGTCAAGGGAACTACGGTTATGTTCTAATCTAGGGTTAATGGATTGAAGTTTCTGAATGCTTTGACATGTCTATATATATATATTGTAACATTAAAAGGAACATAATTAAAAAATCAATCTGTTAGTCTCGGTTTTGGGATCCAGGGGAAATCTCTATGTATTTGTTTTATATTCTCGTCATTGTTTTTTTGTTTGTTTTTAGAATTTGTTTGTAGGTAATTTCTGTACAGGGTTGAAACCTACATTTGGTATCAGAGTTGTTTTGTTTCAAGGGGATGCCTTTGCTATGAAATGGTTCTCCTTGGGCCTCTGGTAGACCCTGTTCAGTGGGGGATCTGCGGGATCGATTCTTGCGGTGAAATAAGATGGCGAGCAGTGGAAAGATAGAGATCAAGAAATTTAATTGTCAGAGTTTTGAGTTGTGGAAACTCAAGATGGAGGATCTGCTGGTGGATAAAGATTAGTGGATTGTGGTAGATCCGGGTAGTAAACCAACGATAATGTCAGCATAAGACTGGGAAAAGTTGGATCGAAAGGTAAAGAGCACAATACGATTGTGTCTCTGATTCAGTATTGTTGAATGTATCACGAGAAGCTACAATGAAGGATTTGTGGGTTAGGTTAGGGACTTTGTACCAATCTAAGTCTCTGGTGAACAAATTGTTCCCATGGAAAAAAGATATATAACATGAGGATGAAGGATGGAGACTCGGTGACAGAGCATATAAACACCTTTATTACTGTGGTAAGTCAGTTGTTATCTATTGATATAAAAATTTCAGATGAAGATAAGTGCATCAATTTGTTGTGTTCTCTACCAAATTTGTGGGATAGTCTAGTTGTTGCAATAGGTAGCAATACAACTACCTTGAAGTTTGATGAAATAGTCTCATCCTTGTTGTGGGAGGAGATGAGACAGAAAAATATGGAAATCTAGAATGGAGATGCCTTGTTTATATAAGGACAACCCCAGAACAAAAATGAAAATAAAATCTTGAGTGGGAGATCAAAATCTAGAGGGAGATCTAAATCTCCAGGAAAACCTGTAAAGATATGTTGGAAATGTGGAAAAGAAGGGCACTTCAAAAAGTTGTAGATATAAAGCTCATGATAAAGGAAAGGCATTTGACGATGCTCCTTCTACAAAGGAAGAAACCACCTCATATGAAGGTGGGGATGTGTACTTGGATTCTTCTTCAAGTACACATGTAGATCATGAGGGATGGTTGATTGAGTCAGGTGTATCTTTTCACTTCACTCCCCATAAGAAGTGGTTTTGCGAGTATGAGAAATATGATGGTGGTGATGTCTTCTTAGGGGATGACATGAAGGCTAGAATCCTCAGATGCAGAAAAGTCAAGCTGAAGTTGCAAGGTGGAAGGATCAGAACACTTCTAGGTGTTCTGCGTATTCCTGGATTGGCTAGAAATATGATTTCTATAAGCAAGATGGATGATACAGGTGTAAAAACACTGTTCATGAAAGATACCTACAAGATGGTTCGGGAGAAATGGTATTGATGCTGGGAGTTCAGATTGGAACTATGTACAAGCTTCTAGTTAGTACTGTTATTGATGGGTGCAACAATTTTGTGGTTCTTGAAAGTGGAGCAGAAAATCTAGTGGTCTCTGGAGAAAATACCATGCTATGGCATCAAAGGCTTGGACATATTGGAGAGAAGGGCCTTCAGATACTTCATGGTAATGGTATGGTAGAAGGTAAGTCTAATTTCTCTCTGGATTTCGATTTCTATGAACATTTTGTATATGGGAAGCAGAACCAGGTGAGTTTCCCCTCTGGTGCTAAGAGGGCGAAAGGGACATTAGAGCCTTTGCACGGTGATGTGTTTGGATTTATGTCGGTTCCATCACTGGGTAAGTCTATATACTATGTATAATTTATAGATGACTTCTCTAGGAATACATGGGTATATTTCCTCATAAAGAAATCTGAAGTCTTTGACAGGTTTAAAGAATTTAAGGCTTTGGTGGAAAACTAGACAGAGAAAAAGATAAAGGTGCTGAGGATAGATAATGGTGGAGAGTTCTGCAAAAAGGAATTTGAAGAGTTATGTAAGGAGTGTGGTATAGCACGGAACAAGACTACTCCATACACACCTCAAAAAAATAGAGTGGCAGAAAGAATGAACATGACGTTGATGGAAAAGGCAAGAAGCAGGCTCAGTGGTGCCAGGTTAGGACAAGAATTATGGGCAGAGGCGGTGGAGACTGCATGTTACCTGATTAATAGATCACCTTCATCAGCATTGGAGGATAAGACTCGACATGAGGTATGGACTGGTAAAAAACCCTCTATTTCACATATGAGGGTATTTGGCTGTGATGCATATGTACATGTTCCAAAGGACAAAAGAACCAAGTTGGATAGTAAATCTGAAAGGTGCATCTTTATTGGGTATAAGGATGGTTTGAAAGGTTATCAGATTTGGAACCCAACAACAAGGAAGGTTGTGTACAACCGAGATGTGATGTTTAGAGAGATGAAATATGTTATTAAACATGAAGTCCTACCAAATAAATATTTGAAGATATAGTTTGAGCTAAAGGAGGAAGAATTAGACTCTACAACAAAACAAGAATCAAAAGATGAAGAGCCACAAACTCCAGTTGTGAGAAAATCAGTTTGAGAAAGAAGACAACCAGAAAGGTATATTCCATCTGATTTTTGTTCAAATTTTTCTTTGTTTATTACCGATGATGATCCCAGAATTTTCAGGGTGGCAGTAGATTTAGAGGATGGAAAACTATGGAAAGAGGCCATGGTTGATGAAATGACATATTTGGGCAAGAATGAGGCTTGGGATCTGGTGGAGTTACCAACTAGAAGGAAACCCATTGGAACCAAACGGATGTTTAAGAGGAAGATGAATGCAGAAGGCAAGGTGGAGAAATAGAAAGACTAAGTCATAGCAAAAGGTTATTCCTAGGTGTCGGGAATTGATTTTGGTGATATTTTTTCTTCTGTTGCCAAGTTAGATTCTATTAGATTAATTTTATATGTTGCTGCTGCTTTTTTATTTTGAGGTAGAACAGATGAATGTGAAGACAACATTTCTTCATGAGGATTTGGAAGAAGAGATCTACATGAAGCAACCTGAAGGCTTTGCGGTGGGGAAAGAAAGAACTAGTATGCAGGTTAAAAAAGTCCTTGTATGGGTTACAACAGTCACCAAGGATGTGGTATCAAAAATTTTATACATATATAGGGGGACTTGACTTCACCAAAATCAAAGTGGATCACTGTGTGTATTTTAAATTAACTAGTGACCATGTTATTTATCTAGTCTTATGTGTGAATGATATGTTGCTGATAGGAAATGACAAAGAAATTACCCAAGATTTGAAGACCCAATAGTCCTCCAAATTCGACATGAAGGATCTTGGTGCTGCAAACTATATTTTGGGTATGGAAATTAAATGAGATGAGGCAAAGAGGAAGCTCTGGTTAAACTAGAGAAAGTATGTCGAGGCGATATTGCAAAGGTTTAATATGCAAGATAGGAAACTGATGAAGGTTCCTATTCCTATAGGTGTAAATTTATCTGTTGAACAGTGTCCCAAGACACAAGAAGAGGAAGAGGACATGTCCCGTGTTCCATACGCAAGTGCAGTTTGTGTCCTGATGTACGCAATGGTATGTAATAGACCAAACATTACACATGCAGTGGGAGTTTTGAGCAGGTTTATGTCAAAACCAGGGAAGGAACATTGGACAACAGTGAAACAGGTTTTCAGGTATTTGTGTGGCACTAGTGATTATGGTCTGTGCTACCAAGGAAGACTAGGATTGGAAAAAGTTTTGGACATCTGTGGCTTTGTTGATTTAGACTAGGCTGGAGATTTGGATCACAGAAGATCTACAAGTGGGTATGTGTTTAACCTATTTGGAGGTGCAGTCAATTGGATGAGCAAGAGACAATATGTAGTGGCACTTTCAACTATAGAGGAAGAATACATGGCAGCCACTCATGCAAGCAACGAAGAAATTTGGTTGCAAATATTGTGTTTAAGTATGGGGTTAGTACATTGGGCTATAAGGATATACTGTACAGCCAAAGTGTAATTTTCTTGGCAAAGAACACTTCTTATAATTCAAATACAAAGCACATTGATGTTTAATATCACTTTGTGAGGGATATGGTTGAGGACAAAAATGTGTTGTTGGTAAAGGTGGACACTTTGAAGAATGTTGCAGATGCATTGACGAAGTTTGTGAGCACTGAGAAGTTTTCTTGGTGTAGAGAAACAATGGGCGTTACAGGTCTAGACTAATGACTAAGCTCTCCTGTGACCCCCTGTGTGGAAAAGAAAACAACAAGTGGGAGAATGTTGGGTGTGTGTTATATTCTTTCCACGTCATAGGGGTGGCGATAGTTTCCCCTCATTCGTTGCTCCAGGTGCAATAGGGGGGGTTTTAGGGGGGTAGTAGCCCCCCTACACAGGGTCCGGGCAGCACCCCAAGATTTTTTTTTTGGACCCTATATTAGGTGGGTGGACCTACTTATGGTTTTGTGCATGGGTTTTGCACATGGTTTTGGGCATCATGGATTTCTACCCATGGTATTTTATAGATCCAGTCAAGGGAACTACGATTATGTTCTAATCTAGGGTTAATGGATTGGGGTTTATGAATGCTTCAGAATATATATATATATATATATATCGTAACATTGAAAGGAGCATAATGAAAAAATCAATCTAGTAGTCCTGGTTTTGGGATCTAGGGGAAATATTTGTGTATTTGTTTAATATACTCATCATTGTTTATTTTCTAGTTTTAGAATTTGTCTAGAGGTAATTTCTGTACAGGGTTAAAACCTACAACTATAACCTGGTGCCAATACTGCTGAGATCCAGACACTTTGAAAATTGAGCCTTTATGGAGCCACCTGGATCATTCCTCCCCACAAAGGAGATTTTGGTCCTCCAAAATCATGAACACAATCTGCAATATATTTTACTCCCTTTTCTGCACAACAAGTTCCCTGACAGGCCACACTTCCTTGTCATTCACATTTGTTATTCAGAGCCATAAGTGAAGAACTGACACCTGCATCCTACGCCAACATGTGGTACAATCTTTGCAAAATACTTGTTCTACTACAAGACCAAATATGACCCAAGTTGATCCAGGTGGATATTAGTGGCCACCCACCTATTCCACCTAGACCTCTAGTCGATTTCATCTATTTCCTTGTTTATTGCAGCATTTACTATTTTTAGCAGTTTTTTAGGTCCTAAACATCTAGAGTAGTTTTGACCCCCCCAATGACGTTTTTTTGAGGTCCACAGTAGGCTCGGGCCCATAGGCTTGGAAATGTAGTAAATCCTGTAGTACTAGAGATACCTTTCAAACAAGGTATCGTACGCGCCAAACGGAGATGATATGACCAAGTTACGACCCCGGGAAGTTAGCTGCCCAACTAACCCCAACAGGGCCCACAAACTCTTGGTGTTCCATCTCATGGGGTCAGAGTTATGGTTGTTTAGGATTTTCCCTTGTTGTTCAATAATAAATAGGCCCTTGAGCCTCATTGTAACACAGTTCAGAGGCATGTAGCCACCACATCTCTTCTCAGAGATAAGCTACCATTGCCCGAGCTAGTTTATTTCCATTCTGTTTGTAAGCATATTTTAGTATTTTGATATTAATGAAATGAAATGTTATTTCTACCGCATCTCTGTATTTATGGTTATATCTATAATTTGTTACATTCATGTTTAAGTTGGATCAGTGGTATCAGAGTGGTATGCTCTTTCTCTATTTTTCTTTGTATGTGTCCAATGAGGTTAGGGTATAAGGAGCTAGGGCTCGAACTGGTTGAACCTTTGCAAGACTAGCCTCACAAACCTCGACGACCTCCCATGGTGGAAGAAAATAAAGACGAGGGGGCAAGATATCCTTTCAAAATATTGCTCGAGGAAGCCCTCGAGTGATGAAGGAACACGATGATGGATAACTTTGCCCATATCCTTCGACAACTACCCACAGGTGACACATCTTCATCCAATAGCCACTTTGGAGGTGCCACTCCTTTTAAGGTAAAATTTAACTTTGATATTCCCATATTTGAGGGCCAGATAGATGCAAACGTTGTAGATAAATGGTTAAATCTGTTGGAAGGATATTTTTCAGTTCATGACTTTTCCAATCGGGAAAAATATTACTTTTTCCTTCTCAAAGCTACCCCACATGTCAAGGATTGATGGGAAACCTACTGTGAACAAAAGGATGAGAGGGAATCCTCACTATTTTCAGCTGCACCCACTTGGAATTCTTTTCGAGACGCCATCAAGGAACAATATTACCCTGTCGAGAGCTATGAAGATAAATACATAAAGTGGACCACGCTACGACAGGGAAGGGACCAAGATTTGCCTGAGTTCACAATTGTTTTCCATACCCTTCACACGAAGCTGGGTATCAAGGATTCTGAGTGGAATTTGGTACTCAAGTACCACAAATTTTATATACCTAGGGGGGATAATATGGGGTACCAAGGGAGGTACCCAAGGTAATAATGTAATAATGGGATGGGCCATAGTAATAAATAAAGTGGTTAACCCATGTCATGTAAGGGACCACAAGTAGTTAATAATAATGTAATGGGCCCATGGTATTAGTTGATGGTATGAGGGAACCATGGTAATGACCCATGGTATTGTATGTATGAGGCCTATATAGAGGCTAGAGACTCCACATGGGAGAGAGTGAAGGATTATGGTATGAACAGGCATATGGCTTGTGGAGTGTTCTCCTTCCTTAAGGAGTGAATGTATGGTGTTTCCCTACCTTAAGGGTGTTGATCAATAAAGAAGAATTTCTATATATTCTATCTTGTTATTCTTGGGTTATATCTATTATCATATTATTTCTGGGTTTATTTTCATTATCTATAATATTCTTGGGGTTAGATCTACAACAATTGGTATCAGAGCTACAACAAGTGGTATCAGAGCTAATTCATATCAGATCTATAATATTCTTGGATCAGACCCACAACAAGTGGTATCAGAGCCAGAAGTGGTTATGGAACAACAATTTGTATTAGAGCACTTTCTTGGGCACAAAAGTGGAGATTTTTTTTTAGTTTTTGCAGGGATTTTTGGATGGCTAGATGCACATGCATGGTACCAGTGGACTACTCTTTTGAGTAGATCTTATTATTTGTGTTCTTCCCATGTTTCGGGGACGAAATATGCTTAGGGGGGTGGAATTTTATATACCTAGGGGGGATAATATGGGGTACCAAGGGAGGTACCCAAGGTAATAATGTAATAGTGGGATGGGCCATACTAATAAATAAGGTGGTTAACCCATGTCATGTAAGGGACCACAAGTAGTTAATAATAATGTAATGGGCCCATGGTATTAGTTGATGGTATGAGGGAACCATGGTAATGACCCATGGTATTGTATGTATGAGGCCTATATAGAGGCTAGAGACTCCACATGGGAGAGAGTGAAGGATTATGGTATGAACAGGCATATGGCTTGTGAAGTGTTCTCCTTCCTTAAGGAGTGAATGTATGGTGTTGCCCTACCTTAAGGGTGTTGATCAATAAAGAAGCATTATTCTTGGGTTATATCTATTATCATATTATTTCTGGTTTTATTTGCATTATCTATAATATTCTTGGGGTTAGATCTACAACAACCAACATTATCCAAGACCTCATTGGTGAACAGGGTTGGGAAGGGATCATGTATGCAGGCATCACTCAACTTCCTGAGCTCTATGCATATCCTTATTTATTCCTTCTTCTTCTTTTACTGAACCAATATTGGGCTTACCCAATCAAATTCTTCCAATGGTTCAATAATACCCACCGCGAGCATCTTATCTAATCCACACAGACCCTTTCCTTATACTTCAGATTGAGGTGGTAAGGTCTTTGTTTCATAGGTTTCGCGTCCAGTTTTAGGGTGATATTCATGAAACCCAGGTCTCCTATTATTCCTTTCATATTGGAAAACTTCGTAGGGTCACATTGCACACACCCTTACTACCGGACCAAATCATCTTTGAAGGACCGCGTCTTGGGCATATCCCCCTATTAAAATTGGAAGACTGGGATTTGGCTGATGCAGAACGTTTTCCCCACCTAGCGATGGACCAACTCATGTACCATGTCTTCTACAAAGACTCTAGTGTTACCACGCTAGAGCCAAGGAAGTGGGTAAAAGGGGTGGATAAGGCGGGCCTATTGAACATGCTGTGGGTGCCACATTACAACCACACACCCGTAACCATCGTAGTGATCAAGCAACTTTTGTTCTTGGTGCACGATGGGTGTCTGTGGCTCGAATAGCCGACACCCATCACTGACATGCTAATCCATAGGATCAATCGGATGCCGCACTCAGGAGAAAATCTAACCATGGTGTTTGGTGGAAAGACAGGTGAGTGCGACCTCACTGAAGCAATGAAGGACAAATTCAAAGTCACTAAGAATTCATGAGGCTATGCCATCACAAGTATAGCTGACCCCATGGTCAAAGTAGCAATACAAATCTTGGCAGGAAATATTATGCGAAAGTGTCGCGTGGACGAAGTGTCGGCACCAGTAGTAGCCTTAGCGGCCCAATGTGTGGAGGGCATACAGTTTAACTAAGAACTCTACCTTTACGGCGAGTTCCTTACGAACTGTAGAGAGGTGCATGATCAAAACAAAACATTCCACTATGCCTGGCTGCTATTGTCCATAGTGTTGGTCGCGTGGGAGTTACCAGAGGATAGCCAGTTTCCTCTGGTCGCACCCGACCTACCAGAGGCAACGAAGTTCGCTTCACTATGGGCTACGAAGGACCCTCAAAGGGTCAAGGACAACAAGGTCTTTTGGATCTTGATGGAGATGAGCATCCATATGGCCATCAACCGCAAACCGTGGTTGTCACCAACTATTTTTGAGAAGCTACAAGAGTATGTGGAGTTCAAGGCCGACTTCCACCGCATCTCGATACGAGCATGAAAGGACCCTAAGAAAAAATGGTGTGACTTGCCATACCTAGCCACAAACGACACAATTATAGCGATTCTCGACTGCTAGCCGGCAGATTGGTGCACCACCTTGGACTTGACAGCTGGATCTAGCAAGACTGTAGCACAACGGAAAAAGGAAGAGGCCAAGCTAAAGATGGAGAAGTTGGTTGAAAAAAGAAAAATGAGGCTGAGGACAAGGCCAAGGCAGAGCGTGCCACCATGAAGCAGACGGGATGAAAGGCGGAAGAAGAGGAGTGTGGCTCTGACAGGAGTCAGAAGTTTCCTTCCTCGGAGATAGAGGAGGAGGACCAGTAGTCGGACCAGGGAGGAGCGGACCTAGAGACCACTCTGTTCCATGTTAAGTGCAGCACAGATCCAAAGAAGGTAGGTGTTGAGTTACGAAATGGGTATGTATTTACTCTTAATTCCATCGCCTTTTTCCTCTTTTCTTATCTCTTTCATATCTTGATTTGCTAACGTATTGATGGATTATGATAAGAAATGGATGAACTACTCTCGATTAAGATCTAGCCACCATAACTAAATTTTACTCCTTTTTATGCAGAGAAACGATGAAGGGAACATTTGTTGTTCCCTAAAGACAGAACAACATAAACCAACAAAGGAAGAATGGGGCGCGTCGGTTGCGGTCAGGTCGGAGAACGACTCAGGAGGATCAACGCTAAATATGAAGGGTGTCAAAAGATAGCATTCAGTTGTGAATCCCTCAGGATCTCCTGATCCCGAGGGTTCACATTTACCTTTTACCTCTTTCTGACTATAAAAGTAAAACATTGTAGGAGGAAAGGGGATCGATCTCTGTTATTTCAAATTGTAAATTTAATTTACAAACCCATGCTTTTGGAGAACATGACCGTATTGAAATGATACTTGAGTTCAATAGTTAATATATAATTCACGTTGTCGTTCATTCGTATTCTCTGAAGTAGATCAATAGTATTCGTTGGTGGCTAAGGGCCCGACCTCTGGTGGATTAAACTGCTCCCTTGTGTTATATATTTCTGATTCTCGCAAGTTTGATTGGTTTAATAGTCTTCCCATTTTCTGTGAGTCTATCTTATTTTCTCTTTACCAATTTCTTATATTGAAGTTAGTACATTTTCTTTACATGTTTTGCAGCATTTTCATTTGATTTTATTTACGCTTATTGAAGATTAAATTACTTAGCCGTTAAGATAGTGAACCTTATTGATTTAATCAGCTGAAAGAGTTTGGTTATCGCTATTGAACTCTCGGTTGACATCCTTTCCATTTGGATTTCTTAATTGAGATTGAGTATGATTTAGATAGAATCAGCTAAGAAGAGATTGGTTATTGCTACTACGCTCTCGGTTGATGCTATTGTTTTTCTTGTGTGAGATTTGATTATGATTTCAAGCAGAGGATTAAGTCTTGATGCTTAGATGTAATATTTCCTTTAACAGTTGCAACTTGAGTTTTATAAATGCATCTGTTTACTCTTGTATCAAATTTTTATACTTCATTTTAAGAAACATTACTCTCTGGATTCATAGCATGCACATATTATGTACATGCTTGGAATAAAAGGACTTGCCCAGGTTGATGATTAATGTGAGGTAATTAGTAGTTTTAAAAGACACCTTTTATCAACCAACATTTTGGCATTGTTGTCAGGGAAAGTGTCACCATTTTACAAAGAGTGATGTATGCTAATAATTATTGTTGGGAAAGAATTGGGTATTGAAAATGGAAGGTAAGAATCTACGTAACGAGCAAGTAAAGTGCTTGCTCCTCTGCCTTCTTTTCAGCACAACTACAGAGAAGTGAAGTAGGTGTTTGATGTTTGTCTGTTGAGAGAGATATGGGTATTAAAAATGGAAGGTAAGAACCTGCGTACGGAGCAAGTAAAATGCTTGCTCCCCCACCCACTTTCCAGTAGAATTGCTATGAATTTAAGGTAAACATTTGAATTTTTTCATGAATGAATAAGAAGAAAAGACCAGAAAAAAATACAATCCCACACCCCAAACCTGAAAAATCTAAGGGACCGATGACCCTTGGACGATCAAATTTTATCAATGACATCTTAAGAAAAGTTGAATCTCAGCCATCAGTAGGTCCCCAAACCATTGCTTCTAGACAACCTATTATCTCCCTTCGGGCCACAGGCTCACCATCTGTAGCCTACGCTGAGGTCCATAGTAAAACTGAAGGGACTAAGCAGAGTTTTCAAGATATTGAAAATTCGTGACCAATTCCCTCACAAGAAGGGAATTATTGCAACATCCGTGAAGGAGAAGGAGAAACAGGGGAATCTGAGGTAGTAATTGAGCAGAGGACACCCAGTGTCCCAGATCAAGGGAGTGTTGTTAGGATCATTCCTGCCTCTTCTAGACATCCTAGGGATAACTCTCTAGCTCCAGAGATCCTGGAAGGGTACTAGCATATCTTTGATCAAATGGCCAATAATCCACAAACACCCCAGACCTCTACATTACAGTATCCTATTGTTGACACAACTGTCAATGCCCCCATGAGAGCTATCCCTATACAAAATATTCCCACCTTTCATGGACTCACTTCAGAAGATCCAGATGCGTTCCTGTTTGAATTCGACGTCCTATGTTGGGGTTATAATTACACCACCGAACCCCAGAAACTGAAGCTATTTCCATCCACTTTAAAGGGAGCAGCCCTGTGTTGGTTTATGGGACTGGGTGGGGGCACCATAAATGATTGGGACCAAATGAAAACTGCCTTCCTTAAAAAATATCAAGATTATTGTAGATCTAGAGAACTAAAGGACAAGATATTCCAAATGGTAGCAAGACCTAGTGAAACTTTGGAAGAGTATGTGGAGCATTTCCAATATAACCTCCAAAGGTCTCCCTACGCAAATCTACCTGATAACGTGCTAAAAACCATGATGATTAAGGGGATGAAATATCAGTGGATAGAGACATTAAATATCATGGGTAAAGGTGATATCTATCAAGAATACTATGCTAACATTATTTATTTGTGTATCAAGTGCTCGAGGGGTAGTACAAGACTGAAACCAGCTAAACGTGATATGATCACCAGGGACAGCAAAATCTCTAGCGGAAGCATTACTCGTACTGAAATCAACAACCTACTGGAATATTTCAAAATGGATATCCTAGGAACCTTGACAACACAATTAGACATCATGCAAGCCAAGCAGAAGCAGGTCGAAGCAGAACAAAACCTGGTTATTTTTTTCCCTCGATGCAGAAAGAAACATAGTCATAAAGAATGCCTAGTGGATATGGTACAGACCTGTGCCATATGCACTAAAGAACATGCCACAAAAAATTTCTCATCGCTCCCAAGATTAAAAGCAGTCTTCAAAGAGGCAGAGGAAGAAGCGGAACCAGTCTACCTATTGAATCAACGTCGCCAATGGCAAGCATGACAAATAGGTATGCCTATCGACCCATTCTTTCAGCCTTGACAATATAATTCTCAGCAATACACAGGGGCTACATGGCAGAACCAACCACCTTTTCCTAATTGGTCACCACAAGCATTTTCTATGCCACCTTGGTCTAATCAGTCAAATCCAAACAATAGTTGGCTAAATTCCTCTTACTTTCCACCATTTTGGCAGAACAATCCATATCCATCTCAATGGTCCCCCTCCACTTCACAAAACCAAAATTGGCAATCAAGCTCACAAAGACTTACGAACCAGCCAGCAGGGACAATCCCCCTGCCTCAACCTACGCTACCAGGACCTTACACGTTGCAGCATAATCCTCAACCCAATCTACGACCGCAACTCCCAACCCAGCCCAACCCAAATCCCAACAAAAAACCAGTCTAGTTGGTACAAATTATTGAAGTTCTAGATCCGGAAACTGAGTTGAGAGAATGTAATGAACTCAAATTGAGGTTTGGACGAATAATCGAGTCAGAAGATGATAAAAATATACAATTGGAAGAACCACTACCTGTAGAACAAACATCTCAAAGGGATAATACAGTCAAACAGAAAATCCACGAACAAACTATTACCTCTTCTCTGCCATTCCCAGAAATATTGATTATACCTCGCCTAATCAAATATCCCGATTTCGATCTCTTGGGAGAATTAAAAAATAGTTTTGTAAAAATACCCCTCCTCCAGGTTATTCAGGACATTCCAATCTATGCAAAAACCATTAAGGAATTATGTACCAAAAAGCCTACGAGGAAAATAAAAGTAACACCAACTGTCCACGTAGTCGGAACTTTGTCTGATTTATTATTAGGCAGAGAGATACTGGTGAAATATGAGGACCCAAGAAACCCTATTGTCACAGTACAAATAAATGGATGTTCCTTTCCCAATGCGTTAGTTGATCTAGGGGCAACCATTAATATTCTCACAACAACAACCTGTCAGAGACTTGGCATCACAGCCTTAGATCCAACTACAACCTTGCTGGAACTTGCTGACCGATCAGTTATTAAACCAGAAGGGACATTACAAGATGTAATGGTGTTTGTATATTCTTGGGAGTACCCAGCAGATTTCTTGATTATTAATCCTAGAAACCGGCTAGATGGACATCCTCTAATATTAGGAAGACCTTGGCTAGCAACTGCAAATGCTTATATAAGTTGTCGAACAGACAGTATGACTATAGCCAGAGGAAATAATGTGAAGAACCTAGCTTTATATCCTCCAGCTCAGCCAAGCCTAGCTATAATAAAAACTCGGAAGCAACCTATAACATATTTAACCGAAAATATTCGATCACCACTAACTATAACAGATGCTCTTGAATTTAAGAATCAAACAGAATATGACATTATTAACACTTACATTAACCACCCAGTTGCCGTATCTAATCTAAAATGTCACATGATTGAAGTAGACCTGGATAACAAAATTGAAGAAGATCCTTTAAAAGATATCAACAACCAAACAATACCAACAAAAAAAATTTATAACAACAAACCCATTGAAATTGAGCCAGGAAAAGTCCTTAACATTAATAAGAACTCGAGTGATGACCAGCAATAGAGGCTTATCCAAATCCTTAGGAAGTATATAGGGGCTTTCGCTTGGGATTACCCCAGATATGAAAGGGATTGACCCCCAATTATGTATGCACCACATATACACTAAAAAATATGCGAGACCCATTCGAAAACCTCAACGAAGATTAAATCCTCACCTAAAGGATGTTGTTAAAGACGAACTACAAAAATTGTTAGATGTAAATTTAATCTATCCTATATCTGATAGAAAATGGGTTTCTCCATTAGTTGTGGTTCCTAAAAATAATTGGAAATGGCGTATATGTGTCGATTACAGAGAGCTTAACAAAGCAATGCAAAAAAATCATTTTCCCCTTCCGTTTATCGACCAAGTTCTAGACACATTGGTAGGTAAAAAATTCTTCTCTTTCCTAGACGACTTCAGTGGCTACAACCAAATCTAAATTGCTTCTGAAGACCAAGATAAGACTACCTTCACCTGCCCCTGAGGGACATTTTCTTACAGGGTATTACCTTTCGGACTGTGCAATGCACTTGCTACATTCCAGAGAGCCATACTCAATATTTTCGTAGACTTGATAAACAAGGGATTAGAGGTGTACATGGACAATTTTACACCCTATGGAGATGACTTCGAGCAGGCATTACAAACACTGGAGAAAGTCTTGGAAAGATGCATTGCTACTAGGCTCTACTTAAGCCACGATAAATGCCACATGATGATGACCGAAGGCCTGATCCTGGGTCATTACATCTCAGCAGTTGGAATTTAGGTAGATCCAGCAAAAGTTCAGGTAATCCTCTTACTACCTACCTCCTACACTCAAACTGAGGTACGTATTTTTTTGGGATTTTCTGGATATTATCGAAGATTTATAAAAAGTTCTCCCAAATTGTTGCACCATTATATGCTTTGATAGAAAATATCAATTTTATATGGACTAACAAATGTGGCATTGTCTTTGTAGAATTAAAATGGCTAGTATCAACAGCCCTAGTACTACGGGGCCCGAACTGGGATTTACCATTCCAGATTTCATCTGATGCATCAGATACGGCTATTGGAGTAGTTCTCGGACAAGAAGACAAGAAACCCTATGTGATATACTACATCAACAAAAATTTAACTCCTGTTGATTTGAATTACACAGTGACCGAGAAAGGGTTTCTAGTTGTAATCTATGCTATTAACAAATTCTGACACTATATAACAGGATACCCTGTGGTCTTGTATACTGATCACTTTGTTATCAAATATTTAGCTAATAAACCTACTACAAATGGAAGAGTGACACGATGGTTAATCCTTTTGCAATAATTTGACATAATGATCAAGGATCGACCAGGAAAGGAAAATGTGGTCGCAGAAAACCTCTCATGTGTGCCAAGAATAGACAACACAGTGGCAGTAGAAGACCAATTCCCCGATGAGCACCTATTTGTTGTGACTGTGAAAACACCGTGGTACGTAGATGTTGTGAATTACCTAGCAGTGGGAAAACTACCCAAACACCTGACGCCCAAAGAAAGAAAATTAATAGTGCAATACAACACTTGGTTCTCCTAGATTAGAGGATACCTCTTTCACACAGGAGCCGATATGCATATCCGCAGGTGTGTTAGGGAAGACGAAATCTACGATATCCTAAAATCCTGCCACGATGGACCTTGTGGTTGACACTTTGCAGACCGCAGGACTAGACATAAAGTCTTACAAATGAGCTATTATTGGCCCACCATTTTTAAGGACACCAAGAAATTTGTCCAAGCATGCGACAGCTTCCAAAGAATGGGTTGCCCTGGCCAGTCTGACAAGATGCCCCTACATCCATAGTTAGTCATCGAACCTTTTGAATGTTGGGCATTAGATTTCATTGGCCCAATAAATCCATCATCTAATCAAAAGTCATATATACTGGTTGCAACAGAATATGTGACTAAATGGGTGGAGGCAGAAGCATTACCAAGTTCAACAGAGGACACAGTAATCCACTTTCTTTTCCAAATTTTCTTACAGTATGGCTTTCCCAGAGAAATAATTACGGATGGAGGGACACAATTTGCAGGCCATAAGATTGCTGCTACACTAAAAAATCATCACATTTTGCACAGAATCACATCTCCATACCACCCGCAAGAAAACAACCAGGTAGAAAGTACCAACAAAGTAATCGAGACCATTCTAACAAAGAAATTCACCTCACATAGACGCGACTGGGCTACCCGATTGCTAGAAGCACTATGGGCATATCGCACAACTTGGAGGAATACCACAGGATACTCCCCATATCAGCTAGTGTTTGGCAAGGAACCTATCTTCCCCATAGAATTTGAAATTCAAACATTGAGGATAGCCCAAGAAGTAGGGCTGGATTTGAATGAAGCACAAATTAACAGATTACAACAAATAAATGAATTGGATGAAATCCAGCTATCAACGCTTTAGCATACTACACTTATTCAACAAGCAAGAGAAAAATGGCATGACGCCCTCATCAAGAAAAAGATATTCCATGAAGGTGACTGGACACTTTTGTACGACTCTAGGTTCCAGGATTTCCCGGGAAAACTCCAGACTAGATGGTTAGGTCCCTACGAGATAAAATAGGTGCACGATAATGAAATCCTTACATTAGCCACCATTGATGGGTCTGGCTACTCTTTTAAAGCAAATGGGAATTGGGTATGCCTCTACCACAAACTACTTACAAGGGAATCCTTTTGCCAATAGATACGTGAAGATTCTACGATACAAATTCTCACTGAAGAGGGAAACTCTTCGACAGCACTAGTCTAGAGAAGAATTTATCTTTGAAACTTGTACATAAAATTGCTTTTCTGTTTTCTTTCTATTTTATTGTATTTTCTTAGAACAGTAGAGATGATTGTTTGTCGGTTTTTTTCCTGTTTTCCTTTGCTGTTCCCAACAGGGAACAACTGTTGTTCCCTATAGGGAACAACACTTTTTGTGTGCATTTTTCTTTGTTGTTCCATATAGGGAACAACAATTTTTGTGTGCATTTTCCTTTGTTTTTCCCTACAAGGAACAGTTGTTGTTCCCTATAGGGAACACCACTTTTTGTGTGCATTTTTCTTTGATGTTCCTTACAGGGAACAATTGCTGTTCCCTATAGGGAACAATTGCTGTTCCCTATAGGGAAAAACAATTTTTGTGTGCATTTTTCTTTGTTGTTCCCTATACGGAACAACACTTTTCGTGTGCATTTTTCTTTCGTGTGCATTTTTCTTTGCTATTCCCTATAGGGAATAGCTATTGTTCCTTATAGGGAACAACAATTTTCGTGTGTATTTTCTTTGTTGTTCCCTCTAAGGAACAGCTGTTGTTCCCTATAGGGAACAACAATTTTCGTGTGTATTTTCTTTGTTGTTCCCTACAAGGAACAGCTGTTGTTCCCTATGGGTAACAACACTTTTTGTGTGCATTTTTCTTTGTTGTTCCCTACAAGGAACAACCATTAGGGAACACCACTTTTTGCATGTATTTTTTTCTTTGTTGTTCCTATAGGGAATAGCTATTGTTTCCTATAGGGAACAACACTTTTTGTGTATATTTTTTTTCGTTGTTGTTCCCTACAAGGAACAACACTTTTTGCATGTTTTTCCTTGTTGTTCCCTATAGGGAACAACACTTTTTGTGTGTTTTCTTTTATTGTTCCCCTTAGGGAACAACACCTTGTGAGTATTTTTTAGAACACCCTTTCTCCCCTTGCATGATCATTCCTCGGCCATCCAAGTTCACTCTTTATGATCCTCTTTATGGCATAAAATTACAATACATATCTAAGGACAACAAGTATGGAGTCTACTAAAGCAAGCAAATACCTTGAATATTATCATCTTTAACAAGATTGCTTTGTGATGATTGAAAAAGAAAGGACACAACTATCTATATCACTTCACTGTTCTCATTTCCGCTATAAATGAAACTAATTGATTATCTTTACCATGTTGGTTCTCCCCCGTCCCGTATAACTCTCTCTGTTTATTATCAATAAGACTATGGGTATATTTTTTCTATTGATATGTTCAAACTTCTTCCGCCATCCCTACTCTTAATGAGTACTGAGCCACCCTCTATATATAAAATGGGGAGTTATATATATATATATATATATATATATATATATATATATATATATATATATATTAACTAACAATTTTATGATTTTTTTTTTCCACAGATGGAGGATAGGGGGTCTCATCACGAGCTAGCCTACCATGATCACAAGGAAGGAGCGAAGTGACATTCCCACTATGGCCACCACACCACGGATATGATCCAATGGATGCATCAAGAAACAAAGTCCTTGGAATAGGAGGTCTCATTACGAGCCGACCTAACCACTTTCGCTACTTCCCAATGAATGGCAATGTGTTCATCTGGTTACCATGCTAGCACATTGGTCTCTACTATCGACATCATAATGAACTTCCCCAATTATACATAGAGGAACATGGCTCCCAAGGGTTAGAAAGCAACTTTGTCGAGGCTATGGATGCCTACAGGCAACAGAAGCTCTGCTTATGGTATTGAAGTTTTATTTTCCACATTAATATTTATTATAATGCCCTCTTCTTATGTTTCTATTTTTTTCTTTGGAGGGATTATGTCCCTAACTTTCCTTGAACGTTTATGCATGAGTTAATCTTTTAAAATCAATCACAACATTTTTAAGTGGAATAACGACGATAAAGTATTATCTCCTGCGTATGTTGTCCTTTTTCTTTATCGCATCACCTCACGACATCTTATCACTTATTAATAATTCTCGTTACATGCCTTGTTTTCATTACTCCAATATCCTTTATGATCCTTTCATTAATATACGTACCTTGCCACTTTCATTACCCAATCCATCACCCCTGTACTTCGCCGCCAGCGCGTCATCCTTTCATTCATTCGGTCGTAGGTGACCTATCATTTTGAGAGGGGGCGAGGACCTCTAGTATACTCATGCATGTGTTGTCATCTTTTCATTTGATTTTTTAGAACAATATGACATCTCATAATCACAGAGCGTGTGGCATTATAACAGTCCTCGATAACGGTATTTATGTTTATAAAGCATCACCTGATAGAGCCATTACAACCACTTGTTGTTCCATATCTCGGCTTTGTTTGTTTTTGTGATTTCTCCACTGCACTAATCGTTTGTAGAAGTCAAGCATCATGGGAGGAAGAACAGTGCACCGAGAACCTTTAACACTGGATGCCTCCGATGAAGCCAGGGAAATTCTAGCTCGCGCAGGATGGACATCATATTTTACAAGATCTCAACCCCCCAATGAGGAAATCACCATCAAATTTTTACAGCATCTACAAAATGGACAATCCTTGGTAAGAAGTAGACAAATCATTGTAACAGATGTTATGATAGCAAAAGTGTTTGGGTTGCCGGTAGAAGGACTAGTATGGTTGGAAAGCGATTAAGGCTGCGTGACACTATGGAGGTTTTTAGGGATGAAGGACAGGAGCTAATCAAGAAGGGTAAAGGAATTCGACCATCTTCTTTTGGAGAGCCATGGGGAGAATTGGCACGAATTGTCCAGAACTATATTACCTGCGATGGATGTAGAGACATGGTCAGGCTGCGACAACTCAAAATTTTAGCAGTTTTAAAACAAAAATGCTCTATTAATTTTCCTGCATTGTTGAATTCATTATTGCATGACACTGCCAAGAGGTTGAGACAGTCTCAACACATAGAAAAAATAGTTAGCCACCATTGCCTGATGAGGTTAATAGTTAGTCACAACCTTGCCCAACAACAATCAACCTGGGATGATCTCTTATTGGCCCTCGAAAGAGGTGACAACCTGCCAGCACCTACCCCTATTCCAAAAGGAAAGATGACTGCCCTTTCAGGAAGCATACCTCACAAATGTAGACAATCTACAAGGTTGAAGTCAAAAAAGGGAACATCTGAAAATCCTCAAGGCAACGCTAGTTAACCCATAGAATTATCCAACCCGATAAATGAACAAGACTTGCAACTAGAGTCAGGAGGACAAGATAACCCTAAACTAGAACCCGAGGAAGGAGCAGGGCATTCTGACGATGAACGAAGAAAAGAAGTGGGACCTCCTCCAACACCAAATATGAGTTCTCAAGATGATCTGTTGCACGATTTCGAGATAGGGATGGCCCAGGTCCTAGCGAACATGAATGTCTACATGCAACCTAAAGAACCGCTTAATCTTAACTTAGGAGAAACCCAATCTCCAGGGAATTCTGGCTATATTGGAATTTTGTCTTCCCCAAAAGATACAAACCGCGAAGAGAAAATAGATACAGAGGTTATTCAGGAATTAGAGAACCAATCTAGTGATACGCTCCCAGTGGAAAATAGTCATGAAGGTCTAAACCTAGAAAACATAGGCCAAGAAGAGGAAGCAGAGACATAGATTATTTGGGAGTCTGATAATCAATTTGGAGACACAGTTTTATTGGAACAAAGCCAGGGTGAACAACCAGGCTCTTTAGAGACAGAAGCTATTAACGAGACTATTAGCAGACCAGTTACTCCTCAGAAAAGGTATAGAGCCAGAATGAAATTGAAGAAGCTAAGAAAAGAACACTAGAAGCTTCGTAAGATGGTCAAGAGGCTCTGAAGAAAAATAAAAGAAATCACAATGGGAAAGGTTCCGAACAATACCCCTGAGGTAGTAAATGTGGTCATGCAAACAAAATTATATGAAGGTAGGGCTACAGGAACTCAAACTGAGCTCATACCTACTCAGACAATCATCACTCAAGAAGGACCGCATGCAGATTTAGTAGACGTAGCTACTCAGACGGAGGTTTGGACCTCCTACAATAAAGAAGTACAGACAGAAGATATCCCCTCTTATAGCATAGGCACTCAGACGGACATGCAAGCCAAAGACATTATGACGCACCATGACCCCCTTCTACTAAATCTTTAGGAGGAATTGGCACAAGCCCGGCTCGCATTGGAACGACTTGAACAAGAAACTGTTTCCCAGTAGAAATATCAAGAGCTACAGAAATAGCTTCAAGAAATCAATACAATAGAGAGCGAGACTTTTGACATATGTAGAAAGGTACAAGAAAAAATGGAAAAGATCAAGTTCAAGCTAGACAAAGTCATAAGTCAGACAAACACCATCTGCTCACTGTATTCGGAAGTCCTGGAATGCAGGTCTCCCACCACCAATCAAGCCTTGTTTTTATTAGAATGGTACCTGTTATTGAAAATTAAAGCCGTAAGAGCTGGTAAACCAATCGAATTAGGAACAATTGAAGATTTTATAAATCGCTGCAAGCAACATGGTGTAAAGGTCCAAAGGCTTCTTTGTGAATTTTATCTGCACAATTTTATACTAGAGAACGAGGTGGAAAAGAACCCTAACCCTTTTGTAGGAGATGTTCAATTCCAGCCTTTTATTTCGTTTGCAGTTAACCAACACAAATGGTTTAAAGCTTATACTGCATTTCAAAGATAGGAATTGGGATTGGATCTTTGTGTGAGAAGTGAACCTAAGCACCCCTTACAAATGTTTGCCAACCATAAGAGTTTGATGACATGAGAAAGGGTGACTAAAATTTTAGGTCCCATACATAAGGAGATTATGTAGAAAGGAATATCATATTTCCTCTCCATTCAAGAAAGATATCTGACTGCATCTAAGCTCAGATGGACGATCTCCACTAATAGTGTGAAAGATAGTGAACCATTTAATTACAGAAATTTTAAAGCAACTGCGACCCGTATGGTCACCTATAACAATCTTATTTTGAGAGAAGGACCTTATTAGTTAGGATGTCGGTTTCGGAGCCCTATTATTTGGTATCCCCCTGAAGGTTATCTGGCTGACTATGAATTGCCTGAAGAAAAGGAAGGGCCTGGCTTTGCGCTCATGGCTCAACGTCATGGTTTCAGACCAATTTTTGACACTTTCTCTCTAGACTACTCTTTAACTGCATTGTATAAGAACTACTTAATTTTCATGAGGACATCAAACCGGGTACGCAGGGGAGTATGTTGAGTTACGAAATGGGTATGTATTTACTCTTAATTCCATCACCTTTTTCCTCTTTTCTTATCTCTTTCATATCTTGATTCGCTAACATATTAATGGATTACGATAAGAAACGGATGAACTACTCTCGATTAAGATTTAGCCACCGTAACTAACTTTTACTCCTTTTTATGCAGAGAAACGATGAAGGGAATAGTTGTTGTTCCCTAGAAACGGAAGAGCATAAACCAACAAAGGAATAATGGGGTGCGTCGGTTGTGGTCAGGTCGGAGAACGAATCAAAAGGATCAATGCTAAATATGAGGGGTGTCAAAAGATAGCATTCAGTTGCGAATCCCTCAGGATCTCCCGATCCTGAGGGAATTCATTTATCTTTTACCTCTTTCTGACTATAAAAGTAAAAGACTATAAGAGGAAAGGGGATCGATCTCTATTATTTCAAATTGTGATTTTAATTTATAGACTCGTGCTGTTGGAGAACACGACTGTATTTTAATGATAATTGAGTTCAATGGTTAATATATAATTCACATTGTTGTTCATTCGTATTCTATGAAGTAGCTCAGCAGTATTCGCTGGTGGCTAAGGGCCCAGCCTCTGGTGGATTAAATTGCTCCCTTGTGTTATATATTTCTAATTCTCACAAGTTTGATTGGTTTGATAGTTTTCCCATTTTCTATAAGTCTCTCTTATTTTCTCTTTACCAATTCCTTATATTGAAGTTAGTACATTTTCTTTACATGTTTTGCAGCATTGTCATTTGATTTTATTTACGCTTATTGTAGATTAAATTACTTAGCCGTTAAGACAGTGAACCTTATTGGTTTAATTAGTTGAAAGAGTTTAGTTATCGCCATTGAACTCTCAGTTGACATCCTTTCCATTTGGATTGCTTAATTGAGATTGAGTATGACTTAGATAGAATCAGCTAAGAAGAGATTGGTTATTGCTACTACGCTCTTGGTTGATGCTATTGTTTTGCTTGTGTGAGATTTGATTATGATTTCAAGTAGAGGATTAATTCTTGATGCTTAGATGTAATATTTCCTTTAACAGTTGCAATTTGAGTTTTATAAATGCATCAGTTTACTCTTGTATCAATTGTTTATACTTCATTTTAAGAAACATTACTCTCTGGATTCATAACATGCACACATTGTGTACACTATTGGAATAAAAGGACTTGCTTGGGTTGATGATTAATGTGAGGTAATTAGGAGTTTTAAAAGACACCTTTTATCAACCAACAGTAGGGTCATGAAAGAATTCTAAGGCCAACAAGACTTCTCTCAATTTGATCAACTTAACAGAAGGTGATTTAAATGATATCTGTGATACGGTCAGAGATGCCACCGTGACACTGTTGTAGCAGTTCACAACAGAAGCAGTCGTTGGGTGCCATTCAGATGGGTCTATGTGAACTGCAGATCTAGGCATCACAGGTCTATACCAGTGTGGGACAAAGCAACGTGGCA
Source organism: Pinus tabuliformis (assembly GCA_031772625.1). Taxonomy (NCBI): domain Eukaryota; kingdom Viridiplantae; phylum Streptophyta; class Pinopsida; order Pinales; family Pinaceae; genus Pinus; species Pinus tabuliformis. Next base: position 692,912,113 of record CM062813.1, on the reverse strand, counting down.
TCAACTAGTTTGGTGCTCGACACATCGGAAGCAGCAGGAATGGTGCGCACACTAGATCCCAAAGAAATAATGCTTCCAGAGTGAGTGCTAACCACAAAGACTAAAGTTGACAAACCCATTGTCAATGCCCTCAAAAGAGTTGGGCTCAATTTGGCTGTGCTTCCCAGTGAGGTGCTTCACACTTTGCACGACGGTGTGATCGCAGAACTTTGAGCCCGTGAACAACGCGCATTACAGGTAATCAGTGAGGAGAAAGTCAACAACGCTTAGATGACAGTACAAACAGATTCCATTGTTAACCTTGTTAAAGCCATCACAGACAAAAATGAGCGCACAACCAAGGTGGCGGCTGAGGCATCTAGGTATATCCCAGAGCTGGCCATTCTCGATGATGAGCCAGTAGATGTGCAGATTCGGAAGCTTGCTGCTAGAGTGTGCAATGCCAGAACAGAGTTGGCGAAGGTTCAGTTTGACTTGAACCTCAAGATTATAGAACTGCAGTTGAAGGCCCAGCCTTCAACCCCGCCAGAAGTCAGAGATTAGCGCAAGACAACTATGAAAGACGCAATGGCAGCAATGAATAGCATAGTGAAGGAGTGCACCACGCTCTTTGAGCAGGCACTCAAAGTGGTTACCAATTTGCAGGAGGATCCCACCTTGCAAAGGTTGGAAACAGAGGCCCAGGAGCTGTAGCAGAGATATGATGAAGTCAAGGCGATGACGCCCACCGTCGCCCTTACGTAGAGGCTCGCAAAACTGTAGGAGGCAAAGGTACTAAAGGAGCAGGTGGATGTAATGCAGCGCAAAGAGAGTGTCCTCAAGGCCATAATAGGGCCTTGGCTTGATGAAGCCTATGCGCTCACGCCCACCATCGAAGGAAAGCTGGCTGGTTTGTAGGTGACTCAGCAGAAGATAGATTCAGATAGTACAAGGCCAATGACAAAGCAGTTGGTTGAGGAGATGAAGCAGGCAGCAACACAATGCACTGCTACAGTTGCAGTAGTCCAAGTAGAGCTGGGAGGTCTTTGCAACAAGATCTTCTCATCGGCTGAGTGACTCGACGGTGAGTCGCCATGTTTGTGTTGGAGGCCTATTGGGAACGGGTCCCCTGGGGTCAATTTTGGGGTTAAAAGCCCAAGTCTTGGGGAAGAAAGCCCAAATTTTGTATAAATAAATGTAAAGTCTTTGCATTTTGTGATCGCGGAGTGCGAAGATATCAAGAGTCAAAAAGGGTTTCCGCCCTTAGTTTAGATAGGTTGTGTCGGCTTGATGAGATCTGCCCTTGGTCTGCAGACCATGGGATTGTATAAAAAGAAGGTCTTAGAGGAGTCTAAGAGGGCATGTCAGTTCAGTTGATAGAGATAGAGTCATTGATGAGTCTGTAAAGAGTTAAGAGCGAGAGTCTTAGCATAGGAAAGAGGCTCTACAGCTGAGTGCGCAGAGGCCTAGGGTAGAAGTCCGCAGCTGAGTGTGCGGACCCCTGCAGCTGTGTGCACAAGGTAGTCAGAGTCTGTACTAAAAATCTGGATCATCAATAAAGAAGAGTATTATGAAATTAGTGTATTTTACTTCTATCAATTGCATGCGATTATGTTATGTTAAGCACTAGGTTTATGTTTTATTGCTAAATTGATGCGCGAATCTATATGTTTTCCTCTGTTATATGAATGCAAGTAGAGATATATGTTTACGCAAAGGTAATATAAATTGCATGATAAAATTGGCAAAAACTTAAGATAATTCAAGGAATTATACAACAAATTAGTTACAGAGGCGTGTAAGTGCCAAGATCGCTTGTTAGGGTTACGCGAAGGATGATTGCAGACCTTTGCGGAGGTTCTAAAAGACTAATAAAGAAGTACATCAATAAGCCCTAAGGGCTTATCGACCTGTGTGAAGGAAGAGTTAAGGTATAAAACTGGCATCACAAACATCTCAGGGTGCAGAAACTTGGTTCCTGCATCCCCCCATACTGCTTCGGGTGAGACTTTAGTCAGCACTCCATGGATTAATGCCAAAGGGGCCAGTAGTGTAGGGATTTTCTTAGCTGACTAACGTTGAACCTGGGCCAGGGCCCATCAAACCAACAACAACCTCGGATAGATATTTCTAACGAGATATTGTGTGCGTCAAACGAAGATAGTATGCCAAGTTACAACCCCGGGAAGTTGATGTACCAATTTACCCCAACGAGGCCCATAGTTTGGCATTTCATCTCCTAAGGTTAGGTTTTTGGATGTTTTGAGGTTTTCCATTGTTTCTCAATAATAAACAGGCCTTCAAGCCTCATTGTAACACAATTCAAAGGCATGTAGCTACCACATCTCTTCTCAGAGATAATCTACCATCGCCCGAGCTAGTTTATTTACATTCTGTATGCAAGCACATTTCATTTCTTTGATATTAATGAAATGAAGTTTTATTTCTACTGCATCTTTGTGTTTACAGTTATATCTGTAATTTTTTGCATTCCTATTTAAATTCTGATCACAAATATAGGTAAATCACTTAGCATCTATGAGCTCCTATGGGACAAACTTACAAGATATGATCTTGCAGGTAGGTCCGCAGGATGTCAGGTATATGGAGATTGTGCATAGGTTGTGGCAGAGTACTGGGATAGGTATAGCTAGAAGTACATGTACATGTACAGGTAGTGGTACAGGTATAGATACAAGTACAGGTATAGGTGCACAAGATGTGGATTATTGTCTTACAACATATGGATTGGTTAGATTCAGAGATAGGATATATGAGCTAGATAGAAGTGAGCTCAAGAAGGTGATCTTGAGAGAGTTTCATGAAAAAATTTATTCAGGTCACCCATGCTATTAGAAGATATTGACCGCAGTGAAGAGATTTTAATACTAGTCGAACATGAAGAGGGATGTAGCAGAGTTTATGGCTAGGTGTTTTGATTGTCAACATGTGAAGGCAGAGTGTAAAAATCCAGGTGGACTTCTACAACTGATTGCAATTCCATAATGGAGATGGGAGGTCATTTCCATGGAATTCATCATAGGTTTTCTGAGGATAGTGAGACAACATGATTGCATCATGGTTGTTTTGGACAGGTTGACAAAGGTTTTTCACTTCATTACAATGAAGTCTACATTCTCAGCTAGCTATGTAGCATAAGTTTTCATTAGAGATGTGATCAGATTGCATGGAGCTCCAAAGAAGATTTTGTCAAATAGGGATGCAAAGTTCACTTCCAAGTTTTGGAAGGAGTTGTTTGTCGATTTAGGCATAGATTTGGCATTTAGTACAACTTATCATCCTCAGATTGATGGACATACAGAGAGGGTCAACAAGATATTGGAGGACATGTTGAGGATGTACATGATGCATCAACAATGAAAGTGGGAAGAGTATCTTCCATTGGTAAAGTTCGCTTACAACAATGGGTATCAAGAATATTTGAAGATGAGTCTATTTGAGGCATTGTATGGGTTGATTTGCAATACTCTCATTCGTTGGAGTGATCCATTTAACAAGGTGTTGATTGGACCGGACATGGAACAGGAAATGCAGGTAATCAAGAAAAATCTAAAGGGAACATAGGATAGGAAGAAGAGCTATGCAGATTGGAACAGGTTATTCAAGGAGTTCCAGGTTGGGGAATAGGTGTACTTGCGCATCAAACCGAGGAAGAGCTCCTTACGGATTGGATCATGTGCCAAGCTGGCACCACGATTTTGTGGACCCTTCAATATCATTGAGAGGATTAGGCCAGTAGCCTATCGACTTGCACTGCCTCTGATAGTGAAATTCCATGATGTTTTCCATGTGTCATTTCTTAAGAAGTATGTTAAAGATGTTGATCATGTGATTGACTGGTCTGTATTGCAGGTGCAACCAGATGGACAATTATAGCCAGAGCCTCAATGTATATTGCAGAAAAAGGTGCTCATGCTCTGGAACCAAGCAATCAAGTAAGTTAAGGTGCAATGGAAGAACTTTGGGCCCGATGAACCTACATGGGAGATGGAGGATTTAATGCGGGCTAGTATCCTTCTTTGTTTATCAGTTGAGGAAAAGCAATTTTGGTATGGTGTTTTGGTATATGTCTTGGTATATGTTTTTGTGATGTTTCTATATGTACATATGTATATGGATGTAAATAACACCATGAGATATGTTATAAAGATCCAATAATCGATATGGATGTCATGTAATTATGATGTTATGTTGTTATGTTTTCATGTTGGTTTGCTTCTCAACATGTTGATCATTGTAAATACTGCAACAAGCTAAGTTATAAAGCTCCATTGACTGTATATTTTGCTTACAAAAGTTTTGTGGTTATAGGTGTTGTTGAAAACCGAGGATGGTTTCTGTAAAAACCCTGGTGAAAATCCCATGTAATAAAGTTAATAAACACAAAAATAATAACCATGGTTGATGGGACACTTATTCCAAGCTAAATGTTGGGCAAAAGCATAGTGACAGGGATCACTTGTGGTTGGTTAATGGCCAAGGAAATTGGCAAAGGCAATGGCTAAGGCTTTGGAAAGGCAAAATGGCATTTTTGGCACATTTATGTATGAAAATAATGGACATTAGGAGAAAAGGGAGGTGAAAAGTCATAGGTTGCATGTGAGGAGGAAAATGAAGAAAAATAATGGAAAATGAAGAAAATAGAGGCCTCATTCATAAAAAGGATTATGCGGATCAGTTGGCAAGATTTTTGCTAACCTTTTGTCAGTGCAGTTTTGGAGCTCTCTCGTTATTCTCTCTCTCTCATACTCTTCGATACTTAGAGTTTTCTTAGAACACTCTTGGAGGGTTTATCATACTTGGATTCTTAAAGAAAGAATGCAAAGGAAGAGAATGAAAGCAAAAGAGGGCATCAGGATCAACAACTAAAACATTTTTGCTTACATGTACCAAGTTTCATGTATGTTTTCCTCACTAGTTTTAGCATGCATGTGGATATTTGGTCATGATCTTTCACTGGCATGGAGGATTGCCTAGATTGACAGTGGATTTGCCTAGCCTTGCCATTTCCTGGATAACCATGGAGATTGTGGATTTATTTCCCTATTTTTTTGGTTGGTTGTCATGTTTTATTTGCTTGGGTTGAGTTATTAGTTCCTGAAATCCCCGGTTGGACAAACGATTTGGAAGCCCTGTAACAACTTGGGTTGAGTTACTAGCCCTGGAAGCCTTGGTTGGATAAACACTATGGAAGCCCTAGGTGGGTTGAGTTACTATTATTGGAAGCCCTCGTTGGACAAACACACTGGAATCTCTGTATAAGTTGTGGGTTCAGTTACTAGCCCTGGAAGCCTTGGTTGGAACAAACACTCTAGAACCCTGGAAGGTTTGGGTATAGACCAATCTAATAATGGTTTTGTGATGTACGACTGTGAGGTGGAATCACTGTTGATGGGTTGAGGTGGATGGCCTCTGGAAGCCCTTGATGGTTTTGGATTGATGTGCTCTATGAGATCCCACATTCATGCTTGGAATATGGCATGAGGGTGAATGGATGAAGATAGATTTGGCTCAACCATTCTATGGTTAGGTGGAACGTGGAAGTCCCATCCTAGGTGTTGGCCCTCATTTTTTATCAAATTTTGCTTATTAAAATCCACCTAATTTCCATAATTTTCCACCATATACCATCCATATACACCTTATTTTGACCTTATTATGCATATTCAAGCAAATAAATTATGTTTTTCAATTTTTAGATATTTTTGCAAAAATTGGGTTTTAAGAGTATTTTTGGACAGAATCAGAAATTCCCGTAATGGCTATGTGGATGACATATTTGCAGGACACTTGGGCTCAAGCTAGATACATGAATGGAAAGCTTGGGAACTAGGACTGAACTAATTCCAATTGGTTCGGTCAAAACAAGCTAAATCAGGCCCGGTCAAGGCTGGTCAAACATGACTAGTCATCCAGAAAATCCCTAGGAAATAGGGCAGTTTTATGATTTCATGGGATTGTCCATATTTTTAGTGATGGATTGAATGGATTCGACTTGGATAGATGGATATGAATAGATATAGTTGTTAGAGAGACTTTAGATCAGTTTGTTTCATGATCTTCTATTTAAGCCAAAACTTTGAAGGCTTATGTATGTAGTTTTATATAACTTTATGCTGAGACATTTGAATATTGGAGGTTAATTAGAAGAACTTGTTCTACTTTCATTTTGTTGTTCTTTAGTATGGATGAGTACTTGAAGTTTCAGCATTTGATAGCAGCCTCAAGTGTGCAAGGCAAGGATGGAGGGCCCCCACTCCAAGCTAAGTACACTTCATTGTTAAACTATATTAATTTTCATGAACTAGTTGTTTTAGATTTGTTTACTTGTTTTGTTTCAGATTTTATTATTTGAATTAATGTGTGATGATTGATTGAATGGATATTGGTTTAATTCTAATCTACATATGAAGGGACACACAGGAATTTAAGTTAAAATTCCCCTTCTATTTGATCTTGAACTAAAACTGAATTTCATTCTCCTTTTCTTATTTGAAGTTATTTATACATTTCTGGTTTGAAGCAATGGTGATTATGATAGAGTATAATTATGAAGAATGACAATCTGGTCTTCCTTAGTTAGGAACCTCTTCTTTTACATCTTCTGCATCATAAACCATTGTTAATTAGTGATTTGGATTTATCTTCATGAAAGTAGTATTGTAGGGAAGGACAACCTGGTTCTCCTAAGTTAGGAGCCTCATCCCTCATATATTATACAAGTGAATTAGAAATTGTTAAAATAGGTTTATATTTGTAATATGTACTTCTTTAACTCTTTAAATTTTATCTTCTAAGATTGGCTACATCTGATATCCATACACTATGGACTTGCCTCCAAGTTTTACAAACCCGAATTGATAATTAAATACTTGTCTTAATTTGTCTTAATAAATTAGCTCAACATTAGGTTTGGATTTTGCATCATCAATATGAGGTTATTTCTCCTTGTATTTCTATGAGTATTATATTGGGTTATATGTGGATCATATGGTTGTGATTTCATTGGTATTTTTGTTGCTATTATGTTGGTTATGTATATCTTTTATGACAGAAGCTATGTATGGCTCTCATCATGTTTTTATTGGTAAATGAATTTACAATGTATCTATGAACTAATGGATGAAATGGCAGTTGATGTGTTGAGGAATCAATGCGTCTTAGCGATTCTTAGCTAATTATGAGACCCCTAAGCTCAAATATGTTATTTACACCTATAGATTTCATATTCGTGATATGTTTGATGAAATGCTTGTCATGGATAGTAGGGGTCCAGTCAAGGTCACATTCAAGTGATTGCATTTATACTATTATTTTCTTGTTATTTTACTATTATGAATATGTCATTCAATTCTGGTTAGTGTCCTGGGCTCTAGGCCTGGAAAAGTGGCTCAAATCCCAGGGATGATGGCACAACACTATGCAAAATAGTCCTTGGAAGTTGGCTTACAGGCTTGTGAGAGAATCCAAAGGTCCCTGGATGCTGGCATACCCATATCATGAGAGAATCCAGAGGTCAAGTGGTCCAAAAGCTCATTGGGACCCATGGTCTAGTTGGCAAAAAGGTTGGATTGGTTCTTGAGAGTCCTAATGCTAAGTTTGAATGTATGTATGGTGTGTTTCCATCAGTTCCACTTCCTTAATGTGACTTAGGAGATTGAATCATATCATAGTGGCCTATCGTCATATGTTTACCCTGGCTAGTCAGTTTCTTGGGTAGATGTGGGACGAGGGTGTTACAATTTTGATGTCTATTTATGATTATTCAAGCATGTATAAGTTTTATTGATTATTTGGTATGCGTCACACTTGATTTTATCTCTAAAATCATTATGTTCACCCCTTGTTCCATCTTTTAGACTTAGACAAATTTTGGTTGCACAAGTGAACGCATTAAGGCTAAGAGCTCAAAAGATCACTCTTAAGCTTTGATCAGGAATCGTTCATTGTTCAGATGCACACCTTGTGCCCTTCAAGAGAGAAAACCACACTCCTAAGCCTCATTCCCCTTCCTTGTTCTAAACTGCGCCCTCAAACAATGCCTTCCTCCTTGCTAAGCACATGGCACAACATCGAAGCATGCAACCTAACTCCTTCAACCTTCAACAATTCACCTTGTGCCCTCCCTTGAGCTCTCTCTTTTCTCTTGAGTGCATCAACACACCTCTAAGCCTCGAAGCTCTAGCCCTACAACCTTTCACAATGCACCCTTTGTGCCCATAAGTTCTCCTTCCTCTTCCCAAATGCACTATCAAGTCATGAATAAGAAATTTGCATGAAACATGTTAGGATAGGAGATTTTTCAGGATAATGTTTATTTTCCATGAGTGATTGTAGTTTCAGGTACTTCAAGAACAACATGGAAAGTATGAATGAAGAAGATTGGGAAAAGAGGGTAGTCAAAGGAAGCATTCAAGAACAAAGAATAAATTGAAATCTTAATGATTGAAGTAGCCTAAACACTCCATGCGATCAAAGACCCTTTGGAGGGTGAAGACATTAATGAAACAAAAGTTGCATGCGAGATCAAAGACACAAGTGGAAACCTTGTCACTTATCAAAGAAAGTCCATGTCATCAGTCACTATGAGTCCTAGTAATCAATGATAGTGACTTGTCATGTCCTCACCACATGATGATGTGTAGGTTATTATGTAATCATGTAACTATTGTAAAGACAAATAAGTGGAAGTCCAAGAGTCATGTATGGACAAAAGAGACATGTATAGAAATCCAAAATACATGTAATTCCAAGAGTCATGTGTAACTCCAAAATTCATTTGGAAGTCCAAGAGTATTAAAGTCTGAAGGTCATTAAAATTTGGAAATTAAAGAGTCATGAGGATATGAAAGTTCTTGCCTCAAGTTATAAAATGATCCTCATTACTCAAGAAAAGGAATTTTAACCTTCGATTCTCCTACAAGGCATTAGAGAGATAGAGATAGTACTTTTGAGGAGAAATTAGTGACTCTAATTCTCCATTGTTGGAGCTAGTGGTGTTCATTGTACTTGTGTATCTTCGGACTTTTTCTTAATACTTGAAGCCATCTGGCCAACACATTTTTCATGCATGAATCGTGGATGTTTTGAGACTATTCTTCTAATGTTTCTAGTTTATGTTGGTTTTCATACGTACTAAAGTAATTGAACTATTTATGTGACTTTTTTGTTGTTGATGGTGTTGGATGTCACCAAAAATATAAGGGGATACCCCTGACGTGAAGTCCCAATTAGATATCCCACCGTTTTGTATAGGAGTCCCATCCGGTCATATAGTCTAGCCACCATTGGAATGATTTAAAGATATGCCTTGGATACCAATCAACACAAGATAACACACACTACTTTGGGCAATGAGAATGTGAAATTTGTGAGACATAAAGTGTAAGGTATACTAGGGAAAATTCCACGGCTGGTGAGAGAAACAAGCCACTAGTTAGAAAAGTAATAGTACTATCCTAAAGGGGGACCCAAAAATAAAGAGAAAGTCTTGCTGAGTACCTGAAAATTAGTCCACATAATAAACAAAAATTGTTAAAACATAAGAACATTCATTCGATAATAACCATAGTTAAGTAAAAAAATAGTTCATTAACTTAGTATGTGAATAAAGCAACATATACTATATACATAACCAGAATAGTCAAACTACATCTATGATACATGTATGAAAGAATGTCAGCTCATTGAGCTTTTGATTAAAGGTATAAGATTCCAAGTAGACTGTTACATGGACAAAACATTGTATCCAATAGTGGAACACAAACCACAACTCGCTTCTCCAAAGAATGATCTATATCCTATGTCCTACAGGAGAAGCCAAGACAAGACCTCTAGAATCTAAAGCACTCCAAAAGCCATGAACCAAAAGATTTTTCTTGAGTTATGAGTACCTAATTATAACAAATACAATGACCTTTGAAATTCCTCATGGCTCTTCAATTCCTATGACTATTCATATTCACTACATGACTCTTTACATTCCAATGTGTGGCTTTTCATATTCCACATGTGTCCCTTGGACTTCATTCCATAACATTTTTTACATAAGACAATTTACAAATGAGACAATGGCCTAATAAGAAAAAAATGACTATAGGACAAAATTCATCAAATAGATAAATCATTTTATTCTTCATGGATTTCAATTGTGATGTAAGCGTTCCATGCTCTACACTCCTTTTTGATGTCTTTTATCCCATATGGCAAGTCCTCTTTGTAGTGCATCTTCACCTCCAATGCCTCCGCCAGTAAGTTATTGGAGTTTGACTGTACATTATTCCACAACCATGAAAGCTTCATGTGCACTTTGACTGGTGTAAAGGCATACTATTGAATAATTTCTTTTGTTACCTCCAAGCCTTCTTGTTCCATTAATTTCTTGATTCATTGAATGTATTCCCCGATCTCCTGGAAAATGACCTCACTGCCTCTAATTGCTTCAAGGGATCTAATGGCGGTCATTTCATATTTATGTGTTAGAGACTCAAACCCATTATGTAGCTGGTTGTGAGAAACCATAATGTTAACTGATTGTGCTCCTAGATGCAAGTAATTTTGTAGGTGGAATCTCGGCTGATCTTTGTCTATTTCTACTGAGATTTTATCCCTCTTTTCCATATTTGGAAGAGAATCTAGATATTTGGCAGTCCAGTACTCCTGCATCCAGTCAATTGATCTATTTTCTATCTTCAAGAGTTTCACCACTTCATGGGCGTTCTTATGAATGCCAATGAGAGGAGCCATGACCTATTGTATAAGTATCATCTCATCATATAGTCGTGACATATTATCATCCATTGTCCCCAGCTCTTCTTGCATGGTTTATTTCCATTCCATGACATTGAAGTTCTATGATGATAACCACTGGTTCTCTGCTACAATATGTTCTACCTGTTGCTTTGCCACAACAATTTTTCTTCTTAACCTAGAATTCTCATTCAAAAAATACTCTGAGTTGTCCTGTACCACTGTAGCGAATGGAACATTTGATGCCATGACCACCCTTGGATTTCTTATAGTTTTGGCAATGATCACTCTCTCTTTAGACACTGAGATTGGATTTTGAGGATCCTGTGGGAAGTAATTGTGCCTTTATTATACGATCCTCTTCTTCAGTTGATAAAACATTACGTTGCATTCATCCATGACTTGGTCTACTAGTGGGGCGTAATCCCCATTTATCCAAATGGAATATGACCACCTATGAGGGGATGATCCCCTAGAGTACCTGGTTCTTCTTCCATTGGTTGGATGGTATCCTCTTCTTTGATCTGCTCCTCTTCTAGCTCTTGAGTCAATTGTTTTGCTTCCAATCTTTGTGTTACTTCTTCCTCTTGGTAAAGCCTCTGCTACTCTTCCTCTATCCTCCTCCTCTCTTCTTCTTCTTCTTGCTTCTCTTCAAACAACTCATCATGTTGGCTCTTTCTCTCCTCTTCTTCTGCTTCTCCTCTCTCCTGATATGCTTTGCTAGCTCCTGAGCTTAAGGGATCAACTTTCCATTTATTTTTGCTCTCGCTTGTTGAGGAATATCTAATCCTTTTCTTGTGAGATAGTTTCCTTACTATAGGTTTTATCTCTTCCTCCTCCTTCTCTTGCAAATCTTGATTTAGTGGATCATGGGGTGAACTGGCCTCCAATAGTGTATGTTTCCTCATCTTGGCATTGTAATAGTTCTTTATCTTCTCATCTTCTGCTGTAAACATAGATGAGTACCCTGTATAGTGATCAATACCTTAACAATGTTGCCTGACAATTCTCTTGGGATCATGTCCATGGAAATATTTGGTAGTGAAGTGTAGGTGTTCCAGCTCCTATATCTCTATTTTCATAGACTTGTGACTCTTTAATTAATAAAATATGATCTTGAATGGAAATATAGGCCAAGGGGATTTCTTTCTTCTATGAAGAATTGATAACCCCTTATTTAGATGATTTGCAACTTCTTGCATGACCACTTTTTTTGCCACATATCATGGCATAAGATGAGGGGATATCTGAAAACCAAAGCATCTGATGTATGCATGCTCTAGAGCTACAAAACAATCTTCGATATCTCGAAGGGACCCCTTCACATGATTGATCATGCAAGGAGAATCAATCTCAAAAATCATGTGAAAAATTACTGCAATGAAGTTTTCAACTAATATTTCACATATGCCTCTAATGCTCAACTCGGATAACACTCTGCAGTGGAAGTAAACTGAGAACTTTTCCTCAGGAGTCTAGTTCCATTTAATTCCTGGGAACACATATTTTGCACAGATTTCTTCTAAGAGAAATGGAGACATATAGAATTTTGGTGCCGAGTTCGCTCGTAAAGATTCTTTTGTCCACCCCACCTAATGTTGCAATTTGAGTAATAGGATATTCGCCCAATTGAAAAATTTTCCATGGGTCACTACTATATTGAGTATGTATATCTAGTTCTCTTGGAACACCTCAATGTTCTTAAACCCATATAAACAATAATAAATCATTATTAGGTACTGTTGTGGCCAGCAACAACCCCCCTTTTTATTTATTTTTATTACTAATACTAAATAAATTGGGACCCTTATCCAAAAAATTAAAAAAAAATAAAATTAGGACTTTTATTCCCTTTTTGAATAAATCTTACTATCATAAAATTAGGAGAATACTCGAAAATCTAAAAATACTTAAGTTTTATGATAAGTTCGAACAAAACCGTTCTCTCAATAAAAAACGTCGCATCGCAAAAAGGTAATAGATGCTTTCCTACAAACAGAATCCTAAGATTGCGAAATCGCGATGCGAGATCACATACTAAAGAAATTCATCGCATCGCAGTTTTCATGTGCTTCAAATATCACTTAAGATGAAATACCTCAAACCGCCGATATGCGATGGCGCGTCTCGCAAATCACATTTCGCAGAAAACATATGGTAATGGATGATTGCCACACGCAACAGATCTGTGATATTGCGAAGAAAATCACAAAATTGCCTTACCACAGATCTGCAGGGCTCGTCGTTTGAAAAAGATTTTCCATAAACCGATGCCCAGTTATGCGCGTTAATGTTAATTTAATGAGTTAGTTGGTAATCATTAATGAAATATGGTTTTGATCTAATCGAAGGGCCATTTCATGTAGGGTGATATATTTTATATGATTTTGGCATTTAAAGCTTTCCCGTCACCTTTTTCTTATCATTACTCTTTCCTCATTTGTAAATTGCAGGAGCGAAGAGCATAGAGGTATACATAGCTATGTTCAAAATATTATGGGAAAGAAGGGAAAAGTTTTGAGTTCTAAAGATAAAGAAATGACGCCCTTATACACAGACACCACCTGTAACAGAGATGTCGGCGTTACTACTTGGGAAGGCATGCACAATCTACTCGAGGAAGAAAATCCCAGAGTAATGGAAGTTACAGCCACTGCAGACTCACGCAGGTCGTCTGAGGCATCAATTATAGAACTAGCATGCTCATTCTTGCACCGGATAGCGGCGAGACCCAAGATTCTTCCATACACAGACATGGTCAAATGGGTACTGGATAGTGTTGAGATAACAGACCGACAGTTTAAGACTCAGAGCTAAGAACTCATGGAGTCATTCTTTCCACAAAATTCAAGGTTTACATCCTCTAACAAAAAGCGCGCAAGAGGCGAAAAAATAGCACCAGGGAAGCCCAGATCAAGAAACGGAGGCAGTTTCTAATGAGTGATTAGCACCTAGCACTAATCGTGCATTTCCAGGCAAAACCTCTTGAGAAGGAAAGCCTCTAATCACTCAGTCGCCTGTAAGCCCGGAAAATTGTAGAAAAAAGTGCTAAAGGCAAAAAGCAAAACCCGAGCTCTAAAAACCAGTGGTATTTATCAGGGATATCTTCAAGTGGTATGTAAATTTCTACCAAATTTGTAGCATCTATAGATAAGCTGGAGACAAAAGGCTCAAGAAAGAGCAGAGTCCATCAAAAGGTTAACCAAGTTAAATTGGGGTTCTTACTAGTAGTACTTGGTTAAACCACATAGTCAGTGCATGACTCTCAAATGTCTCACTAACTCTGCCGAGAAGATGGCGCTAGCACTTGTTGATTCCTTTTTTGCAGGACAGCTAAAGTTGGAGGTTGGCCAGCCAACTCTCCTCAAGCCAATGCTAGATGCTTGCGACTACAAGGAACAGATTCATAGATAGTTAATTGCTAGATTTAGTTTCAGATTCAGTTTTAGTTTTAGTTTTGCTTTATTTTTTTCCTGAAATGAGGACAGCCATTTAAACCACCTCCTATATTTTTGTAATAAACTATTTTTAGATTTAGCTAGTAGTATTTAAACCCTTCTCATGCATTTAGAGAAGGGTCCTAAAATTTATCAAAAACTTGTCCTCAAAACATGCACTTCTGCACCCTTCGAGGAGGTTTTGATGAATGAATGGAACAAGATTTATTGATATCTGTGTTTAATATCTTCAACTGAAATTGCACTTTTGTACTCTTAGTAGATATTGAATTAAGAAGAGATAAATCATTATTGCTAGAGCTCATGAGTAGAACTCGTTATAAATGGTACTTTTATCTCTTAACAATTTATGCTTATGTGTTAAGGTGATATTCATGTTCAGTTATTTATGTATAAATGCTTGAATGCTTGAGTTATCATTTGGAACTTTTGTATGGTGATAGCCATTTATTTATGCTTAATATATGAGTGACTTATTATGCGATATGTTTTTCACAATTGTTTCGTCTAACTTTTTATATGAAACGATTTATCTTTATTGAATTCTTTTCTCATAGCAATTGAATGATCTTTATTACCAATTGCCATTAGAAATTATTTTAGATCGCATAGCTGAAAGATTAAATCCCAAGTTAGTTTTAGAATTAGATATTTCTGTTCATTAGAATACAATTGCATGTTGTTAAATTAGACTTAGAATAAAAGCATTTTACTTAGAAATTATTAGGAAGGAAATATTAATTCTCAACACACACACAAATAAATTTGGAAACTAGTCCCATATCCCCAATCGGACCCACTATACCAAACGGAAAAGGAGCTGCTAACCAAGGTCCAGACCGGGTGGGTATCCCCCTTGTTGTAGACCCAATTTTCGGGGCTTCAACATATTTGGCGCTATAAGGAGGGCCCAAAATTGTGAATGGCAAGTAAATCTAAATCTAAATACCATTTTGAGAGTAAATTGCCCTCACCATATCCCCCGACTTCTCCATCGCATTTAGAATCTTTAAATCTTGAGCGAGAAGTCGATAAAACAACAACCACTGCCACAAACCCAAACATTTCATAGAAATCTACTATTGAAACTCCTGAATTTGAATCTTTTATCCATAAACTTCAACGATCTTCTATATCACCTCAAAAATCTGAAAAATCTCAAGGCAGTGTGACTTCACAATATAACCCTTCTCATCCCCTTACCAGATTGTAGAGTGAAAAGTTTGGTATCGAACCAACTGAATTACCTCTACCTACAAGGAAAAGAGCAAGGAAATCACCTAAAGGGTCTGATAGCGAGAATCTTTCGCCATCATCATCCATCTCAACCTCTCCACCGTGAAATCAACCATCCAACCCTCCACTTCAAATTATTGTCCACTAGACCACTGGAACTTCAACATCTGCTTCTCAATCATCTGGAATTGTAATATCCTCATCTTCCCAACCGCAAGGATCATCTTCTACACTTTCCTCTGTTAGTAGTTCAACGATGGCCCAAACTCCATGGAATAACCCAGGGGCAGTCTTAATGCCTTTTCCCTTGAGTCAAATACCGGCCCATCCTAAAAAATGGCTGCCTAAGTTTAATCCTGAAGCAGACATGCTGGCAGAAGAACACATAAACAACTTTATGTTATCTATAAATCTCAATGGGGTTACTAATGAAGACACTGTCATCCGGCTCTTTCCTTACACTTTGCAAGGAGCAACCGAATCATGGTATTTCTCATTACCATCTGGATCTATCATTAGTTGGGATATTTTCCAAGAACAATTCTTGACTAAGTTCGGTGATGACAGGTCTACTGCGACACTGATCAATGACCTGTCTAAACTTAGGGTTGAATCAAGGGAACCTATCAAAGATTTTAACTCGTGTTTCAATAAACTTTTGAACAAAATTCCTACCACCTCCAAGCCTAGCGAAGAAGTTCGAAGTGAATGGTACATTTCTGCTCTACCATCAAACATAGCAATCTTCGTTGATAGAGCTAACAAAACAATTTTAGCTGACAATATGAAGGAAGCAATAGTGGTAGAGAAACGTATTATAGCCTTAGAAAAGAAAAACATTGTCGACAAATGAAAATCTAGGAAGGTTACTTTTAAAGAAGATCCCAAGAAAAAACAATCAAAAGACCCATTTGATTTAGAAGGATTACAAAAAGTTTTGAAAACCATGTCTAACGAAATGGTTGACATTAAGAAACAAGTAGCAGAGAATTCTTCTAAAAACCTTACAAGCCTTATAGAAGAAATCCTTCAACTGATTCAAAGCCTCCCAATGCTATCGCAAATGTTGAATCGGAAGAAGAAGAAGAGGAAATTTCCAACGAGGAGCCTACTGATGAAGAAGAAGTTGTAGAAGTACAGGGAATGTGGGATTTCATCCTCCCATATGAAGAGGATCAAGAGGCATCACCAGTTAGTACCAGAAGTAGAAATCAACTTGATCCTCCTCAACCTACTCCTAAGCCAAAGAGCGCAAGCTCAATGTCTAAGAATAAAGTCGCAGGTAAGAAAATGTCACCCAAAGCGACTCAAACAAGCCCAGTCCAAACAGATTCACCAAATCCATCTAAAACATTGATTGTTTCTGATGAGATGGAGTATAATATCATAGAAGACATGAAGAAGACTAGGGCTAACATTACTTTTATGAATTGAGCAAGTTAAAACATCAACAAAAGCTACTTTTGAAAGAGTTACATGCAATACCAGTTGCACCTCTACCTACCATTGTAATCTCGCAAGATTCTCACGAGATGGGAAGACCTCCAACTAATGTCACTAGTAAAGTTGATCCAAACGATATCGCTCTAATTGGAGGAAGGTCAAGATCTCATAGTCTTCCATTTCTTCTTACTTATGAAGTTTTCAACAAAAATTTGCATAATTGTTTAGTTGATTTAGGAGCTTCATCTAATATCTTACCTAAATCAATATGTACAAAGCTGAACATTCAACCTCAAAAATTTGTAGTACGCATAGTTCAGCTGGACTAGTCGCAGGTTGAAGTGATCAGTGAACTAAATCAGGTTACCATAAGGCTATCATCTAATCCAAAGGTATGTCAAGTTATTGATATTTTAGTTGCAGACATTCCAGAATTTTATGGCTTAATTCTTAGCAGAGATTGGTCTGAAAAGCTTCATGGATATTTTGCAACCGATTAGTCGCATATGTGGCTCCCTTACAATGGTAAACCAAATCAAATAAAGGTTGAGCGAGAAAGGCATCAAAAATACATAGTAACAGAATTGGAAGGAGAAAATGAACCTGTAGCATACAACAACAATATAATTGGCAACTATTCTGTTGACTCTTTCTTAGGAAATTTCAATGCTCATACTTCACCTTACTTAGAACATTCTGTTTTATCTCAAGTAGAAAACTTTTCTCAAATAGATAGTTCTAAATGTGTTAATTTTATAGATAGTCCTATAAATAAATATTTATTTTGGAAGTTATTTTTTGACGGTTCTAAGTCTAATGATGGAGCAGGAGCAGGATGCGTATTAGTTAGTCCTGAGGGAAACAAAACTATGCTAACTTGTAGACTCGAGTTTGATTGCACCAATAATACTGCAGAATCTGAGGCTTTAGTCCAAGGATTATACAAAGCAATCGGACTAGATATCAAGTATCTACAAGTTTTTGGAGATTCTGAAATTGTAATTGGACAGGTACGAAATAATATACATTGTCTATCAGGACATTTAAAACATTATCTATCTTTAGTACAAGATCTGACTGAACATTTTATAGCATTCAATATTTCATCAATTCCTAGACTCCAAAATGCTAGTGCTGACCTCTTGGCAGACGTAGCTTCCAAGCTCATTCCCTCAGAAGACTATAGCTCGGATAGATCTTCAATTGAATTGATCTTTAGACCATCGATTCCTGATAACATTACAAGTGGGAGAATTTTCAACGATGATCCTGATATTGTAAGCTTCCTCACATCAGAGGGATCTTACACTAATCAGATTATAGATGAAGACCAACATGACAAACAATTGCAACAAGATAGCACTAATAATGCTATGCCAAAATCAGTAGTCAAATTGGAAGACCTATATGATTTGAAAGACCGATTCAAAAGATCTACCAATTCAAAACTTCGAAGTTCAACTCTGAACTATGAATTAGTAAATCTAGGAACTGATACCAAGCTGCAAAATATCAATCTAGGTCTTGGCCTAGCCCCTGAAGAAATATTATCGTACATTCATCTCCTGAAACAATACAAAAGTGTCTTTGCCTGGAACTATGATGAACTTAAGACTTATGACACTTCTATCATTCAGCATACTATCCCAATGATAAATGATGAAAAACCTGTCCAGTAAAAGCTGAGAAAGATTCATCCTAATTTGGAAAATCAGATTAAGTTTGAGCTAAATAAATTATTGAAAGCCAAAATCATTTTTCCCATTCGACATTCTAGATGGGTCTCCAATATGGTTCTCATTAGAAAGAAAAACGGAGACATTAGAATTTTCATTGACTTTCGAAATCTTAACAAAGCGTGCCAAAAAGATAATTTTCCTTTGCCTCCCATGGAGAAAATATTACAAGCAGTTGCAAGATCAGAATTAATGTCCTTTTTGGATGGTTTCTCCGACTACAACCAAGTTTTGGTCCACCCTGATGATCAATTAAAGACCACGTTCAGAACCAAATGGGGTACTTATGCATATCAAAGGATGACTTTTGGTCTGATCAACGTTGGTGTCACATTTCAAAGGGCCATGGAAATCGCATTTAAGGGATTAGTAAACAAATCAGTAGTTATCTACTTAGATGATATAACTGTATATTCCAAAAAACAAGGTAATCATCTCAGAGATTTGAAATAGATCTTCCAAAGTTGTCAAAGTATGGAATCTCACTTAATCCAAAAAAGTCCTTTTTTGCATTAAGTGAAGGAAAAATTCTTGGATTTATAGTGTCAAAATCTGGAATCCATATTGATCCCAATAGAATCAAAGAGATTCCCGAAATATCCTTGCCTCACAACAAGAAAGCTATGCAATCCTTCCTTGGCCAAATTAATTTTGTAAAGAGATTTGTTCCAGACTTTTCAAGGATCGTATCTCCCTTACAAGCAATGATTAAAAAGGATTCAATCTTTAAAAGGGGCCAAGAAGAATATGAAGCATTCAATCTGATTAAACAAGTGATTGTAAATGCCCCATTTTTAGCCACTCCAAATTTCTTTGATCCTTTCATTTTGTATACATTTGCCTCTGATAGATCATATGTTGCGATACTCACTCAAGCAAATCAAGATAAGGCGGAAGCCCCAATTGCCTTTTTCAGTTCAAATCTACAAGGGGCCGAATTAAATTATTCTGACGTCGAGAAGCAAGCTTATGCTATTTTCAAAGTGATCAAACATCTTAGACCCTTCCTAATTAAAACCCATAAAAAAATCATAGTGTCGTTTCCAATGGTAAGAAATCTCTTAGTACAGAAAGATGTGGGTGAAAAGAGAGCAAATTAGGTTACTGCCTTACAAGAATACGACGCTGAAATTAAACCAGAAAATATTGTAAAAGGTCAAGGCTTTTGTAAAATGTTAGCTGGAGCATCACTTATTTCTGAAATATCATCTTCATAAGTACAAATGTATGAGGTAAGCCTAAACGATATTGAATCATTATACGCTGATATCATATTTTATCTAAAGAATGGATATGCTCCTTCAAACCTAGATTATACAAAGAAAAGAGCCCTAAGGTTGAGGGCTAAGCAATATCAACTCGTAAACGATATACTTTTTAGGATGAATTATGATTATGTTCTCCTTAAATGTCTCGAGAAAACTGAAGCTAAAAATGTGTTGCAGGAACTCCATGATGGACCAGTAGGTGGACATTATGCTATAGATACTACAACACATAAAATCTTGTGCGCGGAGTACTATTGGTCTACACTATTAAAAGATGCGCATAGCTACGTAAGGAAATGTCAAGTTTGCCAAACTACTGCTGGGAGACAAAAGAAACCATCATTGCCTTTGCAACCAGTCAATATCGATCAACCTTTTGATCAATGGGGATTAGATATAATAGGTGAGATCGTTCCTCATTATTCTAAACAGCATAGGTATATCCTTACAGCAACAGATTATTTTACTAAATGGGTAGAAGAAGTTCCTCTCAAGACAGCTAATGTCGAACACATCATTGATTTCATAGGTCAGTTCATAATCACCAGGTTTGTTTTACCCTCCACTTTAATGTTTGATAATGCATTTTATTTTTCTAGCAATGTTATGACTGAATTTGCGCTTAAAAGAGTTTTTAAACTTAAATACTTTGCCAATTATTACCCACAAGGGAACGGGTTAGCAGAATCAACAAATAAAAACTTAATCAGAATCATTAAGCCAACCATTGATCAAACTCATAAGAATTGGCACAACTCCTTAATATATGCTCTATGGGCAGACCGAATAACGCAGAAAGCCTCCATTGGTATTTCTCCCTTTAATTTGGTTTATGGGAAAGAAGTGGTCCTTCCAACTCGTCTAGCAATTCCCTCGTTGGCCTTAGTTCAATTTATTGAAGAAACACCAACTTCTTCCTTACAACTAATGCAACTACAAATCCTTAAGCTAGAAGAGCAATGAGAACAGGCTAAAATAACTCATGTGCATCACCAAGCATTAGTAAAAGCTTCTTTTGATTCAAACATGATATCTAGAAAATACTTTTGAGATTGGAGGTCTAGTTTTAAAATGGGATAAGGCTCACGAGGAAAAGGGCAAACATACGAAATTTCAATGAATGTGGCTTGGCCCTTTCCAAATAGCAGAAATCATAGGTCCATCTACCTTTATGTTACAGGATTTAATAGGAAAAAGAGAATCTTTACCTGTTAACGGGTAGATCCTCAAAAAATACTTCCATAGCAGATCATTCTTCTATTTTTGTAAATTAGCTTTTCCTTTATTTTGATAATAAAACCAATTGTAAATGGTTACATTTGGAATTCACGAAAAAGACTAGAATTTATTTTAAATTTTGTTTTTTCGCTTGTATAAATAGGATTGATTTAGAAAATTGGACATTATTATTGAAAGATACAGTCAAAGGCTATAAGCTTGAAAATGATACTAGTTTCAACCTTGTAAATTTTGATAAAAAACGACCTTTAGTGGGAATTTGTTTTATATCAGTCAAATGAAAAGTATCAATAACAAAATGAAGATTCTCTGTAGAAAAGCTCTTTCCAAAAACTCTACCATTGTCGTCTAGAGCTATTCTTAAGGAAACAATGACTTCCTCCCCACCTAGGGAATTACGAGCTTCAAGGAATAATCCAGCGATACACTTTAACTTAAAGAATAAGAGGTCTCATCACGAGCTGACTTATCATGATCATAGATATTATAGCTTGCTGACTTTTCCAAAACTGCATATCACAACAGGGCAATGACTCGAGATTATTGCAATCAAAAGACAAGGGGTCTCATCACGAGCCAGCTTGTTCAGCAAAGTTATAAATCAAGTGAGTGGCACTGTCATAATTTGGCTACCAAACCAAGGCATTGTTCTTTAAGGATTAAAAGAAAATAAAAGCAATAAGTGTGGATATGGATTTCCCTTTGAAAATCGTATATTTCTCCAAGTAGGATACAAGATCATTGCTGGGTAACAGGTAACCCTGTCGAGGCTATAAACGCCTGCTGGCAGCAGAGGCTCTACCTACAACAAATGAGCATATTTAAAACTGATTTATAGAGAAGACTTTGTTTTTATCTTTATAAACCAAGTAGTGGTTGATGTAAATACAATGACTAGCTCTAGGAAGTAAATAACCAAAGTTAACATAGAAGAGATAAAATATCCTTAACAGCTGAAAGCATGGTGTACTTTATCTTTCTATAATAAATTTTGATTCTCTAAAAAACCTTATGTTTTGGAAGTTTAGAAAATTCAAAAGAAAAGCAAAGATAACTAGTTCTTCCAAGTGAATCGCCAATTGTTGTGGCCAGCAACAACCCCCCTTTTTTATTTAGTTTTATCACTAATACTAAATAAATGGGGACCCTTATCCAAAAAATTTAAAACAATAAATTAGGACTTGTATTCCCTTTTTGAATAAATCTTACTATCATAAACTTAGGAGAATACCTGAAAATCTAAAAAGACTTAAGTTTTATGATAAGTTCGAACAAAACCGTTCTCTCAATAAAAATCATCGCATCACAAAAAGGTAATAGATGTTTTCCGACAAACAGAATCCTAAGATTGTGAAATCGCGATGCGAGATCAAATACTAAAGAAATTCATCGCATCATAGTTTTCATATGCTTCAAATATCACTTAAGATGAAATACATCAAACCATCGATATGCGATGGCGCGTCTCACAAATCGCATTTCGCAGAAAACATATGGTAATGGATGATTGCCACATGCAACGGATCTGTGATATTGCGATCTCTGATATTGCGAAGTAAATCAAAAAATCGCCTTATCGTAGATCTGCAGGGCTCGTCGTTCAAAAAAGATTTTCCATAAATCTATGCCCAGTTATGCGCGTTAATGTTAATTTAATGAGTTAGTTGGTAATCATTAATGAAATATGGTTTTGATCTGATCAAAGGGCCATTTCACGTAGGGTGATATATTTTATATGATTTCGGAATTTAAAGCTTTCCCGTCACATTTTTCTTATCATTACTCTTTCCTCATTTGTAAATTGCAGGAGCAAAGAGCAGAGGGGTATACATAGCAGTGTTCAGAATATTATGGGAAAGAAGGGAAAAGTTCTGAGTTCTGAAGATAAAGAAATGACGCCCTTATACACAGACATCACCTATAACGGAGATATTAGCGTTACTACTTGGGAAGGCATGCAAAGTCTACTCGAGGAAGAAAATCCCAGAGTAATGGAAGTTACAACCACTGCAGACTCACGCGGGTCGTCTGAGGCGTCAATTACAGAACTAGCATGCTCGTTCTTGCACCGGATAGTGGCGATACCCAAGATTCTTCCATACACATACATGGTCAAATGGGTACTGGACAGTGCTGAGATAACAAACCGACAATTTAAGACTTAGAGCTAAGAACTCATGGAGTCATTCTTTCCACAAAATTTAAGGTTTACATCCTCTAACAAAAAGCGCGCAAGAGGTGAAAAAATAGCACCAGGGAAGCTCAGATCAAGAAATGGAGGCAGTTTCCGATGCGCGATTAGTGCCTAGCACTAATCGCACATCTCCAGGAAAAAACTCTTGAGAAGGAAAGCCTCTAATCACTCAGTCGCCTGTAAGCCCGGAAAATTGTAGAAAAAATTGCTAAAGGCAAAAGGCAAAACCCGAGCTCTAAAAACCAGTGGTATTTATCAGGGATATCTTCAAGTGGTATGTAAATTTCTACCAAATGTGTAGCATCTACAGACAAGCTGAAGACAAAAGGCTCAAGAAAGAGCAGAGTCCATCAAAAGGTTAACCAATTTAAATTGGGGTTCTTACTGGCAGTACTTGGTTAAACCACACAGTCATTGCATGACTCTAAAATTTCTCACTAACTCTACCGAGAAGATGGAGCCAACACTTGTCGATTCTGTTTTCACAGGACAGCTAAAGTTGGAGGTCGGCCAACCAACTCTCCTCAAGCCAATGTTGGATGCTTGTGACTACAAGGAACAAATACATAGATAGTTAATTGCCAGATTTAGTTTTAGATTCAGTTTTAGTTTTAGTTTTGCTTTATTTTTCCTTGAAATGAGGACGGTCATTTAAACCACCTCCTATATTTTTGTAATAAACTGTTTTTAGATTTAGCTAGTAGTATTTAATCCCTTCTCATGCATTTAGAGAAGGGTCCTGAAATCTATCAAAAACTTGTCCTCAAAACATGCACTTCTACACCCTCTGAGGATGTTTTGATGAATGAATGGAACAAGATTTATTGATATATGTGTTTAATATCTGCTACTAAAATTGCACTTTTGTACTCTTAATAGATATTGAATTAAGAAGAGATAAATCATTATTGTTGGAACTCATGAGTAGAACTCGTTATAAATGGTACTTTTATCTCTTAACAATTTATGCTTATGTGTTAAGGTGATATTCATGTTCAGTTATTTATGTATGAATGCTTGAATGCTTGAGTTATCATTTGGCACTTCTGTATAGTGATAGCCATTTATTTATGCTTAATATATGAGTGACTTATTATGCGATATGTTTTTCACAATTGTTTCATCTAACTTTTTATACAAAACGATTTATCTTTATTGAATTCTTTTCTCATAGCAATTGAATGATCTTTATTACCAATTGCCATTAGAAATTATTTTAGATCGCATAACTGAAAGATTAAATCTCGGGCTAGTTTTAGAATTAGATATTTCTATTCATTAGAATACAATTGCATGTTGTTAAATTAGACTTAGAATAAAAGCATTTTACTTAGAAATTATTAGGAAGGAAATATCAATTCTCAACACACACAGACATAAATTGGGAAACTGGTCCCATATCCCCAGTCAGACCCACTATACCAGACGGAAAAGGAGCTGCTAACCAAGGTCTAGACCGGGTGGGTATCCCCCTTATTGTAGACCCGATTTTCGGGGCTTCAACAAGTACTGATAGACATCTTTGAGAATCTTCGTCGGATACACTACAAATGGGCGAAGGCGGAACTGGGTTGGCTCTTGACACCATGTTTTGGTAACATCAATAGTGTAAAGGGATGCCCATCTTGTGTAAAAGTCATCATTTGCATATTTAGTGGGAATGAGCATCTTGTAATATGTATGCATGTATTCACTAGTATAGGTGGGGAGCTACCCACCACTCTCACTGCGTAACATAATGTGTGAATCATCCATGTGTGTAATGATCCATTCAATTATTTTCGCACATGGCATGACCAGGAACCTGCATGCATTGTTGGCTTGTTGTGGCCTGACCCAGGTTCAGAGTTAATTAGCCAAACAAATCCCTATACTATTGGCCCTTTTGGAAACAGTCAGCAGAGAGCGGAATGAGGTCTCACCTGAAGTAGTATGGGGGGGTGTTGGAACCAAGTTTCCGCACCCTTGAGATGTCTGAGAGGTTGATTTGGTCCAACTATTAGTTCCTTCATGCAGGTTACTTCGTGCACTTCCCTGCCCTAATATACTTGCCTTCGCGTAGCCCCAGCCAGGGGTTGTGGGGCTTCCGCACTGCTAGAGCAACGTTCTGCACTATTTCCATAAGTCACACCTGAGATCTTACTTATCTTCCTACACCAGTTAGTTATCTTCACGTAAATGGATGCCTTACGTTTTATTTATACAGCACATTCATATGAGGTCACGCAATAAATAAACAGTACACTTGTAATTTATATTTAGTAATACATTAAACAAGAAAATATACACATAAATATGATAAAACTTCTCTTTATTGATGTTTCCAATGGTTATAGACTCAACCTGCCCTACGCACTCAGCTGCAGGGGTTCATGCACTCAACTGTGGACTACTAGGCCTCTGCGCACTCAGCTGCAGAGCCTTCTCCTACGCTATGACTCAAGACACATTACAATTTGACTCAATCTCTTAGATTCATCATGTTTCTTTTCTATTCCTTTCTATTAGCTATCTTCTACACTTAGAGCCTCGCTTTATTTATATAATCCCATGGTCCGTGGGCCATGGGTAGGTATTTCAAGCCAACATTACATTACAAAAAACAAGGGCAGACAACCCTATGACTCTATTATGACTTCACGCTCCACCCCCACAAATCGTGGAGCCTTTACAAAGGACTTGGTCAAAACTTGGGCTTTAAGCCCCAAAACATGCCTTGGGGGGGATTCCACGCCCAACAGGCCCCCAGCACAAACATCGTGACTCACCCTCGAGTCACTCTATTGGTGTGGAGATCTTCACACAGACTCCCTCCAACTCTATTCGAATAGTTGCAAGGTCGACAATGCACTGGGTGGCTGCCTACTGGATCTCCTATATGCATTGTTCCAAGACCGCGGTGTCAGAACTGCTTCCCTGGACCTGTTCTTGCGTCCCCTACATTTGTGTGAGCTTGCCTTCAATTCTTGTGGTATTGGTGAAGGCCTCGTTGATCCAAGGATGAACACATGCCTTCAGGACTGCTTCTTTGTGCCGTGCTACGTCCACCTGTTCTTTCAATGCCTTGGCCTGTTGCATTCGCGCAAGCCTCTAGGTGAGTGCCACCATTTGTGTGGTCCCTTTGACGATGTCATACTACTACTAGAGTTCACGTGCCTCTGTCTCTATGCATTGGATGTTGGGGTCCTCTTGCAGATTCGTGAGGACCTCAAATTACTCCTCCAACATTTTGATGCAGTCCCTTAACTGCACTACCGATTTTGTCCAGCCCTGATGTAATAGTGTCGGTTCACTATTCTCTTACTTCTTGAGGGGTGGACGGTTGTGCCTTCAATCGCAGCTTTTCTATCTGAAGGTTCAGCTCCAGTTGAACCTTGGTCATTTCTTCTCGCGCCTCGTGCACCCCTGCTACTAGTCTATGGATGCGCACCTCTACTAGTGCATCTGCTAGGA
This sequence comes from Pinus tabuliformis, assembly GCA_031772625.1. Taxonomy (NCBI): domain Eukaryota; kingdom Viridiplantae; phylum Streptophyta; class Pinopsida; order Pinales; family Pinaceae; genus Pinus; species Pinus tabuliformis. The sequence goes on along the minus strand of CM062813.1, from coordinate 692,885,337 downwards.
TAGCCAGCTCAAGGACCATCTGACAGGCTTCTTCTAGTTCCTGTACCATCTGCCTATTATGTGCCAGTGCTTCATCGTGTTGCAAGCTCAACTGCTCCATCTTGATCTTTTGCTCACTTAGTACTTGCAACACGCGGCTCTCCCTAGCCGTAGTTATGTAGTAATCCCATCCTGTAGAACATATAGCATCTCCTACATGAGTGTAACCATGTTGATCCCGATACCTTTCAGTGCACTAATCGTAGGCCTGTCGACCTCATTTGTTGTCACCAGTGCCCCTTTCAGCAACACTATTGTACTTGTTTTTCGAGTGCACAACATCATCTCTGCTGTAGTTGTCCCTACTACAAGGTTGGTCAAAAGGGTACCAGCCTGAGGAGTGCGCACCTGCAACTCCTACAGTTGCGCTCTGAGGGCCCCCGACACAATATGGTTCTCTTGTGTGAAGCTTTGGAGGGCCTCGGAGGTGACATCGTGCATCATATCGCCGAAGTCATGCAGATAACCCTCAGTAAGGGTGATCGGGCCAATAAACAACTTTAATGCCTTGACCTTCTTGTGTGGCCCTGTCTGCTCGCTCAGGTACTGGCGCTTCACTTGTGTCAACGTAGTTTGTGGGTCCGTGCCACCCTCCTCTTCTTTTGCTTCCTTCCCATGCGAAGCTGACTTTTGGCCCTCGTACGCCTTCTTGGCTGCCTCTTGTGCAGCTGCTACTAATAAACCATACGCGACTTAGGAACGTATAAACCGCGTGTATACGCGACTTCGGCAAGGTGTACCTGCGTATACAAGATTTCCTTCATTCTGAGCACTTGAACTGAGATCTGTCACCAAAGTGAGTTTCCATCAAGGACAACACCTGTACCATAGCGCCACATCTGTGCCAAAATGCCAACAATCTCCCCCTTTGGACTTGATGGCAACCCCAAGATCCTTAATGTCATTCTCCCCCTTTGTCATCAAGGGCAAAGGGTTGTGCTCCCCCTAAGTACATGCTGATATCTCTGCTCTGCTGTGTTGAACATGCTCCCCCTGGCTGTAGGCAAGATCTTCTGACCTTCTTTCTGTAGCTGATCCACCTGAGCCAAAAACAACCTGAGTACTAGGGCCAAAAGCTTCTAAGGTAATGCCAACAATGTATTATTAGAAGATTATCTGCTCCCCCTGAATCTGTGCCTGATGGTCTCTGACAGACCCATCTCAGACTCTCTTCAACCAGAGTCTACCCTTGTTGATTTTCTTCAGAACTCCACATACGCGACTGCACCTGAATAAATCGGCGTATGTACGCGGATACCCCTCATCCAACTCGCGTATACCAACTTTTCTTGGAACAGACAAGCTTCAACAGCAGGATGAAGCATCAACGACTCCCAGCTTCTGTCTGAGATATTCAAAAGTTTCCCTGGGCAGTGGTTTGGTGAATATATCAGCAACTTGTTCCTTAGAAGGAACATACTCCAATTTGACTTTTTGTTCCAACACTTGTTCCCGAAGAAAGTGATACTTGATCGGTATGTGCTTGGTTTTTGAATGCATGACTGGGTTCTTTGAAATGCTTATTGCACTTGTATTATCACATAAGATAGAGATAGGTGGAGTACAAGTGATTTGAAAATCCTGCAAGGTTTGCATCATCCAAAGGAGTTGTGTGCAACAAGATGCAGCAGCCACATATTCTGCTTCTGCTGTAGATAAAGCAATCGAACTCTGTTTCTTGCTGAACTAGGATACTAATCTGGAACCCATAAAGAATGCACCACCACTTGTGCTCTTCCTGTCATCCACGCTTCCGGCCCAATCTGCATCTGTGTAAGCATGCAGTGTGAGATCTGTATCTCTAGGATACCATAAGCCATAGTTTTGAGTTCCTTGAAGGTACTTGAAGATTCTCTTTACTGCCTGAAGATGAGTTTCTTTTGGATTTGCCTGAAACCTTCCAACTATTCCCACTGCATGCATAATATCTGGTCGAGTACCTGTCAAATAAAGCAAACTCCCAATCATGGATCTATAGGTTGGTTGATGTACTGCTGCTGATTCATCATTTGCACTAAGGCTGCATCCCGTAACCATGGGGGTACATACTGGTTTCGAATCTTCCATGCCATACTTCTTCAAGATCTGCTTGAGGTACTTGGTTTGAGACAAGAAAATACCGCCTTCATTTTGTTGGATTTGCAATCCAAGAAAATATGTCAATTCTCCAAGTAATGACATTTCGAATTCTTTTTGCATCACCAAGGCAAAGCTTTGACTCATAGCTTCTTCATTGCTCCCAAAGATAATATCATCTACATACACAACAAGTATTAGCAATTTGTTATTTTCAATTTTTATATATAGATTGCTATCTGCTGATCCTTTTGAAAATCCTTGTTGATGAAGGTATTTGTCCAACCGATAGTACCAAGCCCTTGGAGCTTGTTTAAGCCCATAGAGAGCCTTTTTAAGTTTGCATACAAGATTTGGATCATTTCCAAGGATAAAGCCATCTGGTTGCTCAATGTACACTTCTTCTTCTAAGTCTCCATTCAAAAAGGCTGACTTCACGTCCATTTGAAATACTTTGAATTTTTGAAAGCTAGAGAGGGCAAGGAACATTCTGATGGCCTCAAGTCTAGCAACAGGAGCAAAAGTTTCTTCAAAGTCTATTCCTTCCTGTTGAGCATACCCTTTGCAAACAAGCCTGGCCTTGTTTCTAATAACTTCCCCATTTTCATTCAACTTGTTCTTGAAGATCCATTTTGTTCCTATGACATTCTTGTCTTTTGGTCTAGGAACCAACTCCCAAGTGTTGTTCTTTTCGATCTGCTCAAGCTCTTCATACATTGCCTTGACCCAATACTCATCCTTGCATGCTTCTTTTACATTTTGCGGTTCAGTGGAAGAGAGCAATGCCAAATAGCTTGAAGCTTCTGCAACTGTTCTTCTTGTTTGTACACCTGCTTCTTTCTGGCCCACAATCTGAGATTCTGGATGATTCTTCTGAACATATCTGGATGGAGTCTTCTCTTCTATTCTTGTCTGCTCCTTTGGTTCTTCTTAAGGTTCTTCTTCTTCATCATTCTGTCTTTGAGGGTAGCCTTCATCTTCTTTGATGTCTTCATGATGTACTTGCCTAGGAATGTATCCCTTCTCATCAACCACTACATCAATGCTGTCAACAATTCTGCCAAGTCTTTTATTGTAGCACTTGTATGCTTTGCTATGTGGAGAATAACCAAGAAGAATGCCTTCATCTGCTCTAGGTTCAAGTTTTCCAAGTTGCTCATCAGTATTCTTAATATAACATTTGCTGCCAAAGATTTTGAAGTGCTTTACCGAAGGAGTCTCACCACACCAGAGCTCATGAGGGGTTTGAGTGTTGTTCACCCGGACATTTGTTTTGTTGAGAATAACAACCGCAGCATGTGCAGCTTCACCCCAGAAAGTTGCGGGAGTTCCCGACTCATCAAGCATAGCACGAGCCATTTGTTGGACAGTTCTGTTCATTCTTTCCACAACTCCATTCTGCTGAGGAGTTCTAGCTGTAGAGAATTCTCTTCTTATCCCATGTTCTTCACAGAAATCGAAAAATTCATTTGAGGTAAACTCCCCAACTCTGTCGGATCTGAGGCACTTAATTTTGTATCCTGATTCATTTTCAACCAAGGCTTTGAAGGATTTGAATTTTTCGAATGCTTCATCTTTGTGCTTCATAAGTCCTAACCAGACAAACCTGGAGAAATCATCAATGAATAATATCAAGTATTCTTCTCCTCGAGGTGTCCTTTTCCTGAATGGACCACATGTATCTGTATGAACTAGCTCAAGAGGCATGCTAGCTGATCCTTCCTTTTCTGGAAAGTTAGTTCTGGTTTGCTTTCCAAACTGACATGATTTGCATATGGTGTTGTCTGGAATTTTGATATCTGGAAGATCGCGAACTGCCTGATATCTGCATGCTTTCCTTATTTGTGAAAAGCTTAGATGCCCCAACCTTCGATGCCATAACCAGTGTTCATCATCCTTGCTTAGATAGCATTGTTGTTGTCCTTCTTCAAATATGTATAGATTATTTGGAGTTCTTTTACCTTTGATCACCGTTTTACCTGTATCAAGATCACGAACAAGACATCCATTTGTTCTAAATATCACCTCGGTTCCTTGATCACACATCTGGCTGACACTTAGAAGATTATGTTTCAATCCATCAACATACAAAACATTTCCAGCCTTGACCTTTTCTTTTAACTGAGCAATGCCTTTTCCTTTTATAGTTGCAGGAGTATCATTTCCAAAAGAAACTTTCTTTCCCTTTTCTAGAGCAGAATATGACTCAAGTTTTTCTTTATCACCTGTCATATGCTTCGAACATCCACTGTCAATGTACCATAGATTTTCCTGTCCCTCTCCATGAAATGCTATCCCACATCTTTCTGTTTGTGGTTCCTTTATTCTCCATGTTTTGGTGCTTGAGGCTTGTTCCTTTGTCTGCTGAAACCTGCTTCTGCATTCAGAATCTTCATGACCAAAGTTATTGCAAATAGAACATTCAACTTCATTTTCAAGAGCCGAAAAGTTATTATAGATCCTTTTTGTAATCCCAGTCATACTTCTTTGCTTTTGAGCTTCTCTAGTCATGATTGTTTTATATGCGACACATTGAGCTGCTTTGTGACCAAAGTTATGGCAAGAGAAGCATTGTCCATTCAAGAAACTTCTGCGGTTATCAAATCTACCAGCCAAATGATTGTAATTTCTACTGTCATCCATTCTTGAAGCAAATTGAGAAGATTTTACCTGTGGCTGGTTGTAGCTTTTGTTCACCCTTGAGAAGGATTGCCCTTGGTTTACCTGATAGTCTTTGTTTGTTCTTGATGTAATTCATCCCTGCTTTACCTGGTGATCTCCATTGTGCTTTTGCTCATTTCTTCTTACTACATTAAGATAACTCTTTGAGGTGGATGCTTGAGAAGTTTCTCCATTATACCCCAAACCTGTCTTGTTTAGTGGAGAACGCTGTACATTGATGATCTCATCCAGAGTTTTAGATCCTTTGACAAATTTAAGATTAATAGCTTTTGTTTTCTCAATCTCTTTTCTAAGGCCAACAATTTCACCTTCTAATTTTTCAAGATGTTTTTCCTTTTCATCAATTTGAAATTGTAGAGTATCAATGATCATATTCTTTTCTTCTATACATCTCTTGAGTCTAGTAATTTCTTCATAAAGGCTATCCACATCTATAGCATCCATATAATCATTATCTTCAAATGCCATTAACAGTTTATAGTCATTACTTCGTTCATCTTCATCACTATTTGATAGACCATCACTATCTTCATGAGTGTAGTAGCTCTTCTTATTTGCGTTCTGTTTCTTGTTCCATATAATAGGTTCCTTTCCCTTATGAGGACATTTGGCAACATAGTGAACTACTCTTCCACAAGCAAAGCATTTGAAGGGAAACTTACCTCTGAACTGTCCAGCACCCCGTTGAAGATTTCTGACAAAATTTGATTCTTCTTCTTCTTCTGACCCATGTCCTGATTCATAGTACTCTCCTTTGCCTGAAGCCTTGAAGGCAGCTTCTCTCCTGTCAGATGGACCTCCTTTCCTCATTTCATAAGCAGTTAGAATTCCGTGTAGCTGAGACATAGTAAGTGTTCGTAGATTTTCCTTTTCTTCTATAGCAGACACTTTAGATTCAAACTTGGGGGACAAAGATCTTAGAACCTTTTCAACCACAATAGCCTCTTTTATTTCTTCACCCAAGTTTTTCATGCAATTAACAATCTCATCTACCCGAAGGAAATAGTTAGCCACACTTTCATCATTATACATTCTGAGATTCTCATATTGAATTCTGAGGGTTTGAAGTTTAGCACGCTTTACCTGTTCATCTCCTTCGTAGCTCAAGACAATCTTGTCCCATATTTCTTTTGCAGATTTATATTGCATAACCTTCACAAATTCTGTTTGAGATAAGCATCCTAGCAGAGTATTGACTGCTTTAGCATTTGTTTCATATTTCTTTTTCTCGGCCGCATCTGTAGGAGTAGCTGAAGGAAAAGTGTAGCCTGTATCTATGATATCCCATACTTCTGTACCAAGAGATTGAAGATAGGCAGTAACTCTTACCTTCCAATAATTGAAGTTTGTCCCATCAAAAATTGGAGGCCTGATTGATGCTTCCCTCTCGTAGTTGCTCATGATGAATGATCTTCCTTCAAGCGATCAAGCTTCTCTGAAGGACCTGCTCTGATACCAATTGTTGGAAATAATACTGAGAGGGGGGGTGAATCAGTATTATCAAGCCAAATATTTCCTTTTTAAATTCCAGATGATATACGCTACTTCAGTTAATACAACCCGCGTATATACGCAACTACAGATAACGAAAACCGCGTATATAAATCAGACTTATAATTTGAATTATCTTTCAGATGTCAGTTATTAATCTGTGATTCAGATGCACATAAACAGTACCAGAAACAGTGAAACAGAGCAGAAGACAGTCACACACAAGAACACAAGATATAAGGAGGAAACCCAATGTGGGTGAAAACCCCCTGCTGCAATTCGTCTCTATCTTCTTTTTAATTAGAAACTTTTCTTTACAATGTCTTGTACTGGAGCAGACTTTACCAGTACGCAGGCTACAACCTGCAGAGAGCTACAACTCTCTCTCGTTTTCCAGCTTTCCTGGAAGGGAGCTCCAACCCCCTTAGTTCTTGTACTAGCTTGAGATACTAGTACACAGGCTCCTACCTGCAGAAGGCTGCAACCTTCTCTTTGCTTTCAGGGACCTCGTTTCATTAATTTTCAGACTGGATCCACAAGTAACATCAATCATACATCAAGAATTTCTGCATAACCCAAACTCCTTTTCACCAATCATAAGCTGAAAACAACCAAGCACTTCTCTGATCACTGAACCCAGAACACAGTAACTGTAATCAAACACCAATTCTGAACCCAGAACACTGCAGCAATAAAACAGAAGCAGCTAGAACATAAACCAAGACATATACGCTACTTCACTGTTCATCAACCTGCGAGTATACGCTTCTGTACCACACCCAACCTGCGTATACGCGTCTTTCATTCACAGAAAACGCGTATATACGCAGCTTCAATTCGCTGAACCTGCGTACAGATCTTGAGATTTAGATCCATCAATAGTCCTTATCCTTCTTGCGTTCAGGTTCCACCTTCATTCAGATCTAGATCTGCACCATAGCCCAAATCACCCGTATTCCAGATCTATCACAATATCAGATATTCAATAATTCAGAGGATGCCTTTTCACATGATCTCCTTCCTCTTTTATAGTTATAGGCCTTGCACAATACCACGGGCCAAAACCATAGTAATCCAATACCAAAGGCCAAAAACCTGGGTTCAACTCTTCTGCCGAGATACCATGGTCCACAACCAAAGGTTCAAATTCCAAGGACTAACAACCACGGACCAAAAATAAGTTTCCCATCATGTACGCGCTTTTATGTGCATAAAAGTGCGTGTATACGCATACGCGACTTAGGAACGTATAAACCGCGTGTATACGCGACTTCGGCAAGGTGTACCTGCGTATACAAGATTTCCTTCATTCTGAGCACTTGAACTGAGATCTGTCACCAAAGTGAGTTGCCATCAAGGACAACACCTGTACCATAGCGCCACATCTGTGCCAAAATGCCAACAGATGCTAGATATGGCGTAGCCACTTTTCTTCTTCTCCATTTTATATTTCTTCTTCATGGCCTCCGCGATGGCCAAGTCACTGCTCTTCCCCTCCGAGATATCTACGGGGTCCTCACCTTTGCATGGGAGTCAGGTAATGTGGTGAATTAAGTGGTCCGTGATGGGGATGGGCTCCTTCAACCACAAAAACCCACCATGCACCAGGCAGATCAACTGCTTGATGATGAAAATTATTATTGGGGCGTGGTGGAAATGCGGCACCCAGAGCAGGTTTACTAACCCTGCCTTTTCCACTCCGTGTAACCACTTTCGCAGCTCTAATTCGGTAACGCCCGTTGCGGTGTTCTGCTTAGCCTTCATGAGCTGTGAGGTCTCTAGGTGAGGGAACGTCTCGTGGTCAGTGAGATCCCAATCTTCAAATTTCAAGCCAGGCACCCATCCTAGGTGTGTACCCTCAAAAATGATGTCGTCCGGGAGGAGCGATATCTGGAGAGAGCTCTTTCTCTCATTGAGATCTTTGGGCACTTTTTCCTTCCCCTTCTACAGGGAGATATATGCGGGCATCTTTGTTGGAGGGTGCATAGGCTTAGTTTCTTCCTCCATGTCTTCATCCTCATCTTCTTCGATGATAAGGTCCTCCAGGTCTTCCTCCTCATCGTCGGTTTCCATGTTAACAGCTTTCCCTTTCTCCTCCATTGTTAGCCTGGTGCGAAGTGGGTTTTGCAGGGACACATGTACAGGAACCATCGACTATTTTTCTTTCTTTAGCCTCAGCGTGTGCGGTGATTTAGGGATTTCCACCACAATCTCGGCTCCTTTGGGAGTATCCCCCACAGTCAACGCCTGTGCGGCCTCTTCGGCGGTCATCTCTGCAATTTCCATAACTTCCTCAAATGCTACCATCATGTCCGACCAAAAATCTATCACTCGCATAATCAGGGGCTCAATCAATGCTCTACACAAGTCAAACAGGGCTCTGCTCAAAATACGTGGGGTATACAATAGCTCAATTTGCAAATGACCAAGTGTTGTTTGCTGGGTAGCCCTTTGTAATTTATAACACCTTTTGAATTTGAATTCAACCGTTCCCCCCAAATCCAGTTCATTAATTCTCCCTTGGCGGCAAATTTTTCCAAATCTTGCCCATAAAGCACGTCTTAAATGCTTGTCGCCCACTCCATTTGGCCTCAAGTCGAGCATCACATCGTGAATAGTGACTCCAACGGTCACTTTCCGGCCAACCCGTGCGGCAGCGCGGCCCCCCTTGCGAAGTCACGGACCTTGTGACACTTTACTCCTACGCGCAACTCCCAGGCAGAGTAGTTTATAGTCCTGTGCCTCCTTTCAACTGCTAGGAGTGCTAAGACTGTACCTCCTATGGTTATTCAGGTGGTTGCACCACCTGTATAGGGTTTCATCCAGTCATCCATCACTTTTCCTGGAACATACCCACATTTTATCGTTATTGGCCACATCGTGCATCTTATCATCTGCAACGCGTCACCATGGTCAATCCATTTAGTAATATGTGGTCCAATCCAAGGCATCACGCTGATCAATTCATGACGATAGTCCCCAAATTTGTCAACGTGATCATGCGCACCCTGCTTTATCATCTTGGTCTCTTTATCTAGAAAATCCTTCTTGATCTCGTCCTCCAGCTTCTTGGCTTTCGATTCCAGCAGAGCACTTTTCTCCCTTAACCACACCCTATCGTTCATAAGTTCTTAGAGCCTAAGGTCACCCTGCCAGATTTCCTCATCAGGTCCCAAGCGTTCTGCTTCATTCAGTTGCACTGCCCCTTCTTCCAAGGTTCCGCGAACTATCGTATCTGTCGGGGCTGTCGTGCATGGACTAGGCATTTTATGCTCTATGGGGATTACAACGTTCGCTCCATACTCTAGCCTCAGAGGTGCCTGCACTGTCAGGTTATTGCACGTGGTCCTATAAGCCCATAGAACCACTGGTACACGCAGGTCCCAATCAATCCGCTGTGTATCGTGTATCTTGTTCAGTGCTTCACATATTTCGTTAAAGGCTTCTGCGTGGATAACCTTCTGTGCACTTGGCCTTTCCATACTTTGTGGTTCCAACTGGAGGGGTCGTTCATGCCATTGCCTCACCCGCACATGCTTACTGACTGTGTCTCCCAACTCAAAGGTTGTGTGCATCCACACAGGTTTCGTACCATATGCTTGTATCCCTCTGGACAGGTGGGTGCGCAGACCATTTCGTTTGGAAATATTATCTATTAATCACATATGACGCTTCCCAAACTGCATGCACATCATCCTCCTGCATTCGCGCCAGTCCTCAAAGCTTCTTTGGCGTGTACCCCACCACCTTGTGGGTGTACCATGAAGTACCCATTTTAAAGCTTTAAAACATTGGTATTCTGGCACTTCTCTTTCAAATTTGTTCAAGAAGTCATCCACCTCACTTAACCCATCATAAGTAGGAAAATCCCTTACCTTCGTTGATACACAGCACAGTGATCTTGTCATCATGTTATAGTTCAGCGTGGTTACCTCGCGTAACTGGTTCTACCAATTTTCTATCTCCTCGTCAGAATCCAATGTGAAAGAGATTTCACGATCCCATGAGATTCATCCATCTGCGATTAGGTTTACCTAGTCTTACTCTCATGTGGTTATCTTGTAGATGCAGTCCAAGTCCTCGTCGCTTTCATAGTCGCGCTCTAGCTCTGTGTAGCGTGATCCTTCTGTAGGATCCAAAGGTACAACTACGTGCAAAGACTTTTTCTCAAAAATCATCTTGCACTTCTTTAGATTTATCACCCCATTCATGTCAGTGGCCCAATCTATTCCTAATAGCGTGGGGTAGGGGTTGCTATCATCAATAATCTTTATCACTTCAAAATTTTCTAGCGCACTTTCTCCTTTGATATCCATTATGATTCCCTGCAATCTTCCCATAGGTAGGATCTTTTGCTGGTTCGCCATTCGCAGTTGGATAGGAGACCATTATAGCGTAGGCCTTCCCATGTGCTCCCATGTTTGCTTCGGCAGAATGTTCGCGTCTGATCTTAGGTCCATAATCACTTGGTCCATCTCATATTCCCCAATCTATGCAGTCAATCTCATCTCCCTTCCTATCCTCGTCATGTGCTTTCCAAGCTTCTAGACTACGCACAGTTCTCTTGGCGCGGTCCCAACGCATCTATTTATGACTTTCTGCAACCCCTTTACAGCCTTGATGTCACGTAGCAACTTCATGCATGTTTCCAGGAACGTTGTGAGCATCGATGGGTCCATTTCCAGCTCTGGTCTGTCCTTACTTCCTGAAGTGGAGGCATTAGCGAAGCTCTTCTTGGCTTCCATGAAGGTTTCCTTAGCATGCTCCAAATCAAACTCTGGTTCCTTCGTCGGAGCCTTGTGAATCCAAGTACTTTCTTCAAGCTTCTTACCTTTGTCATCCCCTGTCATAATTCCACTTTGGAGCACAATATTCACATTAGGGTCTTCCTCGCACGACTCAGACCTCAACATTTGCAGGTTCTAAGTCGGGGGAGGTTGGAGCGCTCCTTTATCACACAACCACGCTATTAGTGTGGGACAATCCTCCATCTCATGATCTAACAATGTACAATACAAACATGATGGTCGTGTTGGATTTGTACAATCGTGATCATAATGTCATGGCCCTCTATAATTGTAACATATCAGTTGTCTGCGACCTCTTCCAGGCCCTCCTCCACCTCAACCTCGTCCACGCCCTTGAAATCCAGTTTGTGCCATCCCTGTGTTTTGGTCAAGGGGCCGCATTTCGGCCTGAACTCTGTAGGTAGGAGTTTGATCCATCATCAGCTCATAACTTCTACAGGTGCACTCATCATGTCCCACTTATCTATAGAAATTACAGAACAAATGCTGTGAATTCTACGTGTACTTCTGTAATAAATGGTAGTTATCTGTAGCATGCTTTCCTCCTATCTGACAAATCGTGCACCATAATGCAGGTGCCGCACTCGGTCCTGCTTGTGCCTCCCATCTCAATGGCATTGGTCCTTCTCCGGTGAGGTAGTTTGCGAACACTGGGCAGTGATCCTTGTCATGTCTCTGACCCTTGCACTTTATGCACCATACCTTGTCGCGCACTTCTAGGCTAGCCATCCAGTCTTGCTTCAGACTCTGCATCTCAAGGCACAGGTTTTTCAATTGCGCGTGAATCTGCTGAACTCCCAGGTTAGGATCCTGTATCGAGGTCTCGTGTAATCTCATCGCGACCTCCAAGGCCTCGGCTTAAGTTGTTAGCCTCTATTGTGACAACGCATTCCTTAGATGCGGCGTTAATGATGCTAAAAACCATTTGCGGTGTTTTCCATCCGTCAACATCATGTTAGCTTCGCAAATTGTGCACTTCAGTTTTTGATCCAACTCCCAAGGGGTCTCGCCTGAAAGCATTGAGATTTCCTTGAACCCAATGATTGATTGTGCCTCTGACTTCGACCTGCTAAATACTTTGTTTAGTGGAGTTTGGATATCCACGATCCCCGCATTTGGATTGTTGTTGGAATGCTTAATGTGCCAGGTCAGCGCGCGATCCTGCAGAGCATTGACCAACATTGCTCTCCTTATATTGTCATCTGTAACTCCCTTCGCTTCCCATATAGCTTTTACCACGAAACAAAATTGGTCCAGATCTTCATTCCCTACTCCCTTGAATGCTGGCAACTTTATCGCACTCGCCATATTGACTCGCAGTGGTGGTGAAGGTGGTATGGGTGAAGATGGGGGTGAAGATGGTGAAACTGGCAGTGGTGTGGGTGGGGATGGTATGCGCGGAATCCTCTACCTTATCAAATTGATCACACTTCTTAGTGAGACCTTCACGAGCTCTTCCTCATCCCCTCGCGGAGGTGAAATCAAGGGGCTAGTTTCTAGTTTTATACTACCTTCGTTTCTATAGATTCTCCCACTTAGCATAGCCCCAAACATAAATTTATTCACATAACCCTCTTTTCACACAGTAGCACTTTAATCCAAGTTTTCAAAGACTTAATGTACTTACCTCGTGGTCCTTTGAGGAAGCGTCATTCTGCCTCGCTATAGCTGACTGAAGTATCTACCGCGAACTCGGTGATGAATCCTCCTATAATTTGATCAAGCCAATGATCAACAGTGCACACGATCTTATCCTCTGATGCTTCCAATCTGCGCACCAACTCTGGTGTCCACACAATAGGTCTGTCGAGCTTGCACCTTCCTTGGCTCTCTGTTAGCTTCGCAGTCCACTCGTATAGCTCAGTAGGAAAAGATGCAAAGAAAATTTCATGGATATCTGTGTATAAGTAGCAGTCTAACCACTCTTCTTTTGATAGTTGCGGATTCATGTTCTCCTGCGCCGCGAACTCGTGAATATTCCTATCCAACCAATCTTCAATTCCTTTCTTTGTTGGATTCTAGTCATACGACATCGGACATCTCTATGCAGATCCCAGTCCCGGCAATGGAACCATTTGTTGGCTTGTTGGGGCCTGACCCATGTTTGGAGTTAATTAGCCAAACAGATCCCTGTACTACTGGCCCTTTCGGCAACAGTCCGCGGAGCGCGGACTGAGGTCTCACCCGAAGTAGTGTGGGGGTGCTGGAACTAGGTTTTCGCAACCTTGATATGTCTGAGAGGTTGATTTTGTCCAACTGTTAGTTCCTTCACATAGGTTACTTCGTGCACTTCCTTGCCTTGATATACTTGCCTTCACGCAGCCCCAGCCAGGGGTTGTGGGGCTTCCGCGCTGCTAGAGCAGCGTTCTACACTATTTCGCTAAGTCACACCTGAGAGCTTACTTATCTTCCTACACAAGTTAGTTATCTTCACTTAAATGGATGCCTTACGTTTTATTTATACAGCACATTCATATGAGGTCGCGCAGTAAATAAACAGTACACTTGCAATTTATACCCAGTAACACATTAAACAAGAAAAGATACACAGAAATATGATAAAACTTTTCTTTATTGATGTTTCCAATGGTTACAGAGTCCACCTACCCTGCGCACTCAGCTGCAGGGGTCCGCGCACTCAGCAACGGACTACTAGGCCTTTGCGCACTCAACTACAAAGCCTTCTCCTACTGTACGACCCAAGACACACTTTACACTTGGACTCAATCTCTTAGATTCATCATGCTTCTTTTCTATTCCATTCTGTTAGCTATCTTCTACACTTAGAGCCTCGCTCTATTTATACAATCCCATGGTCCACGGACCATGGGTAGGTATTTCAAGCCGACATTACATTACAAAAAACAAGGGCAGACAACCTTGTCACTCTATTATGACTTCGCACTCCATGCCCACAAATCGCGGAGCCTTTACAAAGGACTTGCTAAAAAATTGGGCTTTAAGCCCCAAAACATGCCTTGGGGGGGATTCCACGCCCAACATGCATTCCTATGCATCCTGGACTTCTTGATGTTGATATATGCATGTAAATCTTCTAAGTCCCCAGGAAACCTCTCCTGCATGAATGTATTGTATATTTTTCTCCAAGTGACCTATGTGCCTTTATCAATGAACCACTGAGTATTTGCGTACATGGGAACATTGGGCCTTGTAACTTCCACAGGTTCATTAATGCTTTCTTCTGAAAGTTCTTTGGAGGTCATTTTGCAAGGTGACATATCTCCAACAAATGATGACAAAGTGGCAACACTTGTAGCATGAGAACATGCTTGGGGTAACACACTCATAGTGATAGTATTAGCTTAAAATATCCTAATTATGAAGCAATACTTGTAAATCATGTTCAAAGAGTCATAATAAATGATAGATCATTAAAAAATATGAATGAAAAACTAAAATAAATTGCATGCAAGAGGAAATACACATGCAAACTAGGATGGAACACTTTTAAAGCACGAAGGGGACATGCATGGTCATTTGGGGCTTTGTAGTGTGCTCATGCACTCAATAAAGGAATAAAAATCAACCAGGGTGCACTATCGCACCCCAAAGGGTCGAACGTATGGGAAAATGGACCCTCAAGTCTTCCCTATGCGTCCATGCACTCTAGGAGACAAGGAGGGCACATTGTCACACTTTGAAGGGATGAAGGATGAAGTTATCAAGGCTTCGGGCCTTCACAATGCACCCATGCACTCAATGCACCCTTGCACTCAAGGAAAAGGAGGGTACATTGTTGCATGCTAAAGGGTTGAATGATGAGGCTTAGTGCCTTCATGATGCGCTCATGTGCTCTGTTAACTCCTATACCAATAGGTGTCATATTTCATGATTGACTTGATGAGCTCTGTAATATGTTCATTCCTTTCCTGTTGCAAATGTTTTCCATATTATCAAAAAATCAAAAAATATAAAAAATGTAAAGAGGGTATACCCTAAAAGAAAAATCAAAGGGTGAAAATAAATAAAATGGTTAACAAAGTGAAAGAAATGAACCCCAAACAAAGAAAGACCAGAAAAGTGTGCAAGTCCAAAATGCCACTACTTTTTATTTTCTGTAATAAGCATTGTGTGCAGCTTGTTAATTTATGCCACAATTGATGAATGGCTGAACAACTTAATCTTGGCTAGTTCATATTTGAATTTCCTGTTTTAGAGATAGAGAATAAAATCTAACCAAACTGTTTAATCTTGGCAGATAAGTAGATAGGTAGAGTAAATAAAAAGGAGCTCAACAGTTCAATATGAGCCCTTGGATGTAATAAGTGCAGACTTAGGTAGGTTTGCCATGCAAAGAAAATAAAAGTTGATGAGGGTTTGCCAGTCCAAGTGCACCCAAATAAGGAAGGAAAAAATGTTAGGCCCAAATAGGCAGGGTAGGTAGATTGGTGTTGCAGAATGATACCATTGATAGATTATGTCTCTAAAAGTGTTAATCTTTATCTCTATCACAAGTGCAAAGCGAACAATATACTTGAAGCAGCTCAAGCAAGACAAGATTCAATAACTAACTCCCCTTCATACTTTTCCCTAAATATTTCACTAATTTCCCTAAAGTATTAAGATCTGTTCTTAATAACATTCATAAATCACTCATCTCATTTCATAAACATTGCCTAAGTAAAACCCTATTTTACTTAGGAAAATGGCCACATTTCTCATATAAACCCTTTTTTATCCCCAGCCTAAGTTCAACCACAAATGTAAATTTTAAACGTTTTAACTTAGCGCTTTTCATTTTATATCATATTAACTACTTACATATTTATTCTATAACTCCTAAATAAACGTAACCCTTCCCGTAATATGTAAATTACATACAAAACCCCGATATTTTAATATATTCCCGCCTCGGTTAATTATAACCGTAAATGTTGTTTAACGGGATTAAAAGATTTTTCTGAAATCTATTAATAATCATCCCCCGATGTGAGATAACGTGGTTAATTAACCATCTGGGTTAATTAACATACACCCCACAGACCAATCAAATCGCGCCTGAAACAATTAAAACGTGTTCAAATGCGCCGGGCCCGCAGCAGTTAACTCCCTGCCATCTCCAGCGCCCGTCCACCGTTCAATCAACCCGTTCTCATCCGACGGTTGATAACTATATCGCGACCCCCTAACCTCCGCCTTTTAACTCGCGATCGGCTGGTGGTTTTCTGTCGTACCTCTACCACACATCGCCCATCTGGTGTGCTCGCTCGCCCTCCGCTCAATACCACCCAGCCCCAAAGCGATGCGGGGTAAATCACTTACCGCCCTCCACGTCGTGACAAACCACTTACATCATCCGCCCTCCGCTGAAATCATCCACCACGTCATCTGCTGACATCATCCGCCATGTCACCCGCCACATCATCTGCCACGTCACTCCACCCCACTGATGTCACTCTGGTACTGCTTACGTCATCCACCCAATCAAATCAAAAAATCCTGCCAAAACTTCATTTTGTCCAATAAAACCGAAAAAACTGACATTTTAGCTGTAGTTTGTTGCAAACTGTGCTCCGGGCATAACAACAACCGAGTTCGCATTTCCAGTTTCCGACCAGAAAGGATACATCGACGAGCTCCTCCGCCTGTCAACCGACCCTCCAGTGTACGGTTTTCCTCCTTGATCACAAAAGTCAAAGGTTTAGCACCCTCAAACTACAACAGATTATATCAGGACAAATCTGGAAAGTCTTGGCAAAGGATCTTACTCCTTTGGATTAAAGTGGAGTTCGCAAGTAGACTATTGACCAGAGAAATGGTTTATTTTACCCCAACTAGTAAATCATGGACAGCTCATAGGCTACACAACCCTAGGTAAAAGGTAAAATTTTGGGAAATTTACCAGACAGAGATGAATAGGGTAAACAGACGAAGTGTATCAGATCATAGTTAAAGAGTATCAGTTACAGACAGGCAGCCAGCACAGAGTGACTGAAGAAAACAGTTGCCAGCCGAATCCTAGGGCCTGCCTCCAGCACATTCAACAAAAACAGGACCAGCACAACATCAGTTCATCTTTTCCCTATTTTCAAGGCTAGCTGTCTCTATTTCTTGTAAACTATTTTTAGTCATCCTAGATATTATCTCACTCTGTTATGAGATATTTGTTGTATAATTTTCTGCATAAATACCCCCTCAAATGGAGTATGGTGGGTGGACTCCTAGACTTTGTTGTAATATTAAATTTTTGGAATAAAGAGCTATTGGAATCAATTGTCGCATGGCTTACTGGATGAAGAATTGAAGTAGAGGACTTATCAAAGACTTCTTGAATGAACCACTGGATCAATAATTCCTCTATATCTTGTGTTTTAAAGTTTTCTTGTTTATTATATCATTTGTGTTTCATAATCTGAATGATAAAGAAAGGATTAATTTCAGAATATGCTTGATTTCACTCTGTTTTCATTCATTATTGTTATCTGTGTTTTTCTTCAGAATTAGGGTAAGCAATGAAATCTTAATTGCCCCTGTTTCCTAATTCTTTCATGTTGATTATTTGTTAAAGAATAATTAACTGCTCCTTATCAGTAATCATCCATTTCCCTCTTTAAATAGGTTGAAGGATTCTCAGCTGCCCTTCACCCCATTTGAGCCCATTCCATCTGTTTCAAGTCTTTATTTGTTCCCTGTTTGACTACCTTGCTCTGTGAAGCCATCCTCTGTTAAGAAACCAAATCCAGAAAGCCATCTTCTTTGACTTCATTAGCCCCATGGACTAAACTACTCTGTCTTACCTCTCTGTTCTATTGAGTCTCACCACCCAAACTCAAACAAAACTCCTAAACTTCATAACTAGCCTAATACCTTTAAAAACAAAGCTAAATCATAAAGAGAGAGCCCTCTCTGGATACAGATTGGCTAAATTATGTATCTAAAAGATTGGTCTGTGGTTACCTCAACCTCCTTTCCCTTTCTTACAACTTTTGGGAAAACCTGAGTGGTAACATGCTCTAAGGAAAGTAAAGCGCATTGTAGCACTCCGAAGGGTCGAAGGGAAATGCTTCATGCCTTTGTGATGCGCTCAATAAGAAAACTTGGACAAACAAGGCACAATTTTTTAGGTTGATGGGGCTTTGAGCTCAAGAAGTGCACTCTACTTGTCGAAATCTCTAAATTAAGTTCAATCAACAAGATTTGATGCTAAGATGAGGAAGAGAAGGATCTACAAGGTTTTATAGGTGTTGTCGCATGCATGGTGGAAGATGAAAGGTTTCAAGAATATTAAGAGTTATGCATGCGAAAGTGGATTAAAACTTGTAACATGAAGATTCAACATAAACGTTAGCAATCAAACTAATAAACAAGTGATCGAAAACAAGAAAAGCAAATTTTACAGTGAAATAATAAAATGAAATAAATGGATTTGACATGCAAAGTTACTTTTTGCACTGGTTGATGAAGAGCTTCTTGATTCCATAGTTGTGCGCTCAACTTGGATGAAATGAATATGCAAAGAATGATTAAATGAGTTTATTTAAATAAATTAACATGCAAAACTAATCCATGCATGAGTGCCACTTGTCATTGCATGAAAGGCTTAGTTAAAAGGACTTAAGAAGGCTCCTATTTTCTAGGAGTGCACCCTCATGGAACAAGTTGGCTCATGCATGCAACTGGATAGGGCGCATGTCTTCAACACCAAGGAGTGCACCAAGGTAGAGAGCAATTTCTCAACATGAAGGGGTGCACTTAGGTAGGGTGCACTCCTTTAGCCCAAAGGAGTGCGCTTAACTCAAGTGCATGTCTTCATCAACTTAAAATGCATTTTTGCTTTTGTGAGAGATTTTCTTTCTTTTGATTGCTTTTGTGTGATTTTGAGTGTTTTTTCGAGTGTGTGCATGGTGATAAGGAAATTTTTTAAGTATATAAAGATGATGAGTTCACCTAACCATGGAATAATTAGATCAAGATATTTCTAATGGTCAAGTTACGACACTTACGAAACATTGACTTAGGAGGATGTGACGCTAGGAGAAAACACATAGATAAAAAATCAAGAAACATGTCGACTTAAGGGGGTTTGAAATGATAGTTAATGTAGGCTCCAAAATTGACATAGGAAAAAAATTGGAGGGTCGTTGTCATAGCAACAACACTTGGCGACACACCGGGAGAACCCCATCTTCTCTGAAATAGTTTCGTTGTAAGCATAGAGTCTCATTTCTTCAAGAAGTATTGATTCAATCAGTAGGTCACCTTAGCTCCCCACTCTTACCCGGTTAGAGATATAGTCTCCCATGTTTCATTACTCGACATAACACAAAAATATAACAAGTTGTATCATTATCATGTCAACATAAGTAAGTGTATTATAGTATGGTGAATAAAATAAGCAGAGTATGAGTTTTACATCCTTGGCATTGCTCTGCTGCCAGCAGGCCTGGAAAGTACCTCGACGGAGTCACTTCAGGAACACAAACATTTCTTCACTGCCAATGAGCCTGGATAGTACCCCGATGAAGTCACTTGCTTCACCTCCTTGTGTAGGAAGACTTTCTCTTCTTTCACCATTTGTATTTTCTTCTCTTTTCATAGGATTGTGCATAAGCACTTATTATTTTTCACAGGCGGAAGAGGTAACCCAACCTATTGAGAGTATTTTAGGTTGCTCCTTCAGAGACAGGTTTTAGACCTTTGATGCTTTGATCGCTAAAATTTTTCCCCATATCTTACTCTATACAGATAAATAAGAAAGAAAACACACATGTTCATAATAGGGCTAAGTGCAGGAGTGGGGATCCTAAAAGATATGAGCTTCATGGTTTTTTTAGAGCTTCTTGACTAAAGGATCATATTTTCCATTAGAAAAATCATCAACTTGAAAAGGATAAACCAAATCAAGGAAGAGGGTAGCAGATAAGCCAAGGGTTGTGTATACTTAAACTTGCCATTTGCAAAATTTAAGCCATATCATCTCAAAGCTCAAACTGAATTTATTCAAAGACAAAGGAAATCAAAAGAATAAAATTGAAACATGAGAGATGAAAGTGTCGATAAAAAATGAAATGCATCTAACTACATGCAACCTATCCTAACCTAACCTACACAGTAGAAGGTTGGGTCACGTAAAGTGAAATTTCTAGTGTAGCCACAGAAGCTGCTCCTGACCTTGATACTATAAGGTGTGATCGTGAAGGATAAAAAAAAATATAGTGCAGTGAACAAAAGAAACCGTGCAACAATTTGCACTAACCAGAAGACACAGGAAGTGTAACCACAATGGTGTACTGCACATGATTGGTCTATCACACAACAACAAAAACCACTGGGCCTTTGACCATATAAAACTTTTTGGAAGGTATGCAAGTACAAGCCATGTGACATAGGTCTAGATCTAAAATAATCTTCAAGTGAGTCTGCAATGGGATCATGGTAACAACCTTTAGGGAAATATAAGAAATAAAGACTAAACAAAGACAAGTCCATGTCATAAGCAATGCCATTAAGCTGACCATAATCCATGTTATTGTGCACGTGAGATTCTTTAATGGATGATGAAAGAGATTCATTACTATTCTTCTTTGTTCCTTCATTACAAATTAGATATTTGTTTGAGATGGGATGTAGCGGTGGAAGATCAATAATCAAATTAAACATCTTTCCCTGGGGGTTGAAAATTTTACGTGGATAAAATGAGCATTAATCAAGAGAGAGTCAACATCCCATGTGGTGACTTGAATGATGAAACTTTGTAAACGAATCGTGAACTAACCAAACTCGCAGATATCATCAAGGTGAAAGGAACCTGGAATAACCATCATTGTATGATGAAGCATCCTTCTCACCTGACATAACTTTGAATCCTGAGAAGGTTGATAATCAATCTAGGAAAACACAATCATTTTCTTATCGAAACAAGATTCATTAATCAAATCATGACATTTAAAAGAAGATAGTTTTTCAATATTACTGCAAAAATATTCGATGATAGACATATCATTTTTTGGATAAAATGGAGATATACCTGAAAGAAATTCATCGATAATCACCTCAAACTCCATTTGGAATTTCTGCAAATCCAAATCTTCATGTAAGAACAAAGAGTCATCCATGTTAGTTGGACACTCATCACCATATAATTCAACAAGAAGAAAATCAGCAGGGTCATGATCATTGAGGGGTTCATCCTGATCAACGGGTAGAAACTTGACAGGTGGAATATCAATATTGGAAGATGGTTGATCGAGAATATTGGAAGAATCACCACTAGAGGAAAGATGTTAAAGAAAAATTAGTTCTTCATCATCGAATTAATCTTTTGATTTAATGATCGATTGAGGTTCAAAACATAAAACATCAAAAGGTGGAGGACATGGGACAAAAGGCATGTTTGGTTCTTCCTCAGGATGCTAAAATATGGATTCAAAAGGTTTCCTTGACATCCAGGACAAGAAAAAGAATTTCTCATCTAAGAACTTCCAATCCACATCCTCGTTTAGGAACTGATAAGAAATATGAAGGAATTGATCAGCAAAATGTTTTAGGGATTCATTCAGTTCCATTCTAAGTTGATCAATTTCATTAAGAACATCCTGATATTCGTACTTGTCAAAAACTCGATGGAGTTCGCCGACCAAATGTTTGAAAGATGTGATAAAAGCAATGGGTAAAGAGTAACACCATTGCTTTACACGACCATCCAATATAAGGGTAAACAAATTTGTAGGGATTCTTCTGAAAAAACCCCATTCAAGATGAATAATTGGACAAATTCAACAACGTAATCAAGGACAATTGTTGTACCCTTGCCATAAAATTTAAATCATGAAAATTTATGAAGAAAGTCTGTGGGGATTGAAATATTTAAAGCTTCGGTAAAACACCATGGGATTGTGATCTGGGATGAAGCCATTAAAGGTAAGATATTCAAACATACTTCACAGGATCAGCTTGTCATCTAGCCCTCCTTTTAGCACTAAAAACATTAATGGTGTTGGATGTCGCCAACATTATAAGGGGATCACCCGAATGTGAAGTCCCAATTAGACCTCACACCATTTAGTATAGGAGTCCCATTCAGTCATACGGTTCGGCCACCATTGGAATGATTTAAAGATATGGCTCTGATACCAATCAAGACAAGAGAACACACACTATTTGGGGAACCGAGAATGAGAACTTTTTGAGATATCCAATGTAAGGTATGTGAGGGAAAGGATCCAGCGATTAGAAAAATAAGAGTACTATCCTAAAGGGGGACCCAAAAATAAAGAGAAAGTCTTGTTGAGTACTTGCATATTAGTCCACATAGTAAACAAAAATCATTAAAAAATAACAATATTCAAATTTCAATAATAGCTATAGCTCGGCAACAAAATAGTTCATTTACTTATATGTGAATAAAGTAACATATACTATAAAGATAACCAGAATAGTCCAACTACATCTATGATACATGTATGAAATAATGACATCTCATTGATATTTTGCTTAAACGTGTAAGATTCCAAGTAGGTTGTTACATGGCCAAAACATTGTATGTAATAGTGGAACATGAAGCCACAACTTGCTTCTCCAAAGAATGATCTATCTCCTATGTATTACAAGAGAAGCCAAGGAAAGATCTCTAGAATCTAAAGCCTTCCAAAAGCCATGGCCCAAAATCCTTTTGCTTGAGTTATGAGGATTTATTTATAACAAATACAACAACCTTTGAGCTTCCTCGTGACTCTTCAATTCCTATGACTATTCATATTCACTACATGACTCTTTACATTCCAATGCATGGATTTTCATATTCCACATGTGTCCCTTCGACTTCATTCCATAAAATTTATTACATAAGACAATTTACAAATGAGACAGTGGCCTAATAAGACAAAAATGACTATAGGAAAAAACTCATCAAATAGATAAATCATTTTCTTCTTCATGGAGTTCATTTGTGATGTAAGTGTGCCATGCTCTAAACTCCTCTATGATGTCTTTGGTCTAATCTGGAAAGTCCCCTTTGTAGAGCATCTTCACCTCCAATGCCTACATTAGTAAATTCTTAGAGCTCGACTATACATTGTTCCACGACCATGAAAGCTTCATGTGCACTTTGATTGGTGCAAAGGCATACTACTGAATAATATCTTTGGTTACATCCAAGCCTTCCCATCTCGTTGCTTGCTTGATTTGTTAAATGTATTCCCTAATCTCCTAGAAGATGACCCCCCTGCCTCTAATTGCTTCAAGGGATCCAGTGGCAGGCATTTTGTGCTTTTGTGTTAGAGACTCAAACCCATTATGCATCCGGTTGTAGGCAGTCATAGCGTTAACCAAATGTTCTCCTAGATGCGAGTAATTTTGTAGGTGGAGTCTCAGCGGAACTCTATCTATTTTTGTAGATACTTTATCCCTCTTTTCCAAATGTGGCGGAGCATCTAGATATTTGACAGTCCACTCCTGCATCTAGTCAACTACTCTATTTTCTATTTTCAGGAGTTTCAACACTTCCTTGGTGTTCTTCTGAATGTCAATGATAAAACCCTTTGGCATGTTTTCTTGTTATATATTTCATCGTGTTGATTGAATGAATGTAAGTTTTATGAAATTGAAACTTATTCTTAATGAAAAGTTTTAAATAATATTAAAAAGGATTTTTTTTCTCATATTAGTGATTAATATTTTCTAGTAAAGTTGTTGGTGTAAATTAATGTTTCTTATTTAAAAGGAAATAGTAATAAGTATTTAATCCAAAAATGTGGAATCACAAATTCACATAGTATTCAGAAACCTTGAATACCAAGAAACCACACTTTTCTAATATGAAACTGGCCATCCTTATAATGAATATTTGTTATATTACAAATTAAAGCTTTTGTTCCTAGTTGAATTAATTTCATGTTTGCAGAATAAATTTTCCTCTGCACCCCGTTCTCTTGCACATACATCGTCCTTTGCACATCCTTCATTCCTCACAAATTCACATCCTTATGAAATTGTTGTCCCACACGATTAAATATCTAAAAAATTTCTTAAAATGAAATAATGAAAGATAAACACACTAGCAACCCATGTCTTCCTCTAAGTGCCAAAGAAAAGCCTCATTTCTCTGCCCAATGATGCCAGAACTTATGTAATTGCATTAATATTTTCTTTAATAATAATGTGGTCCAAGGGAGTTCTAGTTATTGACTTTTATTCAAACTTTAAGAATGCCATAAATTTCAGTGTACTTTAACATGAATTAACAATTAACGACTTCTATCGAATTTTTTCGTCACCTAATCTTTGGGATTAAGAAATTCATGTAAATATTGTAAATAGGAAAATAGAGAAGGTGAAGAGACACTAGAATTTGAATTCCAAGAGTCTCCCTCACAATGTATATATCAATAATCTCTTAATGAAAATTATACAATTTCATTCAAAGTTACATAAACCTAGCCTGACATGGTATCAAAGTGCAGGCCTTCCTATCTCAATTAGGTATCTTATTACCTTTATAACTCCTATTCCCTCTTGTCATTTCATTAATTACATCCCCATTCCCTATTTTATATGTGTTTAGGCAGAGCGTTCTCTATTCTCTGTGTTGGTCGTTGTTGGAATTGGGCTTTTGTGTGTGTGGATGGTGTGTGTGTATTGGACTAACATCATATGCATTGGTTCTTTGTGGTGATCTCCATGCTTAGTATCATAGTCGTATGCAAATTTTTTGTGTTGAATAATTTTTAAGGTCATTCTTGTCGTGAATACCATGAAGGCTTTGTGTGTTGGTATCAAAGCCTTATTTTCAATGGTATGAAGTTGTGTTGGTGCATTGAATGGTATGTATGGTGCATTGGTTATTTGAATGGTGTGTTATATGTACAATGGATGTAAATCTAGTATGGTGGGTATGTATTGTCTATGAAATGTTGCATTGAAACTTGGTACGCGGTGAACCCTTTTGTGCATTGAATTGAGCTCTTAATGTACGTTGTGTTGAGTTCGTTGTGCGTTCTTTTCCTTAGTAATGTTGCATTGAAGGCCATATGTTATATGTAAAAATCACGTGATATAAAATTGTGGTTTCCCATATCGCGCGCTACCCCCCCTACGCTCTGCAAGCTAGGGTTCTGGGAGCCATTCAGCGCCGCCCTGGCTGCTGCGCCCCTGCGCACAGCCTCGCCCTCCCCTCTCGCAGCTAGATGGAGATTCCTGAGGGCTCTGCCCCCCCTGTTGATCCGCCTCCTGAAGTCTCTGCCTTCAGATCTTTGATTGCATCCGGGACAAAACGCCCTCCTTCGGCATTCCAGCAGAAATTTATCAAAAGAATGGATACGATTCCTTCAGTTGCCCTGCCAGAGGAGGATACCTGCAAAGCGGCATTGAACCTAGCAGAAAGAGGTCTCATAGGCCAGTTTACAGGCTTATGGCCTTCCCCCAAATCCATGGAGGAATGGACACAAAGAAACTGGAAACCTCTGATAAAAGACGGAGTTAAGAGCTACTTTGTGGGCAAAGGGTACTTTGTTTTTGTGTTTGAAAACACGGAAGACAGAAGCTTAATATTCAGAAATGGCCCCTGCTTCATGGGGCCGCAGGGCCTGTATTTAAACAAATGGACTCCAGATTTCGATCCCTCCCAAGATGTCCCATCTGCCATGACAGTGTGGGTGAGACTCCCTCATCTGCCTCTTCACTGCTGGAATCAAAAATCACCCCAGATCATCGGGAACGCGCTAGGCAAATACATAGATCAGGCTGTAAGAAAAGACCAATACTCATGCGCCCGAATCTGTGTTGAAGTGGACCTCGAGGAAGGATTTCCTGAAGCGATCAAGCTCACGGTGGCAGGTTGGACGCACGTCCAAGAGCTCGACTATGAACAGCTCCCCTTTAAATGCAGACACTGCCACGGTCATGGACACTTCGCAAAGCACTGTAAGAAGAGAGCAGAGGAGTAATCTGAAAAACATATTGGGGACCAATGGACCCTAGTCCAGAGAACAGCCCATGCAAAAAAAGATGCAGGAAAAAGTGCAACAACAGGAGCTAGGAACATTCCCATTCCAACTCAAGAAACGGTAGAAATATCAAAAGGAACGGAGGGTGTACAGACTGATCCACCGAACAAAGCTCAGGAAAACGAGGATCATGTAGAAGCCCCTCCTCCAAGCAAAGAGGGAGGGGTCGCCATCCAGATTGAAGCCTCCCAAGGCAGCCCCCCTAACCCCACCTATGCAGAAGTCACAAAGAAAAAGGCAGTCGAAAGCTCAGAGTCCTCAGAGGAAGAATTCTTTGAGCGCCCATTAAAAAGAGCCGGAAGGAAATCCCGCAAGGAAAAAAGAGAAGAAGAAGCAGAAAGGCTCAAAACACAAGGAAACCAGTCCACAATAGAAATGACGATCGGAAGAAATAGCAAGCCCAGGTCATCCAAGGGTGGCTCCACCCCGCTCACAGGTAAATAATGAAGCTAGTCTCTTGGAATTGCAGAGGTCTGGGGAACCTCACAAAAATAGAAGCAGTAAAGGACCTATTAAAGTCGGAACCTGCAGACATCCTCTTGCTCCAAGAGACAAAGATAGCAGGACAAGCTCTGCTAGAAATCAGCAAGTCAAAATGGAAGAAAAGCTCAGGCATAGCGGTCAGCGCTCGGGGCTCTTCGGGAGGACTGGCAACTCTCTGGACCGAAGATAAATATCAGCTGATCAAAACTCAGGAGACCCTACATTGGATATTCACATAAATAATCCACCTCGCAAGTAAGTTTGCTAAATCTCTTGTCAATCTTTATGTTCCTGTCAATTATTCTGAAAAAAGAGACTGCTGGAACTCTCTGGCAGCGTTTCTAGAGCAGGATACCCCCAACAATATCATTCTTGCTGGAGATCTCAACATCGTTTTGAAAGCCAAAGAGAAAAGAGGAGGCACCAATTCCAAGGATCCCATGGTTGCCGTAGTGGAAGAGCTCGCTCAGCAATGGGATCTGCAAGATTTCAACCCAATTCAAGGACTTTTCACCTGGTCAAACAATCGAACTGGGACAGAACACATTTCTACCCGTTTGGATCGCTTTCTAGTGCAAACCTCTCTCCTCATGAATAAGAAGATCATAACAACAAAAATTTTTCCCAAGTTGTCCTCTGACCACAAGCCAATACAGCTCTGTCTAGAAGATGAAGAGGACTTGGGTCCCATTCCATTTCGCTTTTCTCCTCAATGGATCGAAAGGGAGGGCTTCTTTGAGACAGTGAAAGCAGCTTGGACCACCTCCATTTCAAGTTCTCCAAGCTTCGTTTGGGAGCAAAAGCTGAAACTCACCAAAAAAGCTCTGAAGTTCTGGATCAAGAAACCAGCCCCCAACCCCACCTCCCAAAGAGTTGTTGCAGTCCTGGCACTGCACACCCTCCAAAACGACATGGAAAGCAAAAACATTAATGAAGAACTACTGGACATCGAAACAAAAGCTCAGAGAGCAGCCTTCCAATCCTTTAGAAAAGAGGAAGAGTATTGGAGATTAAAGTCTAGAAGCTTGTGGCTAAAAGTTGGGGATCGCAATACCTCTTTCTTCCACCGGCAGTACCGAGCCAGATTGTCAAGGAACTATATAGCAGAAATAAAGACATCGGAGGGACAAACCTGCAAGGGATTCCAACAAGTCAAAGAAGCAGTTGAAATACACTTCCAAAATCTTTTCAGCTTGGATGCCCAAGGTGAAGAAGCGAATGAAGCAGAATTTCTCACTCACATCCCTTCCCTCATCTCTCCGGAGGACAACTCTGATCTTTGCAAACCGGTTTCGGAGGAAGAGATAATCAAAGTTATTTGGTCCATGGAATCCGACAAGGCCTACGGACCTGACGGATTCACCATTAATTTCTACAAAGCATGCTGGGACATCATTAAATATGATCTACAAAAGATGATACGGGGATTCTTGAAAATAGCTAAAGTAGGTGGCAGCACCAACTCAACCTATTTAGCTTTGATTCCCAAAGACTCCAACCCAGAAACTTTCACTAGATTCAGGCCAATATCGTTATGTAATGCCTCCTACAAGATCTTGGCAAAACTGTTGGCTAACAGATTAAAGCCCTTGCTCCCTCGGATTATTTCTAGTTCCCAAGGAGGTTTTGTGGAAGGCAGGCACATTCTGGACAACGTCATTCAAGTGCAGGAGACCATACATTCAAGCAAGCAGAGAAAAGAGAAAGGTATGCTCATAAAGTTAGACATGGCGAATGTGTTTGACAGAGTCAACAGATCATTTCTCAGCAAAGTTTTGCTCTCCTTTGGCTTTTCTCCTCAGTTTGTTAATCTCATAAAAGCCTGCACAGATAACCCATGGATAGCCCCCCTCATTAATGGCAGGCCAGTCAACTTCTTCCAAGCTAAGAGAGGCATCAGGCAGGGATGCCCGCTCTCCCCCTTTCTATACATCTTAATGGTTGAATCTTTAAGTCGAAAACTTGAAGCCGAAAGAATGTCAGGATCCCTTCCGGGCCTCAAACCCACCAGCAGAGTAAACCCTCTGAATCATGCACTCTTTGCAGATGACTCGATTCTTTTGGGAGGTGCCTCAACCAGAATAGCTAAGGCCTTCGACACGGTCATCAGAAACTACTACACAGTCTCAGGAGCTTTGGTAAATGAAAGAAAAAGCGAAGTCTTCAGCTGGAACACTGATCAACAGGAGCTCAAAAATATAGCTAATATTCTTGGATTCAAAGGGCACTCCCAATGGGATAGGATCAGATATCTTGGGCTTCCCATAATCTCAGGAGTGAAAAAGAGGTCGCTTTGGAGCGACATAATAAGCAAATTCAAAACCAAAATATCGAAATGGGGAGGATACTGGTTAACTAAAGGAGGCAAGGTCATTTTAATAAAATCTCAGCTGTCTGCCTTAATAATTTACCAAGCAGCATTCTTGCTCGCCCCCAGAAATGTTATGGATCAAATCTCCTCTCTCCTCAGAGACTTCCTCTGGCAAGGAGGCAGGGGCAATGATAAGAAACAGCACCTAGTAAACTGGGATACTATCAAAAAACCCATCGATGAAGGAGGATTGCAAATACGTGACCCCTCCCTGGTCAACCTTGCCCTCAGTAGCAAAATCTTGTGGAAGATGATTAAAGAACCAAAGCATCCTGTTAGTGCCATTTTGAGATCAAAATACACTAACAAAGCTGATTTCAGAAACCTCCAGCTGGGATATACTGCCAACAACACGCTGCTGTGGAAACTCTGTTACAAGAGCAGCAATTTCTTCAACCGAAATGCATACAGGATACCAGGGAATGGTAAGCACACTCGCCTCTGGCATGACCGTATAATGGGGCGAAATCCACTAATTGACAATGAGGAGATCTCCGATTTAAGAGACTGGCTCGTATCAGTCGGCAAGCTAAGTGTTTTTGACATTTCGGCTTGGGATCAAAGAGATGAATGGGCTGGTTGGGCAATCCACGATCCCCCTGCCCACCTATAAACTTAATTAAACGGTCTGCTCAATCTGATGGAAGACGCAGCACCGATTCACCACTCCATGCAAGATCGATGGGGCTGGGGTCATTCTGGGGAATATACAACAGCAGAAGATTACAAAGTGTTCCAAACAATAGGAAACAGCAAGCATAGTGCTGCGTTTTGGAAAAACGTATGGGAGCCTCTAGCACTCCCAAAAGTCAACTTTTTATTCTGGACGTTGATTCATAACAAGAATCTTACCGGTGAAAATCTGGCAAAAAGAAAGTTTGCTGGCCCTCACAGGTGCGCTCTTTGCAGGTGCAATGCTGAGACTGCTCAGCATCTATTCATTGATTGTCTGTTCGCCAAGGAAGTCTAGGATCTCATGCTCCAAGAATTCCACGTGAACTCTCCCACTCAGATCTCTGTCTCAGATCTTTTTGCAGATTGGAGTCACCTTTACCCATATCGAATTCCTCATAAATCTTTTTGGCGCAAAGTCTGCAATGCCCTGCCCAAGTTCGTTTGCTGGCAGATTTGGTTGGCTCTCAACCAGAAGATTTTTAATGACCTGAATCACACTCCCTTGCAAGTGGCAACAAAAGCCAGAACTTTCCTCCTAGAAGCGGCCCAGCTGCAGTATCACAAAGAGGACATAACGCTTCAGCCAATTGAGAAGAGGTGGCTCGGATCTCTTGAACCTCAAAGCAGAAAGAACCTCCTCTCTCCTCAAACAGAGCATCCAATCTGGAAAAAGAGAGACTCTGATGAAACATTTCAGCACTGGTGGAGAGCTCAAAAAACTCACACAATCTTCTTCGATGGGGCGTCCAAAGGAAACCCCGGTCCCTCTGGTGCCGGAGGGATCATCTATTCCCCAGATGGTGTTTCCCGTGACTCTTTCTATTGGGGCCTTGGCCTGAAGACCAATAATCAACCGGAGCTTCTTAGTCTCCTCAAAGCATGTCAAATTGCTAGAGAGAAAGGGATCAAAGATATACAGGTATTTGGAGACTCGGAGATTCTCATAAATAAGCTGAACACGGAAGAGCAATTCAGAAATGCAGGCCTCAACAGAACGTTGGAAAGACTGAAAAGAGTCATCTTTTCCTTTGCTTCCTACAAATTTTATCATATCCTCAGAAGCTCAAATAGTGAAGCGGATTCGATGGCCAACAAAGGGAGCGCAATGGATAAAGGGCTGCTCTTCATAAACGAGGACAGATTTGTAGAAATCCCATGCTAATGTCAAGATTGAAAATCAGTTTCTGCTGAACAAGTGTGATGTAATTAGGGCTGCTCAGGCAAAGCCCCACTCTCTCTTTTCCACATAAATAAAAAAAAAAAAACATACCCGTTAAAGTTAAAAATAAATAAATAAATAAATTCACGTGATATGAAATATGTGCATGGTATTGAAATTCATTGGTTGAATTGGTATAGGTATATGTGAGTTCATATTTTATTTTGAAGACCATGTATGGCGTAAACATACATATGGTTTGGAGCATTTGTTTATTATTTTGAATACCATGTATGGTGTATGATAACATACATATGGTTTGGGGCATTTGATTAATAAGTTTTGGTACATATATATGTCTGGATATATATGTGTATTGGTCAATGTTTAGAGCTTGCATCATTTTTGATGATTTTTTATAGTCATAGTTGTATGTGAATCAATTTTATTGCAATGGCAGATCAATTTTTTTGTTGCAACGTATTATGATTATTTTGGGCCCAATTTATAATTTTATGATGCATTCACTCATCTTCATAGTTGGAGTAGTTCTCTCTAGAAAAGAGAACTACTATGAATGGTCCAGGAAGATAAAACATAAGCCCCTCTAGTTTTGAACCTATGACCTCTTTAGAGGAAACACATGCTCCTAACCATTAAGCCCACTCAAATTGTATAAGATAAAACATACTCTAATTTTTAATGAGTTGTGGAAAGGAGTATGTGAAGGAGAAGGAGGAAATCCTCTTGAGAAGCCCACTTCAAATAAAGAGATCACCATATGGAAGAAAAATAACAACAAGGCTTACTCCTTGATTGTAGTGTCAGTCAATGAGGAGGTGAGTCATTATATTACACCATTTACAAATTCTTTTGAAGACTTAAAGAAGTTGAAAGATTTATATAACTCACACTCTGAGCTTGAAGTAGTCCAACTTATGATCAAACTTTTCAATTTAGAATTGAAGGATGATGATCCCCTTGCCTTAGCCTCTAAAATAAGAGTCATTATGCATGATATAGAAGCCACTAGTGTTAAAATGGATGTTCCTCTCACAACTTTTGTCTAGGCATTATATCTCACTTATTCCCATTATATTGAGTCATTACAAGCTAGTGGAAAACTTAAAGAGATTTCCTTTAACTCTCTTGTGGATAATTTTGTTGAAAGAGAGAAATATTTTGGGAAGAAGAAGACAGTTGCTCAGTCTCCTGAAGAAGTTGGGTCCCTTGCACAAAAAGAGAACAATCAGGAACGGGATTCTTCTAGAGGAAGAGGTGGTTGAAGAGGATGTGGAAGGAATAATAATAGAGGCAGGGAGGTAGGCATTACCAAGGAGAAATACCTGATCTTCATTGCATACTACACATCGGAAATGGATATGATGCTTCCATATGTAATCTCTCAAGGGACGTGATTAGACAAGAAAGGGCTGAAGTGAAAGGAAAATCATAAGATTAAGGGAAAGGTAAAACACCTAAATCTACTCATTATGTTGTGGCACATTGCAATATTGGAGTAACTAAAGACTTATTTAATGCTTCACTTGCTTTGTGGAAAGATGCATGGTTGTTTCATTCAGGAGAAAATTTCCACATGAATTTTAGAAGAGATTTCTTTGAATAGTTCATCGACAATGTTGATGGAGCAGTCTACTTTACAGACAAGTCAAAACTCAAGCCATTAGGGCTTGGCACCATCATGATCAAACTGCCTGGTCTCCCAGACTTTATTCTACATGATGTTCTTTACCTCCTAGAATTGTCGAGAAACTTATTGTCTTTGGTTCACATCCGCCAGAAAGGACACTCCATACATATGTTTGATGACAAGTTTGAGGTTTGAAAAGCATCATACAACTCACTTGTCATGACTGGTATAGAAGAAGAAATACTTTTGAAGTTGTAAGGAACCTATACTTGTGCATGAAATTTTGCATTTAGTTCTCAATTTGATGGAGGTACAATACCATATAGTCTCTTATGGCATGCTAGATTTGGAAATTTAAACTATGACATTCTGTGTTTATTGAAGAAAAATGGTGTTACTAGTTTTCCTACCATTCCTAGGAAACATAAGCAATGTGATGCTTGTATCTTAAGAAAGCACAACAAACAATATTTTCATGATTCTCATTCCAGATCACATAGATATATTGAGCTCGTTCATTCTAACTTATGTATCCCTTTGTGTATTCCGTCTACAAATGGTAACAAATGCATGATGACTTTTATTGATAACTACACCAAAATGTGTTGGGTATATCTATTGAAGAAAAAATATGAATTCTTTGAAACTTTTAAAAAAATTCATGCATGGATTGAAAATGATACATGATCTCATATTGGCTCTATTTCTAGTGATAATGGAAAAGAATATACTTCAAATGAATTTGAAAACTACCTTCACCAGCATGGGATCAAACATTAAACAATTGAGCCTTATAATCCTCAACAAAATAGTGTAGCTAAAAGAATTAACAAGACAATCTTAAATATGGTATGTTCAATGATGTTTTTCAAAAATATAAAGTTGATGTTTTGGGTTGATGCAGTTCTATGTGCTATGTATATTAAGAATAGGTGTCCATCTCTTGCTCTCAAAAAAAGACTCACTATGAAATGTGGTATGGCCACATTCCTTTGGTGAGGCATCTCAAGGTTTTTGGTTCCACCTGATATGCCTTCATTCCTAAGTAATAAAGAAACAAACTCGGTGCAAGGAGTCGAAAATGTATCTTCTTGGGATACTCGGATACCTCCAAAGCATATCGTCTCTATGATGAAGTACATAAGAAGCTTATAATATCTAGAGGTGATCTTTCTTAAATATTCCAAGATTGCAAATGTCATTGAGTTGCTTCTTGATTGCTTAGGCAAATTCAAGCATGCAAAAACTTTTCAAGAATTTGATAATGAGATTCCATATCTTGAAGGGGGGATCCCTATAGTGGATCAATCTATGGAATATCCTTCTAAAGCACTCTCTCCCCCTCATGAAGCTCCACCCACTAATTAAGAAGACACTATGGGTGATGTGATTGAGAGAATTGGGAAGCTAAATCTTGATTCAACCCCATCTTATTCAATTGAGCAACCGGGGTCATCTCAAAAAGGTCCTCCAAAATGGCTCACAAAGACACTGGAAAGTGTTTGTCCTGATGAGGTTGGAAAGATAGGGACAAGAATCTCTGCTAGACGTAATGGAGGTGATATAGACGATTTTGATTCATCTATTGATATGGATGTTTCTTATGATTGCGAATTAAATCTATCTACAGATTTTGAACCAACTTCCTTCAAATAAGTCACTTCTGATGATGAATGGAAAGAAACAATGCATAAATAATATGATGCTTTGATAAAGAATGGAACCCGAAAGCTAGTTGATCCTCCATTTAGGATGATCCAAGTGGAGATTGGTGGCCACCCACCTATCCCATTTTGACCCCCACAACTGTCTCTTTCAGTTTTTCAGTTTCCGTAATTGTAGCACAATTTACTATTTTTAGCAGTTTTTCGAGTCCTGAACTTCTGGAGCGTTTTGAGGCCCTAAATGACATTTTTTGGGAAATATGGGAGCAACATGGGTCCATGGTCCTATCTTGCTCCTCCCAAAGTTTTAGTTCTCGAATAGATATTTCTAATGATCTATTACATGCGTCAAACGAAGATCAGGTGCCAAAGTTACGACCCCGGGAAGTTGATGTACCAACTTACCCAAAACGAGGCCCACAATTTGGTGTTTCATCTTCTAGGGTTAGGTTTTGGGATATGAATGGTTTTCCATTATTTCTCAACAATAAATAGGCCATCGAGCCTCATTGTAACACAGTTCAGAGGCATGTAGCCACCACATCTCTTCTCAGAGATAAGCTACCATCGCCCTAGCTGGTTTATTTCCATTTCTATTTCTAAACATATTTCAGTATTTTACAGTAATCAAATGAAGTATTATTTCCGTTGCATCTCTATGTTTATGGTTATCTCTGTAATTTGTTGCATTCCTATATAAATCTGGATCAGTGCTATCAAAGCGGTCTTCTTTTCCTCTGTTTTTCTTTGCATGTCCCCAACAAGGTCGGGCTATAAGGAGTAAGGGCTTGAACTGGTCAAACCTTTGCAAGACCAGCCTCGCAAATCACGACGGCCTCCCATGGTGGATGAAAAGAAATACGAGGGGGCAGGAGATCCTATCAAAATCTTGCTCGAAGAAGCCCTCGAGCGACAAAGGAACGTAATGATGGACAACTTTGCGCAAATCCTTCAGCGGCTACCCAGAGGCGATGCATCGGCTTCCAACGGCTACTCTAGAAATGCCACACCCTTTAAGTTACAAGTTAATTTTGAAATCCCCATATTCGAGGGTCAGATAGACGCAGATGCCATAGATAAATGGTTATATATGTTAGATGGGTATTTTTCTGTTCATGAATTTTTGAGTCGGGAAAATATTGTTTTCGCTCTTCTCAAAGCAGCCCCCCACATTAAGGACTGGTGAGAAACCTACTGCGAGCAGAAGAACGAAAGTACGGGATCACTATTTTCAGTCGCACCCAGTTGGGATTCATTCTAGGATGCCATCAAGGATCAATACTACCCTGTCAAAAGCTATGAGGACAAATATATCAAATGGACCACACTGCGGCAGGGAAGGGACCAAGATGTGCCGGAGTTCACAAACATTTTTCATACCCTTCGCACACAGTTTGGTATCAAGGACTCTGAGCTGCATTGGGTACTCAAATACCGCGGCTGCCTACACAGATACATCAGGGAAGAGATGGAGTTCCTGAACATCTCCTCGCTCAGCACCGCGTACCGATACGTTGTCAAAATCGAGCAAAAGTTCAAATAGAAGAAGCGATACTCCCGACGGCCTCCCATGGCGGATGAAAATAAAGACAAGGGGGCAGGAGATCCTATCAAAATCTTGCTCAAAGAAGCCCTTGAGTGACAAAGGAACGCGATGATGGACAACTTTGCGCAAATCCTTCAACAACTACCCAGAGGTGACAAATCGGCTTCCAGCAGCTACTCTGGAAACACCACAACCTTTAAGGTACAAGTTAATTTTGAAATCTCCATATTTGAGGGTCAGATAGATGCAAATGCCATAGATAAATGGTTAAATCTGCTAGATGGGTATTTTTCTGTTCATAAATTTTCAAGTTGGGAAAAGATTGTTTTTGCTCTTCTCAAAGCAGCCCCGCACATCAAGCACTGGTGGGAAACCTACTGCAAGCAGAAGAATGAAAGTACGGGCTCACTATTTTCAGTCGCACCCACTTGTGATTCATTCCGAGATTTCGTCAAGGAGGAGTACTACCCTGTCAAAAGCTATGAGGACAAATACATCAAATGGACCACACTGCGGGAAATGACCAAGATGTGCCAGAGTTCACAAAAAATTTTCATACCCTTTGCACACAGTTGGGTATCAAAGACTCTGAGTTGCATTTGGTACTCAAATACCGCGGCTGCCTACACAGATACATCCAGGAAGAGATGGAGTTCCTCAACATCTCCTCGCTCGGCACGGAATACCGATACGCTGTCAAAATCAAGCAAAAGTTCAAATAGAAGAAGCGAGACTTTGGATCTGAAAATCCAAAGACCAAAGGACAAAGCCAAGGCAGGGTGACCCAAGACAACCCGTTGAAGCCGCAAGGAAATAACAACACCATGAAATCGAAGAAGGACACAGGAAAGTGGTGTGAGTTCCACAAGAGTCCCACTCATAACACAAGTGAGTGTCGAACCAAGCAGTCGCTGGTGGCAGAGTTGAAGGCTTCAGAATCAGATGCATGTACCAACCCTGAGTCAGAACCCAACAAGGGGAATGACAAAGGGAAGCAGATCATTGATGCGGAGCCTAGTGTCACTGTTGCCACCGCCAAGATCCAAAAGAATGAACCCGAAGACCCAGAGGAGGGGGAGCGTCTTTTCCACTCATAGATGTGGGTGAAGGGTTTGCCACTGCAATTCATTGTCGACAGTTGCAACCAAAAGAACCTCATTTCAGCAAAGGTCATGAGCGGCTAGGCCTACCGACTACACCACACCTGCAGTCGTATAGTATTGGGTGGCTTCATGAAGGATGAGATCTCAAAGTTCGCCAACAGTGTCACCTTCCCTACAACATCAAGCCTTTCATAGACGAGGTCTTGTGTGATGTTACACCTCTGGATGTTTGTGATGTATTATTAGGTCGGCCATACTTGTGGATGCGACATGTTGCGTATGAGTCAAGGCCTCGTGTTGTCATTATTTCTTTGTGTAATTCATTATACAGGATACCAAAGGTAGCCCCACCTATCGCCACCTCTTTGATCACTACTAAGAAAGGCAACAAGCTCATCTCCCAGACTAGGAAATTCATTTTCTGTCTGGTTCACTCCCAAAGTAAGGGGAAGATCATCACCATATCCATGACCCCCACGAAGGGTTCCTCCACACAGCAGAGGGATACGGTCATGAAAGAACACAGGAACAACTTCTCCTCACCCACAGGGGTACCACACAAGCTTCAGGTGGGCAACAAAGTCTGGTTGCATCTGCAAAAAGAACGCCTTACAAGAGCCCATCAGAATCTCCGACCACGTCGACATGGTCCTTACACCATTACCAAGGCTATGGGAAACAATGCTTTGGAGCACAACATTCCCCCATTCCTTCACTTGCACCGAGTGTTCAATGTGGACCATCATCGACCATGCTTCCCACCATCACTGGACACATCGGAGATTGCAGGATAGCTCACCAAAAACCTAGCACAATAGAAGCTTCCTCATTTCATGGAGGAACTCAACGCAATGGGGACCATTGCTTCCTAAAGGGGGAGGAATTATCCAAGCGGATGTTGGTGGCCACCCACCTATCTCATTTGGACCCCCACAACTATCTCTTTCAGTTTTTCAGTTTTTCAGTTTCCGTAATTGTAGCACAATTTACTATTTTTTAGCAGTTTTTTTAGTCCTGAACTTCCAGAGCCATTTTGAGGCCCTAAACGACGTTTTTTGGAAAATATGGGAGCACATGGGTCCATGGATGAATATTTATCTTCCTAAAGTTGTAGTGCTCGGATAGATCTTTCTAACGAGCTATTTCACGCGTCAAACGAAGATCAGGTGCCAAAGTTACGACCCCGGGAAGTTGATGTACCAACTTACCCAAAACGGGGCCCACAATTTGGCGTTTCATCTTCTAGGGTTAGGTTTTTGGGATGTGAAGGGTTTGCCATTGTTTCTCAACAATAAATAGGCCTTCAAGCCTCATTTTAACACAGTTCAGAGGCATGTAGCCACCACATCTCTTCTTAGAGATAAGCTACCATCGCCCTAGCTGGTTTATTTCCATTTCTGTTTGTAAACATATTTCAGTATTTTACAGTAATGAAATGAAGTATTATTTCCACTGCATCTCTATGTTTATGGTTATCTCTATAATTTGTTGTGTTCCTGTATAAATCCGGATCATAGGACCAAACCAATAAGTTGCAAGTGGGTCTTCAAGAACAAGTATAAAGTAGATGGATCAATTGACAAGCATAAAGCTAGGCTCATGGAAAAAGGTTTTGCACAGAAGGAAGGGGTCGGTTATGAGGATACATTTTCCCCCATAGCAAAATGGGATACCATTCAGACTCTCTTTGCCTTGGTAGCTCAGAACATATGGAAATTCCATCAAATGGATGTAAAAACTGCTTTCTTGAATGGATATATGAAAGAGAATGTTTTTATGTCTCAACCAGAAGGATTTGTTGTGAAGGGACAAGAGCACAACATATGTAAGCTTGTCAAATCCTTATATAGCCTTAAACAAGCATTGCAAGCCTAGTATGAGAAATTGACTGAACATCTTCTAAAACTCAATTTCAAACACTATGATCTTGATGATGCAACTTTGTTTGTTAATAAAGGTGGAAAAATAATTGTATATCTTGTGGTGTATGTAGATGATCTTCTAATGACAGGGAACAATGAAAATTGCATTGCATCCATAAACAAAGAATTGAGGAAATGTTTTGAAATGACATACTTGGGATATGTTCACTACTATCATGGTATTGAAGTAACCCAACATCTGAAGTTTGTATTCCTCTCTCAAAATAAGTACATTGGAGATCTGTTGAACAAATTTGGCATGGTTGAGTGCAATCATTTGATGAATCCAATGGAACATAATTTAAAGCTCACATTTATTGAATGAAATTAATTT
The DNA here is from genome assembly GCA_031772625.1 of Pinus tabuliformis. Lineage (NCBI taxonomy): Eukaryota > Viridiplantae > Streptophyta > Pinopsida > Pinales > Pinaceae > Pinus > Pinus tabuliformis. The sequence goes on along the minus strand of CM062813.1, from coordinate 692,846,370 downwards.
GAGGATGCAACAAAGTACAAACAACTCATAGGAAGTCTCAATTATCTGACTACTACCAGACCATACATTTCATTTGTTGTTGGAAACCTCTCCAACTTTATGCAAAAGCCTTGTGAGGGTCATTGGTCTGCTGCAAAAAGAGTTCTAAATTACTTGAAGGGAACTCAAGAATTTGGACTCAAGTATACATAGGTGGATAACTTCCACTTGATTAGATACTCTAATTCAGATTTTGAAGGAGATAAAGAAAATGGATTCTCTATTTCAAGTTATGATATGAGTCTTGGATCAAGATTTTTCTCTTGGAGGTCACACAAATAGTCAGTTCCAACAAATTCCACAACTGTGGTAGAATATGTGGTAGTTGCAGAAGAAACAAAGGAGATTGTGTGGATCAGGAAAAATTTGGAAGATTTGTAGGGGAAACAAGTGCATTTGACTACTATTTTGATTGACAACACTTCTACAATAAAGTTGGCCAAGAGCACAAAGTTCCATGATCGAACCAAGCACATCAATACAAAGTTTCATCTCATTCGACATCATGTTGAGGCCAAGACTATTCACCTTCACCATATTTCCACAAATGAGAAGATTGTAGACATCTTCACCAAAGTTCTTGGAAGAGAAAATTTTGAAAGATTTTGAATGATGCTTCAACTCACTAGCATCCCTTCAGATTAAGGGGGGGATGTTGACACTTAATATTTGGGATTAGGAAATTCATGTAAATATTGTAAATAGGAAAATAGAGAAGGTGAAGAGACAATGGAATTTGAATTCCAAGAGTATCCCTCACAATGTATATATCAATAATATCTTAATGCAAATCATACAATTTCTTTCGGAGTTACACAAACTGGCCTGAAAATTTTGACAATATCAACACGCTAGTGGTAACTATGAAAGAGAAAAGTGATAACACAGAGTTTTCCCACATAAAAGATTCACAAATTTGATTATGTAAATAAAGAATACTTCAAAGCCTGTTTAGCTAATGATTTTTTAATGTGCTAATTTAGCCAAGAAATTCTTTGACGTGAAATTTATTCGAAAATACATAGTATTTCGGATGAAATTTTATGTCACATTTAAATAATAGAGATTCAACACGCTTTGACATCGAGGCAAATGCTATAGTCACTAGCAATGCCAATGTGATATGTGTTATTTCTAGTTTACAAACTTCTTTCTCTAATTGTGCCTATTACATTATGAGTTAAAGATCACATTCTTAGTTAAACTAAACTACTCTTCCGCAAAGCTAAATATGTAAAAGTTTTAAATGGAAAGGAGTCTAAAATTAGCTTCCTGTCTGCGCAAAAAAAGTTAAAATATATTTGGATGGATTTATGTGTGTTTATGAATATATCTTGTACACCACACATCTTTCATTGTGCACGGATTCACAACTCTATGCAATTGTTCTCCCGCGCAACTAAATATGTACAAGTTTAAATAGAAAACGACCTAAAATGAAATAATACAAGATAAATGCACTAGAAATACTTGTCTTGTTGTCAGTGTCACAATACTAACCAAATGAAACCTCCCTGCCTCTGTTCTCCCACACATACTCTATCCTCTGCACATCCTTCATTTTACATAGATTCATAGCTCTACGCAACTACTCTCCTGCGCAGCTAAATCTGCAAAAGTTTTAAAAGGAAAAGAGTTTAAAATTAATTTTGTGTAGTTCTTTGTACTAAATATTGTAAATCGAAAATTGCTTGCTAGTGAGCTCTAGTATTGTAGCAATAATGCTACAACTCGTGGAGCTTCCTTCTCTAATTTTATCAACCCGGTAGTTCGTAACAAACTTGGAAGCGACGGTGCTGTATGCACAAGTACTAGCTCTTGTCGCAGCTGTCACTTGGTCAGCTGGCACAAGTCCGCTAGGGCTCAAGCCAACTTCTATATGTTCTCAGAAGAAACTTTCTAAATGATGAACGAAGGCTATCTCAAAGGAAATTAACCTACTTTGCAACAATGAACTGAAAGCCAACCAAACATGGAAACCCTAGTAAACCCTAATCTGACTAGCTTAATCCTTATGATGCAATGGTGGGAATGCAACTCCTAGAAATGATGCCATTACTTCTAGTGAGATGAGATGCATGAATTTAAACTACTTCCATTGAAGAGAACATGTTTTGGTATTTTTGCTCAAGTGGGTGGAGTTATTGTGATTGTGCTTCTTACTGGGTCTTGACTGTGCAGGGGTAGTTCGAAGGGAAGGAAGGCTTGGGAAAGGTCAGGAGGGCTCTGAGAGGTTCCAGGGGATCCCTCACATAATTCCACAGAAGTCCACAACGTTCAGGTGCTTGGCAACCGTGTTTGCAGGCTTCTACAGGATGTCTGCAGGGGATCCTACAGGAAACTCGGGATTTCTACAGGAAGTCTGCTAACTTCTACAGGATGTCCTACAGTCGGAGTTTTGGGTGATGGAGGAGTGAAGGAGCTGTATGGGTGGATAAGTAAGATGAAAGAGGAGCTTGAGATGGCCTATGGACAGAGAGATGAGATGGAGAGAGAGTGGATAGAGTTGGTTGGTCGATAGAAGGGTAGAGGCAATGGAAGGCCGAAAAGTTGAGGCAACGTGGATAATAGAAGGGTTGGAAGGCAAATGAGCTGAACAGAGGATGAGTAGGTGGCTTAGGCACGGTTCAGAAGGATAAGAACACGATGAAGTGGTGCCTTGCAGTGTAAACGAAACAAATCACCCTTATCTTGCATGTGAACGAAAGTTCACCAACCTATTCTAACTGTTTTATTAGGAATCAAAGAACAGCAATGTAAGTTGAAGGGAATTCGTGCATGATGCTAAACCAAAGAGTCATTACTCAAGATATAATCGTATGGACAATTATGTAACTGAAAACATTACATCAATACTTGCATGAATGTGTTAAAACAGTGTTTTTGGCAGTTGGCACGGTCTACACTTCCGGTCCCTAAACAGAGGTGAAAGTGAGCATGCATTCAACCTTTTTGAACTCAACGTAACTTCAACCTCCCTACGCTAATTCTGAACTACTGAAACAACTGCATTCATGAAACTAACGTACATAACAAAACCGAAACAATCAACTCAGCAAACTGTGTTTTTCAAGTGCATGTAAAGGAAAGAAATGCAATGATAAAAGAAAGACAAATAACAATACAAAGGAAAGGAGGTCTATTGCTCTCAGGTTGGGCCCTAACCTGAGAGCTATAGCTCCCCTAAGAACTCAGAATCGAATCCAAATCTGCCTGCCTTTTATTAAGAGATCATAATCATGAGTCTAACAACATGCCAAAATTGGCTTACAAAGAGCAAAAACAGAGCTACAGCTCATAATCCAAAATCTATAACAAAAGTTCAAGAGTCTCATCGAAGGCTACAGCCTTAATATTTATACATGATGAGGGCCAAGCTGGCCTCCCCAATTAGTGGAGCTCAGCTGTCCAACTGAAAGTAAACTGTTGTTCCTGTAGAATCCGTTGGCTGCCTTCTAGCTCGGTGGTGATAGCTGTTGGAGCTCGGAGTTGGGGTGGAGATCACGAGGAAGGTCATTCAAGGCTGTGGACAACCTCCCTATAAACCCGCAATGCCACCTTGGGTGTCTCCTTGTCTCCATTTGCGTGGTCTTTGCTCCATTTAATGTCAAAAAACCTGAAATCATCATGTATTAGCCACATAGGCATAATGACTGCCCTTCTTCCTACAAATAACACGAATATACTAAGAAATGATGCATAAGTGATAAAAAATGAAGGGTTGAGCAAGGTAAGTAGGCCAAATGAGCCCAAATTGTTACCAAAATTTGGGGCTCATCATCACCCCCCAGCTAAAATATTTGCTCATCCTTGAGAAATTTTGCTCTGGCTCCTTGTCCTTGGCCGAGAACTAGGCTCCGGAATACGCTCTTTCTTTCCTACTCTTGGTGGCTCTGCCTGTTCTGCCCTTGGTGGTGATGAGGGTGCCGCTCCTTCCCTCTTCTCTGTTTCCTTGACCTTGAGCCGGGCTTTTGAAGCCGATTGGTCTAACCTTCCTTTCCAAGTAGTCGTTTTTGGGCTCCCCCTCTCGTAGGTGACCGATATCTTCGAGGGGGACCTCTCACTGGGTGAAGTAGGGGCATCCCCTGTAGTGATTTGGCTGCTAGATGTAGGCTGTGGCTTGCCCGTCTTTATTCTCACACTTCTTCGAGCTTTAAAGTATAGAGGGGTCTCCCTCTTTCTCTTCTCCTTTGGCTTAGGAGGTGTGCTGAGGGCGGCCAGCACAGCTGCTGCCTCCCTCTCACGAATGTCCGCTTTCTTCTCCTTAGGTTTCACTTTTTCAGGGCTTCCTGTAGAAGACCCTTTTCCAATAATTTTCAGGCTTCCTGTAGAAGACCCTTTTTCAATAATTTTCGGGCTTCCTGTAGAAGACCCTTTTTCAATAATTTTCGGGCTTCCTGTAGAAGCCGGTTTCGGCTTTCCTGTAGAAACAGGTGTCACCGCCTTGGTTTGCTTTGCTGCATGGGTTTTGCTTTTTGACTTAGTTGCAGTCGTTGTCGAGGCACTCTTGCTGATGTGGACCTTCTCAGCCTTGTCCACTCTGCCTTGCAACCTTTTCTCTCTTGCTGTCAAGATGGGTGTGGCATCTTTCTCCTTGTCATCCTTTTTCTCTTGTTTCTTCTCTTGCTTTTTCTTCTGCTCTGTGGTTGGGGTCTTTTGGCCTTTTTCTTTCTTTGCTGCGGCCACTGACTCTTTCTCCTCACTGCTAGAAGAACTGAGCTCTTCGGTTAGCATCTTTATATCCCCATCCTTTGTCAAATTCCTGAAGGCTTCCCATGAGAGAGGAACCTTGTATGTGTGGAGCGCATCCTCCACGAGGAGTTTGATCAGTCCATGGTGGGCTACCTGGTCTAGTATGCCTTCTTTCAGCTTGGTTGCACACTCAATCAGAGACTATAGTAGAAAGTAAGGGAGACTGAGTTTGTTTTTTACCGGTAGATCCATCTGGTGCCGTAATTCAGTGAGTAACCGAAAGTGGTACCCGTATACAATGCTAAAACGGCCTTCGCAGGTGATGTACTTCATAATTTGCAGGCTCACTTCATTCCATGGTGGCAGTAAACTGGTTCTACGAACCCCATTTTTGTCTTCTGAGAATTCCTCCTCTGGTGGAAAGAACTCTTTCTTAGCTTGTTGGCTCAATTTCCTTTCTTCTTTATCCCATGGTAATCCCATTGGGAGCTCCGTAACTCGACTGATGAATTGTGGGGTGAGTTTGAGGCTCAGACCCCTGAAGGTAACGGTGGCCAACATTTTAGATTTCGGCCTCAGATCTTGCAAAAACTCTTCTGCCACTTCGTCGTCATAGCCCTGCAATTTGTCACAGAAGGATATCCATTGTTGTCGTGTGAAGAGCTCCACCACCTCAGGATTTTATCTTAACTTCGCTGAATCAGTGGGCTCCCTTCTGATGAACCCACCCGGCATGGTGAAAAACTGCTGTGTTAGCTGGAGGTGGCAAATGGGAAAGAAATTCGGTCTACTGGGACAGAGCGTAGGATTACGCCTCTGTCATGCACATAATTCACAAAGCTTACCCCCTGCAAACCTTTAACACAGCTAATTACACTGACATCCTGTAGGACGACAGTTCATGCACAGCAGACAACAATTGCAACAATTTTCTTCGACCAGACTGTAGACGACGATTCTACCACCTTCAAAAACCAATTGCATGGAGAGTTCAGGCTTACCTTTTAATCCGCCACCTTTTGACGTGAGGAACCCGACTTCCTGTAGAAACAGCTTTCCTGTAGGAGTAGCGCGCGATTTCCGGGGGATACTGCAGTGGGTCTGTGCTCTTGGTGTTGCTTCACAGGCATTTTGATGGCCAAAGACTCGGAGTATCGAACTGCAGAGGGATCCGGATGATCACTCGAGTCGCAAACGGTGAATGATAAATGCATGGGGTTGATAATCTAGCCGATTAGATTTGAATCGGCGGAATCCGTGGCGCGGGGGTGAGCTGTCCCTGCCGGACCGTTGGGCAACGTCACACCATCATTCTTCTGCAAGTTTACTTACTGCCGCATCATTCCCGCATATCCGCCGCCGCCATTCTCGTTAGAACTCGTTTCTCCCCGAGTGGACGGTTCTCACGTGTCCACTGCCCGTCCAAAAAGAAATGCAGAATCTTCGTCTACAGTCTGGTCGAAGAAAATTGTTGCAATTGTTGTCTGCCGTGCATGAACTGTCGTCCTACAGGATGTCAGTGTGATTAGCTGTGTTAAAGGTTTGCAGCGGGTAAGCTTTGTGAATTATGTGCATGACAGAGGCGTAATCCTACGCTCTGTCCCAGTAGGCCGAATTTCTTCCCCATTTGCCACCTCCAGCTAACACAACAGTTTTTCACCATGCCGGGTGGGTTCATCAGAAGGGAGCCCACTGATTCAGCGAAGTTAAGAGAAAATCCTGAGGTGGTGGAGCTCTTCACACGAGCACAATGGATATCCTTCTATGACAAATTGCAGGGCTATGACGACGAAGTGGCAGAAGATTTTTTGCAAGCTCTGAGGCCGAAATCTAAAACGTTGGCCACCGTTACCTTCAAGGGTCTGAGCCTCAAACTCACCCCACAATTCATCAGCCGAGTTACGGAGCTCCCAATGGGATTACCATGGGATAAAGAAGAAAGGAAATTAAGCCAACAAGCTAAGAAAGAGTTCTTTCCACCAGAGGAGGAATTCTCAGAAGACAAAAATGGGGTTCGTAGAACCAGTTTACTGCCACCATGGAATGAAGTGAGCCTGCAAATTATGAAGTACATCACCTGCGAAGGCCGTTTTAGCATTGTATACGGGTACCACTTTCGGTTACTCACTGAATTACTGCACCAGATGGAGCTACCTGTAGAAAACAAACTCAGTCTCCCTTACTTTCTACTACAGTCTCTGATTGAGTGTGCAACCAAGCTGAAAGAAGGCATACCAGACCAGGTAGCCCACCATGGACTGATCAAACTCCTTGTGGAGGATGCGCTCCACACATACAAGGTTCCTCTCTCATGGGAAGCCTTCAGGAATTTGACAAAGGATGGGGATATAAAGATGCTAACCGAAGAGCTCGGTTCTTCTAGCAGTGAGGAGAAAGAGTCAGTGGCCGCAGCAAAGAAAGAAAAAGGCCAAAAGACCCCAACCACAGAGCAGAAGAAAAAGCAAGAGAAGAAACAAGACAAAAAGGATGACAAGGAGAAAGATGACACACCCATCTTGACAGCAAGAGAGCAAAGGTTGCAAGGCAGAGTGGACAAGGCTGAGAAGGTCCACATCAGCAAGAGTGCCTCGACAGCGACTGCAACTAAGTCAAAAAGCAAAACCCATGCAGCAAAGCAAACCAAGGCGGCGACACCTGTTTCTACAGGAAAGCCGAAACCGGCTTCTACAGGAAGCCCGAAAATTATTGAAAAAGGGTCTTCTACAGGAAGCCCGAAAATTATTGAAAAAGGGTCTTCTACAGGAAGCCCGAAATTAACTGAAAAAGGGTCTTCTACAGGAAGCCCAAAATTGACTAAAACAGGGTCTTCTACAGGAAGCCCTGAAAAAGTGAAACCCAAGGAGAAGAAAGCTGACATTCGTGAAAGGGAGGCAGCAGCTGTGATGGCCGCCCTCAGCACACCTCCTAAGCCAAAAGAGAAGAGAAAGAGGGAGACCCCTCTATACTTTAAAGCTCGAAGAAGTGTGAGAATAAAGACGGGCAAGCCACAGCCTCCGTCCAACAGCCAAATCACTACAGGGGAAGCCCCTACTTCACCCAGTGAGAGGTCCCCCTCGAAGATATCGATCACCTACGAGAGGGGGAGCCCAAAAACAACTACTTGGAAAGGAAGGTTAGACCAATCGGCTTCAAAAGCCCGGCTCAAGGTCAAGGAAACAAAGAAAAGGGGAGGAGCGGCACCCTCATCACCACCGAGGGCAGAACAGGCAGAGCCACCAAGAGTGGGAAAGAAAGAGCGTATTCTGGAGCCTAGTTCTAGGCCAAGGACAAGGAGCTGGAGCAAAATTGCTCAAGGATGAGCAAATATCTTAGCTGGGGGGTGATGATGAGCCCCAAATTTTGGTAACAATTTGGGCTCATTTGGCCTACTTACGTTGCTCAACCCTTCATTTTTTATCACTTATGCATCATTTCTTAGTATATTCGTGTTATTTGTAGGAAGAAGGGCAGTCATTATGCCTATGTGGCTAATACATGATGATTTCAGGTTTTTTGACATTAAATGGAGCAAAGACCATGCAAATGGAGACAAGGAGACAGCCAAGGTGGCATTGCGGGTTTATAGGGAGGTTGTCCACAGCCTTGAATGACCTCCCTCGTGATCTCCACCCCAACTCTGAGCTCCAACAGTTATCACCACCGAGCTAGAAGGCAACCAATGGATTCTACAGGAACAGCAGTTTACTTTCAGTTGGACAGCCAAGCTCCACTAATTGAGGAGGCCAGCTTGGCCCTCATCACGTATAAATATTAAGGTTGTAGCCTTCGATGAGACTCTTGAACTTTTGTTATATATTTTGGATTACGAGCTGTAGCTCTGTTTTTGCTCTTTGTAAGCCAATTTTGGCATGTTGTTAGACTCATGATTATGATCTTTTAATAAAAGGCAGGCAGATTTGGATTCGATTCTGAGTTCTTAGGGGAGCTATAGCTCTCAGGTTAGGGCCCAACCTGAGAGCAATAGACCTCCTTCTTTTTGTATTGTTACTTGTCTTTCTTTTATCATTGCATTTCTTTCCTTTACATGCACTTGAAAAACACAGTTTGCTGAGTTGATTGTTTCGGTTTTGTTATGTAGGTTAGTTTCATGAATGCAGTTGTTTCAGTAGTTCAGAATTAGCATAGGGAGATTGAAGTTACGTTGAGTTCAAAAAGGTTGAATGCATGCTCACTTTCACCTCTGTTTGGGGACCGGAAGTGTAGACCGTGCCAACTGCCAAAAACACTGTTTTAACATATGCATGCAAGTATTGATGTAATGTTTTCGATTGAAGAATTGTCCATGCGATTATATCTTGAGTAATGACTCTCTGGTTCAGCATCATGCACGAATTCCCTTCAACTTACATTGCTGTTCATTGATTTCTAATAAAACAGTTAGAATAGGTTGGTGAACTTTCGTTTACATGCAAGATAAGGGTGATTTGTTTCGTTTACACTGCACAGCACCACTTCATCGTGTTCTTATCCTTCTGAACCGTGCCTAAGCCACCTACTCATCCTCTGTTCAGCTCATTCGCCTTCCAACCCTTCTATTATCCATGTTGCCTCAACTTTTCGGCCTTCCATTGCCTCTACCCTTCTATCGACCAACCAGCTCTATCCACTCTCTCTCCATCTCATCTCTCTGTCCATAGGTCATCACAAGCTCCTCTTTCATCTTACCCATCCATCCATACAGCTCCTTCACTCCTCCATCACCCAAAACTCCGACTGTAGAACATCCTGTAGAAGTTAGCAGACATCCTGTAGAAATCCCGAGTTTCCTGTAGAATCCCCTGCAGACATCCTATAGAAGCCTGCAAACACGGTTGCCAAGCACTCGAAAGTTGTGGACTTCTGTGGAATGATGTGAGGGATCCCCTGGAACCTCTCAGAGCCCTCCTGACCGTTCCCAAGCCTTCCTTCCCGTTGAACTACCCCTGCACAGTCAAGACCTAGTGAGAAGCACAATCACAATAACTCCACCCACTTGAGCAAAAATACCAAAAACGTGTTCTCTTCAATGGAAGTAGTTTAAATTCATGCATCTCATCTCACTAGAAGTAATGGCATCATTTCTAGAAGTTGCACTCCCACCATTGCATCATAAAGGTTAAGCTAGTAAGATTAGGGTTTACTAGGGTTTCCATGTTTGGTTGGCTTTAAGTTCATTCTTGCAAAGTAGGTTAATTTCCTTTGAGACAGCCTTCGTTCATCATTTAGAAAGCTTCTTCTGAGAACATATAGAAGTTGGCTTGAGCCCTAGCGGACTTGTGCCAGCTGACCAAGTGACAGCTGCGACAAGAGCTAGTACTTGTGCATACAGCACCGTCGCTTCCAAGTTTGTTACGAACTACCGGGTTGATAAAATTAGAGAAGGAAGCTCCATGAGTTGTAGCATTATTGCTACAATACTGGAGCCCACCTTGGTCTTCCGGGGTGATTTGGATTTGGTTGTACCCGCTAAACCCATCCAGGAAAGAGAAGAACTTCTTTCCTGCCAGTCCATCCAACACTTGATCTATGAAAGGTAGAGGGAAATGGTCTTTCTTGGTAGCTTTGTTCAGTTCTCGATAGTCCACATAGATTATCCACTTCCCATTTTTCTTGGGAACCAACACCAGAGGGGACACCCATTCACTATTTGAGATGGGGTAAATGAATGCGGCATCCAACAGTTTTTGCAATTCTTCCTTGACAATGTCCTTAAGGGCTGGATTCATTCTCCTCTGAGGTTGCCTAACCGATTTACAATCCTCTTTGATGTATATGTGATGGGTACAGACCGAGGGATGGACTCCTTTCATCTCCTTATAGCTCCAAGCAAAAGCATCTAGGTGACTGGCCAACAGGCTACACAGCTCCTTTTCCTGGGAAGGAGATAGGGAGGAGCTGATCTTTAACGTTCTCTCAGGGCCGAACTCCACATTCTTAACTCTGGGAGTGACAGGGTTGGTGGCACAAAGGTCCACTAAGGTGCTGGCTTGGGCGTCCTCCACCAATTTCTCTAAGGATAGTGCACTGAAAGGTGGATTCTGGATCAAAGTCTCAATCAATTCATCCTCGGTTGGGGGTCTCTTCTAGTGGTATCTAGGGTGCACAAAGGTGTTGAGTACACCTCATCCTCTTCTCCTTCCTCCAACCACAGTGGTAAGTCATGCTCTAAGGAGGGTTGGGCAGGAGGATATAGGACTAGCTGCTTGGACATAGGACCGTTTTTGATGGTCATGTTTCCTACACGGCAACTGATGTAAGCATCTGCAGTGGCTAACCAAGGCCTTCCCAAAATGAGAGGATATCCAGTAAGCTTTGCCTTGGGTTGCAGAACCAAGAAATCTGCACGGTATTCCCAAGAGTCGACAGAGACCAAGACATCCTCCACAATCCCTTCAGGAGTCACAGTGGAGCGATCTGCTAGTTGCAGTACTGTCGAGGTCTTCCTCAAGGAACCTTGAAGATTGAGTTTGAGCATGGTATCCCTGGTCATCACATTAATGGCAGCCCCCAGATCAATCAAGGTGTGAGGTATGATGGTGCCATTGATGTGGACATCTACTACAAGACTCCCAGGATCTAGGTACTTTGGGCAGATGACTTGTCCTAACATAAGGTCAGACAGTTGTCCTAAGACATTGATGGTTGAAGCATCTCTCTTTCGCCTGCCTGGGTGTTTAAAACACTTTTCCTTAACCAGTTTGTTGTATATTGGCACATCCTTGATGGCTTGGAGAAGTGGTATTTTCACACACAACTGCTTGAGCTCTCCCAGAAGCTCATCCTCCTCTGGGTTGGGTTGTGTGGTGGCTGTTAGTCTCTCAGGAAAGGGTGGAATAGCCTTTGGTTCACTTTCCTGTTTGTCCTCCTCGTCCTCTGGGGGAGGAGGTTGGCGATCCGGAAGAGTCTTTCCAGATCGAAGATTGATCTCCTGGATCTCCACAGCATAAGTAGGACATGATGTTTCCCCAGTGTATACCTGCTGGGCCTGTCTATTGTTGGGGTTTGGGTTCGGTTGAGCAGGCATTTGAGGTTGCCTTGGAGGAGCAGGAGGTAATGGTTGAGGTTGAACTGGTGGTGGAGGCAAAATGGCGGGAGGAGTGTTGTACTGGGGCCTCCACCCCGACTGAGGTGCATTCCACTGAGGCTGTGGCTGGGCATGTGAATGATAAGAATGAGTAGTGGGCTGAGTAGGGTACTAAGGTGGATAAGACCATGGATGAGGAATAGACCAGGAAGGATGAGCAGGGGGACCCCAGGAAGGCATAGGAGTCGATTGGTTGCGGCTGTAATAAGTTTTGGGTACCCCTTGCATCCCCTGCTGGTAAGGTCTAGGTCCTTGTGGCCTCCTTTGGTTGAGGAAATAGAGAGGTTCAGTGGGAGCTTCTGTCCCTTGGTACATAGCTTTAAACCCCGGTAAGGTTGGACATTGATTTGTGGGATGGTCCTCCTCACAAACGAAGCACACTTCAACCGAATGCAATGGGCATTCGTTCTTAGGGTGTCTCCTTGTACATCTAGGGCAGAAGATAGCCAAGACCCTCTCAACTTCTTCCTTCTTCTGCTGGATCCTGAATGTGTCCAGTTGCATGGCGATGGTTTGTCTCACCTCACTCTTAAGATCTTCTAATTGATTTGCAAACTCATGCTTGGAGAAAGGAATACCAGCTGAGAGAGGGTTTCCTCTACCTCGTTTCCGGGCTGCCCTAGAGTGGTTTCTGAACACAGTCTTGATGTCCTCATAAGGCAGCTGGTAAATATCTCCCCCAGCTAACATGTGAAGGGTATCTAAAAGGTCTTCAGGGACTCCTCGGAGCAGGACCAACTTGAGGGATTCAGGGTCAAGTGTGCACCTGGCCCGCTTATAGCTAAGTTGGAACCTCTCCTCATAATCCTCTAAGGACTCATCATTTCCCATGGTCATCCGAAAGATTTCTCCCTTGGTTTCCTTGGACCTACAGTAGTCCCGGTACTTGGTATTGAAAGCTTGCTGCATCTGAGCCCAAGTGGTGATACTATTCCCAGGTAAGCCCATGAACCAGCGTAATGCTGCATCCTTAAGAGTGGAAGGGAAGAGTTTCAGCTTCTGCTCATCTTCAGTATAGTCATAGGTTCTACAAAGGACAACAAACTCAAACAGGAAGGTATCAGGATCTTCAGTAGTCAGTCCATGGAAGTGAGGCAGAGCGGAGGGACTAATGTTTTTCATTTTCATGTCTCCATTGGTTTCTCGGATGGGGAAGGCACCTTCTATTCTCTCATCTTCTCCTCTATTGTCAGCCATAGCTTCAGATGGGATGGTCTCTAATTCTTTTTCTGCTATAGGATCTTCGTATATCTCAGGAGGTTCACCTATAGGTTCTTCTGGATCACTGTCACCGAAGAAGAGAGAAGGGTGACTCAGTGATGTGGTGGGGGTGTTGGGTAGGAATTTGCCTATTTTATCTCGATTCCTACGAGGCATGAAATGGAAATACTTTTTGATTGCTTTTGTTTTTTTCTCTTTGGTACCTGCAAAACTGAAACAGATTGATCTACAACTAACTATCTTGCTGAAATAAAAATGCAGAATTGAAATGAAAGCAGGAAAGGACTAATCTATTTTGCTCAAATGAAATTGCAGGAATGGAAATGATAGTCTACGCTTGCAGAATTGAAAGGCTAATTTATGCTTGCAAAATTGAAATTGCGGATTTGAAATGTTAATCTATGAAAGCAGGAAATGTCTATGCTACTTTTGCAGAATGGAAATGAAATAAACTACTTGGCTGAAGGCAAGAGTAAGAAAATAGAAGAAAAGCAACAACTAATACTCTGACGCTTCCCCGGCAACAGCGCCAAAAAGATGGTGAGCTCCAGTATTGTAGCAATAATGCTACAACTCCTGGAGCTTCCTTCTATAATTTTATCAACCCGGTAGTTCGTAACAAACTTGGAAGCGACGGTGCTGTATGCACAAGTACTAGCTCTTGTCGCAGCTGTCACTTGGTCAGCTGGCACAAGTCCGCTAGGGCTCAAGCCAACTTCTATATGTTCTCAGAAGAAGCTTTCTAAATGATGAACGAAGGCTATCTCAAAGGAAATTAACCTACTTTGCAAGAATGAACTGAAAGCCAACCAAACATGGAAACCCTAGTAAACCCTAATCTGACTAGCTTAATCCTTATGATGCAATGGTGGGAATGCAACTCCTAGAAATGATGTCATTACTTCTAGTGAGATGATATGCATGAATTTAAACTACTTCCATTGAAGAGAACACGTTTTGGTATTTTTGCTCAAGTGGGTGGAGTTATTGTGATTGTGCTTCTTACTGGGTCTTGACTGTGCAGGGGTAGTTCGAAGGGAAGGAAGGCTTGGGAAAGGTCAGGAGGGCTCTGAGAGGTTCCAGGGGATCCCTCACATCATTCCACAGAAGCCCACAACGTTCAGGTGCTTGGCAACCGTGTTTGCAGGCTTCTACAGGATGTCTGCAGGGGATCCTACAGGAAACTCGGGATTTCTACAGGAAGTCTGCTAACTTCTACAGGATGTCCTACAGTCGGAGTTTTGGGTGATGGAGGAGTGAAGAAGCTATATGGGTGGATAAGTAAGATGAAAGAGGAGCTTGAGATGGCCTATGGACAGAGAGATGAGATGGAGAGAGAGTGGATAGAGTTGGTTGGTCGATAGAAGGGTAGAGGCAATGGAAGGCCGAAAAGTTGAGGCAACGTGGATAATAGAAGGGTTGGAAGGCAAATGAGCTGAACAGAGGATGAGTAGGTGGCTTAGGCACGGTTCAGAAGGATAAGAACACGATGAAGTGGTGCTGTGCAGTGTAAACGAAACAAATCACCCTTATCTTGCATGTGAACGAAAGTTCACCAACCTATTCTAACTGTTTTATTAGGAATCAAAGAACAACAATGTAAGTTGAAGGGAATTCGTGCATGATGCTGAACCAAAGAGTCATTACTCAAGATATAATCGTATGGACAATTCTGTAACTGAAAACATTACATCAATACTTGCATGCATGTGTTAAAACAGTGTTTTTGGCAGTTGGCACGGTCTACACTTCCGGTCCCCAAACAGAGGTGAAAGTGAGCATGCATTCAACTTTTTTGAACTCAACGTAACTTCAACCTCCCTACGCTACTTCTGAACTACTGAAACAACTGCATTCATGAAACTAACCTACATAACAAAACTGAAACAATCAACTCAGCAAACTGTGTTTTTCAAGTGCATGTAAAGGAAAGAAATGCAATGATAAAAGAAAGACAAATAACAATACAAAGGAAAGGAGGTCTATTGCTCTCAGGTTGGGCCCTAACCTGAGAGCTATAGCTCCCCTAAGAACTCAGAATCGAATCCAAATCTGCCTGCCTTTTATTAAGAGATCATAATCATGAGTCTAACAACATGCCAAAATTGGCTTACAAAGAGCAAAAACAGAGCTACAACTCGTAATCCAAAATCTATAACAAAAGTTCAAGAGTCTCATCGAAGGCTACAGCCTTATTATTTATACATGATGAGGGCCAAGATGGCCTCCCCAATTAGTGGAGCTCGACTGTCCAACTGAAAGTAAACTGTTGTTCCTGTAGAATCCGTTGGCTGCCTTCTAGCTCGGTGGTGATAGCTGTTGGAGCTCGGAGTTGGGGTGGAGATCACGAGGAAGGTCATTCAAGGCTGTGGACAACCTCCCTATAAACCCGCAATGCCACCTTGGGTGTCTTCTTGTCTCCATTTGCGTGGTCTTTGCTCCATTTAATGTCAAAAAACCTGAAATCATCATGTATTAGCCACATAGGCATAATGACTGCCCTTCTTCCTACAAATAACACGAATATACTAAGAAATGATGCATAAGTGATAAAAAATGAAGGGTTGAGCAAGGTAAGTAGGCCAAATGAACCCAAATTGTTACCAAAATTTGGGGCTCATCACTTGCCATACATGTTCAACAGTTAATGTTTTTACCACATTAAGGATAAACATTTTAATTAATCAATTTGTATGTTAAGAAAATTTGTATATATGTAATAGGCGAATTTGAAATATTATCACATTAAGAATTAAATTTTTTGTTCATAGTTATATTAATTTTGCATCATTGGAATAAAGTTCGCTTTGCACTTCCATTTTTCGCACACACTCCGTCCTTCGCACATCTTTCATTCCATATAGTCCCATCAGAGTTGCCTCATAGCGAAATTAATTACGCGTCCACAGAATAAAGTTCTCTCTGCATCCCTATTCTCCCGCACATACTTTTTCCATTGCACACCCTTCATTCCGCACAGATTTATAGCTCTATGCAACTTCTCTCCTACACAACTGAATCTGTAAAAATCTTAAATGAAAAATAGTTTAAAATTAATTTCATCCTTACGGAATAGAGTTCCCTATGCACCCCTCTGCACATACCCGACCTCCACACATAGAAGCTTCGTACAATGAAACATAATAATATCTATTCGATTTTTTTCATAGTTAAATTAATTATGTGTTAAAGGAATAAAGTTCTTTTTGCACACCCGTTCTCCAAGAGCTACCCCATCCTCTACACTTCCTTTAGAATGTGAATTTTTTCATTGTGTGGATAACGAAAACGAAATCAAAACTTTTATTGTACAAAACACAAACCGAAACAACCCTACCTTAATCAATCTGTATATTAAGAAAATTTGTACATATGTAATAGGAAAATGTTAAATTTTGTTACATTACAAATTAAAGTTTTTGTTCATAGTTAAATTAATTACACATCCACGAAACAAAGTTCTCTCTGCACCCCCATTCTCTTGCACATACCCCATCCTCCACACATCCTTCATTCCATACAGATTCATAGTTCTATGCAACTTCTCTCCCGCACAGTTAAATCTATAAAAGTTTTATATGGAAAATAGTTTGAAATTAATTTCGTCCATACGAAATAAAGTTCCCTCTGCACCCTCGTAATCCTACTCATACCTCATACTCTGCACAGTAAAAGCTCCGCACAAGGAAAGCTTCACACAAGAAAAATCAGAACATTGAAACATAATAATATTAATTCGAGATTTGTTCATAGTTACATTAATTACGCATCGACAGAATAAAGTTCCCTCTATACTCTCATTCTCCTACACATACCCCATCCTCTACATGTCCTTTATTCTGCACAAATTCATAGCTCTATGCAACTGCTCTCCCGCACAATTAAATTTCTAAAGGATTTTAAAATTATTTTTTTCCCTACGGACTAAAGTGCCCTCTACACCCCCATTCTCCTGCACATACCCTGTCCTCCACACACTAAAGATCTGCATAAGGAAACATAATAATATTAATTGGAGTTTTGTACAACATGCCCCTACCTATGCAAAGAACCTGCAACAATTTCAATTCTGACATCATTGGGTAGAATAGTAATATAACAATGTGAGTGTCAGAGTACTCACCAGCGTAATGGTCACTCAGAAAATTAGTTTTTTCTTTTTAAAATGAATTGTGAGGCACTGACCAAATACCAAAAATAAAACACCCTCCACTAGGAGAATTATGTCCCATCAGAGCTCCTTCAACGGATCAAAAATTAGAAATATGATATACAAAAAATTAAAAAAATATTTTTAAATTTATGAAAAAATAGAAATATTAAACATTTTCCCAAAACATTAGTTAAAATTACAAAAATACAACAAAATAATATAACATGTCAATACATTTTGATCATAAAATGGACATTATAATCCTTCCCCGAACAAAAAAATAATTAATTTAATTTTATAAATCATATAATTAAATTAAATTATTTATCATAAAATATATAATAATTAATAATATAATAAAATTCCAAACAAGTATCATTATTCCATAACCTTGAGGTATATCAGTAGTCCAATGAATTCAAAGTGTATCATAATAAACCTTGAAATATCATTGCACGAGAGAACTCTAGCCAAAAAATTATTTTAATAAATTTATTATTTAACACAATAAACCTGCACGTATTATTGCATGAACAAATCAGGGGAAAAGAATCTCCCGTTACCATACTTTTAATTTTATATTATTCAATAACATATAATAATTTAAAGAACATATAATAAGTGGATTTACAAGAGAAAGATGAAATGGAAAAAGTTATATCTGCAAATGGGTCACTTTCATCAACTTTTTTATTTATAATCAACTTTTTGATGGGTCACTTTCATCACGTGGAAATGAATGTTGACATATTATTGCCATGTACCAAATTACAACCACGAACTGCCATTACTTTAAACTTTAACATTATCCAATACCTACCAGAACTTCCTTTCCTCGGTATGAATTCCAGCTGCGTATGGATTCATACTAAATAAAAAAAATACACACATAATTTTACTGGTGTTTTTGAGTAATTTTTTTTGTCTGTCAAATTTAAAATTGGATAGCAATTTTTTGAAATCCTGAGTTTCAATGATGTAATTTGCAAAATATCAGTAATATAAAGTTTTTCATGATATGAAATTTTAACAATAATTATGACCATTCATTTCATCATAATTCTAAAGTTATAATTTTGAGAAATTTATTTGGGTAATTTATTTTAATTTTAGATATATCAAATTTTTCAAGGTGTAAATTTTTTCTGAAATTTTGCACTTAAAAAATGGTTTAAATTTTGGAAAATTTGATATTTCTAGGCACTTGGTACATTAAAATAAATATATACTAATTTACATAAAATAAAATAAACATATATATATATATATATTGAATAAATATATACTAATTTACATAAAATAAAATAAACATATATATATATATTCACTCATCTTCAAATAATTTTTTGAGGAGTAATTTTTAAAATAATGATTTTTGGGTGCTTTCATATAATGCAAATATATTTATAAATTTTAAAATAAAATAAATAAAAATATAACATAAAAACAAAAGCTAAATAATTATATATTATTTAATAAAAAAAATTATAATAAATCCATTAACTTTAAGTTTACTATTTGTCATGGATGAGATTTGTGTGATAACATGGAGCTAGTTAACACTTTTTAGTGAAAGGAGGACACGTTTTGGTGAAAAGAGGATACTAGATGAGATTTGGGTGATAACATGGAGCTAGTTAACACTTTTTAGTGAAAGGAGGACACGTTTTGGTGAAAAAAGGATGCTAAATGGAGCAATTTTTAAGCCCTATAACCCCGTTAGGAGCTTGATCTAGCCCTAAAGCTCGATCGAACCTTAAAGTTGGAAATTTTAAAATTTATGTAAATATTAATAATGATATGCAAACTTTAAAATTGTAAGTATTTGATAGTTAAAAAAACTAAACTAAACTAAATTTAATTACTAATTATATTTGAATAGGTAATTAACAATAGTGTGGATTAATTTCTCATTATATTTCTAGCATTTTGATGTATAGATTTGAAAATAGATTCTATCTCTCTTGCAAATGAAATTGTAATATTAGTAACTTGAAAATTAGTTTTTAATATGATTTAAATTTTCAATGTTATAATTTAAATAATAAATTTATTATAAATATAATTTAAATAATTAATTAATTAAACATAAGAAAATTTATCAATTTGATTTTAATAAGTATTATAATTTTTTATTAAGTGTAACTCAAAAATGTGAATTTGACTATGAAAGAGTAATCGAACTCGCTGTTAGGAGGGCGACGACTGAGAGAGGAGTAGGGTTTCTGCAAAAACCTGCAACGGCAGATCTGAGCAGAACGTTGCACCACTGTCTTACAAGCATTAGTCTGACAGGCTGTACCCGTCAAGCAATAGAGTAAGCAGCATGAATAACCCCCGGGGGGGACGATGTGCCTCCCCCAAGAGATGAAGATCCTTCACGGCGGCGAGAGAATGAACCCAAGAAAGCTGAAATACCTGCAGACAAGGAAGAAGCAGTACCCGAAGATACACAAACAAGGAACAGAGAACACCCCAGATCACTTCGAGCACCTGTCGACCGGTTGCTGCTGAACGCCCAAAGATAGAGATACCGAGTCAACGAATCAATGAAAGGATCCAGTACATGAGAGATCACGCACTAATCGGCAAATTCATAGGGATGTGGCCAACAGAAAAAGCACTGCATGGCTGGATCGCGGCTAAATGGAAGCCGAAAGGACACATCACGCTGCAGCTAGGACCTAAAGGGTTCTTCACGGCCATATTCAACTGCATAGAGGACAAAAACAGGGTAATAGATGGAGGGCCTTACTTCTTTAACGCAGCGGGTCTTTTCCTGAGAGGATGGGTGGAGCGGTTCAATCCAGACAAAGAGGATCTCAGTTGGGCGCCAGTCTGGATCCATCTGTATTCTCTGCCTACAGAGTACTGGGACGAGGAGACCTTACAGGTCATAGGAAATGGGCTTGGTGAATATGTCAAAACTGCTGAGGAGACAAAACTTCAAAGGTACACATCCTACGCCCGGATCTGCGTATACATGCACCTCGATAAGCCTCTCCCGGACACGGTAAGTATCTTTCATGATGATATAGAATGGGTCCAGCTAGTTGATTATGAACATGTGTCGTTCCGGTGCAGAAGATGCCATACTCTGGGTCATCTGTTTCGAGACTGTCCTTTAACTCAAAAACCCCTGAATAATTCTGAATCGAATGAGACGGATCAGAAAGGCTTCACAAAAGTAGTTAATAGAAGGAGAAACAACAAAAGATCCACTTCAAACCCTAAGAAACCACAAGCTAATACCTCACGGCCTTCCACGAGCAACACTTTTGAAGTGTTAGCCCAGCAAGATGCCCACAACTCGGAGAACCTTACCTCAGTCAAGGAGGTCCAGGCAACGAACATGCAATCTCCAGAATCTGATCCCAAGAAAAGCCTGAAAGAAACATTAACCACAAATCCGTCCTCATCATATAAAAGCACAAAGCTCAAGTGGTCCTATCAAGTTATGGAGGAAGATAATGGGTATACCGAACATGCAAAGGATACAGAAACAACAGAAGGAATAAGCGAAATACAGCATATGGAAGAAGAACAGGACAACATAGATATTGGGGATTTGGACATCCAGGGCCTGGAACAAGCATGCGATGCACAGATGTATGACAAAATTCTTGAGAAGCAGTTGAAGATTCTGGAAGCAATCCTATCCATATCTCAAAGACAAAAATCACTGGGCATCCAAACAGTAATTCCTTGGGACGAGAAAAATATCAGTAAAGAGTTCAAAAAACGAGGAAGGAAAATGGACCTTCAGCGCACCATACGCATTGGGGAAATGCTTGTGGGATCAGGGAGGTATTCCAAGCTCACGAAGTACTACGACTCTCTCCCTAACCTTCAATCATGAAGCTCATCTCTTGGAACATCAGGGGGCTCAATAGCCCGGGAAAAAGTAGATTAATCAAAAATATGATAAAGCAAGAAAAACCACAAATACTCTTCCTGCAGGAAACCAAATGCAATTCCATCTCTTTAGATAGAATAGCAGCAAAAGTTTGGCCTGGTAGTCAAGTTGTAGCAATAGATGCATCCGGCGCCTCCGGAGGCTTAGCAATTTTATGGGATTTTCACACCATTGAGCTCAATAATATTCATGCCAACAAGAATTTCCTCCAAGTGACATTCCATATCACAGGAACCAATATTCATGGGCTATTAACTAATGTCTATTTTCCCCAGGAGACAGGGAATAAAATCAAACTCCTGAACACACTCTCTGTGATCAATGCAGACAGGGCTCATCCATTATGGATAAATGGGGGGGATTTCAATATGATCACCAAGATGGAAGAAAAGCGAGGAGGAAGGAATAATTTGGATACGGAGAGCAACAACTTCAAAGATTACATCCAAGGAAATTGGCTTATCGACCTGCCGTTCAATAATGGCCTTCACACCTGGAATAACAAAAGAACTGGAACCCAACAAATTGCGTCCCGCCTGGACAGATTCCTTATCTCAGACAACGCAATCCATCTGGGAGGCGACCTCTCAGCTTCAATACTACCATTCTCCGGTTCAGACCATTGGCCAATCTCCCTTCATTGGTCTCGACCTGGCAATACAAGTCGTAAGCCTTTCCGATTCGAGTCATTTTGGATGACTCATCCGGATTTTAAAAATTTGGTCACCACGGAATGGACCTACTATAATCCGCCAAGGGGTACAAAAATGATGCAATTCCAACAGAAGCTTAAACACCTCAAAAGTAGAATAAAGCAATGGAATCACTCTACGTTCGGCAACATATTCCAGGCTCAGGCAGCACTAGATCAAGACATGAAGCAGTTACAGCAATGAATTATCACAGAGGGTAGAACAGAGGAATATGTGAAACAGGAAAGGGCTCTTGAAGCACAAATCTCAGAAAGAGCCAAACAGGAGGAATTGCTCTGGAGGCAAAAATCTCGTATCAGGTGGCTAAAAGAGGGGGAAAAAACACAAAGTTCTTTCATCGAACGACTATCCAGCGCAGAATGAGCAATAACATTACCCACATTCAAACTGAGCAGGGGACAAGAGTAGAAAACCATGAAGACATTGAATTAGAACTACTCAACTACTTTAAGCAAGCCCATCAAGAACCACAGGGTAACAGATCGCAAGCAATAGATAAAATTACAAGGAGTATACTGAAAGTCATTACGGAGGAGCAAAATCAACTTCTACTCAAGCCGATCGACCTACAGGAGGTGGAAAATGCAGTGCTTCAGCTGAAAGAAGGAAAGGCGCCAGGTCCTGATGGGTTCACTTCCAACTTCTTTCATAATTTTTGGGACCTAATTAAAATGGATGTCTGGCAGGTTGTCGAGGAATCAAGATCTATGCGATGGATGCTGCCGGCTATGAATGCCACATTCATAGCGCTGATACCAAAAGAGGCTCAGTCTAATACCCCAGACAAATTTCGGCCCATTGCCTTGTGCAATGTCATCTACAAGATCGTCTCAAAAATTGTAGCAACAAGACTCAAGCCGCTATTACCATTTCTCATATCACCTGAGCAGTCGGGATATGTCGAAGGCCGGCAGATCACGGATGGTATAATCCTTACTCATGAAATCATTCATTCTCTGAAAAGCTCCAGGAAACCAGGTATGCTCCTCAAAATCGACCTCTCAAAAGCATTTGACAGCTTAAGTTGGGAATACATTCAGAAAATCCTTGTTGCTTTTGGCTTCTCCCTAACCTGGACTCACTGGGTAATGAATCTCATTTCTTCCTCTTTTTTCTCAATCTTGATCAATGGAATTCCATCCTCCCCTTTTCAACCTTCTCGGGGAATCAGACAGGGAGACCCGCTTTCCCCTTTCCTCTTTGTGATAATGGCAGAAGGTCTAGGACGCTGTATTAAAGATGCTTTATCTTCCCGGAAACTCAAAGGTCTGACTTTTCCAAACTCTCCCACCTTCACCCACCAGCAATTTGTGGACGACAATATGCTTTTCGGTCATCCTTCAGTTCAGGAAGCTCGTCAATTCAATTCATTATTGTCTAATTTTTCTGAAGCCTCGGGAGCAAAAATAAATAAAATCAAGTCCCAGATTTTCTTTTTTCACACGCCTGCTGTCACCCAAGCATCTATAGCTCGAATCCTTGGATTCTCAGTTGCCACTCTTCCCTCCAAGTACCTGGGAGCCCCTTTAACTGATGCCGCGTTGAAACATTCCTCATGGAAACTGCTCTTAGAAAATTTAGAGGCACGCCTATCTTCCTGGACTCATAGATCCCTCAACTTAGCTAGCCGTCTCATCCTGATAAAGTCTGTCCTCCAATCCATGCCTCTGTACCTATTCTCTATCCTGGCGGCACCCAAATGGGTTCTCAAGGAAATCAAATGTCTACAGAGATCCTTCCTGTGGGGTAATACAACTCAAAAACGCAAATGGGCCTTGGTCAAATGGGATTCTGTCTGTCTTCCAAAAGCTGCAGGAGGAACGGGTCTGCGCGATCCCTACCAAAGCAACATGGTGATGGGAGCTCGCATTTGGTGGAAGTGGCTCACTGTACCGTCCACTCCTTGGGCCAGGCTTTGGAATGCCAAATATGCCAACAGTCGACCAACAGAAGAATTAATCCGAATTTCAGAAGTTAAGACAGGTTCACTAATATGGAATGCAGCCAAGCAACATAGACTCTTAATACAACAACATAGCTTCTGGGAAGTGAAAAATGGAAACTCAGCACGTTTTTGGGAGGACTCATGGCAGCAACAACCCAAATTAAAGGACTTACTACTACCCCATCAAATCCCAGAACAGATCCTGCAAATGTCAAGCACAGTCAAGCAATTCTGGAACCCATCCACCATGCAAGGAAACAGGCAATGGAACAATGCGGAAAGCATATTAAGCCAAGGAACGGAATTAGCAAAGAAGACCCTAGAAACAGAACTATCAAAAAGAAGAATACAATATTCAGAGGCGATGGATGTGCTTAGGTGGGGATATGAAGAGAAAGGAACCTACTCTACAAAGGAGGCTTATCACATCATCATGCAGGAGCACATTGTTAAGGACCCTCTTTGGCAGAGAATTTGGGACCCCAAAATCTGGCCGAAAATCTCCACCTTTCTATGGCTTCTATGTCACAATAGAATCCTAACATGGGACAACCTCAGAAAGAGAAACTTCCATGGTCCCTCCTACTGCTCCAACTGTAAGAAAGAGGAGGAGACCGCTCAGCACATTATGAACTCCTGCTCGCTAGCGCACAAACTCTGGGAAAAGATCAGCTTCAGGTGTCAAAAGGATGGGAGGACTTCAGAAGATATTATCGACAATATTCGAAACTGGGATCAGAGTCCGTTCAAAAGCAAGCTTCTAAACTCCCTTTGGAAGCTAATACCGGGATTTCTTATGTGGACATTATGGAAGGAGAGGAATCAGCGCATCTTCAAAAATCAATCTATGACTGAGGAATCCCTGTGGATCACAATATGTCAAAACATAAGGGAGACCTTACTTCTACAAACTTGGTATGAGGAGGACTTCCCCTCAACCCCACAGGAGCAAACCATATGGACAAACTGGAATATACAGTGGGATCAAGCACTGATAATCAAGGAAAAAACTTCAGTCAAAAAAATCATACCGAATAAATGGACACCTCCTCCCCGTCATATGTTCCAACTAAATTTTGACGGTGCCTCTAAAGGGAATCCAGGTAAGGCTGGATTTGGGGGAATAATCAGAAATCATGCAGGTATACCATGCCAAATCTACCTAGGCTCAATTGGGTGGGATACCAACAACTCTGCAGAATTAGAAGGATTATGGCAGGGCCTTCTCCTAGCTCATAATCATGGATTCTTTCCACTTGTTATCGAAGGAGACTCGCAGATACTTATCAGCATGGTCACCAAAATCCTACAAGGATCCTCCTCTAGCAAGGTAAGCAACAGTTGGAGGCTAGCAAGTCAATTACATCTAATTGAAACTTGGCTCTCTACCCACAGGGCAGTCAATTTCAGACATATTCGACGAGAAGGGAACAAAGTAGCAGACCTCCTGGCGAACATAGGAGTTGAAAGCAGAAAGGCTCTACATACAGATTCTCTCTCTTTGCCAGCTAGTGAAAAACAAATTGGGGAGTATAAGGAACTGGTCAAAAATGAAATGATCCAGGAGAAAGAAACGCACCCGGATGTGGGTGTTTTCCAAGATAATTAATGGGCTCATTAAATTTCGCCGGCACAAGGACTAGCCAGGTGATGGATGGGGTCCGGATCAAGGCTTACAACAGCTCTGATATCTGTCCTGCATGCAGATGGAAATAAAGAACTCCTCAGACTGCGAGAATGATATCAGAATGGCGCCCCCTGCTCCCATTGTTCGTCCCCCGATCTGCAGCTCATGTCCGCTGCAAGCAAAGTTGGCTGGTAGTAGAACAGCCATTGGAAAACGTTGTTGGCACTTCAGCTGCATAGACTTGGGAAATGGCCTCCATTTCTCCCACTCCATGCTTTTCCCTCTAAATTCTCCTCAAAAACTTCGTTTCTGCAATCAATCCCCATCCCCTGCTAATTCTCCTGCTGATTTGCTTCCGGTTCTCACCAGGATGGTTAGGGAGCGTATGAGGAGTCGTTATGGAGGTTCTCGAGGAGGCAAAGCGAGACCTCGAACTGAGCGAAGCTCGACTCCCCCTTCCTCTCCACAGAATCAGGAAGATGAGCCTTAACCCAGACCTCGGCTCAGACATTATTCTTATGCAAGCAGAAGGCGAGGGCGAGGAATGGCGTCAAGGGACTCGCACAGAGATGCTGGGCTCCATTCTATAATTTCACAGCAGCGTCCTGGCTCTACCTCTCACGCCACCCATTTCAGGTTCCATAGTCGGCTGAACAAACCCACTATCACTGCCAAGGTAACCGTCGTCTTCACTGAAGAAGAAAGGTCGGATAGCGATCAAGGGACAAGTTCTGAGGAGCATTCTCCGGACATGAGTGACCAAGATCTAAGTGATACGTAGGGGGAAAATTCAAGGGAAGCTAGTCAGGAAACCAAGCTTCGGAGACTGTATGGTGATGATGAGCATGCAGACGACTCTCAACGGGCGGGTGGCAGCTCTACAGGCGTGGCTTTAACGGTGGAGTGCGCTAGCAGCACAAGAGACACTCAGAAGGTAGAGGGGCCTACAGGCGATGCTGAGAAGAGAGCAGTGGAAAACACGGAAGATGATTGGGAACTGTATGCGTGTCCCGTGGTCGAGGAACCTCCTGAGGAGGAGCCAAACAACTGAAGCCTTCTGGCATCTGCAGCCACACATGAACCAAATCGGCTTAAGGCAGATCACGGGTTGGTCCAATCGCTTGATATTTTTGCGTATGATTAGCAGTTTAGTAGTTCTGTTAGTTTGCTGTTATGTCCAGTATAGTTGAGAAGCACCATCTTGCTGAGTCACATGGTTGAATTTTGCTATCTGTTATGTCAGTACAAAGTAAAATGGTAACTGTTTTTGTAAACTCAACCTGGTTTCCCCAATCTGGGGCAGTTTCAACTGTTTCAATGAACACCAGAAACAGAGTTTGAGGCGGAGCTATGGTGTATTATATTTTTACTTTTTTAATAGAATTAGTCTTACCTAGAAAGAAAAAAATGTGAATTTGACTATGCTCGAAATGTATATTTTATCAAATTCACTAAAAAATTAATAAACATTATTCCCTTGGTCATAATCGTATCTATTAAAATCACACACACACACACACATATAATATAGTAACATCCACTTGTTCAGGGAAAAAATGAATACAGTAATAATTAACGTAGTTGTAATAGTTGTAAGTTTTAATTAATATAGTTGGTAATGGATGCAATGGTATATGTGGTTATAAATCTCTCCCAACCTATAAAATGTGATTGCACTCAATTTTGTCCTCAATCTACACAAAGGCGAAGTACATATATAAATTTGTACTCCTAATTATTTTTAAAATAGTAAAATTATAAAATTTAATTTAATTTAGTTTGTTGTTTTATTTATTTATTATAATTTGATTTATTTTTACTGAAAATTTCTACATCAAAAAATTATATGATGAATAAGTAAAAATAAGTTATATTTAAAATCAAAACAATAACTAATTTATCATTTAAAATATTTTATAGAAATTTATCTATATATTATTATAATTATTTTCTTAATAAAATAAAATAAAATTTATAAAATTAGAGTTTAGAATAATTTGAATATTTATAAAAAAATATTAATGGAATAAATAAATTTTATAATTCACTTAAAGTATTGAGAGGCTTCATTTCTATTTTCTTTTTTTAGATAATTATGATAGTTCCATGGAGCTTTTGTTTAACCCGATGAGGATTTCTTGAACCCATATAAAATTTGAATTTTAAACACTTGATCGAGTGTTTTAAGCATGGAGGGCTTAAAAAATTGAGTTTTAGCTCCTCTTAGCTCCTATTTTGTAGATTTCCTTGCAACACCATTTAGTACCTTAGCAAAGCTAGGGAAACAATTGTCCTTAGGTGGTTGAGTTGATCATGTTGAATTTCCGATGGCATATGAGTTTGACATTTTCAAATTCATATGATATTTTTCATCTAATTTTTTTTAAACAAAATGTTTGATTTTTTTTTTAACAATTTTAAAGAAGTTGAATAAAAAATCAATATCATAAAATATACACAACTAAAAAATGTAAAAAAATACCACTACCTTCGTTTACAAGTCCTCTTCAAAAGGGTATTTTTGGTTTTTCACTTTATTTAAATAGTTGAAAAACACCTTAGGTGAACATGTGTCTGCAAAATGCAATTAAAATATTACTTCACCAACTTAGAAAAATAATAACAAAATATATAATTTTGCATTAAAAAAAATAGATTTTTAATATGAAAATGCATACCTCTTAAGATTTGTAAAAATTTGCAAGGACAAGCATTCCATTTAATGGAAAATTGACATATTATACAATACTAAATATTTTTGCAAAAAATATCATTAAGACAACAACATAATTCTCTACAATTTTTCTTTTTAATCCAAATCAAAATTTATAGTGCTTATATGAATTTTGAGGGCTTCAATTCGATAAAAGAGGAAAAACTTGAAATTGCATGGCCACATTTGTCCCAAAAATGTAACCCATCTTCATGTTTTCACCCATTTTACTTCTAAAAAAATCCTTAAAAATTGCAACTTTATAAAAATTCTAAAAACTATTAAAACCTCAAGTAAAAATACTATTTGTTATTAATAAGAGAAAAAAATTTCACCTCTAAAGTTCAACTCTATTAAAAAAAATCCATAAACTTCTAATTGGATGTCTATAAATAAATAAATAAATAATCTATAAACTTTTAAAACCTCAATTGACAATTAGATCTTACTTAAAAACTTAATAACATGTTTTTGAAATTATCCATTAAAATTTTATGTTAACTTAAGTTTTGGGATTTTATGCTTTCAAGTGAAGTCCTAAAACCTTGAACGATCTCGTTCAAGATCTTGATGGTTTAATTGTATATCGTTCAAGGCCTTGAGGGTTCGTTTATGCATACATTTATAGATTCACTTTAGTAGATGTTTAATTGTATATTTTTATTATTATTTTGGTAAGTGACTTTGAACAAGGTTATAAGGGTCGTAATAAATAATCTATAAACTTTTTAAACCTCAATTGACAATTAGATCTTAGTTAAAAACTTAATAATATGTTTTTGAAATTATCCATTAAAATTTTATGTTAACTTAAGTTTTGGGATTTTATGCTTTCAAGTGAAGTCCTAAAACCTTTGAACGATCTCGTTCAAGATCTTGATGGTTTAATTGTAGATCGTTCAAGGTCTTGAGGGTTCGTTTATGTATACATTTATAGATTCACTTTAGTAGATGTTTAATTGTATATTTTTATTATTATTTTGGTAAGTGACTTTGAACAAGGTTATAAGGGTCGTCAAGATTATTTTTATCTTATACACACATTTATAGTCTTTTTATTCTATGCACACATTTATAGATTCACTTTAGTAGATGTTTAATTTTATAATTTTATTATTATTTTAGATGTTTAATTGTATATTTTTATTATTTGTTTTAAGTGATTGATAATTTTAGGGGTTAATTTAATTTTAAAAAGGGTTAATGAATTAAAAGAAAATTAGTGCATTAACTAATAAATATGTGGTTAGTGAAAGAAGTTTTTTAGCTTATAACTTTGTATAAATTTTTACTATCTATCTAGTAGTTATTGATAATTAAATTAAAATTCTAAAAGTTTTATTTCAAAATAAACATCTTATTTACTATGAATTTTGATATTGGATAATCTAATATTGGTTTTCTATAATTATGATAACTATATAAAACAATCAAACTGTTCACGGACTTAGAATAGAGAGTGACAAGGTGTTTTGTTATGACACTCTATAGTGTAAAAATCACCCAGTTAAAATTTTATGGGAAAAAATCTAGCCATACGAAAGGCTTTGGTGATCACAAAGTGATTTTAATGATAAATAGTGAAATCATCTCAAGTCTCTCATAAACTAGAAAACAAAAACTATATATAATACTTGAATTTAACAACAACAAAAACAAAAACAAAACTTTACATTTAAATTAGATTTATGACATAAAAATAAAACCAATTGATTTAATTATTAAAATTTACTTTAAATCAATTTAATATGTTATTGATATGTATTATTTAATAGATAATTGAATTAAGTTGGAAATGGAAGACTTGCATGAAACTGAGAAAGAGCAGATGGACATGACCATTCAGCTGTCAAAGTAGAGGAAGGCAGCCTAGAGTTGCCCATGTGGGAAGAACATGGTTGTACCGATTGTCTCAGCTTGCTGCATCTGGACAATGTGCATTTTTCCAGGTATGTTCATATATATATCACAGTTGATTTGTTTAAGGTTGAGTATTCATGAATTTACAAGTTTAAATTTGATGCAAATATTGGAGGGTGAAAGTTAATGGTGGGATCAAAAATGTTTTAAGGAGTTCACGTTTAAAAGTTTTATTACAATCGGGGGTAACAATCTCTACATTTTGATAAAAAAATATTTATATAATGAAAAAAATATTATAAAATTAACTAAATTTAATTAATAAAAATGAATTTAAAATGTGAAATTATAATTATTATTAAGTGGATAAATATGTTTATTTTTAAAAAGTTTTTATAATTTTAATTTAATTATTAATCATTATTAAGTGGATAATGGAAATTTAATTTTTTTTAGAAGATTTTAAAATATTCTTATATTAGTCATATATCAAAAGTTAAAATTTATCTCAAAAGTAGTTATACTCTTTCCATATTTTAAGTTAAACGGTGTTTATTTTAGAATGAAGCTTTCACAATTTTAATTTAATTAGCAATATTTGTTAGGTGGATGGTAAATATTTAATCTCTACAAAATATTTCAGAATATTCATTATGATATACACAAATTAAAGGTTGAGATCTATTTCCAAAGTAATTATGTCATTTTTTATCTTTTAATTAAAAAAAATTCATATGAACTAGTGGCACATAAAATGATTTATGGTTTTGTGGGCATGTGGTATTGGACCATGGTATTGTAACAAAGCCTACAAATTAAGCACCTTCATGGTAAATACTAGTAAATTTCTATGATTATGAATAGTGTTCCATTATTTTTAAATGTATATATGTTTAATGTTTAACTTACATATTAATTCTTTTTATTATATATTACTGATAATCAACTTTAAAATAAACTTATACATTAGTTATTTTTTATTATTTTTAAAATTTTAGCAACTTGAGATGCCTATCAACATTTGTCATCCATTTAATTTATATGGCTGTATTAGTTTAAAAAAAAAAATGTTATATCAACGAGTGCCATATGAAATGGTTTTTTGAATATGAGATATTGATAAGGCATGGTAGTGTAACAAATCCTATTTATAAGTTAAGAATCACCATGGTTAAGAATCTTGTCACAAGCATTTTAGTTGTAATCTAACCAAGTGAAATTGTTATTTTGGATTAAATCGACAATACAATTTCTAGCAAAATTGTGATTTCTTGTCATTTAAAATACACTTTTGAATGTATAAATAAATTTAACACTGTGAAAAACACTTTTAAACATTCAATCTTTACAAATTAAATATCTATATATATATATATATATATATATATATATATATATATATATATATATATATATATATATTTTAAATGCTCAAAAAAAAAAAACAACACTAATTTTTTAAATATATTTATCTCCTAATTTTTAAATAATTAATAATAATATTAATTTAAAATACCATTATAATTAAAATACAAATATTATAACCTATATTTTGCAAGGTCTTGTAACTTCACTTATTATTTTGAAACGCTGTATTGTTATAGAGGTATATTTTCTACATGTGCAAAAGAGAAGTTTGGATCCAGCGTCGGGGTACTTGTATCTGGTCCACAGGGAATGCAAAGGAGTGCAGCGTCTCTTTGCTCCTCCGCCACAAATAACTCGACCATTTCATTTAGCTTCCATTCGAGTAGCTTTTGACTTTAACGGGCTTGTAATATTATGTTATTTATAAAAATTAAATGAGCCCGGGCTTGGTGGGATCTAAACGCCTTTGGTGCTCCTAATTTATGTAATAGTCCTTAATTTATTTTGAAAAATAAATAAACGCGCTTTTTGGTGTGTGGGATGTTAAAGCTTTTTTTGTGCTTTTAATTTAGGTAATAATATTTTCTCCCTACAACATATTAGTGGATAATCAAATTTTATATACATAAGTTAGATCATATCTTAGATCCATGTGTTGAAAATTAATGAAAATTCAAAGTGGAACATTAATATTAAAAAGAGTTTTTTGGGTAAAAATTATATAGGAGAAAATCATCTGATTTTGATGATAAACCATACTAGTTGGTTCCAAATGCATGGCATAATTTAATTTAGGCGTTTGTGATTCATATTACATTAAGAAGAGTTTTTTTGGTAAATATTATGATAACAACACAATAATCTATTAACAAGTAACATTAATTTTTAATATATTTGTTTGTTTAAATTATATTTAATGTTTTAAGTGTATTGGTAAATTCCAAAAAGTGTTATTTGAATTTAAAATTAAGTAATATAAAATTTAAATTATGTTAAAAGCTTAAAATTATTTTAATAAAATTTTAGATTTTATATATTAATATTTCTATTATGTTTTGTAATCTAAATATTATATATAGTTTTTATTGTGTCATATTAATTGGTTTTTTTGAATTTATTTTTTGGGAAAAATAGATCTCTTATATTTGTTGTGGTTAGGGTTTGCATTTAGCTATCTGAAACTTGCAAAAATTAGGAATCTTGTCTTATCTTCTTATACTTTCAATTTTCCTTCCTTTATATATTTGAGAAATAAAGTGGAGTGCCTTTAGTTTTCGGGAATTGTTCTATTTTCTAGTCAAATTTACAATGAAAAACCACTGGAGCACTTGGATTGTAGGGAATTCATGACTCAAATTTGTGATTTCAAGAAATATTTGTCGAATTATGAACATTTTTTACTAGAAAATATGCCCAGAAAAGCTTCAAAACATCTAACAGGCAAGTGCATGTTCTCGAATGTCTATTAATGGTGAATGCAAGTCTACATTCTTGGAGTTGAAGAGGAAGAAGATAAATCTTTTCACGATATTCAAGATCAGCGAGAAACAAACTGAGATCACGATAGATAAACTCAGAGGCCCTACTACGAACTATGATAACTTTAGGGTTTTTTCTCAAGATAGAGTGTAGATATGTTGTCTATGACTTTGACTTTGTCACTGAAGATGACTTTCATAAGAGAAACTTATTCTTCATTTCCTTATCCCTGATTAATAGGCTTAGCTCGGTTGTAGATTGATGGAGGATCTTTTGGTAGACTATTATTTTGATCCACTAGAATTTTATCAGATATGGAACAAGCCAGTTGGTGATTCACAAGCTGAGAATAGGGTCATTCTAGTGAACGAGGACTCGAATAAGCTATGGGGTCAGGTGTCTATTTGTGCTTCAGGGTTTCCACTGCCAAGTGCGGGTTTTTCTGGTCTAGAAGAAGCTCTAGGAACTCACTTATACTGAAAAAACCCTAGATAGTACAAGTGTAATTGGAGTCGGTATGGAAGTTTGGGATTTGACTCCTTTTTTCACAAGACCCCCTACAGGTGGTGGCATCACCTTGTTTGTTTTCCCCTTTGACAAAGGGTCTATACCAAAAAATTTCAGTGACATTTGTGTTAGTCTCTAATATTCTATAAAAACATTGGTAAAAACCCTAACTTAAAGGGGAGAGGAGAATTTGGCTTTTCCATGATACCCTTTGTTTAAGGCATTGCCTAAAAATTATTTAGTATTTACAAATACAACCCTCTTTGGAACTAAGCTTGATGTGGCCACACTAATATAGGGGTTCAATGGTAGAGGTGCTTCTCAGGCAAGATCCATAGAACTAGAGCAAGCATAACACCCCCCCACCCTCCAAGGACAAAGACCCATAAGTGCCATAAAGAAGAAAAAGGTTCATTGTGCAAAGTTGCAGAAAGGGGAGGAAAATATGGTTTTTGGAGTGGACATTCAGTTTCATGAGGTTGAATAGAAGGAAAAGGTTGTTATTGTGGGAAGATCAAGGGGAAGGTGTTTCAAGGTTCAAACCCCGAGAGAGTGGGCTACTCGAAAATGGGGACAAATATGGAGTCCTTGTCATCTGTCTCAACCTCGGCTAAAGGTTGGTTCATCTTTCTTTCCAACTCAAGTCAGAGCGTCTCCTGGGTTCTTGAAAGAAATTGGTCCATTGATTCTACTGCAGTTCTTTTGAAGAAATGGACACCTCTCTTTGATGTTAGTCGAGAGGGTTTGGAAGCCACACCAATTTGGGTTTGACTACTAGGCTTTCCTATTCAATTCTAGTCTTAAGAAATCTTTATGGATATTTGAAACTGCTTGGGGATTTTCCCGGATGGAAACATATCTTTTCAAACCACTGGCATCATGACTGCAATGCACATTTTGGTGATTATTGATTCAAGAGAAGGACTCATGGCTAAGATGAGGTTTGGTCAAGCTAGATTTTCTCATCTACAAATATTAAACTATGAAGGCATCCCTTAAGGTGCAAAAGACATCGTGTAACAAGTCACATTGCAAAAGATTGCAAACTCCCTTTTCATGTTCATAAGGTTTATGGAATGCCCCCGAAATGAAGAAGAAAATTTCTCTCAGGGCAGAGGATATGATGGAATGGTTGGCACCCACTTACGAGGTAAGGGGATAACTTCCCCACCGCCTTCAAGAACAGGGGTTTAGGCTGAGGCCTCTAAGCGACTTGACATAGAAGTGACAGTGGAACATTATCAATATGATATCACCAAGGACCTTTAGATGCAACAACTATACTCCACTTCTTTTACTACTTCTCCCCCCCTGCTCTCCACTTTCTTTGGTCAATAATGTTTCTTTGGGTGAAGACCTAGTTAGTTCTACTAGCTGTGATATCTTTAAGCCTCTCATCCCCTAAATCCAAATCCTACCTTTGTCTCATGCATGTGCCCCTTCGTCACTGTGCACACTTCCTCCTCCATTCTCTCCTCAAAATAATTCTCTCAAAACAAATTATTAGACACCAACTCTTGTTACAACCTACATCCTCGATCTTTGATTCCCACCAGTTCTATGTTGTCTCGGCGTCTTGGGTCTAACCCTATCTTTCCAAAAGTTAAAGGTTGAGGCAAAAAATATTTTTTTTCCAGAGCCCAGGTTAAAGCTTGCCTACATTTGGAAGATGGGAAACAAATCTCCATTGATAGGGCTCTTAGAGTAGCATAGGCCCTAGGAGTAGTTTCCCCACAATTATTCAATCCTTCAACTGTCGGGGCTTGGTAATCCCATAAAAAAATTGGCCATGAGGAGACTACTTGACACAAATAGACCCAGTATTCTCCTTTTACAATAGACTTTGGGGAATGGCCCCTCTATATCCAAAGTTATAGAATCTATTTTTAAAGGTTGGTGTTTTACTTGCTCATATGTTTATGGAAGATTGGGAAGCTTAGCTATTGGGTGGAATCCTCAAAGCATAAATCCTCTTGACACTTTGAGTGTAGATGTTGTTTAAGGTATGGACTTCTACTTAGCCGAGCTTGGGTTGGAGTTGAAACTTGAGGGTAATCAAATTTTATGGACCATTTTCAAATAGAGTTCCTTTTTTAGACTCTTTATTTCAAAAACAAGTTCTTTAAGTCGAAGACCTTATCTTGGGAGGCAATTTTAATTTTTCTTTAGGCATGCTGAAGTTTGGGGACCCCATGCAAGACCTAACATCCTGATAGATTATTTCTCACATCTGATGGTGGAACACAAACTAATAGATGTTGACATGGTTAATATGACCCTACTTAGATTAGTAAAAGAGTGGGGCATGTTAGGATGGCTAAAACTGGACCACTTCTTATTATCTAAGAGACTTGTGGAAGGGATACCCATGTTGTGACAATGGTTTGGAAGTGGGGGAGATCTTGACCATTATCCTATCTTTCTAAAATTCAAAGGTTTGGGGAAAAATTCGGCAAGCCATTTTAAGTTAAATGCAACATGGATAAAAGAGGAGGACGTTATAGCATTAGTTCACACAAATTGGGTCCCTTACACTCTCGACTCTGGAGATTTGGTTATCGCTCATTCTTCCTGGAACCTTTCAAAACTAAAAAAAACTACTATTCAGTGGGAAGAAAACAAAAGGATAAGAGAAGATCAAGAACTAAAAGAAGTGGAATCAAAGTTGAATCTTTTGGGGGGGCTTCAAGGATGGGGTTACTCTTCTGAAGACACAAAAGCTAGATTATTTCATCTTGAGGCTAAGAAAATGAAATTTCTTGAGGATAAAGAAGCTTGCTAGAGATTTAAAAGCAGAGAAATCTAGCTTGAATGTATGGATGAGAAAAACAAGTTCTTTAAGATTTTTTTCGAAAAGACGGAAAATAGAAAATACCATATGGAGTTTGGAGGATCAGAGCATTGTTCAAGCCTCCACTTTCCAGGATTTGGACCTTATGGGAAAACACCACTTCAACTCCCTATTCACAGCAGGGAAGGTGCAATAATAGCTTAGGTGATCATACTGGTTCAATTCTTCCCACGTTTTGTTAATGAGGAGGAAAATTTACATCTGATGGAAGAAGTTTATTTTGGGCCAGGGCAATGAAACTATTCGAAGTGGCTCATTTTGTACTGAAAAAACCTATGTATGAATAAGGATTGATTCAACTTCCCCTTCTAGCTACTCTAGGATGGGGAGTCGGTCCTAGTGGGGAAATTATGGACACTTTTCCATATTTTGTATCTAGGGTACTTCATTTAATTTATTCTATGGTTTTAGGTTTTGGCGATATTTATCATGCACTCATATAACCCAAAACTTTAGAAGAATATTTTCCATTCTTTGGCTATGTATGGAAATATAGAATCAAAATTACCACAATTTTGGGTATTCATCTACCCTTGCTAGGTGTTGGTACTTTTCTTTTAGTTCTCAAAGATTTGTATTTTGGAGGTGTACATGTGGTGTCGTGTACATGTCATGCATGTGGTGTTGTGCACATCTGGCATTGTGTACACATTGTACAGGTGGTACGATGTACATGTGGCATTGTGTACACATTGTGCAAGTGGTGTCGTGTACATGTGATGTTGTGCACACATTGTGCAAGTGGTGCTTTGTACAGGTGGTACTGTGTACGTGTTGTACATATGGTACTGGTGTACATGTGGTATTGTGTGCATGTCGTACATGTTGTGTTGCGGGCATGCGGTACTATGTATGTGCATTGTATAGTTGTGGTATCGTGACGTGTATCCATTGTGTGGTACTCTATGTATGTACATGTATTGTGTGGTGTTGTACATCGGGTATAGGTGTATGGTGTTGTGTCATACACTGGGTGTAGGTGTATGTATGTGTTGTGTTGTACACTGGGTGTAGGTGTATGTATGTGTTGTGTTGTACACTGGGTGTAGGTGTATGAGTGGTATGTCAGGTGTAGGTGCATGTATTGCATGGTGTTGTAAGCCATGTGTGGTTTTATGTGTGTGATGCACACTATGTGTATGTGTACATGGTTCAGGAGAAGGCACTGGGTGTTGTCGAGTGTTGCAACTGGTCTGGAGTGCGTATGGAATAAGGACAAAGGTAGAAGCTAAGGATTTATTAAAGGATAAGGATCAGTAGTTTACTTTAGTTTTATTATGCATATGAGTTATGATTATGGTCCATGATGATTACATGTGATCTATGATTCTGGTTCATGATGGTTACATGTGATTTAAGATTTTGATCTCTGATGGTTGTGTTTTGAGCTAACCTAATGTGATATTTTTATACGTGATGATTTGATCAAAGATGCTAGTTTGACTTGTTGTGACAGGAGGTAAACAGGATTGCAAGTGTACCTTATTGACAAGCTACCAAAAAGGTATGATGTGAAGTTATTTCAATTTAGTTTGAATCTAATGAAAACTATGTGCATGGAATAGGAATGCATGAACATGCCTGATTGGGTGGTTGAAATTAACCTCAAGCATTAGCAGCAATGAAAAAATGAATTGGAACATGTAGCAGTATGTTGGTAAAGCACTTCAGGAGCACGACCATTATGGGACACTGGTACCCAATAGTGTCCATTGATTTCCATGAGCATGCTATGACTGGTATGATGGTTTGAGGTAGGTATATGCCTTGGTTGTTTAACTTTCTGATGCGAGGAAGCCTTGCCAAGGGATGGATTGCCCGAGATAGGGGATGTCGGGGAACTTGGAAGGTGAGTGACTACATGGAAGGGGGTGACCAGATTTCCCGAGGGACTGTGTAGCAAAGAAGGGAAGGTCGGGGATATATTTGTTTTGGTCATGAGAATTGCTAGATGGAATTAGATGCACATTGGGAGAGCGCCCTGGAACAATGGGCCAGTAACTATTCACTGGGAGGATAAGTGAAGCAGGATTATAGCATTGGACATTGGATGCAACTTTGATTGTGACAATGTATTTTGAACTTCTTGGGAAGGAGGTGAATCCTTGTACTACTTTTGAGGGTGGAGGTGTGAGCCTTTGGATTCCCTTGTTGATTGATACAGGCATTGTATCCTTTTATTTGTTGGTTTAGAAAATGTGCATATGTGTATATGTGGTTATTGTAAATATCATAATGAGCTATGTTATAAAGCTCCAGTAAGCGGTATGGTTGTTATCTAGTCATGTTGTCATGATGTTTTTCTTTTGAGCAAGTCATTCATTGTAAATATTGTAACGAGCTAAGTAATAAAGCTCCATGGGCAGTATGTTTGTTTTTCAATGATTTTGTTGAGGTCTTGGTTTCGTTTAACATTGAGGATGGTGTTCCTCAAGGAGGAGGGTTTTGTAACAACCCTGGTAAAAATTCCATGTAATAAAAGTTAATAAAGGCAAAATAAGACCACAGGTAAGGGACACGTATTCCAAGTTGAATGTTGGCTAGGATATCCGTGTGTGGGTGTTCACCTCGATTTTGAGCTTTGGTTTACCGGATGGATTTTAGAATCCAGGGCAGAGGTGGTCTTAAGGTTCATTCCCAAAGGCCTAGGAATCCCTTGATCGGTTTTGGCAGGATACACGGTAAAGCCTAAGGGAGGAGTCTTGGTTTAGGGCCTAATGATCTGGTGTGGATTGTGGTAAAGATTGAGAGACTAGTGTCTCAGTTTAGGGCCTAGTGATCCGGTGTGGATTGCGGTAAATCCTGAGAGATAAGGAAACAAAAAATTACTCAAGGATAGTGATGGATTCTGGATGGCATTCCAAGTTTAGTTTGGTTTTTTGATTGGAGCATCGGTTTTTGTGTGATCACGGATTGGTGAGGGTGGAGGTGGTTTAACCACTAGAGTCCCTTGGTTGTTATTGGATTGGTTTTTCCATGAGATCCAACATTCATGCTTGGAATATGGCACGGGGGTGACTAGGTGAAAGAAAGATTTGGTTCAACCATATCTATGGTCGGGTGGTATGTGGAAGTCCCGAACCTAGTCGGATTTTCCTATGGTTAAAATAAACTAAGTTCTCTTTTTTTTTCACTTGTTTATATGTGGATTTAATGGCTGTTATCTCACTATTATTTCCATGGTTTTAAGTTGGTTATAAGCATGGTTAATTCATTGGTTCATGTCATGGTTATTTCATGTATTTACTTGTAATTGTTAAAATGATGGATGCAAGAATTAATTGATGTTATAACAATTCAAGGGAGACGGTGGTGATCCTTCTTGTCATGTTTCATAAGAGTTTTCAGCCATTCATGCTTTGTCTTGTATCCTAGACATGTAGGTTGCATTGATGCCAAGCGTTTGATAGAATGTCAGTCCCGGTTGGGGATGGTCAAGTCTAGTCCTAAGGTTGATTTTTGTTTTAGTAGTATTGTCATCATGTCTTTGATGGATTCTGAAATTTATAACAAGTTATGGGCAATGGCCGGAATTCTGGGTTAGAAAAGTGACTTGGATTCCGTGGACACGGGCACAGGTCTGCTAGGAAAATTCCATGGATGCGAGTTTGCAGGCTTGTGAGAGCGTCCAAAGGTCAAGAGGTATAAAAATTCGGTGGGACCTAGGGGCACAATGACTGAGTGGTTGGGATGCCTCCTCGAAGTGTTGTTGTTGATGTGGAAGGTATGGTTGATGTGTTTCTGTCGATTCCATTTCCTTAAGGTCACCAAGGA
This sequence comes from Pinus tabuliformis, assembly GCA_031772625.1. Taxonomy (NCBI): domain Eukaryota; kingdom Viridiplantae; phylum Streptophyta; class Pinopsida; order Pinales; family Pinaceae; genus Pinus; species Pinus tabuliformis. Next base: position 692,806,428 of record CM062813.1, on the reverse strand, counting down.
GGTTGAATCATATCATAGTAGCCTCTCATTACATGTTTACCCTGGTTGGCTGGTTACTTGGATAGATGTGGGAGGAGGATGGTTACAGTGAAGCACTCGAATCCGCTCATTATGTTGTGGTACATTGCAATATTGGAGTAACTGAAGACTTATTTAATGCTTCACTTACTTCGTGGAAAGATGCATGGTTGTTTGATTCAGGAGCAACTTGCCACATGAATTTTAGAAGATATTTCCTTGAATAATTCACTGAAAATGTCGATGGAGAAGTCTAATTTGCAGGCAAGTCAAAACTCAAGCCATTAGAGCTTGGCACCATCAGGATCAAACTACCTGGTCTCCCATACTTTCTTCTACGTGATGTTCTCTACCTCCTAGAGTTGAAGAGAAACTTGATGTCTTTGGTTCACATCTGCCAGAAAGGACACTCTATACACATGTTTGATGGCAAGGTTGAGGTCAGAAAAGCATCAAACAACTCACTTGTCATGACTGGTATAGAAGAAGAAAGACTTCTGAAGATGTAAGGAACCTTTGCTCATGCACAAAATTTTACATTCAATTCTCAATTTGATGGAGGTAGAATACCATAGAGTCTCTTATGGCATGTTATATTTGGACATTTGAACTATGACATTGCGTTTATTGAAGAAAAATGGTGTTTCTATTTTTCCTACCATTCCTAGGAAACATAAGCGATGTGATGCTTGTATCTTAGGAAATCACAAAAAATCGTCTTTTCATGATTCTCATTCCACGACACATAGAAAGATTGAGCTCATTCATTCTAACTTATGTGGCCCTATGCATATTCCATTTGCAAATGGTAACAAATACATGATGACGTTTATTGATAACTACACAAAAATGTGTTGGGTATATCTATTGAAGAACAAATATGAAGTCTTTGAAACTTTCAAAAACTTTCATGCATGGATTGAAAATGATACACAATCTCATATTGGCTCTATTTGTACTGATAATGGACAAGAATATACTTCAAATGAATTTTAAAACTACCTTTGCCGGCATGGGATCAAACATCAAACAATTGATCCTTATAATCCTCAATAGAACAGTGTAGCTGAAAGAATGAACAAGACAATCTTAAATATGGTACATTCAATGATGTTTTTCAAAAATGTAAAGTTGATGTTTTGCTTTGATGAGTTCTATGTGTTGTGTATATTAAGAATAGGTTTCCATCTCATGCTCTCAAAATAAAGACTCGCTATGAAATTTGGTATGGCCACATTCCTTTGGTGAGGCATGTAAAGGTTTTTGGTTCCACCTGTTATGGCTTGATTCCCAAGGAACAAAGAAATAAACTCGGTGCAAGGAGTTGAAAATGTATCTTCTTGGGATACTCAGATACCTCCAAAGCATATCGTATTTGTGATGAAGTACATAAGAAGCTTACAATATCTAGAGATGTGATATTTCTTAAATCTTCCAAGATTGAAAATGTTGTTGAGCTACAGTTTGATCGCTTAGATAGATTCATGCATGTAAAAATGTTTCAATAATTTGATAATGAGATTACATATCTTGAAGGGGGGGAACTCTATACAGGATCAATCTATGGAATCCCCTTCTAAATCACGCTCTCCCCCTCATGAAGCTCCACCCATTGATATAGAAGACACTGTGAGTGATGTGACTGAGAGAATTGGGAAGCTAAATATCGATTCAGCCCCATCTTAGTCAATTGAAAAACCTGGGCCATCTAAAAAAGGTCCTGCAAAATGGGTCACAGAGACACTTGAAAGTGTTCGTCTTGATGAGGTTGGAAAGACAGGGACAAGATTCTCTGCTACGTAGAATGGAGGTGATGTAGACAATTTTATTCACCTATTGATATGGATGTTTCTTATGATTATGAATTAAATCTATCTACATATTTTGAACCAAATTACTTGAAATAAGTTACTTCTCATGATGAATGGAAAGAAACAATGCAGAAATAATATGATTCTTTGATAAAGAATGGAACCTAGACGCTGGTTGATCGTCCATTTGGAACCCAACCAATAGGCTGCAAGTGGGTCTTCAAGAACAAGTATAAAGCAGATGGATCACTTGACAAGCATAAAGCTAGGCTCATGGAAAAAGGTTTTGCACAAAAGGAAGGGGTGGATTATGAGGAGACCTTTGCCCCCACGACAAAATGGGATACCATCTGGACTCTCTTTGTCTTGGCAGCTCAAAACAGTTGGAAAGTTCATCAAATGAATGTAAAAACTTCTTTCTTGAATGGATATCTGAAAGAAAATGTTTTTATGTATGAAGTAGAAGGATTTGTTGTGAAGGGACAAGAGCACAACATATCTAAGCTTTTAAAATCCTTGCATGTCCTCAAACAAGCACTGCGAGCCTGGTACAAAAAATTGACTGAGCATCTTCTGAAACTCAATTTCAAACACTATGATCTTGATGATGCAACTTTTTTTGTCAAGAAAGGTGGAAAATAATTGTATATCTTGTGGTGTATGTAGATGGTCTTTTGATGACAGGGAACAACGAAAATTACATTGCACCCATAAATAAAGAATTGAGGAAATGTTTTGAAATGACAGACTTGGGATATGTTCACTACTATCTTGGTATTGAAGTAACCCAACATCTGAAGTTTGTATTCCTCTCTCAAAAGAAGTACATTGGAGATTTTTTGAACAAATTTGTCATGGTTGAGTGTAATCCTTTGAAGACTTCAATGGAACGGAAGTTAAAGCTCACATCCACTGAAGAAAATTAATTTGAGGATGCAGTTAAGTACATGCAACTTGTAGGATGTCGTGATTATCTGACTACTACCAAACCATAAATTTCATTTGTTGTTGCAAACCTCTCTAGCTTTATACAAAAGCCTTGTGAGGGTCATTAGTCTGCTACAAAAAGAGTTCTAAAGTACTTGAAGGGAACTCAAGAATTTGGACTCAAGTATACATAGTGGATGACTTCTGCTTGATTGGATACTCCGATTTAGATTTTGATGGAGATAAAGAAAATTGAGTATTTATTTTAGGTTCTGTTATGAGTCTTGGATCAATATTTTTCTCCTCGAGCTCACGCAAATAGTCATTTATAGTAAATTCCACAAATGTGGTTGAATATGTGGTACTTGTAGAAGAAACGAAGGAGATTGTGTGGCTCAGGAAAATTCTAGAAGATTTATAAGGGAAACAAGTGCATTTTACTCCTCTTTTGATTGACAACACTTCTGCAATAAAGTTGGCCAAGATCCCAAAGTTCCATGATAGAACCAAGCACATCAATATAAGTATCATCTCATTCGACATCATGTTGAGGCCAAGACTATTCACCTTCACAATTCTTCCACAAATGAGTAGATTGAAGATATCTTCACCAAAGCGCTTGGCAAAGAAAAGTTTGAGAGATTAAGAATGATTCTTGGACTCACCAACATCCCTTCAGATTAAGGCGGGGGGAGGGGGGGGGATGTTAACATTTAAAATTTGGGATTAGGAAATTCATGTAAATATTGTAAATAAAAAAATAGAGAAGGTGAAGAGATAATGGAATTTGAATTCCAAGAGTATCCCGCACAATGTATATATATCAATAATCTCTTAATTCAAATCGTACAATTTCATAAACCTGACCTAACAGCTTTGATAATAGCAATACGCTAGTGGTTACTTTGAAAGAGAAAAGTGATAACACAGAGAAAACATGACAAAGAACAAGGATGATTCTATAAATAGAGGATAGAGTTTTCCCACTGAAAAGATTCACAAATTTTATTGTGTAAATAGAGAATACTTCAAAAACCATTTAGCTGATGATTTTTCAATGTGTTGATTTAACCAAGAAATTTTCTTATGCGAAATTTATTCGAAAAAGCATAGTATTTCGGAAGAAAGTTTATGTCACATTCAAATAATACAAATTCAACACACTTTGGCATCGAGGCAAATGCTATAGTCACTAGTAATGCAAATTTGAAATATGTGTTATTTCTAATTTACAAACTACTCTCTCTAATTGTGCCTATTACATTATGAGTTAAAGATCTTGTTCCTAGTTAAACTAAACTGCTCTCCCGCACAGCTAAATCTGTAAAAGTTTTAAATGGAAAGGAGTCTAAAATTAGTTTCTTTTCTGCGCAAAAAATCTAAAATATATTTGAATGGATTTATGTGTTTTATGAATATATCTTGTACACCACGCATCTTTCATTGTGCATAGATTCACAACTTTATGCAATTGTTCTCCCACACAACTAAATATGTACAATTTTTAAGTGGAAAATGACCTCAAATGAAATAATAAATGATAAACATACTAGAAATACCTATCTTGTTGTTAGTGTCACAGTACTAATCGAATGAACTTGCACACTCCCGTTATCCCACACATACTCTATCCTCTACACATCCTTCATTCTGCACAGATTCATAGCTCTATGCAACTACTCTCCCGTGCAACTAAATCTACAAAAGTTTTAAATGGAAAAGAATTTAAAACTAATTTTGTGTAGTTATTTGCACTAAATATTGTAAATCGAAAGTTGTTTGCCATGCATGTTCAATAGTTAATGTTTTTACATTAAGGATAAATGTTTTAATTAATTAATTTGTATATTAAGAAAATTTGTATATATGTAATAGGAAAATCTGAAATATTATTACATTAAGAATTAAAGTTTTTGTTCATAGTTATACTAATTATGCATCAACGGAATAAAGTTCTCTCTGCACCTTTGTTCTTTCGCACATACTTTGTCCTTTTTACATCTTTCATTCTCCACGATCCCATCAGGGCTCCCTCATAGTGAAATTAATTACACATCCATAAGTTCTATCTGCACCCCTATTCTCCCGCACATACTCTGTCCTCTACACACCTTTCATTCTGTAGAGATTCATGGCTCTATGCAATTGCTCTCCCACACAACTGAATCTGTAAATAATATAAATGCAAAATAGTTTAAAATTAATTTCATCCTTGTGGAATAAAGTTTCCTTTGCACCCCTGTTCTCCCACACATACCCGACCTCCACACAGTAAAATATTCTGTTAGGAAACCAACTCACAAAAAGATAGAAAATATAGATCAACTCCTTAGAATTCAGCCTCTTCGAGGAGGAAACCTCCTTTACATTACACAAATGAACAATTCTTGGATGATACAAATTACTAAACCTCCCTTCTATATATAGGAGTCTAAGGGGTCACAATATAATCAAGCTGACATAACAGTAATAACGTAACGGCACAAAAATAACAATAGTGGGTTTCTATGGGGCATACTAATAACAATATGGGGAAAATAGGGGCACAATAATAACAATAAGGGATACAATGACAATAGTAATGGGGGAATCACTAGTATTATAGGGGCCTAACATGCCCCTCTCCTTCCGAAAAGCGTTGTCCTCAACGTTTGCATAGTTCTTGATGCTTTTGTATAAAATTCTCATCCTCCCATGTGGAATCTTTAGTGGATAAGTTCTTCCACTTGATGAGATACTCCGAAATAAATCGATTTTGTAGCTGCCGAGTTCTTGTTTTTGTGACTGGTTCCGGTTCCAATATGATTTTTCCTTCCTCGTCAAGTTCTGGCAATATTGTTTGAATTGGGAGCTTGTCACCTATAACCTTCTTTAAACATGAAACATGGAAAACTGGGTGCACTCGGGAAGCTGCAGGAAGCTCCAATTTGTATGCCATAGTACTAATCTTTTGCAACACCTTGTACGGACCATAATACTTTGGTGATAATTTATTATCCTTCTTAGCTTCCTTGAGGGACATTTGTTTATATGGTTATAGTCGTAGGAATACCCAGTCACCTACATCAAAACTTCTTTCACTACGATGTTGATCTGCCTGTTGTTTCATTCTATTCTGTGCCATCGTGAGGTTATCCTTTAAGAGTTGGAGAACTTGTTGTTGATGCTCGATGTGATGTTCCACTGCTTTAACCTTAGAATTTTCTCTTAAATATGATGTTGATGGATGGTGTATGATATCCATAAAGTGCCATAAATGGGGTCATTTTTGTTGTAGTATGGAAAGAAGTGTTATACCACCATTCAGCCAGAGGCAACCATTTGACCCATTATGTCTATTTATTAGATATAAAGCAACAAAGATATTTTTCCAAACATTTGTTTACTATCTCAGTTTGCCCATCAGATTAAGGATGATAAGATGAGCTATGAGCTAACTGAGTATCAAGACAAGTAAATAATCTCGTCCAAAAATTTCCAAGTGAAAATGGGATCTCTGTCGCTTACAATAACCTTTGTGTTTCCATGTAGTTTTTGAATTGTTTCCATAAATGCAGTAGAAACTGTACTAGCTTTAAATGGATGTGATAATGCACAAAAGTGTGCATACTTGGTAAGTCTGTCAACTACCACCATGATGACACTCTTTCCTTCGGACTTGGATAAACCTGTGATAAAATCCATTGAAACCTCCTCCCAACGTTGGCTTGGAATGGATAAAGGTTGTAATAGACCTGGGGTCTTAATTGTTTCAACTTTATTTTGTTGGCAAACCAAACATTCCGCCACAAACTTTTGAATATCCGATTTAAGGCCATCCCAAAAAAATTCCTTCTTAACCCTGTGGTAAGCTTTTAAAAATCCTGAGTGCCCTCCTAAGGGAGAAGTGTGTAATTCCATAAGAATCTTTTGTTTGAGTTGGGAATTCTTACATAGGTATAAACAATATTTGTACCATAACGAATCATTTTTCCAGCTAAATGTATCAGATGTACTAGGATCTTGTTGTATCTTTCGAATGAGTGCCCACACTTCTTCACCATTCTTCCATTCCTCCCTTGCTTCGTTTATCCAATCTGGTTGGATAATAGAAATGGTACACAACAATGCTTCCACATCCTCATCCTTTCTTGAGAGTGCATCTGCCACAACATTTTGCTTCCCTTTTTTGTAGATGATTTCAAAGTCATAACCTAACATGTTTGTGACCCATTTTTGTTGTTCTTCAGAGGATAATCTTTGTTCTAAAAAGTATTTAAGACTATCGTGATCCATTTTTACCTTCAAGTGTCTTCCCATTAGGTAGGGTCACCACTTCTTAAGTGCATGTAGTATCGCCAACATACCTTCTCATAAATAGCTTTGTGTAAATACTTTCCCTTGATTGGACGACTTTCGAAAGAAATGGGTCTTTCATCTTGCATTAAAACAACACCAATTCCATTTCCTAAAGCATCACATTCCACAATAAAGGTTTTTGTGAAGTCCGGCATAGCTAAGGCCAGTGCTTGGTACATTGCCTCTTTAAGATGTTCGAAGGCCTTTGTTGCTTCTAGAGTCCATGAAAATGCATCTTTCTTCAATAATATTGTTAGAGGCGATGTTATTCTCCCATAATTCTTAACAAACTTGCGATAATACCCTATCAACTCAAGAAATCCTTGTAGATGCTTTATTTATGTGGGGATTTTCCATTCCTTAATGGCTAGGGTCTACCTTAACACCTTCATGAGATACAATATGAGCCAGATATTCCATCTCTTGTACTCCAAAGAAATATTTGGAGCTTTTTGCATATAATTGTTTCTCCTCCAATAGTTTGAGCACCCTGTCAACATGTTCAACATGATCCTTCCAAGACTTGTTGTAGATTAGTATATCATCAAAAAATACTAACACATGAAAAGATAGAAAAGATAGATCAACGCCTTAGAATTCAGCCTCTTTGAGGGGGCAACCTCCTTTACATTACATAAATGAACAATTCTTGGATGATTCAAATGACAAAACCTCCTTTCTATATATAGGAGTCTAAGGAGTCACAATATAACCCAGCCAACCTAACAATAATAATATAAAGCCACAAAAATAACAATAGAGGGATTCTATAAGGCATAGTAATAACAATAAGGGGATAATAGGGGCACAACAATATTAATAAGGAATGCAACTACAATATTAATGGGGTAATCACTAGTATTATAGGGATTCAACATGCCCCTCTCCTTCAAAAAAGTGTTGTCCTAAACGCTTGAGTAGTTCTGGATAAGTTCATCCTCCCATGTGGAATCTTCAGTGGATAAGTTCATCCACTTGATAAGATACTACGAAATTGATCTATTTCGTAGCTGTCGAGTTCTTGCTTCTATGACTGCTTCTGGTTCCAATATAATTTTTCCTTCCTCGTCAAGTTCTGGAAATATTGTTTGAACTGGGAGCTTGTCGACTATAACCTTCTTTAAACATGAAACATGGAAAAATGGGTGCAATTGAGAAGCTGTAGGAAGCTCCAATTTGTATGCCATAGTACCAATCTTTTGAAACACCTTGTACGAACCATAATACTTTGGTGATAATTTATTATCCTTCTTAGCTTGCTTGAGGGACATTTGCTTATATGGTTGTAGCTGTAGGAATACCCAATCACCTACATCAAAACTTCTTTCGCTGCGATGTTGATCTGCCTGTTGTTTCATTCTATTATGTGCCAACATGAGGTTATCCTTTAAGAGTTGGAGGACTTGTTGTTGATGTTCGATGTGATATTCCACTACTTGAACCTTAGAATTTTCTCTTAAATATGATGTGATGGATGGTGGCTGATATCCATAAAGTGCCATAAATGGGGTCATTTTTGTTGCTGTATGGAAGGAAGTGTTATACCACCATTCAGCCAGAGGCAACCATTTGACCCATTGTGTCTATTTATCATATACAAAACAACGAAGATATCCTTCCAAACATTTGTTTATTATCTCAGTTTTCCCATCAGATTGAGGATGATAAGATGAGCTATGAGCTAACTGAGTACCAAGACAAGAAAATAATTCTGTCCAAAAATTTCCAGTGAAAATGGGATCTCTGTCACTTACAATAATCTTTGGGTTTCCATGTAGCTTTTGAATTGTTTCCATAAATGCAGTAGATACTATATTGGCTTTAAATAGATGTGATAATGCACAAAAGTGTGCATACTTGGTAAGTCTGTCAACTACCACCATGATGACACTCTTTCCCTCAGACTAGGGTAAACCTGTGATAAAATCCATTGAAACCTCCTCCCAACATTGGCTTGGAATGGATAAAGGTTGTAATAGACCTGGGGTTTTAATTGTTTCAACTTTATTTTGTTGGCAAACCAAACATTCTGCCACAAACTTTTGAATATCCGATTTAAGGCCATCCCAAAAAAATTCCTTCTTAACCCTGTGGTAAGTTTTTAAAAATCCTGAGTGCCCTCCTAAGGGAGAAGTGTGCAATTCCATAAGAATGTTTTGTTTTAGTTGGGAATTCTTACAAAGGTATAAGCGATCTTTGTACCATAAAGAATCATTTTTCCAGCTAAATGTATCAAACGTACTGGAATCTTGTTGTAACTTTCAAAAAAGTGCCCACACTTCTTCGTCATTCTTCCATTCCTCCCTTTCTTCGTTTATCCAATCTGGTTGGATAATAGAAATGGCGCACAACAATGCTTCCACGTTCTCATCCTTTCTTGAGAGTGCATCCGCCACCACATTTTGCTTCCCTTTTTTGTAGATGATTTCAAAGTCATAACCCAACATGTTTGTGACCCATTTTTGTTGTTCTTCAGAGGATAATCTTTGTTCTAAAAAGTATTTAAGAGGATAATCTTTGTTCTAAAAAGTATTTAAGACTATCATGATCCGTTTTTACCTTCAAGTGTCTTCCCATTAGGTAGGGTCGCCACTTCTTAAGTGCGTGTAGTATCACCAAAATTCCTTCTCATAAATAGCTTTGTGTAAATACTTTCCCTTGATTGGACGACTTTCGAAAGAAATGGGTCTTTCATCTTGCATTAAAACAACACCAACTCCATTTCCTAAAGCATCACATTCCACAATAAAGGTTTTTGTGAAGTCCGGCATAGCTAAGACCGGTGCTTGGTACATTGCCTCTTTAAGATGTTCGAAGGCCTTTGTTGCTTCTAGAGTCCATGAAAATACATCTTTCTTCAATAATATTGTTAGAGGCGATGCTATTCTCCCATAATTCTTAACAAACTTGCGATAATACCCTGTCAACTCAAGAAATCCTTGTAGATGCTTTATGTATGTGGGAATTTTCCATTCCTTAATGGCTTTAATTTTGCTAGGGTCTACCTTAACACCTTCATGAGATACAATATGAGCCAGATATTCCACCTCTTGTACTCCAAAGAAATATTTGGAGCTTTTTGCATATAATTGTTTCTCCTCCAATAGTTTGAGCACCCTGTCAACATGTTCAACATGATCCTTCCAAGACTTGTTGTAGATTAGTATATCATCAAAAAATACTAACACAAATTTTCTAAGGAATGGTTTGAAAATGGAATTCATCAAACCTTGAAATGTTGAAGGTGCATTGGTAAGGCCAAAAGGCATGACCAAAAATTCATAATGACCCTCATGAGTTCTAAATGTTGTTTTTGGAATGTCTTCAATCTTCAATCTGATTTGATGATATCCTGAAAGAAGATCCAACTTGGTGAAGTAAATTGATCCATGCAATTCATCCAGTAATTCATCAATGACATGAATCGGAAACTTATCTTTAATAGTGAGCTTGTTGAGCTCCCTATAATCTGGACACATGTGCCATGATCCATCCTTCTTGTGCACTAATACTACTGGAGCAAAGAAATAACTTTGACTAGGTTGAATTATACCAGCCTCTAGCATTTCTGCAACCATACGTTCAATTTCACTCTTTTGGGCATAGGGATATCTGTATGGCTTGATGTTTGGAGGAACACTTCCTGGAATCAGATGAATAGCATAATCATGATCACGAATAGGTGGGAGACCTTTGGGAGTCTCAAATACCTTGGAATGATTATTCAAAACCTTTTGGAGATCTGGAGAAATAGATGATTCCAATGTGGAAACATCTAGCGAACATAATTGTGCAATTACACCCCTTTGTTCCTTTCTTAGAAGCTTTGTCATACCATTAAAGCTGATTATCTTTCCTGGTTTCCCTGCAATACCCATTAATTCAACTTCCTTTCCTTCCACAGAAAATTTCATGAAAATTTCTTGAAAATTAAAAGCTATTGTACCCAAGGATTGTAGCCATTGTGTTGAAAATGAAACAAGATGATGGAGCTTAGTGAAAAGAAGTCGTCTTCACTAAGTGGGCCGGCAAGCTATTTTTGGCGCAAAGTCTATTTTTAGACTATGTCTATTTTTAGACATATGGATCATGGTATATGAGTTGCAGGATACTATTTATGGATGGTTGGTCATGTTGGTAAAAATAGATGGACCTATATTTTTAGACATATGGGCGGAGTCTATTTTTAGACTGCCAGTCTAAAAATAGAACAGTCGAATATTATTAGCTCTTAATAATATTTTGACTATAAACATTATCTTATCCTCTTGCAGCACTTTAGTTTGAGCTACGGATGTGGCACATGCAACTGCCAGAAGGAAATATGTTTTTCTTATGGGTTAGTTGAGCTATTGCATGATGGACTTCAGTTAGAACTCAAGTGATTGAATTTGGTGGAGTTGATTGAGGAGTTGATGGAGTTGTGTTCAGTTTGACTTAGTTGAACTAGTTGTATTTCGTCTAACTTCCAAATACACTAGTGATGAGTGATGTGAATTAATTGTTAATTAATTCACTAATTATTAACTCATAAGTCAACTAAAGAATACATCAGTTAACTCAGTGCATGGACAGTTCAGTGGAGACAAGTGTTAGAGGTGGGTCAAAGGGTGAGACTACTATCAGTTGTGACTATAGTTGTGCATGAGATTTTCACAATAATTGATTGAGATTGCCAATGAGGATTGCGCAGTACAATCCAAGGGAATTCGAACTTGGATCTGATCTATTCTCAACTTGGATTGCACAGTAGAGGCAGGCAAACAGTGGAGGAGATTTGAACCTGTGACTTGATTCAGATCTGAGCTAGTTTGTGTGTAGCAGGTGGAGATAGTACTGAGTACTTGTGAGGAGTATTATACTATGTATTGTTACATGTTCTCTATCATTATAATATATAGATAGTTGGGGGTTTCAGCTGTATGCTTTCCCCAGTACATACTGTGTTGATATGTGTGATTGATGTTTCAATGTGCGCATGCAATTGTTTTAATTCCGCAAATTGATGATCAACGTAGAGGAGGTTATGTATTATGCATGCATTCTGCAAATAGTGTATAATCAGGATAATCTCTGTGAATAAGTGTTATATTATTCAAATTTCTACATGGTATCAGAGCTAGCTGATTTGTAGAAAACGTTCTACATGGTATCAGAGCAAAGTTGATCATCAGATCTATTATTCAGAAAGTGATTACATTTTATTCTTCAGGCAGAGTCTGTAACCAGGCCAGGTAGCCTCTGGATTCATCCTTCTTTTGGAAGGTGAGATATCCGGTAAATTCCCATACAGTCAATCTCTGTACGAGAAATACTTTGTTCTCACGAATTTTAGATCATAAGCGGTTGAGTTTTGAGCTGGTGGAATTCGAATTTGCAGCAGTGTTTTCTTGGTGTCGAAGTTGAAATGTCTTTCAACGGATTGCGATTGGAGTATTCCCTTGAAGGCAGCTCGAATTATATTTCATGGAAAGACAGGATGGAGGCGGTGTTAGATGACAATGGGTTGAAGGAGTTCATAGAGGTTGAGGTCCCAAAGCCTACTGATGTTGCTCACGTTGAGGCTTGGCAAAAGAAGACAGCAAAGTGTCGAAGGATTCTGTTGGAGGGCGTGAAGGATCACATTGTATCCAGCCTGCATGGAAAGGATTCTCCATACTTAATGTGGAAAGCGTTGACAGATTTATTCCAAAGCAAGAGCGACCAGAGGAAGTTGGCTCTCAAGGATAAACTCAGAAACATTAAGTGTGAGAAAGGAGACAGTATGCCCAAGTATCTCACGAAGTTCACCCAATGCCGGGATGAGCTGGGAAGTGTGGGGGTGACTATCGATGATGAGGACTTGGTGAGCTTGGCTCTCCTTGGTCTTCCAAAGAGTTGGCATTCCTATCAGGACTCTGTCAATGGTCGGGAGAAATTGCCAAGATGGGAGAGACTTTGGTATGATCTTGTGTAAGAGGAGATCAAGCGGAATACCAGGGACGGATCTTCATCAAAGGCATCTGATGAAGAAAATTGCGCTTTGGCTACCAAAGCAAAGAAGGGGAAGAACAAGAAAGCTTCTCATTTCGGTGCGAAAGGCAAGAAGCAGGACATGTCCAAGGTGAAGTGCTTTCACTGTCACCAGCACGGACATTATGCCACAAATTGTCCGCAGAAGAAGAAAAATAAGCAAGCTGCTGGATCTGCAGCGGGAGAGGCTTTAGCCTCGCAGTTTGAGCTGTATTTTTCGTTGATCGCATGCTTGGTATCAAGTGTGATGGGATCGGTATGGTTCTTGGACAGTGGTGTGTCTTTTCACATGACAGGAGATCGAGATTTGTTTTTTGATCTGGATGAGAAAGATCTTGGAGTGCACATCGAGATGGGCGATGATGGTAGATACAGTGTGACCGGTATCGGTACCATTTCCTTTGAGAGGGAGTCTGGTAAACCCTTCGTATTGAAGGAAGTGATGCATGTTCCAGGATTGAAGAAGAATCTTATCTCTGTGGCGATGTTAGAAGACAAGGGATATGATGTTGTCTTCAGCAAGGGAAAGGCTTTCCTGCGTAGTAAGACAACTGGAGAAACCCAGAAGATAGGGGTTCGAGTCAAGAACCTTTATCAATTGCATGTAGATGGCTGCGCAGTAATGGCATGCAAGGTAGAAGGATTGGTGAGCCGGGATGATGGCGAGCTGTGGCACCGGAGATTGGGCCACCTTCACCATGGAGCCTTGAAGATACTGCAGCATATTTCTACTGGGCTTCCTAAAGGCACTCTTGCACAGTCAGATCAGTGCAAGGGGTGTACTTTGGGAAAATTTGTGAAAGCCACCTTTCACGAGAAGGATAGTCACGCCACAATGATCCTTGAGAGAATTCACAAAGACGTGTGTGGACCTTTGTCAGTAGCTTCGACAGCAAAGCACAAGTACTATGTGATCTTTGTTGATGATTTCTCTCGAAAGTGCTGAATCTTCTTCATGCAAAAGAAGAGCAAGACACACTCAAAGTTCTGTGAGTTCAAAGCACTGGTCGAGAAGGAATCGGGGAAGAAGGTGAAGGCTCTTAGGAGCGAAAATGGTGGTGAATTCATCTCTGGCGAGTTCTAGGACTTCTGCAGTGCAGAAGGGATTCGAAGAGAGCTCATAGCTCCCCATAACCCACAGCAGAACGGGGTTGCTGAGCAGAAGAACAAAACGATCGTGGGTGCTGCACGGGCGATGTTGCATGATCAGGGCCTACCCCTTCACTTGTGGGTGGAGGCATGAAATACTGCAGTATATGTGCAAAACCGTTGTCCTCAAAAGATACTTGGCATGAGTACACCCGAGGAGGCTTATTCTGGTAAGAGGCCTGATATTTCCCATTTGAGGATTTTTGGTTCTCCTATTTACATGCATGTGACGAAGGATGCCAGGAAGAAGCTAGAGCCGACCGCAGAGGTTGGGATATTTGTGGGGTACACTGATATGCCCCACAACTATCATGTGTATTTGCCAGACAGTCGCAAGACTGTTGTGTGACGGGATATCAAATTTCAGGAGGAGAAAGCCATGAAGTGTTCGCTTGAGAGGGAGCCACACTTGCATGCAGATGAGGAGCTATTAGTTCCTAAGGATGAGCTTCAGGATGTGGATCAGCCACAAGATGAAGTTCATGGAGTGGAAGAGACCACTCATGCAGCGCCAACCATCAGAGGGTGAAAGCGCACTACAGAAGCTGAGCGACTAGCTCAAGATGCAGAGAAGGTTGTAGGACCACCTACATCACAGCGCAGACAGAGACAGTCACCTGATCGATACACTAGATACATGGCTCTTGTGAGAAAATGTGTCGCAACTGAGCCATCCTCTTTCGAGGAAGCTGTGGAGGATCCTGCATGGGTTGATGCCATGGTGGAAGAGTATGATTCGATTGTCAAAAATAGTGCATGGGAGATTGTCCCAAGACCGGAAGGGAAATCAGTGGTGGGTTCGAGATAGATCTACAAAGTGAAGCAAGAAGCTGACGGGAGTGTGGAGAAGTACAAGGCAAGATTTTTTGCCCGAGGCTTCTCATAGATAGAGGGGATCAATTATGAGGAGACCTTTGCACCTGTCGCAAGGTATTCTTCCATACGGACGATTCTTGCTCTCACAGCACAGATGGGGTGGCACATTCATCAGATGGATGTGAAGACTGTGTTCTTCAATTGAGTCATTGAGGAGGAGGTGTACATAGAGCAGCCCGAAGGTTTCGAGATCTTCAGCAGCGAGTCGCATGTGTGCAGGCTCAAGAGAGCGTTGTATGGGTTGACACAAGCACCTCGTGCTTGGTACACACTGATAGACAGTTATTTCACCGGACTTGGATTCTCCAAGAGTGAGGCGGATCCTAACCAATACCAGATTGTGGTGGAGGGTAAGTTACTGATCATTATACTTTATGTAGATGATTTGATTTTGACGGGAGATGAGATGTTGATACTTTCATGCAAGAAGGATCTTGCTAGAGAGTTTGAGATGAAGGACTTGGGACTCCTTCATTATTTCCTGGGATTGGAAATTTGGCAGCGCAGTGATGGAATATTTGTTTCTCAGGGTAAGTATGCCCAGGAGATATTGGAGAAGTTCAACATGCATGGCTGAAAGCCTGTTGATACTCCTCTTCCT
Source organism: Pinus tabuliformis (assembly GCA_031772625.1). Taxonomy (NCBI): domain Eukaryota; kingdom Viridiplantae; phylum Streptophyta; class Pinopsida; order Pinales; family Pinaceae; genus Pinus; species Pinus tabuliformis. Next base: position 692,790,696 of record CM062813.1, on the reverse strand, counting down.
GGAGGTTGGAGGAAGGAGGATGCTACTTCAGCAGAGGTAGTGGATGCCATTGTTTATCGATAGTTGGTGGGGTCGCTTATGTATCTGGTCAATACACGACCCGATATATGATATGCTGTTAACCAGCTTTCACAAGCTATGGTTAAGCCAACCAAGCTCTTCTGGAAGGCAGGCAAGCATGTATTGCGTTATCTAAGAGGCACATCGGGATATGGATTGTGGTACAGACATGAGGATGAGGTGAAGCTATGTGGCTTCACGGATGCAGATTGGGCAGGGAGCCCAATGGACAGAAAGAGAACATCTGGAGGGATCTTCAATATCGGGTCGACAAAAGTTTCTTGGTACAGTAGGAAGCAGAGATCCGTGGCACTCAATTCAGCAGAGGCTGAGTATATGGCAGCAAGTTTGGCTGCATGAGAGGCTATATGGATGAGGAAGATCTTGGTCGGGTTGTTCGGGTCACACTTGGAGCCTACTGTGATTTATTGTGATAACTAGAGTTGCATTAAACTCTCGGTTAATCCAGTATTTCATGATAGATCCAAGCACATCGACATCAGGTACCATCATATCAGAGATTGTGTGCAATGGAGAATCATGTTACTTTCATACATTCCCACGGAGGATCAGGATGTTGATATCTTGACGAAGGCGCTCACCAGGAGCAAATTCGAATACCACAGAGGTAGGATAGGGGTTGTAGATAATCCATATCTTGTTGAGAGGGAGTGTTGAAAATGTAACAAGATGATGGAGCTTAGTGAAAAGAAGTCGCCTTCACTAAGTGGGCCCGCATGCTATTTTTGGCGCAAAGTCTATTTTTAGACATATAGATCATGGTCTATGAGTTGCAAGATGTTATTTATGGATGATTGGTCATGTTGGTAAAAATAGATGGACCTCTATTTTTAGACATATGGGCGGAGTCTATTTTTAGACTGCCAATCTAAAAATAGAACAGTCGAATATTATTAGCTCTTAATAATATTTGGACTATAAACATTATCTTATCCTCTTGCAACACTTCAGTTCGAGCTACGAATGTGGCACATGCAACTGCCAGAAGGAAATACGCTTTTCCTATGGGTTAGTTGAGCTATTGCATGATGGACTTCAGTTAGAACTCAAGTGATTGAGTTTGGTGGAGTTGATTGAGGAGTTGATGGAGTTGTGTTCAGTTTGACTTAGTTGAACTAGTTGTATTTAGTCGAACTACGAAATACACTAGTGATGAGTGATGTGAATTAATTGTTAATTAATTCACTAATTATTAACTCTTAAATCAACTAAAGAATACATCAGTTAACTCAGTGCATGGACAGTTCAGTGGAGACAAGTGTTAGAGGTGGGTCAAAGGGTGAGACTACTATTAGTTGTGACTATAGCTGTGCATGAGATTTGCACAATAATTGATTGAGATTGCCAATGAGGATTGCACAGTACAAGGCAAGGGAATTTGAACTTGGATCTGATCTATTCTCAACTTGGATTGCGCAGTACAGGCAGGCAAATAGTGGAGGAGATTTGAACCTGTGACTTGATTCATATCTGAGCTAGTTAGTGTGTAGCAGGTGGAGATAGTACTGAGTACTTGTGAGGAGTATTGTAATAGGTATTTTTACATGCTCTCTATCATTATAATATACAGATAGTTGAGGGTTTTCAGCTGTATGCTTTCCCCAGTACATACTGTGTTGATATGTGTGATTGATGTTTCAATGTGCGCATGCGATTGTTTTAATTCTGCAAATTTATTATCAACGTAGAGGAGGTTATGTATTATGCATGCATTCCACAAATAGTGTATAATCAGGATAATCTCTGTGAATAAGTGTTATATTATTCAAATTTCTACACATTGGACTCCTAGTACAACATCAACACCTCCCATTGGAATGGAAAGCATTGGGCTAGTCAATACATATTCTCCCATCGATAGCTTGATATTATGGCACTTTCCAGAGCAATTTATTGTTCTTCCATTTGCAACCATCACTTGAAACTCTGGTGCTGGATATAAGAAGCAATTCAATTCTTTTTGTACCTTACAATCAATAAAGTTGTGGGTACTTCCCGAAGCAATCAACACTATTACCTTTTTCTTCTTGATTTGTCCTTCTATCTTGATGGTTTGAGGAGTGGTAATTCTAGACAATGCATTACAAGATATGGTCGGATTCATTTCTTCTTTATATATGCTTTGTTCCTGGAGTATATCCTCTTATTTTGACCTTTCTTTCTCCTTTTCTTCTTCCTCTTCGCAATCTATGTAGAATAATTTCTTCTCAGCACACTTATGTCCTTTAGTGTATTTTCTATCACAACTGTAACAAATCCCTTTTGCTCTTTTTTCTTCCAATTGTTGTGGTGTCAACCTTATAGGTTGTGGAAGACTAGGGGCAACAACACTTCCATCTTTATAGTTGTGAGTGGTATGCTTCCTAGTTTCCATAATTTTGCTTTCTATTTTTCTTGCTAACCTGAATGCCTTCTCTAATGAATCAGGTTCCCAAAGGAGAACATCATGTTGGATATTATCCTTTAAAGACCCTATGAACACATCAATCCTATGCTCCTCTGGAATATTTTTTACCCTTATGTTCAATTTTTGGAACTCCTCAATGTGCTCCATTATTGAACCCTTTTGTTTGAGACTTATGAATTGGCTAAAAAAAGTGTTGCTTTTTGTATCCTCATAATGTGCTGTCAATTCTTCTGTAAAAATTGCCCAAGTGATAATTTTTTTACGAGAGCAAAGCCATTGATACCATACAAACTGATTTGGTTCCAAATATAAATTTTCAATACATACCTTTTGTGTGTTTTGCACATTATTGAGATCGAAAAATTGCTCCATCTGTAATATCCATGTTTCGGGATCCTTGCCATCAAACTTCCTCATATCGATTTTTGGAATATGGTGGGTCTTCGATCCCACATTGGAGTCTATGAAATCATGATTAACATTTCTTTTGTTCGCATCATGAGTTTCCTTTACAACCTTTTCACCATTAGTAAGTATTTCTTGTAGAAAATTTGTCAAATCTGTCTTCAAATCTGCCATATCTGTCTTCAAATCTGTCTTCAAATCTGCCATGTCTCTCTTCAAATCTGTCTTCAAATCTATCTTCAAATTGTCCATCTTAGCTTTCATGCCCTTTATCTTAGATTCCACGCCATTTATCTTAGCTTCTGTTAGCTTTTGTGAGCATGACATTTGTTGCACTTGTTCTTGTAATTTTGATATATCATGTAGCATTTCTTCCTCTTCTTCATGAGTCATGCTAGGGATTTCAGGTTGCTTACTAGGTGTTTGCATTTTCTTTCCTCGGGGCATCCGTTACCGATAAAAATGCTCTACTATGCCCTTTGAATTCCTTCAAAATAAATTTTCAAACCAACCTTAAGCAAAAATTTAAAAGAATCTACGCACCTTCTTTCACTTTGTAGGAGCTCGATATTGCCTCTGATGTATCTCTGTACTTTCAGATCATCCAATTCTAAAATTGCGACCTACAATAGCCCTTTGTGTCCTCTTTCCAATGCCACCAATCTGATCCAAATTGGATTCTCCAAGGAAGAGTTATGCAAAATCTCCCACAGTGACCTGATTATAGACTAGTTCAGTAGAGCGAAATTGTACGACGTGCCACGAGTCACTGTTTCAACCTTTGGCTCTGAAAAATATATAAAAGAAACTACAGTCCGTCCTCTTTCTGTACCTTCTTACGAAATTTCAATCAGATGCTCAGAGAGAAAGTTATGATGATTTTCCCCAGGTCACCTGTTTGGAATGAAATTCAGGAGTCTGCAAGAAGACCAACTTCCTCAGATCATATCTCTGAAAATATAGCACAAACAGCTCTAAAATTCAGACCTGAGATTCAGTGAGATTTCTTCTCAAATGGGTTTTTTTTTTTAGCTTCTAAAACATCACAAAATAATAATAATAATAATAAAAAAAAAATAAAAAAAAATAAAAAAATAAAGAATAAAAAATAAAAAATAAAAATAAAAATAAAATTATAGCGAAAATTCCACGATGACCTGTTTGGAGCAGCGAAACCCTAGAATCCAAAGCTCTGATACCAAATGTTATGAAACCAGCTCAAGAAAAGATAGAAAAGATAGATCAACGCCTTAGAATTCAGCCTCTTCGAGGGGGCAACCTCCTTTACATTACATAAATGAACAATTCTTGGATGATTCAAATTACAAAACCTCCTTTCTATACATAGGAGTCTAAGGAGTCATAATATAACCCAGCCGACCTAACAATAATAATATAAAGCCACAAAAATAACAATAGAGGGATTCTATGGGGCATAGTAATAACAATATGGGGATAATAGGGGCACAATAATATTAATAAGGGATGAAACTACAATATTAATGGGGTAATCACCAGTATTATAGGGACCCAACAGTCTACCTTAACACCTTCATGAGATACAATATGAGCCAGATATTCCACCTCTTGTACTCCAAAGAAATATTTGGAGTTTTTTGCATATAATTGTTTCTCCTCCAATAGCTTGAGCACCCTGTCAACATGTTCAACATGATCCTTCCAAGACTTGTTGTAGATTAGTATATCATCGAAAAATACTAACACAAATTTTCTAAGGAAGGGTTTGAAAATGGAATTCATCAAACCTTGAAATGTAGAAGGTGCATTGGTAAGGCCAAAAGGCATGACCAAAAATTCATAATGACCCTCATGAGTTCTAAATGTTGTTTTCAGAATGTCTTCAGTCTTCATTATGATTTGATGATATCCTGAACGAAGATCCAACTTGGTGAAGTAAATTGATCCATGCAATTCATCCAATAATTCATTAATGACAGGAATGGAAAATTTATCTTTAATAGTGAGCTTGTTGAGCTCCCTATAATTCAGACACATGCACCATGATCCATCCTTCTTGTGCACCAATACTACCAGAGCAGAGAAAGAACTTTGACTAGGTTGAATTATACCAGCCTCTAGCATTTCTGCAACCATATGTTCAATTTCACTCTTTTGGGCATAGGGATATATGTACGGCCTGATGTTTGGAGAAACACTTCTTGGAATCAAATGAATAGCATGATCATGATCACAAATAGATGGGAGACCTTTGGGAGTTTCAAATACCTTGGAACGATTGTCCAAGACATTTTGGAGATCTGGAGAAATAAATGATTTCGATGTGGGAACCTCTAGCGAACATAATTGTGCAATTACACCGCGTTGTTCCTTATTTAGAAGCTTTGTCATAGTGTTAGAGTTGGTTATCTTTCCTGATTTCCCTGCAATACCCCTTAATTCAACTTCCTTTCCTTCCGCACAAAATTTCATGAAAAGTTCTTGAAAATTAAAAGCTATTGTACCCAAGGATTGTAGCCATTGGACTCCTAGTACAACATCAGCACCACCCATTGGAATGGAAAGCACTAGTCTATTAAATACATATTCTCCCATGGATAGCTTGATATTATGGCACTTTCCCGAGAAATTTATGGTTCCTCCACTTGCAACTATGACTTGACACTTTGGTGTTGGATATAAGAAGAAATTCAATTCCTTTGCTATCTTACAATGAATAAAATTATGGGTACTTCCTAAATCAATCAACACTATTACCTTTTTCTTCTTGATATGTCCTTCTATCTTGATAGTTTGAGTGGTAATTCCATCCAATGCATTACAAGATATGGTCGAATTCATTTCTTCTTTATCTAGGGTTTGTTCCTGGAGTGTATCCTCTTCTTTTGACATTTCTTGTTCATTTTCTTCCTCCTCTTCACAATCTATGTAGAATCATTTCTTCTCAGCACACTTATGACCTTATGTATTTGCTATCACAATTGTAACAAAGCCCTTTTTCTCTTTTTTCTTCCAATTGTTGTGGTGTCAACCTTATAGGTTGTGGAAAGCTAGGGGAAACAACGCTTCCATCTTTATAGTTGTGAGTGGTAGGCTTCCTGGTTGTCATAATTTTGCTTTCCATTTTTCTTGCTAACCTGAATGCCTTATCTAATGAATCAGGTTCCCAAAGGCGAACCTCATGTTGGATATTATCCTTTAAACTCCCTAAGAACACATCAATCCTATGCTCCTCTAGAATATCTTTTACCCTTATGTTCAATTTTTGGAAGTCCTCAATGTGCTCCATCATTGAACCCTAAATTTGTTTGAGATTTATCAATCGGCTAAAAAAGGTGTTTCTTTTTGTATCCTCATAATGTGCTATCATTTCTTCCATAAAAATTGCCCAAGTTACAATTTGTTTACGAGAGAAAAGTCATTAATACCATACAAACTAATTTGGTTCCAAATTAAAGTTGCAATACGTACCTTTTGTGTGTTTTGCACATTATGGAGATCAAAAAATTGCTCCATTTGTAGTATCCATGTTCAAGGATCATTGCAATCAAATTTCCTCATATCGATTTTTGGAACATGGTGGGTCTTCAATCCAACATTATATTCTATGAAATCATGATTAACATTTCTTTTCTTCTCATCATGAGTTTCCTTTACTACCCTTTCACCATTAGTGACCATTTCTTATAGAAACTTATTCAAATTTATCTTTAATTCTTTCATCTTATCATCCATGCCATTCATCTTAACGTCCATGCCATTCATCTTAGCTTCCACGCCATCCATATTAACTTGAATGCCATTCATATTAGCTTCCACGCCATTCATCTTGGCTTCATTTGCCTTTAGTGAGAATGAAATTTGTTGTACTTGGTCTTATAATTTTGATATATCATGTGGCATTTCTTCCTCTTCTTCACGAGTCATGCTAGAACTTTCAGGTTGCTTACAAGGTGTTTCCATTTTCTTTCTTTGGGGCATTAATTAATGCTAATAATTCTTCACTATTCCCTTTGAATTCCTTCAAACTAATTTTTCAAACCAATCTTATGCAAAATTTTAAAAAAACTACACACCTTTTTTTTCACTTTGTAAGAGCTCGATATTGAATTTGTTGTATCTCTGTAATTGCGGATCTTGAATATCTAAAATCTCGTCTTATGGTAGCCCTTTGAGTCCTCTTTCTAACCCCGCAAGTCTGATCAAGATTGGATTCTCCAAGGAAGATTTATGCCAAATATCCCACGGTGACCTGATTATAGACTAGTTCAATAGAGCAAACTTGTACGACATGCCACATGTCACTGTTTTGACCTTGGTAACTAAAACTGATACACCAAAAACTACAGACCGTCCTCTTTCTAAAAATTCTTACGAAATTTCAATATGATGCTCAAAACAAAATTTATGACGATTTTCCCCAGGTCACCTGTTTGGAATGTAATTCAGGAGTCTGCAAAAACCCTAACTTCCTCAGATCATATCTCCACAAATATAGTGAGACAAGCTCTGAAATTTGGACCCGAAGTTCAAAACGATTTCGTCTCAAATGGGTTTTTTTTGTAGCTTCTGAAAATTCGCAAGAAAAAAAAAAAAAAAAATTATAGCAAAAATTCCACAATGGCCTGTTTGGAGCAACGAAACCCTAGAATCCAAACCTCTGATACCAAATGTTAGGAAGCCAGCTCACAAAAAGATAGAAAAGAAAGATCAATGCCTTAGAAGTCAGCCTCTTTGAGGGGGAAACCTCCTTTACATTACACAAATGAACAATTCTTGGATGATACAAATGACTAAACCTCCCTTCTATATATAGGAGTCTAAGGGGTCACAATATAAGCGACATAACAGTAATAACATAAGGACACAAAAATAACAATAGTGGGTTTCTATGGGGCATACTAATAACAATATGGGGACAATAGGGGCACAATAATAACAATAAGGGATACAATGACAATAGTAATGGGGGAATCACTAGTATTATAGGTGCCTATCATATTCCCACAAGGAAGCTCCGCACAATGAAACATAATAATATCAATTTGATTTTTATTCATAGTTAAATTAATTACGTGTCAATGTAATAAAGTTCCTTTTGCACACCCGTTCTCCCACAGCTACCCCATCCCACCCTTCAGATAGTGAATGTTTTCATTATGTGGAGAACGAAAGTGAAATTGAAACTTTTATTGTACAAAATGCAAACTGAAACAACACTACCTTTATCAATCTGCATATTAAGCAAATTTGTACACATGTAATAGGAAAATGTGAAATATTATTACATTACGAATTAAAGTTTATGTTCATAGTTAAATTAATTACGCGTCCATGGAACAAAGTTCTCTCTGCACACCCATTCTCCCGCACACAGCCCATCTTCCACACATCCTTCATTCCACACAGATTCATATTTCTATGTAACTGCTCTCCTACAAAGTTAAATCTGAACAAAATTTAAATGGAAAATAGTTTGAAATTAATTTTGTCCCTATGAAATAAAGTTCCCTTTGCACCCTTGTAATCCTGCACATATCTCGTCCTCTGCACAATAAAATCTCTGCACAAGGAAAGTTTCACACAAGAAAACTCTGCACATTGAAACATAATAATATTAATTCGAGATCTGTTCATAGTTACATTAAGTACACGTTGATGGTATATAGTTCCCTCTACACCCTTGTTCTCCTACACATACCCTATCCTCTGCACATCCTTCATTCTGCACAGATTCATAGCATTATGCAACTACTCTGCCACACAACTAAATTTGTAAAGGAGTTTAAAATTAATTTTGTCCCTGCGGAATAAAGTTCCCTTTGCACCCTCATTCTCTTTCACATACCTCGTCCTTCACACACTAAAGCTCTGCACAAGGAAACATAATAATATTAATTGGAGTTTTGTACAACTCCTCTCGCGCCTATGCAAAGGACCTACAACCGTATGAATTCTGGGATCATTATGCAGAATAGTAACATAATAGTGCAAGTGCCAGTGTCAAAGCACTCACCAAAGTAATGGCAACTTAGAATTTTTTGTTTTTCAAAATGAATTGTCAAGTACTAACCAAATACCAAAATAAAACACCCTCCACCAGGGACCAAATACAAAAATAAAACACCTTCCACTGGGGGATTTATGTCCCATTTGGGCTCCCTCAACCAATCTAAAATTAAAAATATGATTTACAAAAAATTAGAAAATTATTTTTGAATTTATAAGAAAATAAAAATATTAAGCATTTGCCGAAATATTGATTAAAATTGAAAAAATACAACAAAATAACACAAAGCAATACATTTTGACCCAAAAAATACTATAATCCTCAAAAACATATAATTTAATTAAATTATTTATTAATTATAAAATTATTAATAATTAAGAATTAATAATTTAATAAAATTCCAAACAACTATCATTATTCCATTCCATAACCTTGAAATATCATTGCACGAGAGGACTCGGGCCAAAATTTTATTTTAATAAATTTGTTATTTAACACAATAACATATATGGCAACAATCCATGGAGCTCCTACATCAGGCAGAAATACCTCAAAGGTCGGAATATTTCTTTCTGGCACAGGAGATCCACTATTGGCATCAGACATGGTTCCACCATATGGCTGAACTTCAGGAAGATACAATCTTTTTTCCTGCAAAATCTAAGATGGTCTATTGTTACTGGCGAGAACATCCTCATTGCCATTGACCCCACTCAGCACAGGCTTGAATCCTCCATCCCCCCAGCTCTTCTTGCCTTCTTTCATTCCAAGGGTCTTTTCACCTGGAACAAGCTTATACAGTCATGGTCCTCACATCAGCCTATCTGGAAAAATGAACTCCAACTTGCCTTGCCCCCTCCCCTTTGCCCCCTTTGGCTTTCCGCTACAAATAGTTTCTCTCACAAAGGAATCTCCCAATTAGGCACAAAGGATGAACTGGTTTGGTCTTTTGAGAAGCCCACCCTCCCACTCACTGTCAAAAACCTCTACTCTCTCCTATCATCAGACCTCCCGCCATCTCTCCCGACCTTCCCCTCCAAGCTCTGGAAAGCCCCCTGCCCTCTAAAAGCAATCCTCTTCTCATGGCTTCTCTTCACCAACAAAAACCTCACTTGGGAGGTTCTCCAGAAAAAAGGATGGAACGGTCCGAGCAGGTGTCTTCTATGCACAGCACATCAAGAAACAAACTTCCATATGTTCTTCGATTGTGCTGCCTCTTCATCAATCTGGTACGAGCTCTCTCTCTCTTATGGTTTCTCTCACCGTTCTTTTCCTTCTGTACAGGACGGCTTTTTCTGGTGGAGCACACAGCGCCCCTCCTGGCGTGCTCTTTTCATCCTAACCTGCTGGTTTATCTGGAACTGGAGGAACCACTGTCTCTTCCAGAATTCCCGCAAACCACTGCACTCCATATTGATCTCTATCGTGGGCTCCATGCCCCCACCGGATTAGCTCGTCTCTCCTCCAGGCGGTTTTTTCCTGATCACTTTCAATGTTCCTGTATTTCCGCCATATTGATCTCTATTGCGGGCTCCACGCCCCCATTGGATTAGCTCGTCTCCCTCCAAGCGTCTGATCACTTACAATGCTCCTGTATTTTCCGCGGCCGAAGGGGCAATCACATATATCTCTTTTTCTCTAATTATGGTCACATGCATGGTATACATCTGGTAATATCTCCATTTTGAACATTCGCGGCCCAATTTCGTTTTGCGGCCTCTGAGATCCTACTCTACAGGTTTTTTCTATCTGTAAAATGTCTCCACGGAGAACAACTGTAATGCTGAACATTATATCATCTTAATATATCTATCTTGATTTTTTCCTCTGAAAAAAAAATATTATTGTCATGTACCAAATTACAACCACGAACTGCCATTACTTGGACCTTTAGCCTTGTCTTTAAACTTTAAGATTATCCAATAGCTACGAGAACTTCCTTTCCTGTGTATGAATTCCAGATGCGTATGGATTAACACTAAATAAAAAAATACATACATAATTTTACTAGTGTTTTTGAGTAATTTTTTTGTCGGTCAATTTTTAGATTTTTAAATTGGATAGCAATTTTTTGAAATTCTAAGTTTCAATGATGTAATTTGCAAAATATCAGTAGTCTAAAGTTTTTCGTAACATTAAATTTGAAGTATAATTATGATAATTTATTTTATCATAATTTTGAGAAATTTATTTTGGTGATTTATTTTAATGTGAAATGTATAAAGAGTATAGCGTATTAAATCTTTCAAAGTGTAAATTATTTTTCAAATTTTGCATTTTTAGAAATTTGATTTTTCTGAACATTTTAGTAAATTAAAATAAATCTATATTAATTTAGATTAAATGAAACAGACATATCATCATATATATATATATATATATATATATATATATATATATATATATATATATATATATATATATATATATATATATATATATATATATACATACTCACTAGTATTCAAATATTTATTTTGAAAGTAATTTTTAAAATATGATTTTTGAATGCTTTCATATCATGCAAATATATTTATAAATTTTAAAATAAAATAAATAAAAAATATAACATAAAAAAAAACCCAAATAAATATATATTATTTAATAATATATTTTAATAAATTTATTAAATTTAAGTTTACTATTTGTCATGGATGATATTTGGGTGATAGCATGGAGTTGGGTAATACCTTTTAGTGAAACGAGGTCATATTTTGGTGAAAAAATGATGCTCAATGGAGCAATTTTTAAGCTCTAGTTCGCGTTGTTGAGGTGCCTAAAAATTTCTTGGTCAAAGGCCTTAAAACTAAAATTTTTAAAAATTATGTAAATATCAATAATAATATGCAAACTTTAAAATTGTAAGTATTTGATAGTTAAAAAAAAAACTAAATTTAATTACTTATTATATTTGAATAGGGAATTAACAATGGTGTGGATTAATGTCTCATTATATTTCTAACGTTTTGATGTATAAATTTGAAAAATGATTCTATCCCTCTTGTGATTGAAATTGTAATATTCTTATATTTATAATTTAGTAACTTGAAAATTAGTTTTAATATGATTTAAATTTTCAATGTTACAATTTAAATAATAAATTTATTATAAATATAATCTAAATAATAAATTGATTAAACATAAGAAAATTTATCAGTTTGATTTTGATAAGTATTATAATTTTTTATTAAGTGTAACTATATATATTTGATAAAATTCATTGAAGAATTAATAAATATGATTTTCTTAGTCATAATAATATCTATCTTGAAGGAAAAAAATGAGTGCAATAATAATTAATGTAGTTGTAGTAGTTGTAAGTTATCATTAATATAGTTGGTAATGGATGCAATAGTATCTGCGGTTATAAACCGCTCTCAATCTGTAAAATGTGATTGTACTCCATTAAGTCTTCAGTCTACAAAGGTGAAATATATATATATAAAAATTTATACCCCTAAATTATTTTTAAAATAATAATATTATAAAATTTAATTTAATTTAGTTTGTTGTTTTATTTATTTATTTATTATAACTTGATTTATTTTTTGGAAAATTTCTACATCAAAATATTGTATAACGAATAAGTATATATATATATATATATATATATATTCTTAAAATAAAATTAAATTAAATTTAGAAAATTAGAGTTTAGAATATATTTGAATATTTGTAAAAAATATTTGTAGAATAAATAAATTTTGTAATTCTCTTAAAGAAAGGTATTGATAGGTTTCATTTTTTTCTTTGTTTTTAGATAATTATGATAGCTCGGTGGAGCTTCTGTTAACCCGATGAAGGTTTCTTAAACTCATTTGAAACTTGAATTTCAAATACTCTATGTGTTTTAAGAATGGAAGGCCTAAAAAACAGAGTTTTTTCTACAACACCATTTAATACCTTAGTAGACTTAAGCAAAAATTTGTCCTTAGGTGGCTGAGTTGATCATGTTGGATTTCCAATAGCATATGAGTTTGACATTTTCAAATTCATATGATATTTTTCATCTAATTTCTTTTAAACATAATGTTGGAATTTTTTTTAACAATTTTAAAGAGGTTGAGTAAAAAGTCAATATCATAAAATATACACAACCAAAAAAGTAAAAAAATACTACTATCTTCCTTTACATCTTCAAATGGGTACTTTTGATTTACAACTTTAGGTGAACATTGGCTCCAAAATGCAATTAAAATATTACTTCACCAACTTCTAAAAATAATAAAAAAATATAATTTTGGATTAAAAAAAAATTAATATTAAAAACTTAGGCCTGGATGTGTAGATCATGCTCATATATCTATATATATATATATATATATATATATATATATATATATATATATATATGTTACACATTTTAGACTAAGTTATGCTAAGCAAACACGTGCATGCCTCTTAAGATGTGTAAAAATTTGCAATGACAAGCAATTCATTTAATGGAGAATTGACATATTATACAACATTTAATATTTTTTGCAAAAAATGTCATTAGGACAACAACATTATTCTCCACAAGCCCCAAGAGTTAGCTCAATCGGTCAAATCAAGTGCCTCGCCAATGGGAGGTCACAGGGTCGAATCCCGAAAGCTCTTGGGGTTAGGTCAGTAAATAGGCCGAGGGGTGTTGATGCCCTTCGGGTGGCGTCCACTCAGTGTTAAAACCCTGGACGTAGCGGCTACCCACTGACCCCCCTGGACGTAGCGGCTACCCACTGACCCGGGTATCTGTGAACCAATAAGTGAAAAAAAAAACATTATTCTCCACAATTTTTTTTTTACTCCAAATCAAAATTTATAGTTCTTATATGAATTTTTGGGCTTCAATTCAATAAAAAAGAAAAAACTTAAAATTCTATCCCAACATTTAACTCAAAAGTGTAACCCATTTTCATATTTTCACCCATTTCATCTTTAAAATAACCCCTAAAAATATACCCCAATTAAAAATATCATTCATTGTTAATGGAAAAAAAAGATATTTCAGCTCTAAAAATTGCAACTCTGTTAAAAAATCTATAAACTTTTAAAACTCCCTAATAAAAACAAAAAACCTAAAAACTTTTAAAACCTCAATTAAACGTTAAATCTTAATTAAAAATTTATTAACATATTTTTGAAACTATGCATTAAAATTTTATGTTAATTTAAGTTTTAGCATTTTATGCTCCCAAGTGAAGTCCTAAAACCTTGAACGAGGACGTTCAAGGTCCTGAGGGTTCGTCTATCCAGTGCACACATTTATAGATTCGCCCCGCTAGATGTTTAGATTTTTAATTTTTAATTTTTATTATTATTTTTTTTAAATGACTTCGAATAAGATTATAAGGGGTGGTTAAGATTATTTTTATCTTATTCACATATTTATTAATTCATTTTAATAGATGTTTAGTTGTATATTTTTATTATTATTTTTTAAGTGGTTGATAGTTTTAAGGGTTAATATAATTTTAAAAAGAGTTAATAAATTAAAGGAAAATTAGTGCTAACAAATATGTGGTTAGTGAAAAAAGTTTTTTAAGCATATAACTTTGTATAAATTCTTATTGTCCATTTAGTAGTTATTGATAATTAAATTAAAATTCTAAAAGTTTTATTTTGAAATAAGCATCTCATTTATTATGAATTTTGATATTGGATAATCTAATATTTGTTGCCTATAATTATGATAATTATATAAAACAATCAAAATGCTCATGGGCTTAGAATAGACAATGACAAGGTGTTTTGTTATGGCACTCTATAGTGTAAAAGTCACATAGCCAAAATTCTATGAGAAAACATCTAGCCATAAGAAAAGCTTTGGTGATCACGAGATGATTTTGATAATTAATAATACAATTGTCTCAAGACTCTCATAAACTAACAAACAAAAACTATATATAATGATTAAACTTGACAAAAAAAATTATATTTAAATTAGATTTATGACATAAAAATAAAACAAATTGATTTGATTATTAAGTTAATTTTTATATTTATTATAAATCAATTATATTATTATTATTATTATTATTGATAGATAATTAATTTAAACTATAAATTTTATTTATAAATAAATAATTAATATTATAATAAATTGTTTTAAATAAAAATAATGGTTATTTATATAGGTTTCCAGAGTTAATAATTATATTGGCCAAATACTTTTGGAACGTAAAACATCCCAGGAAAAACTTAAAAATTACTTAAAAACATTTGCTCGATAAAATTAATCATTTTTATAAAATGTATAATTTAATTAAATTAATTATCAATTATAAAAATATAAAAACTATTGATAGTTTTTCGAAAAGTTATTATATAAAATCCCTGTTTTATACTTATATGGATATCAATACGGTAAATTTCCAAACAAATATCATGATTCCATTATTCATTAATCAAAGTGTATCACAATAAACCTTGTGATATAATTGCACAAGAGAATTCTAGCCAAAAAAGGATAAAATTCCAAATAACTACCCTGACTTCTAGCCAAAAATTTATTTTAACAAATTTATTTAACACAATAAACCTTGACATATAATTGCATGAAGAAATTATGGTAAAGAAATCTCCTCATACTTCTAATTTTATATTATTCAATAACATATAATAATTTGAAGAAAATATAACAAGTCCATTGAGATATAATAAGAAGTTGTTTTTAGTGCGATTTTTTGGAAGTTTTTTTGGTGGGTTTTTCCCGGTCTAATTTCTTCAAAATCCGGAAAGAAATTAGTGAAATCACAAGTTTCATAGTAATCCGTGCACAATCTAAGTGCCCTAGGGGTTTTTGAGTGTGGTGAATCCATATATATATATTTTTTTCAGCATGAAAAAAGCTATATATGTATTAATCAAATGGACCATGTACATCATATCATCATATATACAGGAATTATTAGAATAAACCCACATAATCCTGAACGAAAGTTCAACCAGTTCCCTATGAAAGAACAAATACAGTCATGTACATAATGATGTAAATAAACCAGATAAGAGCTGCATGAGGGAAAATAACAGGTGTGTAAAAGATAATTCCAGTCAGCTAACTCCATCAGAAAGCTAATGATGAAATCATAATAACCCATATACATAGAGTTTCTTGTAAAAGTTTAAGACTCCATCTGATGTCGACATCCTGTAGCATTCAAAAAATAAAACCAAAACTGTTATACAAAAAAGGAGATTATAGACCATATGCAATGACTATCCAGGAAACATGAACTCCACTGTGCCAATATTCTTGTCTTCCATGATTATATCCATCTGCACTTCTCCCACAATACCTAGCAGACCTTTTTTTGAGAGCTCGTCTGCAATCTGGTTGTGTTCTCTGCCAGTATGACTGATTGAAGGTTTCCCTAGTTGAGTCCAGAGACATTGAATTCTCCTTAACCAGCCAAGAAGTGTTGGTTGATTAATCTGAGCCTTGCCTTTTATATGATCCAAAATAATCTTTGTATCCCCATAAATATGGATCTTCGGGATATTGAGGAATTTTATAAGCCACAACATACACCAAAGAGCCATAGCCTCTGCCTTGTTGTTTGATCCCAGGCCAGCATTCCAATGTGCTTTGAAGTGTATATCCTTGGACATTGCTATCCAAAATCCACAACCGCATATATTGTTTTGTGCCGCGCCATCAAAAAAAGCTATCGGGAATTCCATGAGAGGGTAATTTTTCCTTTTTTGTATTTCTTTTGGAGTACTTTCATGTACTGGATACAAAGCATATAAAGAGATGATTTTTTCATGTACCAGTCCAAAATTCTCAGTCCTATTCTCAAAAATAAACTTATTTCTCCATTTCCAAATTGTCTAGAAAAGAAAGTGTGGTATGGTCCTCCAAGCCGATTTCTGTTTACTCCACCACCCCATACAATCTGCAATGTCATTATAATGATTAAATGGAAAACCAAAATGTGTTGCTAATTTAATCCATACCTAGATCACCTTTTGACATTTGAGAAACATATGATCATTGTTCTCCACCTCCTGGTTGCAGATCACACATATATTGGGCCCGTGCCATTGACGCTTTTGCAGATTCTCCCACGTAAGATTCTTGTTATGATATACTAACCATGAGAAACAGATAATTTTAATTGGAATATGGTTTTTCCAGAGAGCAGTAAGAATCATGTCCTCCACACTATTGCCATCACCTCCACATGAAGCAATATATACATCAGCTACCTTTATATTACCAGCCTTCATTTTCCCCGCCCACATCATTTTATCTCGATGTTCCTCCCGGCATATGCCCATTACTTTAAAGCCAGCACAAACATACTTCCATTCCATAGCCAGGTTACCTACCGAACCCAATTCATGAGAAGATTTCCATATGGGATATCTATCCCTCCATGTGCTAATCAATTGGTTCCATAGAAAGATGCCATGATCATGAAGAAAAGCAAGTAATATATCAGAAAAACAACAGTCCCCACCGGCGCCCAGAATCCAGTCCACCCGAATGATAATAGAGTGTCACGATCCCATACTCCACACCAATTGCTTAATGAAGTAAATTGACACCTTTTGCATACTCTTCCAGATAGCCAAACCATTGGATATACCAAAGTGTTGAAGCCCCGAAAATCGGGTCTACAACAAGGGGGATACCCACCCAGTCCGGACCTTGGTTAGCAGCTCCTTTTCTGTTTGGTATAGTGGGTCCGACTGGGGATATGGGACCAGTTTCCCAATTTATGTGTGTGTGTGAAGGATTGATATTTCCCTTCTAAAAGTTCCTAAGTGAGATGCTCTAATTCTAAATGGTATTCTAATAAGCAGAAATATCTAAGTCTACACTAACCCAGGGTGTAATCCTTTTGTTATGCGATCTAAAATGATTTCAGATAACAATTGGTAATAAAGATCATTCAACTGTTATGAGAAAAGAATTCAATACAGATAAACCACTTTGTATAAAAAGTTAGACGAAACAGTTGCGAAAGGCATATCACATAATAAGCTATTCATACATTAAGCATAAATAAATAGCTATCACCGTATGAAAGTGCCAAATGATAACTCAAGCATTCACGCATCAATATATAAACAACTGAACTCGAATATCACTTTTAACACAAAGGCAGAAATAGTTAAGAGATAGAAGTACCATTTATAACTAGTCCTACTCATGAGCTTCAAGCGATAATGATTTATCTCTTCGTAATCCAACATCCACTAAGAGTACAGAAGTGCAACATCAGTAGCAAATATTAAATACAGATGTCAATAAATCCTGTTCCATTCATTCATCAAAACCTCCTCAGAGGGTACAAAAGTGCATGTTCTGGGGATAAGTTTTTGACAAATTTCAGGACCCTTCTCTAAATGCATGAGAAGGGTTTAAATACTACTAACTAAATCTAAAAATAACTTATTACAAAAATGTAGGATGCGGTTTGGGCAAAAATAAAACAAAATTAAAACTAAACTGAATCTAAAACTAAAATTACTAACTATTTCTGTATATGCTCCTTGAATTCGCACGCGTTCAGCATCTGTTTGAGAAGAGTCGGCTGGTCGACTTCCAATTTTAGCTGTGCTGCGAAAACAGAATCGGCAAGAGCTGGCGCCATCTTCTCGGTAGAATTGATGATACACTTGAGAGTCATCCACTGGCTGTGTGGCTTTACCAAGTACATCCAGTAACAATCCCAATTCAACTTGGTTAACCTTTGGATTGATTCTGCCTTTTCTTGAGCCTTCTGTCTCCAGCCTGCCTGCAGTTGTTGTGCATATATATATATATATATATATATATATCTATATCTATATCTATATCTATATATATATATATATATATATATATATATATATATATATATATACATACTATTTTGAAGATATTTCTGACAAATACCACTGGTTTTAGGATTTAAGTTTTACTTCTTTACCTCTAGCGTTTTTTTTTACAAATTTCTGGGCTTACAGGTGACTGAGCACTCAGAAGCTTTCCTTTTCAAGAAGTTTTGCCCAGCGCTAGCGCGCGCTAATTGTGCATTGGAAACTGCCTCCGTTTCTTGATCCGGGCTTCCTTGGTGCGTTTTTTACCCTTTGCGCATTTTCTTTTAGCGGATATAAAGCTCAAATTTTGTGAAAATAACGAATTCGTAAGCTCTTGACCCTGAGTCTTAAACTATCTATTTCTGATATCCATGCTGTCCAATATCCAGTATCCATTTAACCATGTCTATGTATGGAAGAATTTTGAGCCTTGCCGCTATTCTGTGTAAGAACGAACAAGCTAGCTCTGTAATGGATGCCTCAGAAGAACTATGTGAGCTTGCAGTAGCCTCAACCTCCATTGCTCTCAGATTCTCTTCCTCAAGTAGATTATACATGCCTTCCCAAGTAGCAATACCAGCGTCCCTGTTACAGGCGGTGTCTGTATACAAGGGCGCCATTTCCTTCTCTTCAGAGCTCGGGGCTTTTCCTTTCTTTCCCATGGTATCCTGCGTACTGCTTTGTATCGTTCTCTGTTCTTCGTTCCTGCAATTTACAAGTGAAGTGAGAATAATGATATGGAAAAGGTGACGGGAAAGTCTTAAATGCTGCAGACATATAAAATATACCACCTTACGTGAAATGACTTTTTGATAAGCACGAAACCATATTCCATTAATAACTGGCAACTAACTCATTAATTAGCATTAAAGCGCATAACCAGGTGGTGGTTTATCGAAAATACTTCTTTTTGAACAACGAGCCTGAAAGATCTACGATGAAGCGATTTTGCGATTTACTTCGCAATATCGCAGATCACAACATCGCAACATTGCAAGGTTGCTAGCTCGCTATATCGGATTATTGCTACATCGCAATATCGCAAAAACATGACATGTGACAATTTTCGTTAATCTGTTTTCTACGAAATGCGATTTGCGATATGCATCATTGCATATCGGCAGTTTAAAATTTTTCAATGTAAGCGGTCTTTGATGCATGCGATGCGGTATATGTTTGTAGTCCCATATCGCGATCTTGCAGTCTTAGAATTCGGCTTGCAAAGAGGTATCCTATTATCCTTTTGTGATGCAATATTTCCTACGAAATAATACTACTTTATCATAAAACTTAAGCTTTTTAGATTTTTCAAGGGTATTTTCTTAAGTTTATGATGGTAAGTTTTATTAAAAAGGAAATACAAGCACTAAGTGATTTTTAAAATTTTTTGACTAAGGGTCCCCACTTATTTAGTATTAGTAATAACACCAAATAAGAAGGGGGGTTGTTGCTGGCCACAACAATTGGCGATTCACTTGGAAGAACCAGTTATCTCTGCTTTTCTTTTGAATTTTCTAAACTTCCAAAATAGGAAATTTTCCAGAAAATTAAACTTTATTATAGAAAGACAAAGTACATCATGCTTTTACCTATCAATGATATTTTGTTTCTTCTATTTTTTAACTTTGATTATTTACTCCCTTAAGCTAGTCCTTGTATCTACATCAGTCATTACTTGGTCTATAAAGATAAAAACAAAGACTTCTCTGTAAATCAGTTTTGAATATGCTCATTTATCGTAGGTAGAGCCTCTGCTGCCAGCAGGCATTTATAGCCTCGATAGGGTTACCTGTTACCTAGCAATGATCCTGTATCCTACTTAGAGAAATTTACAATTTTCAAAGAAAAATCCATATACACACTTATTGCTTTCATTTTCTTTTTACCCTTAAAGAACAATGTCTTGGTTTGGTAGCCAATTTATGACACAGTCATTCACTGATCTATAGCTTTGCTGAACAAGCTGGCTCGTGCTGAGACCCCTTGCCTTTTGATTGCAACAATCTTGAGTCATTGCCCTGTTGTGGTATGCAGTATTGGCAAAGTCAGCAAGCTATAATATCTATGATCATGATAAGTCGGCTCGTGATGAGACCTCTTACTCTTTAAGTTAAAGTGTATCTTTGGATCATTCTCTGAACATTGTAGTTTCCTAGGTGGGGAGGAAGTCATTGTTTCCTTAAGATAGCTCTGGACAACAATAGTAGAGTTTTTGGAAAGAGCTTTTCTACAGAGAATCTTCATTTTTGTTATTGATACCTTTCATTGGACTGATACAAAAAAATTTCCCACTAAAGGTTGCTTTTCATCAAAATTTACAAAGTCGAAACTAGTATCATTTCTAGGCCTAGAGCCTTTAACTATATCTTTCAATAATAACGATCAATTTTCTAAAAAGAATTCTATTTATACAAGTGAAAAAACAAAATCTAAAAGAGAATTTGTGTCTTTTTCATAAATCTCAAATGTAACCATTTACAACCGGTTTTATTATGAAACTAAAACAACTATTCTACAAAATAGAAGAATGATCTCCTATGGAAAATATTTTTTGAGGATCTGTCCATTAACAGGTAAAGAATCTCTTTTTCCTGTTAAATCCTGTAACATAAAAGTAGACGGACCTATGACTTCTACGATTTGAAAAGGGCCAAGCCACATTCTTTGAAATTTTGTATGTTTCCCTTTTTCCTCATGAGCCTTGTCCCATTTTAAAACTAGATCTCCCATCTGAAAATCTTTTCTGGATATCATGTTGGAATCAAAAGAGGCTTTTACTAAGGCTTGATGATGAGCGTGAGTTATCTTGGCCTGTTCTCGTTGTTCTTCTAACTTAATTATTTCCAGCTGCCTTAGTTGTAAGGAAGAAGTTGGTGCTTCATCGATATATTGAACCAAGGCTAAAGAGGGAATTGCCAAATGAGTTGGAAGAACCACTTCTTTCCCATAAACTAAATTGAAGGGGGAAGTGCCGATGGAGGCTTTCTGCGTTATTCGATCTGCCCATAAAGCATATATTAAAGACTTGTGCCAATTTTTATGATTTTGGTCAATGGTTCGCTTAATAATTCTGATTAAGTTCTTATTTGTAGATTTAGCTAATCCATTCCCCTGTGGGTAATAATTGGCAGAGTATTTAAGCTTGAAACCCCTTTTGAGTGCAAATTCAGTCATTGCATTACCAGAAAAATATGATGCATTATCAAACATTAAAGCAGAAGGCAACCCAAACTTGGTGATGATGAACTGATCTATGAATTCGATGATATTTTCAGCATTAGCCGTCTTGAGTGGAACTGCTTCTACCCATTTAGTAAAGTAATCTGTTGCTGTAAGAATATATCTATGTTGTTTAGAAGAGTGAGGAACGATCTCACCTATTACGTCCAATCCCCATTGATCGAAAGGCTGCTCAATGTTAACTGGTTGTAGTGGCAAGGATGGTTTCTTTTGTCTCCCAGCAGCAGTTTGACAAACTTGACATTTCCTCGCGTAGTTATGTGAGTCTTTGAATAATGTGGGCCAGTAATAGCCTGCGCGTAAGATTTTATGAGCAGTAGCGTCTCCAGCATAGTGTCCGCCTGCTGGCCCATTGTGGAGTTCCTGCAAGACTTTTTCAGCTTCAGATTTCTCAAGACATCTAAGGAGAACATAATCATAATTTATTCTAAAAAGAACATCATTTACGAGCTGATATTGTTTGGCCTTCAACCTTAGAGCTCTTTTCTTGGTATGATCGAGGTTTGAAGGAGCGTATCCATTCTTTAGATAATAAATGATATCAGTGTATAATGACTCAGCATCATTTAGGCTTACCTCGTACATTTGTATCTCTGCAGATGGAATTTCGGATATAAGTGATGCTCCGGCCAGCATTTTGCAAAAGCCTTGACCTTTTACAATACTTGCTGGTTTGATTTCTATGTCATATTCCTGTAAGGCAGTAACCCAATTGGCTCTTTTCTCACCCACATCCTTCTGTACTAGAAGATTTCTTACTGCTGGAAACAATACTATGATTTTTGTATGTGTTTTGAGTAAAAAAGGTCTGAAATACTTAATTTCTTTGAAAATAGCATAATCTTGTTTCTCCACATCTGAATAATTCAACTCAGCCCCTTGTAAATTGGAACTGAAAAAAGAAATTGGGGCTTCTGCCTTTTCTTGATTTGCTTGAGTGAGTATCGCAGCATATGATCTATCAGAGGCAAATGTATATAAAATAAAAGGATCGGAAAAATTTGGAGTTGCTAAAGATGGAGCATTAACAATTGCTTGCTTGATCGGATTGAATGCCTCATGTTCATCTTGGCCCCATTTAAAGTTTGAGTTCTTTTTAATCATTGCTTGTAAAGGAGACACAATTCTTGAAAAATCTGGAACAAATCTCTTTACAAAGTTAATCTGGCCAAGAAAAGATTGCATGGCTTTCTTGTTGTGAGGTAGAGGAACTGCAGAAATCTCCTTGATTCTGTTAGGATCAATGTGAATTCCAGATTTTTACACTATGAATCCGAGAAGTTTTCCTTCACTTAATGCGAAAAAAAATAAAAATAAATAAAATAAATAAAAAATAAAATAAAATAAAAATAAAAATAAATAAATAAATAAATAAAATATAATATAATAAAATAAAATATTCGAGTTAAGTGAAATTCCATACCTTTGACAACGTTGAAAGATTTGTTTTAAATCTTTAAGATGGTTGTCTCATTTCTTGGAATATATAGTTATATCATCCAAATAGATTACCACTGATTTATTAACTAACCCCTTGAATGCGATATCCATGGTTCTCTGAAATGTGGCACCATCATTAATCAAACCAAATGGCATCTTTTGATATGCGTATGTGCCCCATCTAGTTCTGAATGTGGTTTTTAATTGATCATCGAGATGTACCAACACTTGATTGTATCCTGAGAATCCATCCAAGAAGGACATCAATTCTGAGCTCGCGACTGCTTGCAGTATTTGTTCCATGGGAGGCAAAGGAAAATTATCCTTTTGGCAGGCTTTGTTAAGATTTCGAAAGTCAATGCAGATTCTAATGTCTCCGTTTTTCTTTCTAACAGGGACCATATTGGAAACCCATTTGGAATGTCGAACAGGAAAAATTATTTTGGCTTTCAATAACTTATTGAGTTCAGATTTGATCTGGTTTTCTAGATTGGGATGGATCTTTCTCAACTTTTGTTGGACAGGTTTTTCATCGTCTATTATTGGAATAGTATGTTGGATGATGGATGTGTCGTACGTTTTGAGTTCATCGTAATTCCAAGCAAAGACACTTTTTTATTGTCTCAAGAGATGAATATACGCTAATTTTTCTTCAGGAGCTAGACCAAGGCCTAGATTGATATTCTGTGGTTTGGTATCAGTTCCTAGATTTACTAATTCATAGTTCAAAGTTGAACTTTGGAGTTTTGAATTGGTAGATCTTTTAAACCAATCTTTCAAATCATAAAGATCTTCTAACTTGACTACAGACTTTGGTATAGCATTATTAGTGCTATCTTGTTGCAATTGTTGGTCATGTTGGTCTTCGTCAATTATTTGATTGATATAGGATCCTTCAAATGTGAGGAAACTTACGATATCAGGATCGTCGTTGAAAATCCTCCAATCACTGACGATCATGTAGTCTTTATTATCGGCCATCGGTGGGATAGACCCAAAGGATTCCAATCTTGTATCCTTTAATCATAAAGGATACGATCCTCAGTTGCCAGCTCAACTAGCTTTCCTCGTTCAAGTGAAAGCCCTCAACAAAACTGTTCATCGAACAATTATTGATGAGGGGGCATCTACATGTATTATGTCGATGAGTTGCTAGAAAACTTTAGGATCTCCAAACTTGTCCCGATCTTTGACGACATTAAAATCATTTGACGGATGAACATATACCCCATATGGTATTCTAAGTAACTTGAAGGTTGAACTAGGGGGGAAAAGAGTAGAAATAGATGTTGAAGTAATCGACAGAAACCTTGATTACAACATCCTACTGGGAAGACCTTAGATCTACCCCTGTTGTTGATTTACTGATTACCACTTGCTCGGCCAAAATCCCTGAACTGAACTACAAACTGTGACCCAGAACCCATGCAAAGTCTCGTCCCTGACCCATCACAGTCTCTGTTCTGTGAATCTAAAATTCAGCGCACTTCTTGAGTGTAGTAGGTGCGCTGCATTTCAAATTCACTATGTTACAGGTGCGCTGATCAGACTAGGCATTGTTCCTGAATGTTGGTTTCTGTGTTCACTCTTTTCAGATCTATTCAAGAATTTTGCTGCCTGTAGTCAATATACCTCTGTTTGAAACCCCTTTCCTTGTTGATATTCCGCCTCCATTGTGCAAAGAACTGTAAATGTTTTTGTGTATTTGTTGGGCCATTTTCAGTTCTCCTTTGCAAAAAAGTAACGTAATTGTACTGTCGTTTCTTGATTTGAAAGTGTAGCAAGTGTCCTTTTCAGTCATAGAAGAGAGTCTGATTGCTCTTGATAGTCGATTACCCTGTTACTGTTGTATTTGATCTGAATTTGTAGTTTTTCTAGTGCCGAAAGCAAGTATTCATTTCCAAATCGCAAAGTGTTGTCATGTCTTCATTTTTTATTTTGAAAAGAAACTTGTTATTAATTGTCGCTTGAAAAATAATTCAGATTTGTGCATTAGCTTTCTTTTTATCATTCACATATTAAGAAGGCTGAAAACAAATACATGCATGTGTATTTGCATTTAGACTGTTTGATTGGTTTTATTTAGGACAATGCATATAGTGTGTGCTCTTTCCTCTTTGTTGAAAGAATTTTGTCTTTCTTTCCTTAGTAGCTAGGATTTTCATTGCACAAAGAAGATAAAAGACTGTTTATCATCTTAGATTGCATTTTAGGAATTGTACATCTACATCACGTGGTGAACCTGAAAGGAAAATTTCTTAAGCAAGATCAGCTATAAAATAAATGTGATGAATCTAACAACACTTTGGAACCTAATGCACAACATCTAGAAGTCTAGGTTAGAGACGTATTCTGACGTCGTAAAGCCTGGTAACTGTTGTTCTCACTGTTGGTTGGGTGATTCCTCCACTTTGAGACAATAAGTGCCAGTACGGACTTGTGCTCCCGTGTACCGTCGAGTATATTTTGGGAGACCATAATAGGCTTAATCCTTTATCCATAGGAAGCCGTGTCTGCCGCCCTATTGATCGAAATGCACTGAACTCAGCATTCGGGAAGATTGACTGCCGTACCATAAAAAGTATTCTGCAGTTTTGCGATTGGTTTGGTAATCCCTCTGCCTAGATTTCCAGAGCAGTCCCTTTCGTTCCTTTTCAGACTCCTTAACAGAAAAGGTCCATCTGAGCACTTGTCACTTCAGGCTCATTAAAAATCGAAGGGGACTAGAGTCATCTTTTGTTTTTTCTCGACTCTTTAAAATTGAAAAAAAAAGTTGTGTCAAAAGCATCTAAAATTCATCTTATTCGGAAACATACTTCCCCTTTATTTTTAGTTGATCGAGTAATCCGAAATCGTGGAAGAAAGTCAATTGAAACCCCATCGTTCGCGGAGGCTTACGAGTCAACCGTCTTTGTCTCCGGAATCAAAACTATTATGGACAAAGCGAACTCGTTTAACCGGTTCCAAATCTCCTGGTAAAGTTAGAACAAGTGTTCCAACAACATTAGAGACTCCGGTTACTCCAAACATTTCTGGTATCCCTGCCTTTACAAAAGAAGTTCAGCAGCCACCGAAGGACACTAGTACTGATCCTAGTCTGAGGGTAAACACTTGTATTACTGAACCAGTTCCATCTACAACCGGTTCGGAGAGTGTTGTTCCCCAAACATCTGTCGCTGCAGATTCCATACCTTCTTCGGCACCAGAAATATTCTACGGACCTGACGGTCTACCTCTTCCACCTGGTCTGATTGCTATAGAAGAGATTGTGGAGGATCCTCCATCTAGTACTCCATCGCAATTTGGAGTCGGGATCACTCTGTATCCTTCTTCATCATAAATTAGTCTACCGCCAGCGGAAGCTCCTGTAGAATCGCTAGGTAATCTTTTGGATATAGTCTGAACAACCGTCAACATCTAGGACTGTGTCGTCCGACACAGCGACGGCAGAACTTCCTGCTATCACTCCAACAATGTTCATCGGTATACCATCTGTCCCAACTAGCTCTCAATCGCTAGAAGGAGCCCACTCAGGGGCTATTTCGACAGTATGGTCTGTTCTTGTTTGTTCATCCGGAATAGTATCTGGAAACTCTTATGTTGAGTCTCAACAAATTGATCCATTGGGATGTCAATTTGGGCAGTTCAGTCCTTTAGGGCAAACCATTCCTTTAAGTACCGGATTACCGCCGTATGGGGGTAATATACCCTTTCGTTGTCCCCTCCAGGAGGACAACCATACGGGAGTTCACAACAAAATTTAGGTTATGCTAGAATTACGTCTAGCGGTTGGGTACCGATACTACCTCAACAACCAAGAGTTGTATATTCGATGCAACAATGTTTACCTATGTCAAATATACCAACTACACCAGCTATTGTGACGGTGTCACAAGTACAAGCGCTGCCTGTTATATGCCAACCTCAGGTTTCTCAGGTTGTAATGCAACAGCCCCTTGACCCTGCGACTCAACCACAATCGCCGACTGGTGGAATGACACATGTCCAAACGGGTACAATTACCCCTCATCTAGGTCAAACAGTTAGTATCGGACAACAGCACATGGCTTCACAACCATGGCTAGTGCAATACCAACAATCGCAATTCCAACAAGTATACCAAGGATCTGAGCAACAAATCTTTGCAAATAGTGGGCAGCCGTATATTGAAAACGGTAAAAATCAACCATTCTACAATGGTCATGCCCACCAACCTTACCAAAGTTACCAGCATCAAATGCATTATGCTGGTATGCAAAGACCAACTGCTCAGGCGATTCCATCTTATCCTGGGTATGCTTCACCTAACCTGAATCAACAGTTACCCTCCGTGGCAACTTTACAGTTACCTGACTTAAATTGGTTAACAAACGATCCAATCGCTTACGCCCCTTGGTGGCCAGCGATTCTGCATAAACATCCATAAGATATTCCTAAATTTAATGGAAATCTGGGTGAAGATTTGTCGAATCATGTGATGACCTTTCATCTGTGGTGTTCATCAAACACCCTAAACGATGATTCGATTAGGCTTCGCCTTTTTCAGAGGACGTTAACTGGTCCGACAGCAAAATGGCATATCGAATTGCCCAGAGCTTCGTTTTACAACTTCAGTACCCTAGCCACAACCTTTCTAACCCATTTTCAGTTACCGATAAGGTACGAAACGGGAACGGAACTTCTTAATCCTCGTGCTAGAGCAGCACAGCATTATAATATAGTGGAAGATCTAGCCCAATCGCCATCCGCTATGTTGACACTTGAGGTACTGCAAAATTGCCCTTCCCAAAAGCAGGCTTTATTATCGGCCATCGGTGGGATAGACCCAAAGGATACCAATCTTG
Organism: Pinus tabuliformis; assembly: GCA_031772625.1. Taxonomy (NCBI): domain Eukaryota; kingdom Viridiplantae; phylum Streptophyta; class Pinopsida; order Pinales; family Pinaceae; genus Pinus; species Pinus tabuliformis. The sequence goes on along the minus strand of CM062813.1, from coordinate 692,762,498 downwards.
TATCCTTTAATCATAAAGGATACAATCCTCAGTTGCCAGCTCAACTAGCTTTCCTCGTTCAATTGAAAGCCCTCAACAAAACTGTTCATTGAACAATTATTGATGAGGGGGCATCTACATGTATTATGTCGATGAGTTGCTGGAAAATTTAGGATCTCCAAAATTGTCGCGATCTTCGATGACATTAAAAGCATTTGATGGACGAACATATACCCCATATGGTATTCTAAGTAACTTGAAGGTTGAACTAGGGGGGAAACAATAGAAATAGATGTTGAAGTAATCGACGGAAACCTTGATTACAACATCCTACTGGGAAGACCATGGATATATGCTATGGCTGCTGTTGTGTCGACCTATTTTAGGAAGATTGCATTTCCCTTTCAAGGAGGGATTAAAATCGTCGATCAACAAACCTTCCTCCCCAATGGTTCTCAAGTTACGGGAAGCATTCCAATGATCCATGGAAGCCCCCATTCGCTTCAAAATATCAGAGTAGGCCTACTAAAAGACCCTATATTAATGGGAACTTTTGCCCTTCCGACTCTAATCAATTTGGCGGAAGTAGCATCGATAGGAACCTGCAATATGATATCTTCGATTAAAAAGATCTCAGAAAACGATATCAACATGGATCATAAAAGGGTATTTCCTCCAAGCCCAACAGAAATATTGTAGCAATCAATGTTCCTAGCATGCGAGGCAAACCCAAATCAACGCTCATCAAGCGTTTGGATAGATAGGTCTAAGGAATATGGCACCCCTTCAGATCCTTGGTCGCGAGTGCATGACACCGACGAAGGAATTGTTCAATCAATGGTAATTGAAGGGGCACCATGGGAAGATTACCACCATCGTTCCCTTCTTCCAGATTGTGAAGAAGATACTCCTGATGACCTTTATCATCCTTCAGTTTTTTATTTTCTATCAAATACTGTAAACACGGTGGATTCCGAGCGAAACTTGTCCAACATTGAAGAGACTATCACCATAAATATCTCGACCAAAATGGATGTTGTAGAGAATATTTATGTTGGCAAATGTTGTTCTCCTTCAGAACTGGAAATATATAACGCTCTTTTTCGCGAATCCAGAGATGTCTTTGCTTGGTTATATAATGAAATGCCAGGCATTGACTCGAGTATCGTTGAACACGAAATCAAGATGTATCCAGATGTCAAACTAGTACGACAACGGCTACGGCAGGTGCACCCCAAGAAACCCGCTGCCATCAAGGCAGAAGTTGAAAAACTTCTACATGTTGGTTTCATTTACCCGGTTCCTCTAACTGATTGGGTATTGAATATTGTTCCTGTTATGAAAAAACAAGGAACGATTAGAGTGTGCGTCAATTATAGGGATGTAAATCAAGCTTGTCCAAAAGACAACTACCCTACACCCTTCATTGACCAGATAATTGATGAATGCGCCGGATGTGAAATCTTTTTGTTTATGGATGGATTCTCTAGGTATAATCAAATAAATATACGCCCACATGACCAGTCAAAGACTGCATTTATTTGTCCGTGGGGCACATTCGCATATCGAAAATTACCCTTTGGTTTAAAGAATGCAGGGGCAACATTTCAGAGGGTAATGAATTATGCCTTCCATGACATCAAAAACATCGTTCAACCATATCTTGAAAGCGGACTGATCATCCGCAACATTTAAGAGCGATATTTCTACGTTGCCAACACTACAAGATACGACTCAATCCACACACATGTGTGTTCTGTGTCAGTTCTGGTCGTTTACTTGGCTTTGTAGTCTCAAAGGACGGGATTTGTCTCGACCCATGTAAGGTTCAGGCAATCATAAATTTTCCTCCACCTTCGAATTTTCTTCAGATTCAGAAACTCTAAGGGAAAGCAAACTTTCTGAGGAGGTTCATTCCAAATTACGCCGAACTTGCTAAAGGTTATACACGTCTTTTGAAAAAGGAAGTTCCCTTCGTCTGGGATCAGGTTGCGCAAGCTTCCTTTGATGCTTTAAAAGAATCCCTAATGAAAGCATCATTAATGTACGCTCCTAATTATCAAAAAGACTTTAATCTGTATCTGGCTGCAGCGGATACAACCATCGCAATGGTTTTAGTTCAAGAAGACAAAGTAATTGAACATCCTATATATTATTTGAGTAAGAACTTAAATGATACAGAAAGCAAATATTCTTATGTTGAAAAGCTAGCACTCGCAGCTGTTCAAGCGATACAAAGATTTCAACACTATGTCCTCTTTCGAAGAACTACCATTCTGTCAGATTGCAACCTCATGACTTATATATTGTCACGACAGTTGCTGGGGGGCAAATATTCAAAATGGATAGTGATTCTACAAGAGTTTGATCTGGAATTTGTAAAATCCAAGTCAAAGAAAGCCCTGGTTTTTGCAGAATTATTATGCGATCTCCCATCATCGTCCAACAATGAAACATCCGAAGAAACGATCGTGGACGAAAATTTGTTTTTGATATCTTCAAGCAATCCATGATATGGTGATATAATCATTTATCTCCAAACCCAAAAATATAGGCCCAATACCTCCCGCTCCGAACAAAAATGTATTCGATACTAATCAAAAGACTACATGATCGTCAGTGATACACTTTACCGTCATGGTGTCGATACAGTTGTACGGAGGTGCCTCACCCATGAGGAGGCCGAAAAAGTCCTGAATGATTGCCATTCAGGCGCGTGTGGGGGGCATCAATCAGGTTATGCTACGACGCAAAAAATTTCACGAGCAGGGTACTTCTGGCCAACAATGTTCAAAGATTACATAACCGCAGTCAGAAGTTGCCATGCCTGTCAAATTTTTGATAGCAAAACCAGAAGACCACCCGCACCTCTGCAGCCAATAATTGCTATTGGGCCATTCACTAAATAGGGCATCGATTTCATGACATGTAACCCCACCTCGACCGAGGGGCACGGGTATATCATAGTCGCAGTTGACTATTTTACCAAATGGGCTGAGGCGATGCCTACATTAGATAACACAGGTGAAACAGCTGCCCTTTTCTTTTTCAATCATGTAGTCGCCATATTCAGTGTCCCACAAGCTATAGTCACAGATCATTGATCGCATTTTCGCAATCACATGATGGTCGAATTAGGTGCCAAATTAGGGTTGTCTCAGGACAGCTCTACTCCATATTACCCGCAAGCCAACGGACAAGTTGAAGCAATCAACAAGGTCAAAGGATGATTGGAGTTCACAAAAGAAGTTGGCACCTGATACTGTACTCAGCCTTGTGGGCTTACCGAACATCGGTAAGGAATGCAACCGGGTTTACACCTTTCCAACTGGTGTATGGCCTAGAAGCAATCTTACCAATCCAGTGTGAAATCTCATCCCTCAAACTCGCAATCGACCTTCTCCCCGGGACTTCAGAAGAGGAGACTCATTTCTTGGAACTAATCCAATTGGATGAAACCCGTTGTGATGCCACTTTGGCTAACGAAGCCCATAAGAAACGAGTCAAGGCGCAGTTCGACAAGAATGTCAAACCCCGTGTCTTCTCAGAAGGTGACTTGGTCTTGCTTTATGACCAAGAATCCGATAAATTGGGGGCAAGTAAATTCAAGTCTTTATGGATGGGCCCCTATATTGTTAAGTGAGTGTTAGCAAAAGGAGCCTACGAGTTAATGGATTATGACGGGATTACACAGGCACAACCTCGTAATGGGTTGTACCTTAAGCATTACCATGCATGATTCAGTGCGGTAACCTATATGCTTTTGTTACATTTTTGTTTTCGCTAAAGTATTTGTTTTGGTCAAGTAAATCCACTTTTTACATTTGTCACAGATGTCAAACCTATTGGAATCTTTTGTTGGATATGCCGACGGAGCAAGTCGTAGTTCGCGGAACCTATCTTCTGTGGCTTGGGCCATTTTTGACCCAAGCGGTGAGTTAGTAAGTTTCAGAGGGGTATGCATTGGTCGGTCAACGAATAACATCGTTGAATATAGCGCGTTGATAGAACTTCTCTCTGATGCCATCACACATGGCATACGCCGACTGGTTGTCAGGCTAGACTCACAGCTCGTCATACTACAACTCACTGGTATCTACTCCGTCCAAAATCCAGCTATCTATCGCATGTTCCTAAGGGTCAAGATTTTGGAAAGGCAATTTGATTTTATTCAATATCAACATATTTCCAGAACCTTAAACACATTAACTGACTCATTGGAAAATTATGTTTTAGATAGACATTTGCAACATTTATAAAAAGAAGCATCTCATCAATATTTGCATCAGGATCATGCAACTTAACCAAAATAAAACTCCGAAAATCAAAAATATATATATAATTGTTTATGGTTTACACATAATGTTCTGTAACCAAGACAAAATTGTTCAAATGACCCAAAACTCAAAACGCTAGGGGTCACCCTAGTCTAATGATGCTCGTGATAACAAGTCACAGCCTGTGTGATCATGCATAAAATCCTAGTCCATCATCTTGGCACACCAGTAGTATGCCGCTGCAACCTCAAAGGCAGCTCGTCAGTCCTCACATCTAGAATACCGAGAGTGAGGCCCTTGACCTGATCCTGTAATACTGTGAGAGTCTCGACCACATCGAGGTCCCGAAGGATAGCCCTTCCAAAAGCCTCTCCTACTGGGGCGGCAGCTGGCACTCTCAGGCGTACTACTGGCCGAACAGGACCGACATCTGCATGAACACATGAGTTTTGATTAGTCTTGACAGAGTAAAACACAAGGACATTATAAAAGAAAAATGATAAACAGGAATATGGTCAAAGAATTTACCAATGGCACCCCACTGTTCGCCAACCGGCAGTACCAAATCTGGGTCACCCCGGAAGTCCATACCAGCATATGGATACTCGGAATAAACCATCTCCTGACAATCAAACCACCCGAAGAAGGTATCAGAAAAGGAAATCTGAGACTGACCAGCATGCCTACACATATGGTCGACCCATCTCTGCATACGTGGTTCAGTCGGTGGAGGTAAACTGAGTGCAATATACTGCGGCTGCATCAGTGGTATCTTTTCCAAGGTGAAAGTAATCAAGATAGAACCATATCCAAATTTCTTCAGTCTCCCGCTCTTCGCCTTGGTCAACTGTCCTTTCATCACAAGGAGTATTGCGTCGCACCAGTTGAACACCTTCGGTTGGAGACATTCCAAGGCGTACTGCATATAAGATCGGTTGGCCACATGAAGAGCTGCACCACCAGCCATCCTACCAAAAGTGAACAGAATAGTCCTCAGGGACCTGTCAGTGGCATCTCAGATGATGATCTTGTTGTCTTTACTCGGCTGAGATCCCTCTCTGCAATACCTGCGAACATAATCTCTCACAGATTCACCTCCTCGGGTTGAACCTGATAAAGAGATGGGGGCACCCCGCCTCGATAAGCTGGTCAAAAAATAGATGTCCACTACAGTCAAGGGGATTGATTTGCCCCTAATCTGAAACACCTGGCTGATAGGATTAATGAGGATCATTGTTTCATTGATAGCATTGTGTACAAACATTAATGGTTAAATAGGTTATTTTAATGATACCACAATTGTGCATATTTGTTGTGATTACCCTTTTGTTCCCAAAATTGGTTAGATCTCACCAAAATCATCCTACAGCTTATTCATCTTTCCACTTTATTTTCCCCAGCAAATAATTCCCTATCTAATGCATAAGGCTTATGGTGGGTCACACCATATTTAATGACATGAATTTGTGTCATACATTATGACAATCCTATTTCTTGTGTCACTTTAGTATAGGTGACATATTTTTCAGAGGTTGACTGCAACCAGGAAAAGCCATTTTGGGATCTTGTGATTTGCTGCGAGCTATTATAGGAAAGGTCCTGAAAGGCTTGCCTTGGTTCTGTTGTTAAAATGTTAGGTCATTAAAGTAATGTTCAAATTTTGAAATTAGTGTACATGAAACAATTTTGTGTGGTGTAATTTGAGGGTCTGTAAAATGGAAAGTCAATAAGAGGACAAACCTGGCTACATATGTGGTGAGAGAGGGATTATAGGAAGTGAAAGCTTATTGGACAAATAAAGAGTCATGGGAATTGGAATGTTTAGTGTTAAAATCTCTATTGTGTGTTCATGTGCTTCCAAATCCATTTTATTTTTCTCCGTCTTTGTAATAAAATTGTCACTATCTCATTTCATAGTATTTTTGTCTTATTGAATGATCTATGTGATCCAGTTCCAGTGATAACATGATGATAATTTGCTTCAATTTTGACCTATTGTTAGAGTTGAAGCATGTGTTTTTGGAAAGCAGAAGATGGATAGATTTGAAATATCTAAATTGAGAGAAACATAAATCATGAGTTAATTCATAGTGACATTTGTGGTCCTATCAAAACAAAATGACTTTGAGGAGTAATCTACTTAAGCATCTCTACCATGTGAGCCCTGGAGCTCTTGTTTATAGGAAAAAGAAAACTGTAAAAAATAACAGTTTCTGGGAATCTATTGAAACTGACTCTATAGCAATCCCTAATCACTATAAATACCTAGATACACCTATCATCAAATATAGACCTTGATATATATTGACTGCTCAACAGATTATGAATCTCAACAATAGATTTTATTCAAGGTTGAATATTCTAGATGAAGGTATTGTACTTCTGGAAAACTGAAGACCATACATCATCAAGATGTACCCTAGCTTTCATACATAATCATACTAATAGTAAGATATTCCGACTTCCCAGGATATCAAATAAACTGCTTTAATATTCTATACAGTTGTAGACATATGGCAAATACTTTGAAAACCTTGGTAGATTTGCTTAAGCTATTAAGCAAGCCTTCGAACTTCTGATAAGCAAGTCTTCCATCTTTCATCTTCTTCCACATGCATCTTTCCATATGAGTTACCAATTTTTAAATCACCTATACAGAATTTTGACAAATCTCACTCAAAGAAAAACCCTATGCACCACCAAGAACATCAAATCTCAATCTTGATGTGCATTGTACTACCCTACAATTGTTATTTCACAATTGTGTATGCAGTGGTACTGACTCATGTACAGTGATATCAATGTCAAGACTTTCACAATTCTCAGACTTTGCAAAATGCATACAACACCCACTCTCAACAAATGTAACTATCTAAAAGTATTGTCAATATAATATCTGGAGAAGCAATTGAAGTTACGTTTCGAGCTATTTTTTTAGAGATAATGACTTGATATTTCAATCTCCAGAAGGGATATAGCAATATTCAATAGTAGTAAACCACCAATCAATTATGGATGATCAGGTGAACAAGGTAATCATCGTAGTGTTCCAAGGGTGATCTTTAGAAGATGAAAATATTAGGACATACTACCTCAAATTATATTCTTCAGATTTGAGGCACAAAGGTATTTCAACTAATAAAATTAGATCTTCAAAAATTGACACAATACAAGGGTGTGATTAGCTTGAACCCCATATGGTGCTTCTGTCATCTATCTTCATCCTCAAGATTGTGCCATTAATATTTATATCATATACCAACAGCTACAAGGTTTACTATGCTAAATACTTAACCTTGTCAATGTTACTTCTATGCAAGGTTCTTGTCAATTTATAACCGAGATCTAAGGAGGTATGTCATAGATACTGATTTCACGGCACTGAGATAAGGTTGTATTACAGGAGCAAGATATCTCTGGAAAGATTATAGTTTAGACTGCTTCAAATAATAATCACAGGTGCAAGCTTGATTAGTACAAAGTTAATGAAATCTGAATTATGTTATACTACGAGGTTACAACAGTAAAAATATGTTATAGATGAGAATTGTAGTCACTATCATGGGATTTGGAGAGTATCAATTTCCATGTGTCATATCTTATGGATCGTATCATCACCAATATGGAGTTTGAATAGATTGTTTTACATATCAAGGTGTTGTTTAGATATAATGAGTCATTATCATGTGACTGAAGAGATCTGTAGTGATTCTTATGAATACCAAGCGGGCTAGAGTTTATAGAATGCAAATCATAAAATGTGATTCATAGAAACAATGTAGGTCAAGGATCTTAAACGGCTGAAACACTTCTGTAATGATGAACCGAGATAATGCCAATTATTGAGGGGATTTGATGGAAAACTGTTACAACCTTCTTTCTTTGCTCCTAGACCCCTACCTGACTATGGCCTTCCTCCAAACACCTCTGTTCCAATTTGTTGATGGTTTGGAGTATTATTCAAACAAAAGATAAGAGTCACAGTCTCCCATCTAAGAGGTCTAAGGCCTGCGGCCTCCTGCCAACATTTTAGCCTCTTGTCCAAGGCTGTCAAGGCCTGTGGCCTACTTCTAACACACAGCTAGGGCCGTGGCCTTCTGTAGGAGAGGCAAATCCAACTATGACAAGTTCAAAGATCATGTAGAACTCCATCTAAGATGCATCTTCCTCCTTGTTGCAGTTTGGACCTATGTGAAATTACAAATCAGTCCCAAACACATGGAAGAGTGCTTGACCTAGTTGCGCTCTAGTGTGGGCATATGTGGCCTAGAGAGAAGGATTTGACACCCTCCAAAATGCTTACCAATAAGTTGTTGTAGCATCCCTCTTTTTGTGTCTTGTAATAGAGATGCAACACACCAAATGGCATAGGAAAATACCCAATGAGCATACCTCTGATTGCAACCCTATCCAACAAGAAACTCACTCTCATAATCAAGAGTTAAACTTCCTAAACAATCCTCTAGCCTCCACCCATGGTTCCTTAGACCTGTGACTCTCTCCCAAGGAAACTACACCCTAAATAGAGATAAACATCTTCATAAACTTGACTCTTGACACCTATTTCCTTGCCTTAGATGTCCACCTTTTTCAAAGGCGTGGATGATGCACTTGGATGTGTTGAAATGTGGTGAGAGGACACCTCTACATTTACAATTTGATGGGGGCTCATGGTACGTGACCATTAAGCATGGTAAGTCAATATAGGGATGAGGCCAACATTATAAATTTACTTGAGAGAACATAAATTCGAAAACCCATTTTTCTTAACAAAATTTGGCAATCTTTAGATCGATTTTGGTCTTATCGAAGAGAGGAATTTAATGTTGCAATAATCTTTCCCATAGGATCTATCCAAAGTGGAATTTGGCCCTATTTTCAAATTTTAACAAACCAAAATGATGGAATTTAGCTAGATTAATGCACACAAAACTTCTAGAAAATCACCTAAAACAAAAATGACAATGGAACTCACTCGCAAGAGACTTTTGTTAGAACACATGCAGATCTAGGTAGACACTAAAATTCGTAAATGAAACCTAAACTTAACTGGAAGAAAACATTTTAAGTTTTTCAAAATTTTAACTGGGTCCGCAGGCTTCCAATAGAACCAGATGCGGTATTGCTCTGTGTACTAAAGGAAAAGTGCAACGAGGTCCGCACTGTCTGTAAAAAGAAAGTGCGGTTCCCTGTAAACTTGGGAAAAACCAAAAAAAAAATCCAGATCCTAAAAACTACCCAATCCCACACACATCAAGCAAAAACCAGAAACAAGAACAAGTTTCTCAAGTCAAGGAAAAAGGAAAACCAAAAACCAAATTCAGTTCCCTAGCGGAGTCACCAATTTGTTGGCCGGATAAATCGATCTTGCAAACAAGGCCGATCTCCCTAGTATCAAAAGATATCTAGAAGCAAGCAGGACAAGCAAATCTACCTTTCTTTAAACATATTGCGATTCATTAATAAAAACTATAGAGGTTTTTAGACCCTACCTTAAGTCCAACACTAGTTTGTAGCAGCCATCCTTCAACCGTCTGAAAGTGTTTCCTTTTGAGAACCTGCAATCACAAACAAGCACACATCAAATAACACCTACATAGTTAATATAATAAATCATATTCATTATGTTGATCAAGGAATCCATAAAATAAACCATAAAACACAGCTTATTGAGAAAAATAAACTTCATGGTATTAACTTTGAAAATCGAAGAACTTTACAACCTTTGGTGCCTTGATGTTGTACAAGCTCTTCCCAGGGTCTGAAACAGGAATCTCCTCTACTTTGACAAGCCTCACACTCTTCCAAATAATATCAAAAAGGTATGTAATCATTCCTCATAAAAGCTCAATTAGGAAGACTAAGTTCCAGCAGCATTTCACCTCAAAAATATTCAGCTTTTTAACCTCCCAAGTAACCAGCCCAATGCTTCATTTTATAGTGCAAAGGAAGGAGGTTACAGGTCCACCTATGAAGGGATAGAGTCCTCCTTCAAAGGGATAATCTCCTCACATCAACGGGTTAGCTCCTTAAGGTATGGGATGCATGAACCTTAAAGGAGCGAACTTGCCACCTCAAGATTCCTTCCAAAAGCTTCTAGAAATGACTCAAAGTGAGTTTTTAAGAATATACTTGCGCCTTTTTGACTTTTACAGGGGTCCGCACCCATTACACAGAGACAGAGAGGTCAGGTGCACAGGGGACATGACCTTTGAGTGTGGGACCGCAGGTAATGCTAAGAGAAAGTGTGGAACCAGAGCTTTATAGACTTTTGAGGGCTTTCTCTTATTTTCAAGGCTTGATATGAAGAACTGAGGCTTAAGACTTGCAAAGGAGGAAATTATGAGTGATAATGGACTTACACAGATTGCAGAATGTCATGGTGACAATTTTTGTGCAACAAGAACTTATCTTTGAGATCTATGACTTCAGTTTCATCATCAATTACTTCATCAATTTCCATTTGTTTTAAGTTTTGAATGTCTGATCTTGTGAATTTTGTAGGATGAACTCTGTCTATTGGATCCTTTTCTATTTCGTTAATTTCTATTCCATGAGAAATTTCTATTTCATTTGTGTGATCAAAATATGAAGTTAAGTCTGTGTTAGAAAATTGTTAATTTGTATGTCATTTTTGAGTACTTGCTAGTTCTTTGAGTTGTTAGGAATGGCTGGTCTGTGCCTAACCTCAGCAGTGTACTGATGGTTGGGCTGGAAGGGGAACTTACAGGTACTAGCAAACATGGCCAAACTGTGAGCTTGCATGTTATGTTTTCTGGGGATAGCAACAAGCTTGGTTTCTAAAAATGTGTTAAGAATTTCTACAACTCTACCTCTATAAAATCCTAATCTAGGGTCTCTAGTCAGGTAAACACCATTAATTTGTTTAACTATCAATTTAGAATCTCCCATAATTGATACCCTTATAGCTCCTAACCCTTTAACTAGTTTAAGACCTAACAGGAGTGCTTCATATTTGCCATATTGTTTGTGCATTTGAAATTTAACCTATAGGCATGACCTTTTGCATGATCATTCTCTAAGTTATAAATCCATACACCTGCACCTGCACCTAGCTTGTTTACTGAACCATCAAATTCCAGATGCCATAAGATTTCATGTTCATAATTTTCATCTGGGGTAGTGGTATCTTTCTTAACTAGGGCATCTAGGTTTTCTTTTTCATCTGATATCTCATGAATTTGAACATTTGGATTTTCTTTTAGTACTACAATTTCTTTTGGTTCTATTATAATGTTATTTGAATCATCTTCATGTCTTGTTTCAGCATTATAAAGAATAAAAGAATCCATGTCAGAATGTACTGAATATATAGGAAAGTTATGAGGCCTCCCCTGACTACTCACTACATACTTCATTAAAGTTTCTCTATATAGTTTCTTGGGATGTCCAAAGACTGATATAGTAGCATAGGACATGTCCACTTGCAGAGATCCTTGGAGTTTAGCACCCCAATATCTAGACAACAACATGCCATACTTGGGCGGTATGTCAGTGACAACAATGTCCATGAGTATAGTTTTGGCAGGGTATTGAACCAGAGAAAGGCACAAATCTTTTATAAGCCCTAAGCACCTAACTTGACTTGAATCAAAGGAAAATAAATCCCTATAAGGCCTAGTGATGTCTAGGTTAAGTTTCTCCTAACATACTTGGGCATGAGATTATGTGAGGCACCAGAGTCAAACATGGCATTATGTAAGATTTTGTCGTGGATGTTGAGGCTGACATAGAAGGGTGGTATCCCTCCTTCCATTGGTTTCCCATTTACATCAGGGCCAAAAATTAACTCATGTTGGTCATCAAAGAGGTTTACAGAATCTTCATTTTCAATGAAATTAATGATTTGCTTATCTGATATCTGTAAGTATCATGCTTAACCAGTTCTATTAAAGGAACTGAAATTTTAAGTTTAGCCACCTCTGCCCCTAGATTGAAAGACAAAGGGGTTTTAACTGTTTGAACATTTGAAACTTTGACAACAATGTTTTCTTCTTTTTCAAGATTTGGAGCATTCTTTGTTGGGTTTTCTAATATAATCTTTGGAGATTTTTCCACTGTTTCCTTGGGGGGAAATGAAGTGGAAGATTGTTCATTAGTGGGCTGATTATTAGTTACATCTTCAATGGTGGGGCTGGGGGGATTTTGATTTGATTTAGAAAGGATTTGAAGAGTTTTTGTCACTGGAGTTGTTTTGGTTTTCTTAGGCTGATTAGGAACTGTTTTCTTATTTTGTTCTGGGGCATCAATGTTTCTTCTGCTTCTTAAATTGTACTATTTATGTACCTCAAAAATGGCAGAGTCGTACCCCTGCTTGAAATCAAATGATTCTCCTGTTTGGGTTTGGAATTGTTGGAGCATGTGTGATTCTTGGTCATCCTGAGTTTGGAAAACATTTTCCTCATCATCTAGACCCATCAAATTAATCTGAGTGTCTTGTTCAGGGTCTTCTAAGTGTGAGGCCTTTGCATAGTTTTATTGGAAAGGTGGTCTGATATTCTGATAAGGAATATTCTTCCCAGCATTCTAGTTTTGGTTTTTCCTAAAGTTTAGATTTCTTGCTGGGGGAGCCTGCTGGTTATCCCAGTGAGGTTTTCTTTCAATGCTTTCGATTCTGTCCATCAACCTTTCCATTCCTTTGGCCAAAGCATCCATTTTTTGGTCAAAGGATGTAGTTTCCTCTTTCAAGGGTACTCTTCTCTCATTTCTAGCTCTGGCTCTTTTGGCTAGCAGGTTAGCTTCAACACTTACTGCCACACTCTGCATTTCTTCCAGAGTGGGGGGATTTCTTTCTCTTAATTGAAAAGCCATATCTCTATCAAATCCATCGGGAAATTTGATCATGGCTAAACCAGGTGGAGGTCTAAGGTCAAGTGGAATGGCACTATACACATTATTGAACCTGGTGCAATAGTCCTTGACAGTTTCATTTGGCCCCATTTTAAGGTTTCCATATTCAGATAAAATTTGAAGGGGGTTCTTCTTATTCTCCCACCCATTCAATAATTGTTGATAAAGGACTTCTAAACTGTCTATGCTCTAAGGGGGCAGAGATCTAAACCATGTTCTCACTTCTCCAGCTAGAGTTTGGACAAAGATTCTCATCTGGACATCTGCTATGTCAATCTCATAAATTTCAAAGTAATTTGTCATTTTCCTGGTGTGTTGTTGTGATGTGTATGTTCTAGTGCCATCAAAGGTAACAATTTTACTCTAATAGTCCTGTGGCATTGCACCTTGGGGAGCAAGCATCACAAGGGAAGCATATCTGTTGGCCATGATTCTAGGTTGGGTAGCGGTGGGAACTAGAGTTGGGGTAACAGGGGATGTTTGGGTTGTGGAGGAAGAACTAGAGGTAGTGGTAGGGTGTTGAGTAGTGATTGGCTGAAGAGGGAGTGAAGGAATGAATGGAGGGGTGGATTGGAATTCATAAAGGTGAGGGAACAATGATGAACTAATAGAAAGTGAAGCTATTTCAGAAATTTCAGGGGTTCTATTAGTGGTAAGGGATGATTGAGGGGAGTTCTATCAATGTCGATCGATTGACACGTTGGCTCGTTGGATTTCAAGTTCTCTGATAAATTCTGGATCTGGGACTAAGTCCAACAGTTCACTATCAGATGTGGTTCTAAAAAGAGAAGTTTCAGAGTACTCATCAAAAGGAAGGTCTTCTAAGAAGAGCCACTCAGCAGGGCATGAATGTGATTGGAACAAAGGTCTAGGGCTAACTGAACTCTCTTGTCTTCTGATGATTCTCTGAATCAAGTTGGGATTTTCAAACACAGGGTGAGGATTTGGATCAGGGTTAGCCGTGGTATAATGAGTTCTCCCTGAAGCCATATTTCGAGTCTTTAAATGCTATTTTTTATGAATGTTCAAAATAACTTCTAATAATCCTTTAAGATGCTTTAAAATTAAACTTTATGTTTCTCAAAGGATTACTTCAACTGAGGATTTGTTCTTCCCCAGTATGGTCGCCACTATGTTATCACTTAGTTTTTCCTTAGAAGTTATTTAAAAGAAGGAAAGGATCCAAGGTAACCACAAACCAATCTTTTAAGTACAGATCCTAGCCGATCTACACTGAGAGTGGGCTCTCTCTTTATAATTTAGCGTTTTTTTGATATGATATTAGGCTAGTTATTAATGCTTAAGGAATTTGTTTTGATTTGTTTGGTGGAATTAAGGAAACAAATGGGCAGATTAGGTATTCAGGCCATTTACTTCATGTTCTATGTAAAATAAACTCTCCATGCCATTATAAAGTACCTTTCCTATAGGCAATGCTTTCACTCCTGAAGAACTTGCTTGAATCTTGGCCTGTTTATTTAATCTCTCAATATAGTCTTCCTGTGTCATCAATTTATCATGTATAACCAGTGGGCTAGGAAGGCCTTTCTCCCTCAAAATGCCATATTTCAGCATGAAGCTATCTATGTCTGTCTAAATACTCTGACACCTTTTCTCTAGATTAAGCATTAAGTTCCTTTTAGTAAGAACTTTCTTTATTTCAATAATAGTAGCCATTCTATCCTCAATCTCTAACTCCTCTAGCTGGTGTCTATTCCTGCTATTCAAAAAATCAATTAACTAGTTTGCCTCTTCAGGATTATCTCCCAGTTCTTCTTTAGCCTTTTGTATAGCTTCTATAGCTACTTTGATCAGTTCAGTCTGTTCAAAAATGACTTGGATTGAAGGCCAAACATCATTGATGGAATCAATGATGTTGGCCCACAAAATATTCTTCATATCTCCCAATGGTTTTTCTAAGGTCAAGTCCTTCTCCAGGACTCTGATTCTTTCCTCCATCCTTCTGTTTTTTCTTTCTTCTTCTTTATTCTGAATTTGTGCAAGCTCGTAGTTTGTTTCCAAACTTGACATTTGTTCTTTGAGATTTTTCAATTATGTAGCCTGGATACTCATTTGTTCCATGGCTTTGATCAATTCATCTGTTTTTTCTATTGTTGCCCCTGCACTGGTTGATGTACCTGTAGTTGAAGTAGTCCCTGCCACTAGCAATGTTGTCACTAGTGGAAGTGTTGGTGCCAAAGAAGTTGCCAGAGTGGAGGGTACTGCTGTAGAAACTGTGGGTATGACAGTCTGAGGAGCGGTGGCCAGCTCGCTCTGCTTAGACTGTATAACATTTTCCAATTCCTTCTCAGTTTCTTTTAACTGATCATTTAAGTTAAGGACTAAGTCCATAAGTTCTTCCTCCTTTTGCCTCTCTATAACTTCTGTAGTTTGAGGATGGTGGAGAGGAGGGATCTTGAGCTGCTTCTTTAGGGCAGCTATATCATCATTTTTCTTTTTAATCAATTTCTCTACTACTTTGACATCTTTGGGATCATGTCCCAGCTCTATCACCAAGTCTTCTAAAGTTTTTATCCTGGTGTCTTTAGCCTGAGAGGAGGCCTTTTCTAGTTGCAGCTGTGCAGTGCTATTGTTCAATGAGTTCTACAATTGGTGTGCGGTGATGGATTTATTAGTCAATGTGGAGTATACCATCTCGCCAGTTTGCTTGTGCGGTTCTATTTCGCCAATAGGATGGATATCATTTGCCAAAACTTCAAAATCTGTCTTTAAATAATCATCCATGGATCTTGGTTGTTGCACAGTTGGCTTGAGGAAGCTCATTTGCATCTTTCCTTCCTTTATGTCAAAGGCTGACATCAACCTGGTCTGATTAGTTGGAGCCATTCTGAGGTAGTGAGCATAGGTTTGAGCTTTCAGTTTCTCATTCCTTGCTTTAATCTCTCTATATTTTTCTTTAAAGTCCTGGCTCTGCTCAGATGGAGCCTTGAAAGAAGACACCTCTGTGCTTTGTTGTCTTTCCAATGCTTGTATATGTGAAGTAGATGGTGTCCCACCTGTTGGGATAGTCTGCATACTTTATGTCCTTTCTTCCGCTGTGTTGGTTGTAGTCTCCTCAGTATACTCTTCTTCCACATAGGGGTTTAACCTTTTCCTTTTAGCAAAATTTTGATCAATAGGCCTGCTGGAAGGAGTGGCCTCTTCTCTGTCTCTTTTGAAGTTTCTTTCCTCATTGAGAGGAGTATGCAAAACAAGAGGGTTGCTCATGATTTTCTCAGGTTGAGCAAGCTCCTCTGAGATTTCAGGTTGTTCAGATTCTTCTTGTTGTTCTGAAACCTCCTGTTGTTTTGATGGCTCTGCCTGTTATGATGTCCCTTGCTGCTCTGAGGGTTGTGTACTGGGTTCCTGTGACTGCCTTTGTGATGAAGTCTCTCTTGGCACCTATACAAATTAATCTTCATCAATCCTTCTTTCTAAATCCACCAAAACATTGTCAACTTCCACTTTTGTGCTATCTTGATCTATTAGAGTGCCTTCCATCCATTCAGATTGATTGGCATATTATTCAATTTCTGGGATCCTATGGTGGATGTAAGGTGATAGCTTATTTTTCTGCCTTCTGTTACAAATGAAGCTGTGGGGGTCATAGGTCTAGATGAAACTCTTTTTTAATCTCAATCTCTAGAGGATTTCATCTGCCTCCTTTCCTGCTTCTCTATTATTGCAAATAAATGGGCATAGGTGATACTTTATTCTCAGCTGGGCCTTCTTCTTGGTTTTGACAAAGTGAATCTCATCAGAATTGATAATTTTCCTATAGTACTCCAGAGCAAATAATCACATGGGGAGATATCTAGGTAATTTGTAAGGGGGCAGCTCACACCCATAAATTCTGATTTCAGTATGGTTTTGGTACAAGTATCAATCCCCTACTTTGTATTGTTTGGATAGCTGGAGAACCTTGTTGATGTCTGCACTAATTCTGGGAGTAGGATTTCCTAATAACATTGTAGTCACTGGATGTACAAACAAGTCAATAAAATTTGTGTATGGATAATGAGAAGAACTAGACCTGTGAAATAGAGAGGTCTAGAAGATGATAGACCTAGGATTCCCTCTAGTATCAAGTTTTTGTACAGAGAAGGGAAACCTATTAGTTTGGTAGTAAAGAAACATATGATACAGGACTGATGAATATTTGAATACTCTTTCGTTCTCTAATCTTATAAACTGATCATTAATTTTATCTGCAATGAACTTTGCATAATCAAACTTGACTGTAGGAGGTTAACCAGGGGTAAAAATAGACATATAGGTAAAAGTCATCTCATCTACATACTCATTAGTGGAAAAACCTAAAATGCAAGCTATCATTGTGGTGATATATTTTCCCAAATCATAAAAGATGATTGACATGTAAGGAGGGGGGTCTTTTGGCTTGTGTCCTTCTTTAATGAAAGTCTGGTGGATTTCGGCACTTCTGGAACTAGATAGCTTAGAGGATATTTCAAGAAAATCAACAATGGAAAGGGGGGTGAGGTCTTGATCAGGTTGCAACTGTAACATTTCGTTTATGGACTCAGCTGTGATAGTGAATAGGATTTTCTATTCTGGGGACATTACAGCTCTCATGATAGGGTCATAGTTTGCATGACAGTAGTGAACAATTTCTGGGAAGACATGAACACTAGGGAATTGATACTTGGGTAGGTTTGATTCCAAGAGGCCTATCTGCATGGTTCAAGTAATTATCTCAGGATTTGTACTGCAATTTCAAAGGGGTTTCATCGGAGGTGAGGTCCTTTATTTGAAAATCTTTGTCAGCCAGGGGAAGATGGTCTAAATCTCTGTGGGAAGTGGTAACTGGCATGACATTTGGGTCGTCCATGCTTTGTTATTTTGGATTCAAGGATGAGGGCAGAGAATTTCAGGGAACTATGGAATACTAGGTCGTCTCAGGGAACTATGGAATACTTGATTTTTTACAGCAATTTAGCTCAGGTTCAGTATGGAAAGCAGGTTTTCTCAGTTGAAAATGGGTAAATACCTGGTTATGGTTGTATGAATGGATAAATTGCAGTGGTGCACTGTTTTCTTGGAGCACAGAGGTCTGTAGTGGTAATCTGGAGTTCAGCGGCTTCTGGAGGTTGACGGTCAGAAGCAGGTTGATAGTTTGAACGTACTCTGCATGTGCATGGAGAACAGAAGGTTCTTTTCTTGGTAAAACAAAAGTAATGAGTATTTTTGGTTTTATTTGCAAAGTCAATGATTTTGGTGGGTATAATGGACAGCGACAGTTGGCGCCAACTAATGGAGGTGACGTTTTGTCGTTTAGCGAGGGTGGTAAGTGTTATCGGGAAAACTAGTGTCCATTCAAAGCTACTAGTCCCACTAAGACGGGTAGCTATCTTAGAAACAAACAAACTAAAGTTACTTGTGTTTTCCTTTATGAGAAGTAGATGAGATAGAAGCAGAGAGTACCATCCTCAGTCTTTTGCTTGGCTCCTTGTTTTTTTCCTCTTCCCTTTGACAAATCTTTGACATTCTTTCCTCGCTTGTCTTGCTTCAAAGAGCACCTGTTGAGTCAAAGTGACATAATGCCATTAAACCATAGAGATCTACAATCATAAACAATATAGGATCAGATATATATTGACCATACAAATGCATATATCAACTCAGACATACAAGAATATCGAGGAAAACTCAAATAGCTTTATTGATAGAAGTAGTAGAAGAGAGGATTACAACCCATTGATCTGATCCGGCGCCATCCTCCCAGCATGAAATCCTTTCTTAACCTCATGAAAAGCTAGATCACCCAACATCATGATGTTCCACAAAGAAACCAACAACACTTCCTTACAAGATGAAAAATTCCAGCCTCTGGATCTCTAGGATGAGGAATCCATATATATATTTTTGTAAGTGGGTGAGTAAGCTTATGGGTTTTTTATTAGTGTCATTTCACTGATAGTTCTCAATTCCACTTGGAGATTTCATGATCTCTTACTCATCCCTGGGTGAATTCAGAGAGGCAAGTGTCACCGGAGAAGTTTCTGGAAGATTCCATGATCATCCACCTTGCAAACTGTCTCTGCCATTTGTCTACTCTCGCCCATCGCACCCCATAGAAGGGATTTTTAGTATGCATCGCACCCCCCATGTGCATTAGGTGGGATGCATCACACTTTGACCATGGAGTAGGTGAGATGGTCCAGTTTTGACCAGTTCTGAGCAGTTTTTGATGGAGAACTTCCGGGATGATGTAACCAGCTGACCTTGTTCCTTTAGGGTATGAAACAACACTTTTAGGGACTTAGAAGCCCTTGGTTTATGGAGATATGAGATTGGGGTTGCAGTGCCCTAATATGTCTATAACAGTAAGTGGAATTTATAGCACCGCTTTTGGGCGCTTGGTGGTATTGGGAGAGGTCTGCCCGATGCCATTCATTGGGCGACACGTAGCGGCGGGGTGAACAGTAAAACCGCTCACATCGGGTGGGTAAAGGTCAGCATCGGAGGCCGCCCTATATGAGCGTCAACCGTTAGATCTGAAGGGGTCAGATCGTACGGTGGTTGGTGTAGGGATTTGATCGGGAATTAGTGGAGGGGCCCAACGGGATAATAATTGTGGATTCAGGGAGGTTAATGACATCGGGGGTGATGTGATTGGAGGAAGACTATTAATTAATCATAGTTTGATTAATTAATCCTTTTTAACGTGGTGGAGGGTTATGGTTTTTAATTAGCCACTGATCAACTAATTAACCCATCTAATTACTTTATTATTATGGTTTATATTTCAAACCCTGGTGCGGGATATTATCATAAGGAATTTTAATAATATATACGGGAAAGGGGGTGTATTTTCGGGGAGTTAAATATAATAAATTAATGTTAATATGAAATGGAAATGAAAGATGCACTAAGTAAAATGCTTTAGAAATATATTGACTTTTCCGCATTTGAACATCATAACTTAGGCTTAGGTGCATTTGTGGGTTTTTATATGGGGAATAATTACTTTTACCAGGCAAATAGTGATTTTACCTTAGGAAAAGGGGGTTTTTAGAGAAAATGATTGAATTATGGAGGGGTGAGTGTTGATGAGGGGGTCTTAGCACTTAGAACCTGTAAGTTATTGGGTCGAGGGTCTGGTCCCTCCAAAAGTCAGAGAAATGCTCTGAGCCCCTTTAACTTAAGGTTTTGGGTACTTTTGACTATTATTTGTGGGAAATTAGTGAAATTAGGGGTAAAATGAATAAGGAAATTAATTACTTGACTTTGTAAATGCCTCATTGTTATCCATACTTTTAGCAATTTGATGATGAAAGTAAATGATATGAGTTTTAACTAATCATTCATCTTGCACAATTTTGCAACCATTCCTCTACTTACCCACCTACACATTCTACCATTTTTTCTACTTTTTATTAGGGTGCACTTAAACTGCAAACCCTTATCAAACTTTCCTTTTTTTTTACAATGGAACTCTATCTAAGTCTATCCTTATTACATCCAAGGGCTCATATTAAACTATTGAGCTGCTTTTATTTACTCTACCTATCTACTTATCTGCCAAGATTAAACAGTTTGGTCAAATTTTATCCTCTATCTCTAAGCATGAAATTTCAAAACATGAAATAACCAAGATTAAACTATTTGGTTACCATGGATTGTGGCATAGATAACAAGTTGCACACAATCATTATTATACAAAAAGTAAAATAGCAGTGGCATTTGGACTTGCACACTTTCATGGTCTTTTTCTTTTTCTTTGGGGTTCATTTTTCATCCTTTTTTTTGACCTTTTTTCCATTCTTTTTGTCCTTTGATTTTTCTTTTAGGACATACCCTCTTTACATTTTTTTAATTTTCTTTTTGAATTTTTGAATATGGAAAACATTTGCAGAAAGCAAAGGTATGTACATATTACAGAGATAAACCAAGTCAATCATAAATTATGACACTTATTGGTATAGGAACATAACACATCCATGATCCGATAGCTAGATGGATTGTAAAGCCTAATAAATAAGTTTAACCTCAAACCTTAAAATGCCTAGTTTACCCTAAAACAGTAATTTCCAACAAACGCATAAATTTATTTACAGTGCGCAGGAAAATTCTTGAGTGATAACACATAGGGTCACTATTTCCTCTTATATTTTTTGGCATTAGATTCCATATTTTATCACAACCATAACTATCCATAATTACATTACATTCATTTACCATAATTTCTAGTATTGTCATAAGATGCGAACCTAGGGTCTAAAAGACAATTTTCCTATGGAAGAATGATAGATTAATCCCCTACATAACTAAAATGCATGGATTATGTTTTCATAAAGGGGAAATGGTGCATGTTTTCATAAGAATCTTACGTATCTCACTTCCTCCACTAACTCAAAGGTTAGTATGACTTACAATGGCATAAGCAAAGACTTTAGGCTAGGAATAAGATAATATTATATGGCTTTGGCCCCTTTAAGCACGTTAAGACCCATTTGATTCCTTTCTTTTGGAATTATATCTCTCCATATTTTTGTCCTTCTTTGGCATAATGGTTAAGATGTCACATGTCCAAATCCAAGGGTGGTAGGGAATGTACACCTCCGTATAGTTTAACAACCAAATTATTACATGGGGGTGGGCCCCTTGTCACATAAACAAGGGGGTATCATACACCAATTTAGTGTTTCACTTCACTATGACCTTAAAATATATTATTATTATTATTATTATTATCATTATTATTGTCATCATCATAAATATACAATATTTATATATTATATTGATTAGCTTTGAGCTACTCATTTTGTGAAGAGGTGTTGGGCAGCGGATCCCCCACGTAAGGGTTTTGTGGCTTAAAGCCCACAATTTTGGGTAATGGTATTCTAAAGGCTCCGCGAAGTACATAGAGCATGAATTGTAATGAGTCAAATCAAAGGGTTGTCTGCCCTCAAATATTGTAATTTAATATAGAGTGGGTCGGCCTACCCATGGTCTGTGGACCATGGGAATGTATAAATAGAGCGAGGCTCTAAGGGTAGAGTTCAATTTTTGGGTTTGTTCTGGATTATTATGGGTTTTTGAATGTGATACTCACTCTGAGTTTGTAAGTCTGAGCCTTGGGTTGTAGGAGTAAGAAGGAGGCTCTGCAGCTGTGTGCACAGAGGCCTGGTAGAGTCCGCAGTTGTGTGCGCGGACCCCTGCAGCTGAGTGCGCAGGGTGGAATTGGATTGTGCTAGAATAGAAGGTTAATAAAAGATAATTTGCTTTTGGAATATTGTGCATATGATCTATGTGTTTATGTTTCGGTTATATCCTTGCATCTTTTTACAGTTTATGATTGTGCGCATTGGTTATAAATGTTAAATGAGTAAATAAGAATACTAGGCCCACAAAATTTAGTCAGATCTATAATAATAACACCGCAAGGGTAAAGGATCTAGGTAGCACCTCTTTGCACTCTGTACAGAGCTACCCGAAGGTCAGACAACTGCGCAGAGCAGTGCAAGCATGCAAGATTGGTTCACAACCTTCCCAGACCTCATCAAGACATCCCTAGGGTGCGGAAACTGGGTTCCAACACCCTCCCATACTACCTCGGGTGAGACCTCAGTCCGAATTTCGTGGACTATTGCCGAAAGAGCCGGTAGTTTCAGGATTTGTTTGGCTAAAACACTTCTGAACCTCTAGGTCAGGCCCCATCAAGCCAACAAATGGTTCCGTTGCTGGGACCAGGATCTGCCTAATGGATGTCTGATGTCAGAACATTGGAATCCTACGAAGAAGGAAATTGAAGATTGGTTGGATTAGAAGCTTCACGAGTTCGTAACATAGGAAAACAGAACCCCCTAGATATCCGAGAAGAGGTGGTTGGATCGCTATGTATATATGGAAATCCATGAGATCTTCTTTGCATCCTTCTCTTTAGAGCTGTATGATTGGATCGCGAGGTTAGCCGACAGCCAAGGAAGGTATAAGCTTGATAAACCAATAGTGTGGACTACGGAGTTAGTGCACAGGCTAGAGGCATCAGAAGATAAGATCACTCGAGTTGTAGACCATTGGATCAATTGAATAATCAGAAGGTTTGTCACTGAATTTGCGATAGACACGACTGTAAGATATAGCGAAGGAAAAAGACGTTTTCTCAAGGGACCACGAGGTAAGTACATCAAATCTTTGAATACCTAGATTAAGATGTTGTTATGTGAAAAACGAGTGATGCGAATACATTAATGATTGGAACGACATGGAGTGGAAAGGTCTACAAAGGTATCGAAGGGTTAGGAAACAGTCCTTTAATTTCACCCCCCGAGTGAGTGAGGAAGAGCATGCTCGGGTTTCTCTGAGGAGTGCGGTCAGTTTGATAAGACAACGCATTCCACAGTTATTGCCTCCACTTACACATCCATCTGCTTCACCTACTTAACCTCCGTCTTCACCCACCCCACCTCCACCACCCCCATGGTTCAACATGGCGAGCACAATTAAGCTACCCGTATTCAGAGGAGTAGGAAATGAGGACTGGGATCAGTTCTGGTTTGTGGTAAGAGCAATATGGGAAGCACAAGGGGCTACAGACGATAACATTAAGAAGGATACATTAGTAAGCGTGCTACAGGATCGCGCATTGATATGGTATATCAAGCACTTGAATGATCACCCAAATGCAGGAATAGCAGAGATCCAGATTGCGTTGAACAAAGAATTCAGCCGACCGAAGTCAGAGACGCAATCAATCATCGGATTTAAGGAGATCTCAATGCTTCTAGGTGAGACCCCATGGGATTTGGATCAGAGACTGAAGAGTACGATCCGCAAGGCTAATATGACACTAACAGATATGCAACACCATGTGTGGTTTGCGGTGTCACATGAGGATGATGCTGTCACAGCAGAAGCTTTCGACCCAGGTGGAAGCATTGGAAATGGCAATGAGGTTGCATGAAACACCGATACAGGATCCAAGGTTAGGAGTTCAACAGATTCACGCGCAACTACAAAATCTCTGCCTAGAAATGTAGAGCTTGAAGCAGGATAGGGCACCGCGGCTGGAGTCACGCGAAGAAGTGTGGTGTATAAAATGCAAAGGCCATGGCCACGATAAGGATCACTGTCCGGTATTCGCGAACTACTTGGCAGGAGGGGCGCCGATGCCACTAAGACTGGAGGCACAAGCAGGGTCGAGTACGACACCCCCGCTATGGTGCGCGATCTGTCAAGTAGGAGGAAAGCACATGACATACAACTTTCATCTGTTACTGAAGTATACACAGACTCCGCAACAGTTGTTTTGTAATTTTTGTAGGTTGGTGGGTCACGATGAGCGTACTTGTCGAAGCTACGAGTTAATGATGAAGCGGACCCCAGCCTATAGAATGTAGAAAAAAACGCGAGGTCTTGACTCGGCCGTGGGGATGGCACGCGCTAGATTCCAAGGGCGAGGTAGAGGACGAGGAGGAATGGGGCCAGGAAGGGGCTGCAGACAATTAATCTGTTACAATTGTGGAGGACCGGGGCACTAGGCCTGCGATTGTACCAACCCAACGAGAATATCTTGTTCGTAATGTGAGCATTTTGATTATGAAATGGTAAATTGACCTACGTTGATCGCACAGATGCACGAGGAAGGGGTACTTCAGCCTAATCTGATGCAGAATATTCAAATGATGAGGTCTGAACCGCGTGAAGAAGATCCCAATGTAAACATGGTGCTTAGGAGTGGTGCGACCACAGGGGAAGATAAGGGAAAGTAGACCGAGGAAGATACATGGGTTCGCAAGGCTCCTACAAAGGAACCTGAGTTTGACTTTGAACACGCAAAGGAGACATTTGTGCAAGCTAAGATGAGCTTCACGGAGGCCTCTACTTCAAGTAGTAAGGATCAACTAGAGCCAGGAATCGATCCTTCTATGCTTACTACCTTTTAGAGACATGCATGAAGTTGCTGCGCGATAATAGGGCAGTGAAAGGGCTACAAGAATTGATAACTAGATGCACAGGGTCAGGGGAACCGCACGTAGTCCGGAAACTAGGAAAGCATACATTGTGCACTGGGAGGGAGATGAGATTAACGACATAGATTGGCGAATATGAAATGGATCAGGTAATTCTGGACCTAGGATCCGACACGAATGTGTTACCAAAGGAGACATGGGAACACATGGGCAAGCCCGCATTGTAGTGATCCCCTATTCAATTACGGATGGCGAACCAACAAAATATCTTGCCCATGGCAAGGTTGCAAGGGGTAACAGTGGACATCGAAGGCACGAGCACGCAGACAAACTTTGAAGTAATAGAGATTGTTGATGATAGCAACCCTTACCCCGTGTTGCTAGGAATAGACTGGGCCTCTGATATGAATGGAGTCATCAACCTGAAGAAGCGGAAGGTGATATTCGAGAAGAAGTCCCTTCTTGTAATAATTCCGTTAGATCTAGCCGAGGGAGCGCGCTACACTGAGCCTGTGCATGACGATGACAGCGACGATGAGTTAGATTGCATTTACCAAATAACGGTGCAAGACCAGGATCGGGTGAACCTGACTGAAGATGGGAGAATCTCATGGGAGCGTGACAGTTCTTGTACTTCGGATTCAGATGAAGAGATAGAACACTGGCAGAATCGGTTGTACGAAGTAACAACGCTGAATTGCAACATGATGATTAGATCACTACGGTGCGTGACGACCAAAGCAAGGGAACTGCCAACATATGATGGGGTAACAGGAGTGGATGAATTCTTATAAAAATTTGAAAGCGTGGTACCAGGATGGTAGCGGTACGATGCAATGGAATGGGAGTTGTGCGCGACACCCGCGGAATGGTGGAAGACATATCAAGGAAGTTTGGGAAGTTGGAGCGAATGTTGTAAGAGGATGCACGTACATTTTGGAAGACCCCAACTAAGGCGGATTGGTGGAAAAGGGTAGAACAGCTTGCGAGCACACCTTTGCCGATGGGTATAGACGTATACCAAACAGATTGTTCCAACACGCAACAGTATTACAATAGTAGGCCCAAATAGGGCGCATTGGTGGAAGAAAAGGATCGCACTGCCAAGTGCGAGGGGGGAAGTGTTTGTCAAGGTACGCAAAGTCATGAATAGGGGACAATAGATACAATGTACAAACGAGGACCTGCGCGTCCCAGTGGTCCGATGGGCGTATACGGCACTATGAAAGAACCTGGCTGCGAGGTCGAGTCTGAGGCTGTAGAAAAGGTATAAGAACAGAGGTCCCTGAAGAACCTCTGTAGAAGGCCGTGGATGTAGCAATGTCGGTGAAGATAACAATGCGTGAAGTCTGGACTGAAGAACTCACAAGACCACGCGAAGAGGAGTACGAAGGGATTCAGGAAGCCATTCGGCAAGGGAATGCGTAACTTCGCGAACTAGAAAGAAACAAGGTACTACTGAGAACGAAGAATATGATGCTGGACGCAGAGATTAAACAATGGGAAAAGGAACTAAAGGAAGACCTTCTGAACAAAAAACCTAGAAAATTGCAACTGGATACGTGCAAACCTAAGGATGGATTGGAGGACTATGACCGCGAGCTAGTTGGTCAAATACCATGGTTAAGGTCGCGCCTCACTCTCGAGGGAAATCAGGAGAGCGTGTCGCATCCAACAGTGTGCGTAGCGTCGACAATAGAGACCGTGTCACGGGTTGTTTGCCAAGACGCAATAGCGGTGTGCCAAGGGGGTGCGACCACCTGACTAGCCGAAGAGGAGATAGTCTCAGTGCACTAAGTAGTTGAAAGAAGGCGTGGGACTATAACCAAGTCTGTAGGAGAGCTGTGTGGGAAGGAGGTTCTGCGTAGGGCCAGTATGCCACAGGGGTCATGGTTGCACAGAAGGGGTTGCGTTGTTACGTGGGTAGGCTGGGAGGTGACCGTTGATGCCACTGTTCATGATAAGAGGTCTGAGTGAAGGTGAAAAAGAGTGGGCATTGGGCATTGAAGACACGGAGTTCGAACTAGATTTGAAACAATCTGCCACCACTATAGCATTAATGAGCCAGAAAAGGGGGGAACGGTCTGATGAGCCCCAAAAATGGACAATTATTTGGCCTCATTCAACCTCCTAATTTGACTTAATCCACCATTCTCATTAGTTTATTGCATGTTTTTTATTATATTTATCTTAATAGAGTGAATTTGGTTAGTCATTATGCCAACAAGTCTAATGGGTGCTTTGTGTAGCCTCTTTGGTCAACTTGGAGACAAAATTGACGGTCTTAATGAGCACTTGGCAGCCAAATTCGTGGGAGAACAAGCTAGAGGATTTGTAGGAAGGTGTCCCCTTCATTTATGGGCCCTTACCTCGAATTCTCCACCATCAGCTCGGAGTTCAAGGGCCACCGAATCAATCAGCACAAGGGCAGCCAAGCAAGTCAAGTAGGACTGCTGTTAACTCCAAGTTTTGGGTAGCCGAGTCCCTAAAGTTTAGGAGGACTGTTGGGTCCTCAAATTGTATAAATAAGAAGGCTTAGGGCCTCATTTTGGTTATCCAGTTAGTCATTTTGTTAGCCAGTGGATGTTAGCTAGTTAGCCAGTAGATAGTAGCTAGTAGTTAGTCATTTCATAGCCTTGTTGTAGTCATTTTGTAATTCGATTTGTAGGCAATAGATTAGCTTTGCTTTCAGCTCATTCTCAAGATCTCCTTGTGGACAGTTTTGATGTAACTCTTCATTCTTGATTAATAAAGATGAATTCAGCTTTGCACCAGCTCTAAATCTCTCTTGGGAGGCTGTATCTCTTGGGGTTGGGCCCATCTCAAGCGCCCAGTACCTCCCCTGTTTATCTTTATGTGTGTTTGCTGCGTTCTTAAAATAAAATATGCTCTTTAGATCTTGCTTTGTTATCTTGGTTGTTTTTGTTGGTTAAAGTAGCTTTTTATGTTTGGGAATCGATTGGTAGGAGCTTGTCATGCATTTAGATCTTTCAGAATGTTCTTGCTCACGCGATGTACATGGTTCTCTTTCCAAACGAGGCTGTTGTTTATTCATTTCATTGACACTTAGATTAAGTTAGCTAGGACTTAGTTTGTTTGCAAGAATTCATTGATTCGGTTGAATGTGCATTGTGCAGGGCATCTCTATCACTCACTCACATGGTCAAGCTTCATCAGAGCCATCTGATTCATCCCATATCTAGGCTTCTCGCTTCACACCCATCCTCTTGCCCACGTAACCCTACCTTCTTCTCCATTGTTGTCTCAACTACCTTAAAACCAAATCAGCCTTCCACATATCATCTCACCACTCCATCCATCAGTTCCCGGGTCACTTCATACCCCCATCCTACCTCCATAACCATCCATGCATCTTCCATCAATCACCCATCCTCAAATTTCCCATTTCGAAACATCCTGTAGAAGAATTACAGAACATCCTGTAGAAACCCCTGCAGACTTCCTGTAGAAGTTCATAAACACGGTTGCATGGCATCCAGACTTTGTGAAACTCTCAGAAAGAATGTTAGGGATCCCTTAGACCCTCTCTGTACCATCCCAACCTTTCCCAAAGCATTTCATCCCTTGATCCATCCCTGCACAGTGGAAAACTAGTTAGAAGCACATGCATGATAATTTCAACAACTTAAGCAAAAATACAAAAAGATGTTTTCTTCAGATAGTGATAACTTAGACACATGCATTTTACCTTCCTAGAAGTAATGGCATCTCTTCTCGTAGTTTGCATTCTCATTTTTGCATCAGTAGGACTAGTTGGTAGAATTAGGGTTTGCTAGGGTTTGCGTTTCTTTTTGGCTTTCAGTTTCTTTTCGCAATTAGATTAGCTTCTTTCGAGTTAGCTTTCATCCATCAATTAAAAAGCTTCTTCTAAGAGCTCATAGAAGTTGGCTTAAGCTCCTAGCGGACTTGTGCCAGCTGACCAAGTGACAACTGCGGCAAGAGCTAGTACTTGTGCATACAGCACCGTCGCTTCCAAGTTTGTTACGAACTACCGGGTTGATAAAATTAAAGAAGGGAGTTCCAGGAGTTGTAGCATTATTGCTACAATACTGGAGCCCACCATCTTTTTGGCGCCGTTGCCGGGGAAGCGTCAGAGTATTGGTGATTGCCACTTTTCTTCTATTTTCCACTACAATCTTCTGCTAAGTAGATTATTTCATTTCCATTATGCAATTTCGTTTATGCAAAAGTAGATTAGCATTTCCCGCTTTCATAGATTAACATTTCAATTCTGTAATTTCAATTCCGCAAGCGTAGATTAGCATTTCAATTCTGCAAGCATAGACTAGCATTTCATTCCTGCAATTTAATTTGAGCAAAATAGATTAGTCCTTTCCTGCTTTCATTTCAATTCCGCATTTTCATTTTAGCAAGATAGTTAGTTGCAGTTCAATCTATTTCAGTTTTGCAAGTAGAAGTAGAAAAAAGCAAAAATCAACCAAAAATATTTCATTTCATGCCTTGTAGGAGTAGAGATAAGTTAGAAAAATGATTGCACAACACCCCCACTGCTTCACACAGCCAACGTTCTCTCTTCTTCGATGGCTGTGATTAAAGAACCCCTGGGTGGACATCAAGGCATATTTAAAGAACCTCTAGGGGAGAAGAAGAAGAAAACATTCCTCTGGAGCAAATGGCTACAAGTAGAAATGTTGGGAGCAACATCTTGTCCAAAGATGAATTTGAAAATCAGATCAAAGATTTCAAGAGTGATATGAGGCAGTTTCTTGCCATGCAACTGGATACCTTGCGGATCCAATAGAAGCAAGAGGAAGCCAAGAGGGCTTTGGTCATTTTTTGTCCTAGGTGCACTAGAAAGCATCCTAGGAACGAATGTCCATTGTACTCCATAGAAGTGTGTTTTGTCTGTGAAGAATACCATCCTACAGATCAGTGCCCTTCCTTACCCAGATTCAAAGCTGCATATCAGAGAGCCAAAGGAGCCACTGAATCACTCTATTACATGAACCAAAGTTGGCCGCATGGGCCTAGATCTTACCAGCAGGAACTGCAAGGGACACCCGAGACCTATTATGATCCCTATCAAGCCACTTTCATGCCTTCTTGGGGTCCCCCTGCTCATCCTTCCTGGTTCACACCTCCTCCTTGTTCCTTCACAGATCCATATTATGCCCAACCAGTTGCTCATTCGTTTCACTCTTATGCTCAGCCACAACCTCAGTGGAATGCACCTTATCAGGAGTGGAGGCCCCCGTACAACTCTCATACCGCTCATTTTCCTCCACCACCTGCTCATCCACAACCATGGCCTCCTCCTCCACCAAGGCAACCCCAAATGCCTACCCAACCACAATGCCATCCATCTCCATCTCAAATTCACACCTCCACTCAACTACCCGTACCATTTCCAAGGCCATACAATGGAGCAGCTCAACCCCATTGCAAATCTGAGGCACAACATATGCAAACAACTCCTCTTGAGCTCAATGATCTTCACCATAGCTCAAGAAGAGTGTTGCAATGCAGAGACTATATTGCAAGCATTGAAGGACCGCATCCAGCAAAAGAAGATTCAAAAGAGGAAATCAAAGAACCATGGGCTGCACTTGATGAAGAGAAGAGATCAGAATCAGAGATTGAGAGAGTTCCTTCATGGTTACCATCAAATCCTCCATGTACTCAAGAGAAAGATCAGCAAAAAGAGGAAGATGAGAAGGTCATGATAGAAGGTGACATGAAGAATGATCCAGATCAGCAAAAGGACCAAGGATATCAAAGCTATATTGAGATATGGTTTCAGAAGGTGACTAAGTTGCAGCGGTACTCTCTTCCTCAGCTATGTTTGATCCCTTCAAAGTCAAATCGTTTTGTCTCTAAAATATGGATACCTGTCAAAGCATGCATTTCGAGCCTTCACATCATCTTGTCTCTAATCTCGATGTGCACATGGCTCCATTGGAAGTATTCTTATACTTGAGAATGAGTTTGTTTTTCAAGTATGGTAGGGTAGAAAAAAAAAAGAAAAAAAATAAAGAAAAAAAGAGAAAAAAAGAAAAAGAAAAAATGAAAAAAAGAGGAAAATAGAAATCTAAGGTGAAAACCTCCTCGGAGGCGCCTTAGATTGGCTCATTGATTGAAAACCTCCATGAGGCGGTCAATGGGTTGGAAAAAAAAGAGAAAAGAGAATAAGATCTTTGGGTGAAAACCTCCCTTGGAGGCGCCCAAGGTAGGCAATTAGGGTGAAAACCTCCATGAGGTGCCCTAGTTGTTTTTCAAAAAAAAAAAAAAAAAAAACAAAAGAGAAAAAGAAAAAGAAAAATAAAACTAATTCCATTGGCTAATTGCAGGTTGCAAGAAGGACGTTTCATGACAGGAGGAGCACTCAAATCAAGGTCAAAGGAATTTTTTTTGCCTTCTACAGGAAGCTTTGTATTTCTACAGGAAACATCCTGTAGAACCTTTGGACAAGCCAAATCCAATTTCAAAAGTGAATCTAATGGTGGGAATCTGTTGATTAGGCCTACAAGCACTTGTGTGTCCATCCCTTGCCTTTATCCATCATTTTTTCCACCTCCTTGTGCTTCTCATTGTGCTTCTACAGGAACTTCCTGTAGAAATTGTGGGAAACTAGACATGGATTTCAAAAAGTGGTTTGGCGAACATGGTAGCTTCCTCAAGGGTTCAAAAGTCCTCATGCAATCTTCCAACTCCTCCTCCATCATCTCCATACCTGCATCATAGCCCAAGCTCAGTTTTTCCTTCCATGCAAACATTTGCAAAAAGCCTTGAGGCAAAAATCCATAGAGCAAAATTTGTTTTTGCCATAACTTGAAAACCATGCATCCATTTGACAAACCGTTTTATGGGGAATTGTACAAGGGTGATGACAACATGCCTGAGCAGTTTCATGCCGTTCCGGTGCACGGTTTCCAAGAAATAAGCCTCCATCACCATCAGTCATTTTTGCATTTTCTCCATATCTGTGCATCCATTTCAAAACCTGTTTCATGGGGATATGCATGTGAGTGATGGTAACCTACCCAGGTAGTTTCAGCCGATTCCGATGCACGGTGCCCGAGAAATCGAGCTCTGAAATCTTCAGCCATTTTCCATTTTTCTTGAAATTCGTGCATCCATTGATCATGATTTTGCTATGGGAGATGCATCGTGATGATAGAAACATGCTCAGCGAGTTTCAGATCAATCCGCTTTACCGTTTGGGAGAAATGGCGAAAACAAGTTCTGGTTATGTGACAATGCAACAGCAGCAGCTTGAACGTGCAGGTCTGAACGTGGAAATGAACTCCTGCAGCTTGGATTCGTCCAGAGGACACTTGCACAAGAAAAAAACAACCATGAATCATCAATCAAGCCACCATGCAACTACATCAACACATGCATGCAGCAAATGAAGATCAACACATGCATGCAGCAAAGCAACCACGCACGACTTGCAGGTACGTGACTAAACTTGTTCCTCTGTTTGCATAGATCTAATCTAAAGCATTGCATGAATGAATGAGATGGTGAGATTCAGTTAGAAAGGTAGCAAGTCTGATTGCACTCATCCAGGGATCATCAACGCATGTGTGTAGTCAGTCACGGGGAATTAAAAAAAAAAAAAAAAAAAAACAGACAGTGGTAACTCCAGTGCAACTGATTAACGGAAAGAGGCCATGCAGCTCATCACAGCACTGCCATCTGCATGTGGCCACGTACACTTGGCCACTGCACTCCCTCACCATGAATCACGCCAAAATTAAATGACGCTCGGCTGACTCTCACACCCTCTGTTCAACTGCAGTTACAACTGGAGCACGCATCCACCACTTCTAGATCAGTTAACCAATGGTGCTCTACAAGTTTTCTTCCTGATTTCTTAGATTTCTGTCATTTTTAAAAAAAATCTCCCACCTATCACAATCTACAGGCGTTTCTACAGGAAGTCTTCTACAGGAAACGCAGAAAACAACCATGCAGGAAGAAAATGTGGGATTTTCATCGAAATTCAAGCTCCAAACGAGTGAAATCGAGTACCACATAAAACAGGCATGAAAGAGGAGGACAAACTTTTGCTGACTAGCTTAGGTGTTGTATCTGCTAACCCAGATGACATTGAGCACCAGCTACTTGCTAAGGCTGAGAACAGAGCTCACAAAAACATCAGTCAACTTGCACAGGTAAGCGATGGTGGAAAAACTCCTGAAAGAGAAGAAGGAAATCAAGAAAATTTGCTTACGAAGGTGCAGATTCACGCTCAATTAAGGGCACTGGAGGCTGAAATAGCTGCAGTTTCAGCAGGCCTTGAAATAGTTCAAAGCATTGCAGACAAAGATTCAGAGAGTTCAGAAGGTGAAAAGGATGAAAATGATCAAGACTCGAGTGAACATAAGCCTTTTGTAGTGGATGGAGGAGTGCTTCAACGAGCATTAGCTACTGAAAGGCTTAGAAGCCTTAAGCAGGAAAGAGGACAGCTTAAGAAACACCTAAAATCTTTTAAGGGAGATGGCAAGACATGGGAACTTGAGGAACATAAAGTGCTTCTGGGTTCAGTGAAGAATAAAGAAGAAGCAATGAATAAGGGAACTGGGCGTCTGTTGGATAAGCCAACAAGAGGGAAAAAGAAGATTGTTTCGTTGTAGGAGGATGATGAGCTTGATGCAGCGTTGGATGCAGCAACTTCAGGGCTCATTGAAACTAAACGTGAAAGGTCTCGCCCAACAGAGGATGATGGGGACAAATTTTCTTTAAATTCTGTCTCAAAAGCTTCCAGATCATTTTCTGCCCTCACAACAGCTCTCATTATTGCAGCTTGGTACTCTTCCAATATTGGTGTGCTATTGCTTAACAAATGCCTACTTAGTTTTTTGGATGCAGATACCCAATATTCCTCACAATGTTGCACATGTGTGCCTGTTCATTTTATGGTTTTCTGGCAATTTCATGGTTAGATATTGTACCAATGCAGTTCATCGTCTCCAGGAGACAGTTTCTTGAGATATTGGCACTGAGCTTCATTTTCTCCTTCTCGGTTGTTTGTGGCAATATTTCTCTGTGCTATTTGCCAGTCTCCTTCAATCAAGCTATTGGGGCAACAACTCCCTTCTTCACAGCAATATTTTGCATTTATAATAACATGTAAGAGGGAGTCTTCTGTGGTTTATATGGCCTTGGTGCCTGTGGTATTTGGCATTGTTATTGCAAGCAACAATGAGCCATTATTCCACCTTTTTGGCTTTTTAGTTTGCCTAGGATCAACTGCTGCCAGAGCATTGAAATCAGTTGTTCAGGGGCTCCTGCTTACCTCTGAGGCAGAGAAGCTTCACTCTATGAATTTGCTCATGTACATGGCACCAATTGTTGCACTGTTATTGCTCCCTGTTACTCTTTTTGTGAAGGGTAATGTATTAGCTATTGCTATTGAAAAAGCCAGAGAAAACACCTTTATCATATTCCTGTTGCTTGGAAACATGAACATGGCTTATCTTGTGAATTTAACCAACTTCCTTGTTACAAAACATACGAGTGCCCTCACGTTGCAGGTTTTAGGAAATGCCAAGGCCACCATTTCTTCCATATGATTGCATATACTTGCACACTCATAACAAGGCTGAGAATTCACTAGGAAAAGCAGCAGACAGTGGGAAGAAGAAAAGAACCATGGTTTCATGACAGGAATGAGGGAAAAGGACAAGCTGTTGAGGCCAAAGCAGGGGGTGGTAAAATAACACAAATGCCAAGGGAGAAGTGGTTGCAAGCACGAGCAGAGAAGACTGAAAAAGGCCAAACAAGTAGGGACACACCCAAGGCAGCCACAACACAGTTCAAGGAGAAGGCACCCCCAGCCAAGCAAGCAAAATCAGATTGGTTCTACAGGAAGTTAGCAGACTGTTTCTACAGGAAGCCAGCGAACTGTTTCTACAGGAAGTTTGAAAAGAGGGAAGCCAAAGGAGGAATCGGCCGAGATGTTAGCCAAAGAAGCCACCAGGGCTATCAAAGATGAGGAGAGAGATTGGTTGCTTAGAGGATGAGCAACACTTTCAGTAGGGGGGTGATGATGAGCCCCAAAAATGGACAATTATTTGGCCTCATTCAACCTCCTAATTTGACTTAATCCACCATTCTCATTAGTTTATTGCATGTTTTTTATTATATTTATGTTAATAGAGTGAATTTGGTTAGTCATTATGCCAACAAGTCTAATGGGTGCTTTGTGTAGCCTCTTTGGTCAACTTGGAGACAAAATTGAAGGTCTTAATGAGCACTTGGCAGCCAAATTCGTGGGAGAACAAGCTAGAGGATTGTAGGAAGGTGTCCCCTTCATTTATGGGCCCTTACCTCGAATTCTCCACCATCAGCTTGGAGTTCAAGGGCCACCGAATCAATCAGCACAAGGGCAGCCAAGCAAGTCAAGTAGGACTGCTGTTAACTCCAAGTTTTGGGCAGCCGAGTCCCTAAAGTTTAGGAGGACTGTTGGGTCCTCAAATTGTATAAATAAGAAGGCTTAGGGCCTCATTTTGGTTAGCCAGTTAGTCATTTTGTTAGCCAGTGGATGTTAGCTAGTTAGCCAGTAGATAGTAGCTAGTAGTTAGTCATTTCATAGCCTTGTTGTAGTCATTTTGTAATTCGATTTGTAGGCAATAGATTAGCTTTGCTTTCAGTTCATTCTCAAGCTCTCCTTGTGGACAGTTTTGATGTAACTCTTCATTCTTGATTAATAAAGATGAATTCAGCTTTGCACCAGCTCTAAATCTCTCTTGGGAGGCTGTAGCTCTTGGGGTTGGGCCCATCTCAAGCGCCCAGTACCTCCCCTGTTTATCTTTATGTGTGTTTGCTGCGTTCTTAAAATAAAATCTGCTCTTTAGATCTTGCTTTGTTATCTTGGTAGTTTTTGTTGGTTAAAGTAGCTTTTTATGTTTGGGAATCGATTGGTAGGAGCTTGTCATGCATTTAGATCTTTCAGAATGTTCTTTCTCACGTGATGTACATGGTTCTCTTTCCAAACGAGGCTGTTGTTTATTCATTTCATTGACAGTTAGATTAAGTTAGCTAGGACTTAGTTTGTTTGCAAGAATTCATTGATTCGGTTGAATGTGCATTGTGCAGGGCATCTCTATCACTCACTCACATGGTCAAGCTTCATCAGAGCCATCTGATTCATCCCATATCTAGGCTTCTCGCTTCACACCCATCCTCTTGCCCACGTAACCCTACCTTCTTCTCCATTGTTGTCTCAACTACCTTAAAACCAAATCAGCCTTCCACATATCATCTCACCACTCCATCCATCAGTTCCTGGGTCACTTCAGACCCCCATCCTACCTCCATAACCATCCATGCATCTTCCATCAATCACCCATCCTCAAAAATCCCATTTCGAAACATCCTGTAGAAGAATTACAGAACATCCTGTAGAAACCCCTGCAGACTTCCTGTAGAAGTTCATAAACACGGTTGCATGGCATCCAGACTTTGTGAAACTCTCAGAAAGAATGTTAGGGATCCCTTAGATCCTCTCTGTACCATTCCAACCTTTCCCAAAGCATTTCATCCCTTGATCCATCCCTGCACAGTGGAAAACTAGTTAGAAGCACATGCATGATAATTTCAACAACTTAAGCAAAAATACAAAAAGATGTTTTCTTCAGATAGTGATAACTTAGACACATGCATTTTACCTTCCTAGAAGTAATGGCATCTCTTCTCGTAGTTTGCATTCTCATTTTTGCATCAGTAGGACTAGTTGGTAGAATTAGGGTTTGCTAGGGTTTGCTAGGGTTTGCGTTTCTTTTTGGCTTTCAGTTTCTTTTCGCAATTAGATTAGCTTCTTTCGAGTTAGCTTTCATCCATCAATTAAAAAGCTTCTTCTAAGAGCTCATAGAAGTTGGATTAAGCTCCTAGCGGGACTTGTGCCAGCTGACTAAGTGACAGCTGCGGCAAGAGCTAGTACTTGTGCATACAGCACCGTCGCTTCCAAGTTTGTTACGAACTACCGGGTTGATAAAATTAAAGAAGGGAGTTCCAGGAGTTGTAGCATTATTGCTACAATACTGGAGTCCACCACGGTCGAATTTGAATTTCAACGGGCCTATAAATCACAGGTGGCTCTCCACCGAACAACCCTTATCAAGTGGGCATGAACCTGATGAATGTGGAGGTTGTAAGAGCAAGTCCATGGTTTGAAGCATTGTCAAAGGATACAAAAGAGTCCCTAATCAGAATAATGACAACAACCAAGGGAGCCATGTAGAGTTCTACGCCACCGGTAGGGGATGCACCAGAAATCCTTAAATTTCCCTAGATGCTGTTATCAGGAAATCTAGTGTCCACTCAGAGCTGCTAGTCCCACTAAGACTGGTAGCTATCTTAGAAACAAACAAACTAAAACTAGTTTTGCTTTCCTTTATGAGAAGTAGATAAGAGGGGAACAAAAGACACCAACCTCAGTCTTGCGCTTGGTTCCTTACTTGGTTCCTCTCCCTTTTGACAGATCCTTGCCACTTTTCCTTCGTCTACCCAGCTTCAAAGAGAACCTATGAAATCAAAGCAGCATAATACTATCGAAGAACAGAGATCTACAATCATAAACAATATAGGACCAGATATATATTGACCACACAAATGCATATATCATCAAACATACAAGAATGTGGAGGAAAACTTGAATAGCTTTATTAATATCAAGAATAACAGAGAGGATTACAGCTAATTGTTCTGACCCAGCATCATCCTCCCAGCATGAAAGCCCTTCTTCACCTCATGAAAAGCTTAGATCACCCAACACTATGATATTCCACCAGGAAACCAACAACACTTCCTTACAAGATACAAAATTCCAGCCTCTGGATCTCTGTGATGAGGGATCCATATATAGATGATTGCAGGGGGGTGAGTCAGCTTCTGGGATTTTGATTAGTATCCTCTCTCTGATATTTCTTGATTCCACTTGGATATTGATGATCTCTTACTCATCCCTGGGCGAATTCAGAGAGGCAAGTGTCATAGGAGAAGTTTCTTGAAGATTCCATAATGATCCACCTTGCAAACTATCTCTGCCATTTGTCTACTCTTGCCCATCACACCCTACAGAAGGGCTTTCCAGTATGCATCACACCCTTTACACTAAGCAGGTGAGATGCATCACACCCTCTGCACTGGGCAGTCTGTATGGTCCAACCTTGACCAGTTCTGAGCAGTTTTCTATGGAGAACTTCTGGGAGATGATGTAATCAGCTGACCTTGTTCCTTTAGGGTGTGAAGGAACACTTTTAGGGAATTAGGAGCCCTAGGTTTATGGACATGTATGATTGGGGTTGTAGTGCCCAAAAATGTCCATAACAGTTGCCCCCTAAAGCATGAGATCATTAATCTTTTAATGTCGGGTGAAATGCTTTATCATGAGGATCCGAAGTTTTTTTGAGCTGGAAGGTGACCTGTAATAAGATACAATACAATACATTATCTTCATAATATTTTTCATGATGTAGCTGAGGCGGGCATTCCCATGCTTAGCTTTATAAATTCATTTTCATGTACATAGGACAGACAACCATCTGTGTGGCAGACTGGTGATTCTGATAGAGCCATCATCCTTTGATTTGGATGATTATATATGTAGCAATGATGTACATTTGATGTCTTTAATTTTCCTAAATATATCGCAGCCCGGATGGATGAAACTAGATCTGGGGTCTTCAAAATCGTCCAATCTTCAGTCGGAGTACAAGTCGATCCATGTGAAAAATGTTCTGGAGTCGAACTTGGAAAGACATCGCCTGATTACCAGCCAGTGATGTAAGTTGTTAACAGGCATGAGACGAATCACCGATAATGATGGTGACCCTCAAGGTACTATAGTACAATTCGCGTGGTGTGAAAAAGGGACTTGGCATCGAACACCACGCAAAATCTTTCGGTAGAAGGCCATTGATGTAAACCTGTCGCCGGAAGTGAGAAACTTGCCATTGAGGCATGCAAGCTTCAAAGTACTGAAAGGGTTGTTCCTAAGTCGACTTCTTGGATAATGAGCTGATATCGACAAGAAGCGACCCGTCGTAGGAGGGCCTTACTGAATCCCACATCTACGACACGGAACAGAGTAAATGATTATGGAGGTGAAAACGATCTGATGATACAGGGTTCAGGGTGGTAGTCATGAAAGAATGGAGCGTGAATGTATTCCACCGGATGAGACACAGGTGAATTCTCTGAGTGACTTCTCTTGAACATACTGGTGACACTGACATGGATTGGTAGTGCTAACCCAAAATATGGATGGTGCGATGGACCAATGGTGATATGACCGGTAAACGGAATAACCCAACCTGACTTGGATGTGGAGTGAAAGTGTCATGTTCAAGAGCAACTTGCTACCAATAAAGTTTCTTCAAGTTTTCTTCCCAATTTTACCCAGTCATTGCTGACGAGTACCTCTTTATTTTTATCAAGCTTGAGGAGGATAACATATGCTTGTTCTATAATTTTCCCTTCGGGAAAACCCGTCGCTATGTTTTAACGAGCCTAGCGACAGTGAAACTTGTTCTTGTCTATATGGACAAGTTTGTCGCTATTGGTTTTAACGAGTTTAATGACAAATATAACTCGGTCCTTTTCAATTTTAGAGAGTCTGAAAGGGACGTAAAGGAAACTCCAATAATCCTTTTTCATCATATAATCCCTTAAGTCCAAAAAAGTATAAAATAATACGAAAGGGATGAATTTTCGATAGTTTTAACGAGCCGAACAAGACAAGCACTCGATCTTTTGTGTAATAATCCCTCAGGTCCAAAAAGATTAAAATCTAGAGGAGGGATAGCACTCCCGGTAGCTTCAACGAGCTGGAGAGGGCAATTGCTCAGCAATCTTTTCATATTTTATCAGTAAGATGAAAAGAGCTTAAAGTAGACTCGTCTTTTGAGGAACAAGTGATAATTTCAAGTAGCAGCTGATTCTAGGTAAGGTTTGGAATTTTCCAATCACGACAGTGTCACAAGGATGGCTAACAGGATCACTCTTCGCAACTATTCCTCAAAAGGGGTAAACAATCAAATGGAGGTGAATGATCGGCTAAAATAGAGTACAGGTGATGGTAAGAACACGACTAGGGCTCAAAAGCTGATGATAATGCATTCACAATGGTTATTTACTGGGAATTGGTTCATTTTTTAATGAGCTTAAACTCTGGGGGGAAACATTTGCTCATTTCTAAGGTTTAATTTTTAACGAGCTTGAACTTCGCATAAAAACTGTTCGTGCCAGTCGTATAATAAGGATGTCTCATCGATAGGTTCAATTTTTAGGAGCTTGCACCATTCGAAATTTTTCTCCAGATCCTTTCATTATGCAAGCTAGGAACAACCAATCCTACGAGTTTAAACGGTTGAGAAACTATAAACTAAGAAAATAAATGGTCGCTCTTTACTTTCAGGCAAAAAGGTTTGCATGCCCCCAGGCATAGTGAAGTAGAGTTTCCAGGTTACCATATGAAAGCTCTCGCATTCACAAGATTGCTCCATCCGTGTTGCAGACAAAACACTTCCTTGGCGATGTCTACCGAAATAGACAAAGGTGAGTGGCGCGGTCGCCTCCACTCACATAACTTTGACGAGGGAATCTTATTCCAGTCTAATCCCATTTTCCTAAACGGACGGGTGTGTCAGACTAGTCATATATCCTCCATGGAAACCTACCCTATACCCAAGGTTTTCTTGCCGAAACAGACCAGGGTGCATGCCCCCTGGGTTTCAGTCATGTCCTCCTGAATTACTCGCACTCTTAAGGTGGATAGACTGGAGATTGATGAGACATTCCTTGCGTGAAAATACCATTTAGGGATGGTGTTTTACTATTAGCTATGTGTGAACCAGGGAACGAAAGTTGGTCTATGAGCTGGACCACTCGGCCTTCATGCGGAAGACACATTACTCTAAAGAGTCAGGAGATAATGGCTCCCATGCTATAAATATAGTCACGCCCAAGGAGTAGATTATAATCTAAAGGTCCTTGGACTACCATTATCTTCATATAAACGGTTTTCCTTCTCAACGTTATGGGTACATTGGGAAGGATCCCTAACGGTCGACTGGTTCCTTTATCGAAGCCTCTCATATTTCTCATCTCATCCAGAAGCGATGGAAAACCAAGCGCTTCCCAAGAAGTTGAGGAAAGAATACTCACAAAAGCACCTTCATCTATGATGGTACCGACCATGATCATTTTATAAGCTTGTACAATGATTCAGAATGGTACATTAGCCTTTAAACGGGGTCTGCCTAGTAGATTCCAATCAAAGGAAACGACTAGGTTGCTTGGAGGTGGGACCGAATAGACGGTCGGATATGACTCTAACGAACTTCCTTCCTGCGGTAAAGGAACAGGTAGATTGCCCCCATGTTCATTGGAGTCTGTGTTTATGAAAAGAATTTGAATGGTGTCATTCTCATTCTCTTCGGTGATTGTATCATTTGAAGATGGACCTTCCGAAGACAAGACCGGGTCGACTGCCACCTCAACCTTTTGACTTTCGTCTGGTATGGACTCAGCAGGTTTATCTTCAATTATAGATACTTCGACCGACCACAATGGTGTGTCGGTCGAATTTTCAACTAGCAATGGACTCGCAAGAGTTTCTTGTATCCAGGAGGAAGCCGCAGCGGTGAAGCAGGACGGTTATCCAAGACTCTTTTAGCTTCATCTAGGAAGGGACAAGAGTGGACGACGTGATCACCTTCACATAGTTTACAAGGAAATTTACATTTCCTTTTCTGTCTAAATGCTTCGCTTTCACTAGTTGATGGTGTACTTTCAACATGATCTTTAGAGGTTGATGACACCAGATTGTGCAATCGAGGAGACCAGTCCCTTAAGATCCGAGGGATGCAAGGACAATCTCGATGATAGTGGTCTCCTTTTCAAATGACAAATGGAGATTTAGGCTTGGACGGTGCAGTGTGCGGATTTTCACTAGACGATGCCCGGTTAACCGTTTTCGCCTTTGGCTCCTTCTTCTTCTTCTCTTTCTTCTCCTTCCCCTTCTTCTCCTTCTTATTTACTTGATTTTTGGCTTTACCATCTTCATCAAGCGAAGAGGAAGGAGGAGAGGGAGAATTGGACGAAGTAGAAGGTTTGGGGGTAACTTTAGTATCATCTAGTTGCTGACTGAATTGTTCAGAAATCATGATGATATGAACGACGGAGGTCGAGAAGATCCATATCAGAAAGCCAATCGTCAATCTTGGAAGTGACAATGTGGCCATATGAGGTGCACCAACATCTCCCCAGGAGGAGAAAGGAATAGGCTTTCATCCAAGGGGAAATCCTTGGTTGGTGGACTCCATGATTCTCAACCTAAGACCAATGTGAGAATGGTGATATTATTCTGATTAAAATAAATTTTAGACACTTTGACACAACTTGTTTTTTTCAATTTTTAAGAGTCTAGAAAAAAAAAAGATGAGTCTAGTCACCTTTGATTTTTAATGAGCCTGAAGTGGCAAGTGCTCAGACGGACCTTTTCCTTTAAGGAGTTTGAAAAGGAAAGAAAGAGACTACTTTGGAAATCTAGACATAGGGATTACCAAACCAATCGCAAAACTGCAAAATACTTTTTACGGTACGACAGTAAATCTTCCTGAATGTTGTGTTCAGTGCATTACGATTTGAT
This sequence comes from Pinus tabuliformis, assembly GCA_031772625.1. Classification (NCBI taxonomy): domain Eukaryota; kingdom Viridiplantae; phylum Streptophyta; class Pinopsida; order Pinales; family Pinaceae; genus Pinus; species Pinus tabuliformis. The sequence goes on along the minus strand of CM062813.1, from coordinate 692,719,791 downwards.
AGGGCGGCAGACACGGCTTCCTATGGATAAAGGATATAGCCTATTGTGGTCTCAAATATATACTCGACGGTACATGGGAGCACAAGTCCGTACTAGCACTTGTCGTCTCAAAGAGGAGGAATCACCCAACCAACAGTGAAAGCGACAGTTACCAGGTGGTCGGAATACATCTCTAGCCTAGACTTCTAGATGTTGTGTGTTAGGTTGCAAAGCGTTTTTATGTTCATTGAATTTATTTTACAGAGGATCTTTCTTAAGAAATTTTCCTTTCAGGTTCACCGCATGATGTAGATATGCAATTCCTAAAATGCAACCTAAGATGATAAACAATCATTTAATCTTCTTTTTGCAATGAAAATCCTAGCTACTAAAGAAAGAGAGATGATATTCTTTCAACATAGAGCAGAGAGCACACACTAGATGCACTGTCCTAAATCAAACCAACAGGCAGTCTAAATGAAAATGCACATGCATGTATTTATTTTCAGCTTTCTTAATGTGTGAATGACAAGAAGAATGCTAAGTACAAATCTGAATTATCTTTTCAAAGCAACAGTACTAACAAATTTCTCTTCAAAACGAAAGGAAGATAATGATGACATTTTGCGATTTTGAATTGAAAACTGCTTTTGACACTTGAAAAACTACTAATGCAAATCAAATACAAGAGTAACTATATAATCGACCATCAAGAACAATAGAATTCTTTTCTTTGACTGAAAACAACACTTACGACACTTTCAAATAAAAAGACGACGGTTTGATTATGCTACTTTGTAAAAGAGAACTGAAAATGGCACACAATACATAAAAACATTCATAGTTCTTTGCACAATGGAGGCGTGATGATGGAAAGGAAGGGGGTTTCCATAGTGGTATACTAATCACAGATAGCAAAACTCCTAAATAAAGCTGAAGAGAGTGAACACAGAACCAAAATCTGAGAGTAGAAGAGGTCCCGTCTGATCAGCGCACCTGCAACACAAGGAAAGTGCGATGCAGTGCACCTACTACACATGGGAGGTGCGATCCATCCAGATTCCCAAGAGGAGAAAGTGCGATGGTTAAGGGACGAGACTTCAACTTGGTTCCAGGTCACAGTTTGCAGCTCAGTTAAGGGATTTGGGCCGAGCAAGTGATGTTCAATAAATATAAATCAGAAGGGTTGATCTAATGAGGTTACTAGAGCCACCACTAGGGCAATTAGAATGTTCACAAATCAATTGTTCAGTTTATAAACAAAACCCAGAGATAGACTGAAGTAGCATTGATCTACTTTGCACTTGCATAGCAAATGAAATTCTAAGGCTAGCTGGTTTGACTTCAGGCTCCGTTTGTAAGTTTATAAAACAAACAAATATAGACAAGCAAACAATCTATTCATTCCCCAGCGGAGTCGCCATTTTGTTATCGGGAAATCTAGTGTCCACTCGAAGCTGCTAGTCCCACTAAGACTGGTAGCTATCTTAGAAACAAACAAACTAAAACTACTTTCGCTTTCCTTTATGAGAAGTAGATAAGATGGGAACAAAAGACACCAACCTGAGTCTTGCGCTTGGTTCCTTGCTTGGTTCCTCTCCCTTCTGACAGATCCTTGCCGCTTTTCCTTCATCTACCCAGCTTCGAAGAGCACCTGTGGAATCAAAGAAGAATAATACTATCGAACAACAAAGATCTACAATCATCAACAATATAGGACCAGATATATATTGACCACACAAATGCATATATCATCAAACATACAAGAATGTGGAGGAAAACTTGAATAGCTTTACTAATATCAAGAATAGCAGAGAGGATTACAACCAATTGTTCTGACCCAGCTTCATCCTCCCAACATGAAAGCCCTTCTTCATGTGATGTAACCAACTCAAGAAAAAGATAGAAAAGATAGATCAATGCCTTAGAATTCAGCCTCTTCGAGGGGGCAACCTCCTTTACATTACATAAATAAACAATTCTTGGATGATTCAAATGAAAAAACCTCCTTTCTATATAAAGGAATCCAAGGAGTCACAATATAACCCAGCCGACCTAACGATAATAATATAAAGCCACAAAAATAACAATAGAGGGATTCTATGGGGCACAATAATAACAATATGGGGACAATAGGGGCACAACAATATTAATAAGGGGTATAACTACAATAGTAATGGGGTAATCACTAGTATTATAGGGACCCAACATGCCCCTCTCCTTCAAAAAAGTGTTGTCCTCAATGCTTGAGTAGTTCTGGATACTTCTATATAAAATTCTCATCCTCCCATGTGGAATCTTCAGCGGATAAGTTCTTCCACTTGATAAGATACTCCGAAATTGATCGATTTCGTAGCTGTCGAGTTCTTGTTTCTGTGATTGTTTTCGGTTCCAATACAATTTTTCCTTCCTCGTCAAGTTTTGGCAATGTAATTTGAACTGGGAGCTTGTCGCCTATAACCTTCTTTAAACATGAAACATGGAAAACTGGGTGCAATCGAGAAGCTCCAGGAAGCTCCAATATGTATGCCATAGTACCAATCTTTTGCAACACCTTGTACGGACCATAATACTTCGGTGATAATTTATTATCCTTCTTAGCTTTCTTGAGGGACATTTTCTTATATTGTTGTAACCGTAGGAATACCCAATCACCTACATCAAAACTTCTTTCGCTGCGATATTGATCTGCCTATTGTTTCATTCTATTATGTGCCAACACGAGGTTATCCTTTAAGAGTCGGAGGACTTGTTGTTGATGTTCGATGTGATGTTCCACTGCCTAAACCTTAGAATTTTCTCTTAAAAATGATGTGATGGATGGTGGCTGATACCCATAAAGTGCCATAAATGGGGTCATTTTTGTTGCTGTATGGAAGGAAGTGTTATACCACCATTCCGCATGAGGCAACCATTTGACCCATTGTGTTTGTTTATCAGATATAAAGCAACGAAGATATCCTTCCAAACATTTGTTTACTATCTCAGTTTTCCCATCAGATTGAGGAAGATAAGATGAGCTATGAGCTAACTGAGTACCAAGACAAGAAAATAATTCTGTCCAAAAATTTCCAGTGAAAATGGGATCTCTGTCACTTACAATAATCTTTGGGTTTCCATGTAGCTTTTGAATTGTTTCCATAAATGCAGTAGAAACTGTACTGGATTTAAATGGATGTGGTAATGCACAAAAGTGTGCGTACTTGGTAAGTCTATCAACTACCACCATGATGACACTCTTTCCCTCAGACTTGGGTAAACCTGTGATAAAATCCATTGAAACTTCCTCCCAATGTTGGCTTGGAATGGATAAAGGTTGTAATAGACCCGGTGTCTTAATTGTTTCAACTTTATTTTGTTGGCAAACCAAACATTCCACCACAAACTTTTAAATATCTGATTTAAGGCCATCCCAAAAAAATTCCTTCCTAACCCTATGGTAAGTTTTTAAAAATCCTGAGTGCCCTCTTAAGGGAGAAGTGTGCAATTCCATAAGAATCTTTTGTTTTAGCTGGGAATTCTTACAGAGGTATAAGAGATCTTTGTACCATAACGAATCATTTTTCCAGCTAAATGTATCAGACGTACTGGAATCTTGTTGTAACTTTCGAATAAGTGCCCACACTTCTTCATCATTCTTCCATTCCTCCCTTGCTTCGTTTATCCAATCTGGTTGGATAATAGAAATGGCACACAACAATGCTTCCACATCCTCATCCTTTCTTGAGAGTGCATCTGCCACCACATTTTGTTTCCTTTTTTTGTAGATGATTTCAAAGTCATAACCCAACATCTTTGTGACCCACTTTTGTTCCTCTTCAGAGGATAATCTTTGTTCTAAAAAGTGTTTAAGGCTATCATGATCCGTTTTTACCTTGAAGTGTCTTCCCATTAGGCAGGGTCGCCATTTCTTAAGGGCATGGAGTATTGCCAACATTTCCTTCTCATAAATAGCTTTGTGTAAAAACATTCCCTTGATTGGACGACTTTCAAAAGCAATGGGTCTTTCATCTTGCATTAGAACAGCACCAATTCCATTTCCTGAAGCATCACATTCCACAATAAAGGTTTTTGTGAAGTCCAATGTAGCTAAGACCGGTGCTTGGTACATTGCCTCTTTAAGATGTTCAAAGACCTTTGTTGCTTTTGGAGTCCATGAAAATGCATCTTTATTCAATAATGTTGTTAGAGGTGCTGCTATTCTCCCATAATTCTTAACAAACTTGCGATAATACCCCGTGAACCCAAGAAATCCTCGCAGATGCTTTATGGATGTGGGGATTTTCCATTCCTTAATGGCTTTAATTTTGCTAGGGTCTACCTTAACTCCTTCATGAGATACAATATGACCCAGATATTCCACCTCTTCGACTCCAAAGAAACATTTGGATCATTTTGCATATAATTGTTTCTCCTCCAATAGTTGTAGCACCCTGTCAACATGTTCAACATGATCCTTCCAAGACTTGTTGTAGATTAGTATATCATCAAAAAATACTAACACGAATTTTCTAAGGAATGGTTTGAAAATTGAATTCATCAAACCTTGAAATGTTGAAGGTGCGTTGGTAAGACCAAAAGGCATGACCAAAAATTCATAATGACCCTCATGAGCTCTAAATGTTGTTTTCAAAATGTCTTCAATCTTTATTCTGATTTGATGATATCCTCAACGAAGATCCAACTTGGTGAAGTAAATTGATCCATGCAATTCATCCAGTAATTCATCAATGACAGGAATGGGAAACTTATCTTTAATAGTGAGCTTGTTGAGCTCCCTATAATCCGAACACATGCGCCATGATCCATCCTTCTTGTGCAGCAATACTACTGAAGCAGAGAAAGAACTTTGACTCAGTTGAATTATACCATCCTCTAGCATTTCTGCAACCATACGTTCAATTTCACTCTTTTGGGCATAGGGATATCTGTACGGCCTGATGTTTGGAGGAACACTTCCTGGAATCAGATGAATAGCATGATCATGATCACGCATAGGTGGGAGAACTTTGGGAGTCTCAAATACCTTGGAATCATTGTCCAGGACTTTTTGGATAACTAGAGAAATAGATGATTCCGATGTGGAAACATCTAGCGAACATAATTGTGCAATTACACCTCCTTGTTCCTTTTTTAGAAGCTTTTTCATACCATTAGAGCTGATTATCTTTCCTGGTTTCCCTGCAATACCCCTTAATTCAACTTCCTTTCCTTCCACAAAAAATTTGATGAAAAGTTCTTGAAAATTAAAAGCTATTGTACCCAGGGATTGTAGCCATTGGACTCCTAGTACAACATCAGCACCTCCCATTGGAATGGAAAGCATTGGGCTAGTCAATACATATTCTCCCATGGATAGCTTGATATTATGTCACTTTCCAGAGAAATTGTTATGAAACCAGCTCAAGAAAAGATAGAAAAGATAGATCAACGCCTTAGAATTCAGCCTCTTCGAGGGGGCAACCTCCTTTACATTACATAAATGAACAATTCTTGGATGATAAAAATGAAAAGACCTCCTTTCTAAATATAGGAGTCTAAGGGGTCATAACATAATCAGAGCCGACATAACATTAATAATATAAGGGCACAATAATAACAATAGTGGGCTTCTATGGGGCACAATAGTAACAATATGGGCACTACATGGGTACATCAATATAATAAGTGGGTTATACTAGTAATAATAAGGGGTTGCACTAGTAGTATAGGGCCTAACATGCCACTCTCCTTCAAAAAGCGGTGTCCTCAACGCTTGAGTAGTTCTTGATGCTTCTGTATAAAATTCTTGTCCTCCCATGTGGAATCTTCAGCGGGTAAGTTCTTCCACTTGATGAGATACTCTGAAATTGATCGATTTTTTAGCTGTCGGGTTCTTATTTCTGTGATTGCTCTAGGTTCCAATATGATTTTTCCTTCCTCTTCAATTTCTGGCAATATTTTTTGAATTGGGATCTTTTGCAACTTTTGAATAAGTGGCCATACTTCTTCGTCCTTCTTCCATTCATCCCTTGCTTCGTTTATCCAATTTGGTTGGATAATATATATAGCACAAAACAATGCTTCCACATCATCATACTTGAAGAGTCTTCCCATTCAGTAAGGTCGCCATTTTTTAAGTGCATGTAGTATTGCCAACATTTCCTTCTCATAAATAGCTTGCTTGAGATGTAGCAGTAAAAATACCCAATCACCTACATCAAAACATTTTTCACTACAATGTTTATCTACCTGTTGTTTCGTTTGATTTTGCACTGAAGTGGCGTTATCCTTTAAAAGTTGGAGAACTTGTTGTTGATGCTCGATGTGATCTTTCACTGCTTGAACCTTTTTCTTCTTGATATGTCCTTCTATCTCTAGAGTTTGAGGAGTGGTAATTTCTTCCAATCCTTTACAAGATATGGTCGGATTCATTTCTTGATGCTCGATGTGATCTTTCACTTCTTGAACATTTTTCTTCTTGATATGTCCTTCTATCTTGATAGTTTGAGGTGTCGTAATTTCGAACAACGAATTACAAGATATGGTTGGATTCATTTCTTCTTTCTCGATGTGATCTTTCACTTCTTGCACATTTTTCTTCTTGATATGTCCTTCTATCTTGAGAGTTTGAGGAGTGGTAATTCTTGCCAATGCTTTACAAGATATGGTCTGATTCATTTCTTATTTCTCTGGGGTGGGGTCCTGGCGTATATCTTCTTCTTTTGATGTTTCTTGATCCTTTTCTTCCTCCTCTTCATATTCTATGTAAAATAATTTCTTCTCAGCAGACTTATGACCTTTAGTGCATTTGCTATCACAATTGTAACAAAGCCATTTTTCTCTTTTTTCTTCCAATTGTTCTAGTGTAACCCTTGTAGGTTGTGGAAGGCTAGGAGAAACAACACTTCCATCTTTATAGTTGTGAGGGGTACGCTTCCTAGTTTCCATAATTTTTCTTTCCACTATGTCACAAAGCCCTTTTACTCTTTCCAATTGTTGTGGTGTTTCTCTAAAGAAGGTGTTGCTCTTTGAATCCTCATAATGTGCTATCATTTCCTCCGTGAAAATTGACCATGTAACTAGTTGTTTACGAGAACAAAGCCCTTCATACCATAAAAATTGATTTGGCTCTAAATATGAAGATGCAATACATACCTTTTGTAATAGTTGTACACCATGTAGATCAAAATATTGCTCCATCTGAAGTATCCAATTTACCGAATCCTTGCCATCAAACTTCGTCATCTTGCTTTTTCTTGATTTTAGGAGCTCGACCTTGAAACGACTATAACTCTGTACTTTCAGATCTTTAAGTTCTGAAATTGTGACCTATAGTAGCCCTCTGTGTCCTCTTTCTAATGCCACCAGTCTGATCCAAATTGAATTCTCTAAGAAAGAGTTATGCACAATCTCCCAAGATGACCTGCTTAGAGACCTTTCCAGAAGAGCGAACTTGTATGAAGTGCCACGTGTCACTGTTTTGACCTTCGGATCTAAAAAAGATATAAAAAAACTACAGTCCATCCTCTTTCTGTACCTTCTTATGAAATTTCAATCCGATCCCCAGAGAGAACGTTATGACGATTTTCCCCAGGTCACCTGTTTGGAATGTAATTTAGGAGTCTGCAAAAAGACCAACTTCCTCAGATCATATCTCCGCAAATATAGCGCGAAAAGCTCTGAAATTTGGACCCGAGGTTCCACGCGATTTCTTCTCAAATGGGTTTTTTTGCAACTTCTGAAACATCGCAGAAAAAAAGTTATAGTGAAAATTCCACGATGACCTATTTGGAGCAGCGAAACCCTATAATCCAAAGCTTCGATACCAAATGTTATGAAACCAGCTCAAGAAAAGATAGAAAAGATAGATCAACGCCTTAGAATTCAGCCTCCTCAAGGGGGAAACCTCCTTTACATTACATAAATGAATAATTCTTGGATGATACAAATGAAAAGACCTCCTCTCTCAATATAGGAGTCTAAGGGGTCATAACATAATCAGAGCCGACATAACGGTAATAATATAAGGACACAATAATGACAATAGTGGGCTTCTATGGGGCACAATAGTAACAATATGGGCACTACATGGGTACATCAATATAATAAGTGGGTTATACTAATAAAAATAAGGGGTTACACTACTAGTATTGGGCCTAAGAGAAATTTATTGTTCCTCCATTTGCAATCATCACTTGACATTCTAGTACTGGATATAGGAAGCAATTCAATTCTTTTGCTACCTTACAATGAATAAAATTATGGGTGATTCCTGAATCAATCAACACTATTACCTTTTTCTTCTTGATTTGTCCTTCTATCTTGATGGTTTGAGGAGTGGTAATTCCAGACAATGCATTAAAAGATATGGTCGGATTCATTTCTTCTTTATCTAGGCCTTGTTCTTGGAGTATATCCTCTTCTTTTGACCTTTCTTGCTCCTTTTCTTCTTCCTCTTCACAATCTATGTAGAATAATTTCTTCTCAAGACACTTATGACCTTTAGTGTATTTGCTATCACAACTGTAACAAAGCCCTTTTGCTCTTTTTTCTTCCAATTGTTGTGGTGTCAACCTTATAGGTTGTGGAAGACTAGGGGCAACAACACTTCCATCTTTATAGTTGTGAGTGGTATGCTTCCTGGTTACCATAATTTTACTTTCCATTTTTCTTGCTAACCTGAATGCCTTCTCTAATGAATCAAGTTACCAAAGGCGAACATCATGTTGGATGTTATCCTTTAAATACCCTATGAACACATCAATCCTATGCTCCTCTGGAATATCTTTTACCCTTATTTTCAATTTTTGGAACTCCTCAATGTGCTCCATTATTGAACCCTTTTGTTTGAGACTTATCAATTGACTAAAAAAAATTGTTGCTTTTTGTATCCTCATAATGTGCTATCAATTCTTCCGTAAAAATTGCCCAAGTAATAAATTTTTTACGAGAGCAAAGCCATTGATACCAAACAAACTGATTTGGTTCCAAATATAAAGTTGCAATACGTACCTTTTGTGTGTTTTGCACATTATTGAGATCAAAAAATTGCTCCATCTGTAATATCCATGTTGTGGGATCGTTGCCATCAAACTTCCTCATATCAATTTTTGGAATATGGTGGGTCTTCGATCCAACATTAGAATCTATGGAATCATGATTAACATTTCTTTTGTTGTCATCATGAGTTTCCTTTACTACCCTTTCACCATTAGTGACCATTTCTTGTAGCAACTTATTCATATTTATCTTCAATTCGTCCATGTCTGTCTTCAAATCTATCTTCAAATCGTCCATCTTAGCTTCTACACCTTTCTTTAAACCATCCATCTTAGCTTCTACATCTTTCTTTAAACCATCCATCTTAGATTTTGTTCCTTTTTGTGCAAGTGACAATTGTTGCACTTGGTCTCGTAATTTTGATATATCATGTTGCATTTCTTCCTCTTCTTCATGGGTCATGCTAGAGCTTTCAGGTTTCCTACTAGGTGTTTGCATTTTCTTTCCTCGGGGCATAAATTACCAATAATAATGCTTTACTATGCCCTTTGAATTCCTTCAAACTATTTTTTCAAACCAATCTTATGCAAAAAAAAAAAAAACTACACACCTTTTTTCACTTTATAGGAGCCTGATATTGAATCTGATGTATATCTATAATTTCGGATCATTTAGTTCTAAAATTTTGATCTGTGGTAGCCCTATGTGTCCTCTTTCTAATGCCACCAGTCTGATCTAAATTGGATTCTCCAAGGAAGAGTTATGCGAAATCTCCCACAGTGACCAGATTATATACTAGTTCAGTAGAGCGAACTTGTACGACGTGCCACGAGTCACTGTTTCGACCTTTAGCTCTGAAAAATATATAGAAGAAACTACAGTCCGTCCTTTTTCTGCACCTTCTTACGAAATTTCAATATAATTCTCAGAGAAAAGGTTATGACAATTTTCCCTAGGTCACCTGTTTGGAATGTAATTGAGGAGTCTGCAAAAAGCCCAACTTCCTTAGATCATATCTCTGCGAATATAGCACAAAAAGCTCTGAAATTCAGACCTTAGATTTAGCACGATGTCTTCTCAAATGGGTTTTTTCTTAACTTCTGAAACGTCGCAGAAAAAATGTTATAGTGCAAATGCCACGATGACCTGTTTGGAGCAGTGAAACCCTAGAATCCAAAGCTTTGAAACCAAATGTTATGTAACCAGCTCAAGAAAAAGATAGAAAAGATAGATCAATGCCTTAGAATTCAATCTCTTCAAGGGGGCAACCTCCTTTACATTACATAAATGAACAATTCTTGGATGATTCAAATGACAAAACCTCCTTTCTATATAAAGGAGTCTAAGGAGTCACAATATAACCCAGCCGACCTAACAATAATAATATAAAGCCAAAAAAATAACAATAGAGGGATTCTATGGGGCACAGTAATAACAATATGGGGACAATAGGGGAACAACAATATTAATAAGGGGTATAACTACAATAGTAATGGGGTATTCACTAGTATTATAGGGACCCAACACTTCAACCCATGAAAATCTTAGATCACCCAACACTATGATATTCCACCAAGAAATCAATAGCACTTCCTTACAAGATACAAAATTCCACCCTCTGGATCTCTGTGATGAGGGATCCATATATAGATGATTGCAGGGGGGTAAGTCACCTTCTGGGATTTTGATTAGTGTCCTCTCCTTGATAGTTCTTGATTCCACTTGGAGATTGATGGTCTCTTACTCATCCCTGTGCAAATTCAAAGAGGCAAGTGTCATAGAAGTTTCTAGAAGATTCTATGACGATCCACCTTGCAAACTATCTCTGCCATTTGTCTACTCTCGCCCATTACACCCTACATAAGGGCTTTCTAGTATGCATTGCACCCTTTACACTGAGTAGGTGAGATGCATCGCACCCTCTGCACTGGGCAGTCTGTATGGTCCAGCTTTGACTAGTTCTGAGCAGTTTTCTGTGGAGAACTTCTGGGAGATGCTGTAATCAGCTGACCTTGTTCCTTTAGGGTGTGAAGCAACACTTTTAGGGACTTAGGAGCCCTAGGTTTATGGGCATGTATGATTAGGGTTGCAGTGCCCAAAAATGTCTATAACAGATGCCTAGGCCCAAGAAGGACCGAAAGGCAGCAGGACCGGTCCGTATGTCTCCGCGAAATCCGTAGTTTGGAAAAACTATCGATGGAAGAAAAGGGAAAAATGATGAATATTGAGAGCGATGATGAGGAGGAGAATCCTCAGACCTTTGTAGAAGAGATGGAACTAGAGGAAGAGATGGAAGAAGACATCCAACCAGTACGCACCATAGCAAAGCTGCCCAAGTATATCCCTCCACGGAAAGGGAGGGTAAAGGTACCTAAATATTTGGATGCCGTTAAAAACACACTGAACACCCCATTCCTCCCTGAGGGAGTTCCGTTTGAAGGATTGACTATGGGCTGCATACCCACTATGAAGTTTGAAGATTGGGACCTCGCGGATAGCGAGAAATTCCCTCATTTGGAAACTAGCAAACTGATGGAACAGAGTATGAAGGGGGTAGTTACAACACTGCAGCCATGGACATGGTTGCACAGGGTGGAGGCTGGGCTACTCCACCTCCTATCAATTCCACATTTCCATTGGGCCCGAGTCACGATATTTGTCATCAGGCACGATACGCGCACAATGTGTATAACAAACAGTGGAAGAATGTGTTGTGGATGTAAGCAAAGCACAAAGATTGCTGGATGAACTTCACGTGAAGATCACCGCACCAGTCGAGTGACTCGGGAAGAGTCACGATGATTGTGTTGGGGGCCTGTTGGGCAGCGGATCCCCGCGTAAGGGTTTTGGGGCTTGAAGCCCACAATTTTGGGTAATAGTATTATAAAGGCTCTGGGAAGTACGCGGAGCACAAATTGTAATGAATCAAGTCAAAGGGTTGTCCGCCCTCAAATATTGTAATTTAATATAGAGTGGATCAGCCTACCCATGGTCTATGGACCATGGGAATGTATAAATAGAGTGAGGCTCTAAGGGTAGAGTTCAGTTTTTGAGTTTGTTTTGGATTATTATGGGTTTTTGAATGTGATACTTGCTCTGAGTCTGTAAGTCTGAGTCTTGGGTTGTAGGAGTAGGAAGGAGGCTCTACAGCTGTGTGCGCAGAGGCCTGGTAGAGTCCACAGCTGTGTGCGCGGACCCCTGCAGGTGAGTGCATAGGGTGGAGTTGGATTGTGCTGGAACAGAAGGTTAATAAAAGATAAGTTGCTTTTGGAATATTGTGCATCTGATCTGTGTGTTTATGTTTTGGTTATATCCTTGTGTCTTTTTACAATTTATGATTGCGCGCACTCGTTATAAATGTTAAATGAGTAAATAAGAATACTGGGCCCACAAAATTTAGTCAGATCTATAATAATAACACCACAAGGGTAAAGGATCTTGGCAGCGCCTCTTTGCGCTCTGTACAGAGCTACGTGAAGGCCAGACAGTTGTGCAGAGCAATGCAAGCATGCATGATTGGTTCGCGACCTTCCCATACCTCATCAAGACATCCCTAGGGCATGAAATCTGGGTTCCAACACCCTCCCATACTACCTCAGGTGAGACCTCAGTCCGCGCTCCACGAGCTAGTGCCGAAAGGGCTAGTAGTTTCAAGATTTGTTTGGCTAAAACACTTCTGAACCTAGGTTAGGCCCCATCAAGCCAACAAGAGGAACTTTATAACCTATTATGGAGGAGATGTTGTAATGATGTTTTAGATTATATTTTGTAATGAAGCATTAAATCAAGAAATAATAATAATAGAATATAATGTCAACTCAATTTAAAAACTGATGCAAAATAAAAAGATAAAAATAATAATTCAATTCAATTCAATTCTTTGCATTGTACTTTTGTTTTTATTAATAAAATTACAAATAATTTCTTAGAAAAATCTATAATATGCATATGACAACAAAAGAAATTTAAATATTGTTGATTTATATTCATAACCATTGTTAGCCTCTCTCACAAAACAATTTAATAAATCCAAAAATAAATAAATAAATTAAATATTCCAAGTTAGGAATTTGTGCCAAAATCTTGGGTTGTTCCTCTAAGATAGGAGTTAGTTTAGGTAACTCCTATATTGGTGTGTGTCTGGTGAGAAATTATCTCAACCAAAGGAGAAATTATCTCAACCAAAAGTGTCTAAGATAGCACGCACTATCTTGAGAACATTGTCTCTCATCTATTTATTTGTAACACTATATTCAATTATTTTAAAAATGAAAATGTGAGACAGAATACCTGGCTGAAGCCTTTTCCGCCCATATTTTGTGTCTGGTTTTTATATGTGTTTTTCTGTAATCTGTTTGAGTTAATTTCATTTTCAATATGTGGTATCAGAGCCAATGGAAACTCTAAATGTATGTGAAGGAGCGCGTGGAGAAAATGGATCGATAATTTGAATGTCTTGTGAAAGGTATTAAATGGCGTAAAATCATTGTTGGCATGCAAGGCCGAGTTCCAGTGTAGATTCAACTCTGGTTTCCAGATCACATTATGGCAGCCGCCAAGTCCCAAGAACCCATCACGGCTATATTGATCGCTGGTGCAGCAGTCATCATGCGACTGCGCTTATTGGCGTCGTTGATCATATGAAACATGATCGAGGATCTTTACATTGAGCGCAATTCTTCTGCACACAGATCCTCTCTGCACAGATCTTCTCGACTCTCGATGCAGCTGGGAAAAGGCACTGCTTCAACTGAACTAATGCTCGTGACTGAATAATATTACTTTCCACCCTTACAGAATATGCCCGAATTCGATGTCATGTTCAACGACCTGGAGATGCTGGAAATGGACAGAAAGGAGCTTAATCTGGAACGTGGAACCTGCAAGTAGCGTTGGAAAGGTCAATCGATTCACTTCCATCTGGCTGCCGCTATTGTTAAGGGAGTCTGTTTTGCGAAGAATCTGCAAAACAAAATAAAAATTAAGAGCAGCTGCTGTGAACGACCACACAAGAAGTTTTATTTGGCTGAGTATTCCTTGGAAGCCACAAGGACCGGACCTACAAGCTGGAAGGCTAAACGCTGCATTGTTGCTGGCTATCTGGATATACGAAATTTCTAACGTTGTATTGAGCACTGCACACGTGTATATTCAGTTCTGGGTATTGATTTAATGCAGGTAATGCAAGTTGACTGTAAGGATCGTCGTAACATGAGAAGAGCGCATTAACAGTCTCCTTGACTGCTCACCGGTAAATTGTGTATTTTAAATAGAGGAAAGTGCGCCTAATTGCAGTGTTCAATTTCCAGAATTTATTTTTCTGCATATTTTGGACTTAAATGAGAATCCAAAGTTCTGCAAATCAACGAGCGCATACAAAGGAGGCCAGTCAGTTCTAGCAAAAAACTGCATCTGTAACACCTGAAATTGCGTAAAAAAGAAAATAAATTTGTACAGAGGAGGAAGTCACCGTATTTGTACATGAAGTTACAGGAGATGTGGTCCATTACGTTTTAGCAGAAGGCTGACGAAGTATAAATGGCGAGCCGTAATTTCAATGGTAGCATAAACAAAGTCTCCATGACATCAATTTCCTTTGCGGTGGCAAAGAAATCATCCTTTGAACTTCTGGTCAAATACTCCACCCTAAGATCATCATTTATTTATTGTTTCGTTGGTTCATTAAATTTTCAACGCATTAGTTTACAAATCACAAAAAAAGGAGTGAAAATTCTCATGGTTTGTAATGAAGCGTGGTAATTTTTAATATATGATGAGAGATAGTAAGTGGAATGTGAGAGAATGAGTGGGGTGAGAATGAAGTTTAACACTTAATGTTTTCATGAACTTTAATGGGTTAGAGTTAGTGGAGAATAATATTTGGGACGAAGAGAATTAATGGTGAATATGATGAGAGATGATAAAGGCTGCTTTAATTTTTGAAATCTTTGAAGTGATAGATTTTTCAAAGGAAAGCTCATTGATGTAGGAGGTTGAGTCAGTTTGTTGAACGCATTTGTTTCCAAAATTTGCGAGTGTCACATTTTCATTGTTTGAGAAAGCTTCAGTGACAATGTTCTACAAGATGAAAGATTGATGACCTTAATACTCAATAAAGACATATTATTTGTGGTGATTGTGTCCTAGATCCACCCGAAATTGAATAAGGGGGTCTTAGGTACACCATGTGTATTTGTGATGGGAGTGTTTTTATGGCTTCATGTTGTTGCTTTTGATTTGTGTCTAGTTTTGACACATAAATGATCTCATTTGACACACATAAAGTTCAATTCAAGCAAGCACAACACTTGTAACAAAATAGCTTCAAGGAAGGATAATTAAGCTCAACACACACAACAAATAATCAAAGTTTTCAACATCGGCATTCTACCTCAACAAAAAATTTCACTCAATACAATCAAGTTCATGAATCTAAAAACTTTGGCATTTCAAAGAAAAGTCTACATCACTACAATCAAGTTAAGGAATCTATAAACTTCAACATTTCAGAGCACAGTCTACATCAACATTATTGAACTTGTAATCAAACTCAAATCACATTGAATTGTAAGGGTGCATTCTCGGTTGAAACCGACACCCAAGTCTTGAATTGAATCAAATTGAATTCATTGTAGTGAGTCATTAAATCATTAAGCGTTTTTTGGGTGCATTTTCGACAGCGTTGGACACCCTTCCTTTAAGGGAATCAAGTGAGTCCATGAGTTTTAACTCTAAATGAAACAAACAAGAAGTTCACATCTCCTACAAGCGAGCGTGAGTATTCATGCAAGCAATTTTTGTCAAAACAGTACAAATTTCAAACCTTCAAGCCCAGAGTGAAGTTCATTACAGCAACCATCAAAGCAACCAAACCAGCAAGTTGAGATCGACATCAAGCGAGCGTGGCTATTCCTTCAAGTAAGCGTAATGTCATCAAGTAAGGCAAGTGAGCATTCACGCAAACACGATCGTCATCAAGCGAACATGAATTCCAAAGTCTAAGTAAGAAAGTTCTACAACTCTAGCAAGTGTTCCCAGTAAGTGCAATAAGCAACAAATCAAGCGAGCGTGCCATTCAAGTCCCATAGCAAGCGAGCCTGTCTTTCAAATAACAAAATCAAGTGGAACAGTTCAAAGCACGACATCTATGACAATAGAGCCTCATTTCAAGTGAGCAAGTTCAGATGGCGCAACATATTCAGTTGTTACACATTCTTCATAGTTTGATCATCTCGAGTGATGAAGACATGGTGCACATCAGCAAAGAAACTCTTGCTGATCTTTCACAGCATCTACAACAAACACATGAAACCATTTAGTTTCTTCAACTTGAGTCGCAACTTCAAAGGAATGAATTGCAAGAAAAGAGTGATACTTTCAAGTCTTTGAACCATCCAAATGATAAGTCATTCATCCCAACAACTTCAAGTGTCGAAGTTGTTCCAGTTAAAATTTCTTCCAAACCCATCATCAAGCCCTGGGAAGAAATTCAAAATAACAAGAATCGACGAGGCTTAGGATATGTCACTGATGACACCAACTTACATATCCCAAATTATTTCAAGCCAATTAAGTTCGTTAGTGCAAGATTTCTTGCACAACACACCTCAGCAGGTTCCGAGAAAGTTGCAGACAAACAGAATTGCACGCAACCTGAAGTTGATGTCCAACCGAAATGTTCTCATTGTCAAAGAACCAGTCATATGGAAGATCAATGTTTTGATCTCCATCCTTGTCGCCATTGTGGCAAGCCCAATCATTCCTCAGAAAAATGTCGCAACCAACAAAAATCAGCCAGATTGAAGATACATTATGAATGGATCGATCCTTGGGAATGGTCATCCACAGTCAAAAGATTGTCTCAGTTCTACAACCGACTACAATCACACATAGTGCAGCCAGCAATGAACCGATGATGGTACTCTCATGCAGTTGAACGAGGGAGTACAACAGTGAAACTCTCCTACACCTGAAGGGGGGGAGTTCCAATATATTTTGGAGAAGATTGTCTCTCCTTTCAGCTGATAAAGGGGGGAAAATGTTAATGAAATTGACAAGTGGTTGTCAGACTGAAAGTCTCGACAACATCAGCGAAGCAGCCAGTGGGCATCTTCATCAGCCAGTGGGCATTTATCATCAGCAGTGAGCATCAACGAATTCGCCAGTGGGCGATCGACAGCCAAAGCAGGAGTGAGCAACTTTCATCATAGCAAAAGCAACATTGAGTTGTTTTTTGACATCTTCAGCCATTGGGCGATTATCATCAGCAAATACGCCAGTGGGCATTCATCAAATTGTGTCAGTGGACACCGGATGTTGTTTTCATGCAAAGGACAGTTGGATCCTTTTGCGGCTTGGCACATGATAGAATTGTCAAGCGTCATTCAGAGATGAATCAGGCATGCAACTGATTCATGTTCTCTTCATATTGCAGTTTATTCAGCATCCAAATTTGGTGGTTTTTTCAGGCAATGTTTTTGAGGATCAATATGAGAACTTGGAAGATGGTTCCTAGTTCTTATTTTGGATTTATCATTGAGGGGGGGACTGTTAGCCTCTCTCACAAAACAATTTAATAAATCCAAAAATAAATAAATAAATTAAATATTCCAAGTTAGGAATTTCTGCCTAACTCTTGGGTTGTTCCTCTAAGATAGGAGTTAGTTTAGTTAACTCCTATATTGGTGTGTGTCTGGTGAGAAATTATCTCAACCAAAGGAGAAATTATCTCAACCAAAAGTGTCTAAGATAGCGCGCACTATCTTGAGAACATTTTCTCTCATCTATTTATTTGTAACACTATATTCAATTATTTTAAAATTGAAAATGTGAGACAGAATACCTAGCTGAAGCCTTTTCTGCCCATATTTTGTGTCTGGTTTTTATATGTGTTTTTCTGTAATCTGTTTGAGTTAATTTCATTTTCAATAACCATGATATTATAAAACTTCATTTAAATTTAATTAGTAAACTTATAAATAAATATAAGTTTGTTTCTACATAGAGATGTTAAATATATATAAAATATAAATAATAACTAGAAATTAAGATCGAGTTTACAACGCATATTTGTAAACAAGATATTTCGAACTTCATATTTAAATTTAATTATATACATAAAAGTTGTGTGTGTGTGTGTGTGTATTAAAAAATTTATTAAAATATTTCAAAGAGAAACGTGTATATAACTATATGTATTATGAGGATTTCGATAAAATTAAAAGTAAGAATATTTCTATATAGAGATGTGAAGTGTATATATTATATAAATATTACTATTAAAAACCAACATAATTATATTTTAAATCCAAATTTATCAAGCATCAAGAAGAATCAAATATATGGAGTCAAATATATGGAGATGTAAACATTTTATCAACTTTTACATTAAAAAATAGATTTGCATCTTGAGAGATTTGATCCCACTGAACTTCATGGATATCGAATTTAGATGGATCTATGCTAATCATATACAAAAATATATATTATTACCATATATATCAAAATTGCAAGTATTGCATCAATAGTCATAACATAGTAAGCTTAAATCCACATGATACATATTACAATTTGTTTTTTGTCATTATATCACTAATTGTATTTTAATTTAGTTTCAATATTTTAACATAATTAAAGACAATGTTTGAGTGAGATTAATGACCAGGAATAAGTATTTAATGGTTATAGATTTTAATTTGATAGTTCTATGTTAAAAATATATATATCTATTATGAATAACCATATGAAAGCCTCACTATTGTTACCTTAATTTAGTTTGTATATTTTAACATCAATAAAAACTTGTTTCAGTGGTTTTAATGGTTAAGAACAGGTGACAAGTTTGAGTATGAAGAGGATAAGGTATGCACATCTTCATACCATTGTCCCATGAATTGGGAAGTATCATGTGTCAATATTTGGTAGAGGAGATCCCTTTCCGCACATAGAAGGGGTATTATACGCCAATATTTGGTGGGGAGGGGCCCCTATCCCACATGTAACATAATACGTGTGTCCCATAAATTAGGATTCTCATACATCAAGATTGATGGACAAGGTCCCTTATCCCACATAATACGGAATTTCATACATCAATATCTGGTCTCACCACCCCTTTTCCCACATATAAGAAGGTACCCTTGCCCTAAAAACTAAAATAGCTTATGCTATACATCAATCTTTGATCTCAAAGTCGCTTGTCTAACACATAAAGAGTACCCATGTACCACAACCTAGAAAGCCTCACACCTTAATATTTTGTTAGCGTCTCATATCCTACATAAAAAATGGGTGCATACATCCTTTCTCATAAAAAGAGGAATTTAATGCATCAAAGTTATAACCGTAAATTAATTAAATTAACTAGTAGTCATATAAATTAAATAGTTGGTAAGCATTGATAGAAATCAAAACACTTCTATCGTGATACATCTCACATTACCAAAAATTAAAAAAAAAATCATAAAAATTATTTAAATGATAAGTTTTTAAAAATTTATTAATATTTTCATATTAATTATTAAAAAAATAATTATAGGTGGTGGAAGAAAAATTAGAAATTAAGATGTCTAGCAAAAGCTTGGGGCTTTATGTGGTGTCTCATGGGAAACAAAATACCCACTTGGGACAACATCCACAAGCACACTATTTGTATAAATGTGGAAGAATCTCTTGACCATATTTTCTTGTCATGCCCCTATACGTTAGGGATCTCAGAAGATTGCAAAAGGATTCTAGGCCTAGGTACTTGTTGGTAAGGGATCATTTTATGAAGCTTGGAAAAGCTAGTGGGAGCACATAGGTGCCAAATAGTTAAGCAATATTCCCATAGTAATATATTTGGGAGTGTGTATCACAAGGAACAAGTCCATTTTTGAGGACAAATTATCCTCAGTTGATAGGGTGGCTACTCATATTCTTGCTATATTCTCCCTCCTTCTTACCTCAAATTCTATTACTTCCCCTCATATCATCACATCCAAAGAGATTGATCCTTCTTTCCCATGGGCATACTTCAATGGGGCTTCCCTCACTAGTGGTGTTTGGGTGGAATCCTATTTTTCTAGAAACGACATGCATACAAACTCCAATTTTGATTGGCAAAAAGATCAAACAACTATGCAAAAATGCTAGCACTTAAGCTTATCATTTTGATTGTGCTCGAAAAACAATATCGGTTCCTATAGATCTTTAGTTATTCAATGCTTGTCATACACTAGTTCAAAGAGACTCAATGATGCCACAACCACTCCTTGCCACCTATCTTAAATGAAATTCTTCATATAAAATTTTTATTTGCTCATATATCTGTTTGCCACATCTACAGGAAAGTAATACACTCGCAGACACATTATCTAAAGAAGATGTTACATAGGCCTTAGGGCTTTGGAAGGTATTTGAAGAGGTAGGTAAAGACACTTAGGAATATTTCCACAGAGCAGTTATCTAGCGAAAACAATAACATGAATATATGATATCTATTTGTTGCTTCTTCTTTTCTCTTTTTATGTTTATGGGATGGATGAAACTGGAAATTGGATATATAAGAGGCTCATTGAGCCCAAGGCTCATTCTACATCCCAGTGTGAGGGGGATGTGTAAGTTTGTTCTTAGTACGTCCTCCTTTAAAAAAAAAGAAAAAAAGAAAATGTTGTTCTAAATAGAAAAATAATGTTATCGATAGTAAAAAAAATGAATTAAAACTTATACTTTTAAAAAATATATATCAACTTCATATATGTCTACATATAGAAAAATTTGTTAAAATAAAACATTTTAATGTTGTATATAAATCAATATTCAATGTGGATAATAATAAAATATTTTAATAAGAATTAATATTGACATATACTTAAAAATATATCGATACTAAAAAATTATTTTAATTTGCATGATAAAATGTCTAGATGTACATGTGATGTAAAATATTTTATATATTATATATCATTTAAAAAAATGTATATATTTTTTGGTCCTACATATACTTTTTTTAGCATTCAAAAGTACAATTTATTAAACAATGAAAAATAACACATTGTATTTTGCAAGCTAAAGAAGTTTGCACGTGAAGAAATTTGATCTCTCTTAGATCATGTTAGATACATACTTAAGATGGATTTATGATGGTTTATGTACACAATTCAAGGTCTCTAGTGTACACAGAAAAATCCAAAAAGTGGCAGTGACTATGTTAGAAACTTACATTTTCTAACGGCTTCGTCTATAGACAAATAGACTTCTTCACTTGTAAAACAATTCAAGAAAGAATGTAATTTTTTGTTGTTTAGAATGCATTTTTGAATGCATAAATGGATTCAACACCGTGAAAAACCCCATGGGGTACTCCAATTCTCTAGATTAAACAACTTAAACCCAAAATTTTAAGAATCTTTGCCCAATTTTGATTAAAATTAATTAGAAAACATATCATGAAAAATGTCATTTCCTCTATAAGTTAGACTACCTGAAAGAGTGTAATTTTTTGTTGTTCAAAATGCATTTTTGAATGCATAAATTGATTCAACACCCTGAAAAACCTCATGGGGTACTCCAATTCTAGAGATTAAACAACTTAAACTCAAATTTAAAAAAATCTCTCCTCAATTTTGATTAAAATTAATAAGAAAATATATAGTGAAAAAAGCCAAATAATGTAATTTTTTATTGTTTAGAATTCAGTTTTGAATGCATAAATGGATTCAACACACTGAAAAACCTCATGGAGCACTCCAATTCTATAGATTAAACAACTGAAACTCAAATTTTTTAAAATCCCTTCCCAATTTTAATTAAAATTAATAAGAAAACATATGGTGAAAAAGGTTATTTCATCTATAAGTTAGACTACGCCTTTTATAATAGTTTTGAGATGATATCTAAATTAGATTACGCCTTTTCTAATATTCTTGAGATGGTATCTACGTTAGACAGAGATGCATCTAGAAAATGTAATGAATTCATAATATATGAGTTAAATATATATGCATTAAAAAATATGGAACGAGAATCTTAAGCACATAGCTTCACCCTTGTTTAACCATAAAGATTCTTAATAAGTAAATACACTTTAATGCAGGCATATGATGCTCCAGAGAAATCACATAGATAAGAAAGGGTCGACGCCCTTCAAACCTATATCTAGGTTCATCATCACGACCACGATGAGGAGCAAGATCTACAGACCAATAATATATAAATCCCATAGATGCAACGGTAATTCCAACACTCAATTATTAAAAATTAAAAGTATTATAAAAAAAATTGTTAAGGGACAAAAGTCAAATTAGTTAATTTTGAATTTTATTTTAATTTATTTTATATTGAATTTAAATTAAAATAATAATTTTATAAAGATATGAATATAATTTTTATAATAATATGATATTATTATAAAATATAACTATATTATAATAAATAAAACTATATTATTAATAAACATAAATATATTATCAATTAAAAAATTAATTAATTAAAAATAATAACTATTAAATAAAAATTACCCTAAAACTAGAAATTAAAGACTATGTCCCAAAAGCCATAGCCTATGTCCATTAAAACATAACTCATTTCTATATATAATTTTATATATATATATAAATAAATTTCGACGTCTTTAAGATTTCTTAATTGGGTTACATAAATGTACTGAGCGGTGATTCCACCAACGAGGCCGACAATCGAGGGAGTTGCATTCTATAATTGTATTAATACCCACTCCCTCCCGAGTAGTGCATCAAATATTCATTGAGGGCTTGTGGAATTTCGATTCTCTCTCGCTTTTTCTCGCCTGTCCATATTACAGGAATCTAATATCTCGAGCTATTCTCCGAAGATAACTGGAACAATATCAACCGAAGGATTTCAATCTCCCCGTCAACACATATCTGATGGCACCCGCTAAAAGGAAAGCAGCTGCTGCTCCACCTCCGGCTCCAGTGAGGAGCTCTACTCGCCTTTCCACCAAAATACCGAAGATGACAACCGCAAAATGTGACGCAGTAGAAATGACGAATAAGGAGGCGAACCTGAGGGCCCCCAGAGTTCAAGTGCCCCATGACTGCAAAGAAAGGTTAGACGAGCTTACTAGAATTCTGGATTTCAAAACTCTAGGATCCACTGTTAATTTTTTATTACCTACACCAGAGGGAGCCAAAGGAATCACAGAGCTAACTAGAGCACTGGGCTACGACAATTGCGGTCAGACTATCGATTGGCTACTGGAAATGGTTCGAACAAAACAGTTCCAAGACCTTCAGAATGAACGCAGACAGCTGGATTGGTTATCGCCAAGTCAAATAGTGCCTTTGCAAGAGCTGACAAGAGAGCTGGGCTTCAGCCGAGGCGGGGAAACTGTTGATTGGATATTG
This sequence comes from Pinus tabuliformis, assembly GCA_031772625.1. Lineage (NCBI taxonomy): Eukaryota > Viridiplantae > Streptophyta > Pinopsida > Pinales > Pinaceae > Pinus > Pinus tabuliformis. The sequence continues at coordinate 692,696,464 of CM062813.1, read as the reverse complement.
CCCATGGTATCCAAGGGCTTTTTAAATCTCACCCTTTTGCTGGGATTCCGAGAGAGCACAGAGACTATGAAATGGTTATTTCAGCAGGCAAAGCCCGCCATTGCTGCAATAATTCGAAGACACACCGCATCTACCGGTTATGGACGAAGCCCAGCAGCACACGTGCATGCCCCTTCATTCCCTGCTCCACAGTTTCCGCAGAACTCACAAGCGGTCAGACCAATTAATCTTGCACCAACAGGTGGGCTAGCCGGAGAAGGCGCCACTCCCAGACCCAGACCCACAGGCGGAGTCGGAAGAGGCAGTAATCCATGGTATTCATCAAATCTTTATACACCCAGTACAACTACGCACACACCCGTTCAAAGCAGCGCAGGGTCTGTGACAGCGCATCGTTCAGGTCTACCAATTTCTAATACCCACTTTAATGGATTTCCTGGTGAGCAATCCCAGATGAATGGATATGGCCAAGTTCAGATGGACTACTTGTCGAGTAATGGTTTGTTTAATTCTGCAAGAGTAATGCAGTCAATGCCCCATCCTGAATCCCAAATTAACACATCCCACGGAAAAGCGCAACAACCAAGTCCAGAGAAGAAACAAGTGGGTAAAAAGAGACAAGTCAGACGTAAAGCAGAGAAGAAACAATCCGTATGCACTGGTAATAATGCTGGGCCTGAAGTGAGAGCGGGCGCGGGAGTATCTACCCCAATGCAATATTCAATAAACAACCATCCTAATTGCAATGCTGCTAGTGTTAATTATGGCGATCGGGCAATTAGAATGGATCAGCTGCAGGCGCCCCCACAGGTAAATCAGTTGGTCTTCCAGGGGGCTAATTTTCTTCGTGGGGTCGAGGGAACCTACAAGGCACAAAACCACTCCCGGCCCTTGGAAATGCCTGTCCAGAATAGCGGTACAGCTGCAAACAATGCAAATTACATGAGCTCCTGGGCTGCTAACCCTAATCCTGCTCCCGCTGATATAATTGGCCAAGAACAAGCTCCCTCTGATCACAATTTGACGGAAAGAAGAAATGAGGGGCATGATCCAAATCAGGTAGTCCACGATTACTACAACGGAGGTCAATCAACGTCGTTTCAGTTTCCCATTGATTTACGAAGTGCTCAAGGGAACGGAGGAACACCAATGGCAGAGCTGCCATTGATGAGGAATCAGACGACGGAGGCAAATGGTGCAGGAGCGCCTAGCAACCCTCAGAGCGAGTTAAATGGTGCATGGCCACTTACTGGGTTCAACGAAACCAATCTTCAAGAAGTTGATAATCCACTTCAGCAAAATGGTGTACCTATGAACGAGACAGTCAATAATGAAATTGAAACACAAGAAAAGCAGCAGCAGGAGTGCTCTACTTTTCTTCATAAGGTCGGAAACCACTCTCGTGCCTCGCAACTGCCTCTCCAGAATGGTGGTACAGCTGCAAGTAATGCACATCAAATGAGCTCCTGGACTCCTAGTCATATTCTCGCTCAGGCTATGATTAATCAAGAACAAGCTTCCTCTGAAATAATGGGGGGTCATGATCCAAACCAGCTAGTCCAGAATTACTACAATGGAGACCAATCAACGGCGGTACAGTTTCCCGTTGGCTTACGATGTGGTCAAGGCAACGGAGAAACACCCATGGCAGGGCTGCCATTGATGGACCGAATATTGGAGACAGATGGTGCCATTGATGGACCACTTGATGGGTTTAACAAAATCCGTCTTCCTCAAGAAGATGATAACACATCTCAACAATGTGGGGTACCCATGAATGAGGCTGTCAATATTGAAATTGACAACCAGCAGCAGGGGTTTAACGAGTCTCTGCATTTTGGAATTGAAAGGCAAACCGAGAAGCAGCAGGATGTTATGAGTGAAATGGAAGGACGCACAGATGGGGAAAGGAATGCGGGATTACCAGGAGCAGAAGAATCTACAAATGAACAAGTTGGTGATACAAATATTGTTCAGGTGGATGCTGTGGATATAAAAGATGCAGAAGTTAAAGAATGGGGTGTTGATCTGCTTGCTGAGGCGATTTTCTCTTGAGTTTAAGTTTGATTTTGACCAAATTTTTATGGTCACTGCCTTTTTAAGTTCAATTTATTGCAAAGGTTTCCTATCATTCAAGCTACATAAGTATAGTTGTGGTCGATACATTATTATACTGGTGGTCCATGAGAATATTTCAATAATTGATGATGTGTTATGAAGAATTATATTTATTTCTTAAAGTTTTGTTACTTTATTGGAGTTGTTATTTTAGAGTTAGTGGCAACATTTTGGGGACTGAGTCCAATGTTTTAATACCTGGTTGTTTAAGATATTTACCTACATTTCTTATTGATTGACATTGGTATCAAAATTCTGACCAAAAATCAATTAATAACGTTGACATCAAATTCTGCTTGTCACATGAATTTTGATTTATAGTTTTTATCATTTTCTGGATTTTAATTAATTTTATTTCCTTTATACATGTAACCTCCATGTTTTCGCACTAGTTTGAAAATGCAAAGTCAAAATTTTCTATGATTATAATGTTGTAAGATGGATTGAATCTACAAAACTAGATTTCATTTACCACTGAAAAATCCTTGTATTTAAGTTGAAATTGAAGACACTCAAATAAAGATAATTCAATTTCTAGCTTTTAAATAAACAATTCTTCATGCTCTCAAATCATTGACTTGTTTATATTAACCATCTTTGAACCTTCAACTTTGAAGATGAAAGATGAAAGCTTAAGTGAGTACATGGATGTTGCTAATATTAACCAATATAAATTTTTACATCCTTACAAGTAAAAAATAGTCAAATTGTCACTTGATCTATTCCTCCAGTAATTTTCATTGTAGTAAGATACAAATAATGATCGATGAGAATCACATACTAATTATTGATAGTTTTAATAAATGATAGGTTCTCAAAAATACATGCTAAAATATTAACCAAGAAACATCTAAAAGTTTGAAGTCAAACTTGAACTAGAGCGAGCGTTATTTTTTTTAGAATTATGTGGGGCTATGTTGATTTATATAATTAGATTAAAAATAAATCTTTTGCTTATGGATATTAATGTTTCTTTATTTTTTTAAGAATAACATATTTATGGTCATATATTTTAACCAAAATATATGTTAATATTGAGGTCCAAAAAATGTAATAATAAATCTCAATGGAAAATTAAAAATTTCAACAATAAAAGTTTATATGTGGATTGCAAAAGTTCTATATTAAAAATCATAATCCCACTTGATAATAATATTGGCATCGAAAATTCCATAATTGTTCGAAGGGATACTTTGTTGTCTAAAATAGGGAAGATGTGTAGGCATCATGTGATCCAAAATGTAAAATAATAACAATAATAATAATCATCTTCATTGTTAGAGGGGGGAGAGATGGGGAGAGAGAGAATATAGTGACAAAACTGGAGGACAGAGAGGGAGAGAGAGAGAGTGGGGGAGGGAGGGGAGAGGGAGAGAGAGGGAGAGACGGAAGGAAAAAGAGAGAGAGGGAGTGGCAAGGGAAATATGGAGAGATAGAAAGTGAGAGAGGAGAGGAGGGAAGAGAGAGAGCAGAGGAGTGTAGTTTCTCCTAGAGACAACCCTTCGGTTGAGGAGAATGGTAAGTGCCTAGGACATCTTAAAGTATCTCAAGGATATATGTGTTCTCCTCAAGATATCTTTCACCTATTGGGATTAAAATAGGTGGCATTATCTTTCACCTGTTTATGTGTTAGATATAAACTTATGAAAACTTGTCCAATTACCCTACTTATAGGAAGATTCTATATACACAAACAATATATCATTCCCACGAGTAGATGTTCAGATATGCTTTCCTACGCACAGAGAATGTAGTTTGATTGGTCGTTGCAGTAAATGTGGAAAGAAAGAATATAATGAAGATACCTAGTGTAAAGGGTTCGACAAAAAGGGAATCATATGCACTAAATCCTAGTAAAATCATGAAAACATAAATGAGATGAGGAGCAAAAGTTATGGAGCACATTTTAAGGATTCCAACTCAGTATCTTAGAGGTACTATATACTCTATCATAACATAAGTAAATTTGTGATGTAAGAGTGAATCCAATAGCTACAATTACACAATTTCTGAAGAAGAAAAATACACAAGAAATAACACACGAAGGTAGAACATATACTACATATCATAATGCTTAGAATCCCCAGAAAGTTCATTATTATTCAAGAATGAAATACGTTTAGCAAGCCCAAACTTTTGAAATTTCTAGAACAACTATGACTTATGGAACAAGAAAATTGAACTTTTATAATGAGATTTTCATCGCATTTTATAGGGGGCGAGTCCAAACAAATAGTTACAAAAATATCCTGAATGCTACAACTGTTTGAAATCCTCAATTGTCTAAGAATGTGAATGACCCAATTATCGTAACGATTACCTACAGATTTTGATTCCTTCTTGAAATGAAAAATTTACAAAACATGAAAAAAATGAGGCATCACAATTGACACAACAAAATATGTCCATTGTTGATTGGTTTGATTTCTAAAGGTGGACTCAAGCTCAATTATTTGTGTTTGTTATGGGTTGTTCATCTAGTAGTGTCTCTGCCAGTGTATTCCTCCTAGGTTACCTACCAATTCACCTATCGTTTTCTCCCTCTAACACCTTAAATTTCCCCTTTTTGGTGTTGGCCCTTCTTGTATGGCATTATCTTTCACCTATTGGGATTAAAATTCCTGGTGGGTGGGCGTGTTTTTGTGTGGTGGAATTGGAGGTGCTCTACACTAGCTGATGGTTGAACAGGGTCCAGCATCAAATGAGCAATCGAGGAACACCATTCAAAAAGGAGGAAATTTGAAACTCAATAGCTAGGTGTGACAACTTTATAGGTTGGGAACATGGTGGAGTGACACGTGGGTAGGAAGGCAATGGAGAGAGTTTTGGGTATAACACATGGAGTCACCATGGTTGATGGGAAGTGGAGGAGGGAGGCCCTCATCCCTACAAAAATTGTTCTTTCTTGGTGATGTCGCTATTATGTTGGTGTGTTGGTGGTAGGTGTGGTCCCCGTACTCCAACGAGGTCAAAGGACAAGGTTGGGAGAAGGGCTCGATCACTGCGAAGTCAATCTTGGTCATTGATCGGCCATACATGACAGTTGATGTTGACCATTTTGGGGACTAGCATTGGTTTATCCATCGCGCTAGTTACCCCACTTAAATGCTTTTTGGGATGAAGCGACCTTAGAATTGATGGTAATTTTCCTGCTATTTTCTCATCTATTAGTTATTTCCATTCAATGCGGAGGTGGGGCCCCTTCCTTTTGTCTTTTATGTAGCTTGGAAAAGCTAGTGGGAGAAGATAGTTTCCAAATAGTTCAGAAATATTCCCCCACTAATATATTTGGGAGTGTGTATCACAAGGAACAAGTCCATCTTTGAGGACAAATTTTCCTCCTTTGATAGGGTGGTTACTCATATTCTTGCTATATTGTCCCTCCTTCCTACCCTCAATTTTATTACTGCCCCTCATATCATCACATCCAAAGAGATTGATCCTTCTTTTCCATGGGCATACTTCTTCGATGGTGCTTCCCTCACTAGTGGTGATTGGGTGAAATCTTATTTTTCTAGAAATGACACTCATACAAACTCCAATTTGGATTGGGGAAAAGATCAAACAACTATGCAAAAATGCTAGCGCTTAAACTTATCATTTTGATTGTGCTTGAAAAATAATATCGGTCCCTATATATCTTCGGTGATTCCATGCTTGTCATAAACTAGTTCAAAGAGACTCAGTGATGCCACAACCACTCCTTACTGCCTATTTTAAAAGAAATTCTTGATATAAAAAACTTATTTTCTCATATATTTGTTTGCCACATCTATAGGAAAGTAATACCCTCGCAGACACATTATCTAAACAAGGTGCTACATAGCTACAAATGCCTATCCAGAATGGCGGTACAACTGCAAACAATGCAAATTACTTGAGTTCCTGGACTGCTAACCCTAATCCTACTTATGCTGATATAATTGGGCAAGAACAAGCTCCCGCTGATCACAATTTCACGAAAAGAAGAAATGAGGGGCATGATCCAAATCATGTAGTCAAACGTTGAAGACAAATGGCGCAGGAGTGCATAGCCAGTTAAATGGTGAACAACCACTTGCTGGGTTTAACAAAACCCATCTTCCTCAAGAAAATGATAACACATTTTAACAAAGCAGGGTACCCATGAATGAGGCTGTCAATATTGAAATTGACAACCAACAGCAAGGGTTCAACGAGTCTCTGAATTTTGAAATTGAAAGGCAAAAAGATAAGAAACATGATGTTATGAGTGAAATGGAAGGACACAAAGATTGGGAAAGGAAAGAGGGATCACCAGGAGCAGCAGAATCTACAAATGAACAGGTTTGTAATACAAGTATTGTTGAGGTGGATGCAGTGCATATAAAAGATACAGAAGCGAGAGAATGGAGTGTTGGTATGCTTGCTGAGGCGATTTTCTCGTGACCTTAAGTTTGATTTCGACCAAATTTTTCAGCTCGCTACGTTTTTAAGTTCAATTTATGCAAAGGTTTCCTATCCTTCAGGCTACACTATTATACTTGTGGTCGATACAATATTATAGTTGTGGTCCATGGGGATAATTCAGTAAGTGATGATGTGTTTATTTATTTCTTAAATATTTAAATATATGCACTTGTTACTTTAATGGGGTTCTTAGTTTAGAGTTAGTGGAACCATTTTTGGGATTAAGTACTATGTTTTAATACGTTCTTGTTTAAGATATGTTTTTTCTTATTTATTGGCATTGACATCAAACTAGATTTATTCCTCCGCTAACTTTTATTTCAGTAAGGTACTAATAAAATCGCATACTAATTATGGATGGTTTTGATAAATGATAAGTTCGCAAAAATACATGCCAAAATATGAACCAAAAAGATCTAAGGTTTGAAGTCAAACTTCAATCACAACGAGTGTTATTGATTCATAGAATTATGCATGGCTATGCTCATTTTAAGTTTTAGTTTTTTTTAAATATTAGATTAAAAATAAAAGTTTTACTTATTGATATTAATGTTGTTTATCTTTTTATCATAAAACAATTTAATTATTTTAATATAAATAAAATTAATTATGGAGAATAATATGTTAATTTCTTAATTAATATTATTATTTTTATTATTTTAATATTTATTGTCATATATTTCAACCAAAATATAAGTTGATATTGAGACCCAAACATTATAATAATAAATTTTAGAATAAAAATTTCACAAATAAAAGTTAACTTGTCGATAGGAAAATTCATTAGATTTAAACTATTGATAAGAAATGAGAGTGGTTTTATATTAAAAATTATAATTTCACTTAATAATAATATTGGCATAAAAATTTTGATAATTGTGTGGAGGGGTGCTTTGTAGTCTAGGGGACATGTGTAGGCATAATGTAAGTATGTTAACATTTTTTAAAAGTCGGTTTGATATGTTTTACTTAATACTCGAATTAAAACACATATAAATATAAAATGTAAAACCTAAAATGTAAAATGTAATGCAAAGCACAGAACTACCGATTTAATTAGAATAAATTAGTCTTTCCATAATGTAATGTTAACATATCATTGTTTCTTTATCAAGTTATTTCTTTATATATTATTATTGGTATAATAATCAATAATTCCAATAATAATAATAATAATCTCCATTATTAGAGGAGGGATAGAAGGGGAAAGAGAGGAGATAGTGATAGAGCTAGATGGCAAATAGAGAGGGAGAGTGGGTGGCGGGTGGTGGGAGAGGAAGGAAGAGATAGAGGAGGGGAGAGAGAAAAGGAGCGAGGTAGGGAAGAAAAAAGACATAGACATATAGAGGTGAGAGAGAGGGAATGACAGAGGAAAGATGGAAACAGAGTGAGGAGGAGAGGAGAGGAGGGAGAGAAAGAGGAGAGGAGTATTGTCAATCCTAGAGACAACCCTCGGGTTGTGGAGAAGGGTCAGTGCTCAAGAATTAGATATAAACTTATGAAAACTTTTAGGCATATTTAATATACTCTTAAACAATATATCATTCCCAAGAGTAAATATTCAAATTTGGTGGCCTACACACAAAGAAGGGAACTTGATTGGCCATTGTAGTAAAGGTGGAAAGAAGGAATATAAGGAAGAAACCCACTAGAGAGGGTTGGAAAAACACCAAATCCTATGCACTAAATACCAATAGTACAATGAAAAGATAAATGAAATGAGGTGTAAAAATTTTGTAGAGTGTTTTAAGGATTCCACCTCAATATCTCACAACTACTATCTGCTATATCATAACATAAGTAAATATGCTATCTCACAGGTACTGTCTGCTAAGACATAACATAACTAAATATGTGACTTAAGAGTGAATCCAATAGTTATAATTACACAATTTATGAAGAAGAAAAATACACATGAAATGACACACGGAGGTAGGAAACTTACTACATATCCTAATGCTTGGAATCCCCAACTTGCAGAATTTCTAGAATAATTATGGGCTCTGGAACAAGAAAATTGAACCCTTCTAATGAGTTTTCATCCCTTTTTATAGGGAGAGTGAAAACAAACAGTTACAAAAATATCCTGAATCTTACATCTATTTGAACTACCCAACTGTCTGAGCATGCGAATGGACTAACTTTCCTAATGATTATCTAACAGATCTTGATTCCTTCTTGAAATGAAATATTTAAAAAACATGAAAAACATGAGGTGTCATAATTGACACAACAAAATATATCCATTGTCGATTCTTATGATTTCCTAAGGTGGACTTAGGCTCCATTATCTAGGTCTGTTGTAGGTTGATGATTTGGCCTCGCCTCTGCCATTGTATTCATCCCATAGTTACATGCCAATTCACCTGTCATTTTCTCCCTCTAACTGCTTAAATTGCCCCTTTTTGGAGCTGGCCCTTCTTGTATGGCGTTACCTGTCAGCCATCGGGATTAAAATCCCTAGTGGACAGACATGATTTGGTGTGGTGGTGTTGGAGGTGCTATGCATTGGTTGATGGTTGAATGGGGTTGAGCGTTGGAGAAGTGACTGAGGAATGTCGTTGAAAAAGGAAAAAAAATTGAAACTCAACGTTTAGTGTGTGACAAATTTATAGGCCGGGAACATGGTGGAGTGGCGTGTGGGTAGGAAGGTGGTGGAGAGAGGTTTTGGGAATGATACGTGGAGCCACCAGGATGGATAATAAGTGGAGGGGGGAGGTCCATAGCCCTACAAAAATTTCATTCACTTGCTGACGTCGTTCTTGTGTTGGCGGGTTGGTGGCAGGTGTGGCCCCCTTACTTCGACGAGGTGAATGGACAAGGTTGGGAGAAGGGCTTGACCCCGTCAGAGTCAATATCAATTGTTGATCGCCCATACCAGACACTTGATGTTGAACATTTCGGCGGTTAGTGTTGGTTTATGCATCATGCTAATTACCCCACTGAAATTCTTGCCAGGACCATGTGACCTTAGAATTAATGGTGATTTGACTGGTATTTTCTCTTCTATATTTTTCCTAAGTCCAATTCATTATCCCTCTCGGATATGCCGGTGGGGTGTTACTACTAGGTGGACCCCACCATCTTAGCTTCATCTTGTTTCTTCACTTTTGCACTCTCTATGTTTCCTTTGAGGTGTTACAGTTAGGTGGACCTCATCCGCTTAGTTACATCTCGATACTTTTTTTTTCACACCATCTATGGGTCCTCCGGGATGCACCCACTAGGGAACCATTGTCGAGATGATGTTACCTTAAATTTCCACTCTAGACGCTCAAATTTGTGCACTTGTAACATGTTGCCAATGTAGCTCCTTAAGTTGGACCCCATCCACTCCTTTATATCCTGTCGCTCAACTTTCTTTCAATCTTAACATTCCATCGGGGTAACTCTGTCCAGGCAAGTCCACCATCAGGGTTTCACCTATGGCTAACAAAATTGTTTTCCATTGCTAACGTGTCTGGCACATCTACCCGAAGCTTCACGTAGAGGTTCTGCCAGCCTTGTCGTCTATTTTGGAACTTAATCCAACTTTGTCTATTCACCAAAGACTCACCCAAACACCTTTCACCTCTGCAATGCTTTGACTTGTGGTCACCAACGTTAACTGCCTCTATCTCACGATCGGGGAGGCCATTTTTAAACTTTTGTATACCATTCGAAATCTCTTCCAAAGCACTTTCTGGATAAGTGAGTTCGATGTGGTCTTTTAGCTCATCTTCTACCTAAAAAATGGCTTCAAATTCTGTTATTATTTGCACCAGTCCTCTTGATGTCCTCTTCAAATTCCACCCTTGAATATTCTTCGGCCTTACTTTGCTTTTTAATCCCATTTTGTTTTTCTGCGGTTTTCAGTCCCTCCCCACATACAAGAACAAATCTCCTCTGCTATATCAAAGAGTAGAAAGGAGGATGGGGAGGGTACAACATCGGCTCCAACAGAGGATAGTGCCTTGCTAGGAAGACACTAAGAACCTGTAGACTAGTAGCCTTGTTGCGCATGGAGTCAGAAATATATTGAATCTATAAAAATAGAAAATATACTTGAAATCTTATTTACAGGAAGTCGTCAACTTATAAAAACTTAAATGTAGAACCATAAATTCTAAAAAATAGAAATTGAATTCTCACCTAATGAGCTTATTTATGTACAACTCCAACTTCTCCTACTCATGTACATGGGTTAATTCACTCAAGTGAAGTCAACCTTCCAATGATACCAGCCCAACATGTTAGTAATGGACTTTATGCCACTGTTCTCTTGAAAATCAACAGTTAAAATAAGCATGCACCACATGGAAACCTCAAACAAAAATGTTGGCACATACCTTGGAACTGATGCACGATGTTGACCAAAGAAAGATGCCATGTAGACAACTATGTAACAATCATGGTCAAAATCCATGTAATAAAGTTAATAAAGGATAAATAATAACCAAGGTCATGGCACATGTATTCCAAGTTTAATGTTGGGCAAACATAGTGATGGGGATCACTTGTGATTAATTAATGACCATCAAAATTGGCAAAGGCTTTGGAAAGATATGAGACATTAATTAGCATTTTATTTATGAAAATAATGGAAAATATGAGAAAAGGAATGTGAAAGGTCATAGGATGCATGTGGAGTAAAATGAAGGAAAATGATGGAAAATGAAGAAAATAGCAACCTCATTGATAAAAAGGCTTCTTGGGATTAGTACACAACCTTTTTTTTAGTTAGTAGCTCGAAGCTCTCTCTTCTATTATCTCTCTCTCATACTCTTGGACTCTTAGAGTTTCCTTCGAGAACTCTTGGAGGAGTGTGGCATACTTTGGATTTGGTGCAAGGAGAAAAGTAAAAAAAGGAAAGTGTAAGAGGATAGCGAGATCAACAGCTACAATGGTTTTTTCTCACAGGCACTGAATTTCATGTATGATTTCCTTGCTAGTTTTGGCATGCATGGCACATCGATGTAGTTTCTTGGTCAAGATATGTCATTGGCATGGAAGATTGCTTGGATTGATATTGGTTTTTCCTAGCCTTTCCATTTCTTGGATAGCCACGGGGTTGTGGGTTATATCTTTGTTGTTTGGTTGGTGCTCATGTTCCTTTGGCTATGGGTTGAGTTACAAGTTCTTGGAGCCTTGGTTGGAAAAACACTCTAGAATCACTGTAACATCTTGGCTTGAGTTACCAGTTCTCGAAGCCTTGGTTGGAAAAATTCTCTTGAGCCCTTGGTGGTTTGAGTTACTAGTCCTAGAACCCCTCAATTGAAAAAGGCTCTAGATCCCAATAGTAGTTATGGGTTGAGTTACTATTTCTAAAAGCCTTGGTTGGAAAAAATGCTCTTGAGCTATGGAAAACTTCGGTAGATAACAATTTCATGATGGTTAGTGATGTTTAACCATGAGGTGGAATCATTACTTGAGGGTTGAGGTCACTTGGCATTTGGAATCCCTAGTTTGGTGTTCTTAGTTTATTCTATGAGATCCCACATTCATGCTTGGAATATGGCATGGGGGTGATTGGATAAAAGAGAGATTTTGTTAGGTCCCTATAATACTAGTGATTCTCCCATTACCATTGTTGTTGTATCCCTTATTTTTATTGGTGTGCCCCTATCATCCCCATATTGTTATTATTATGCCTGATAGAGTCCCTCTATTGTTAATTTTCTACCTTTACATTATTATTGTTAGGTCGGCTTGGTTATATTGTGACCCCTTAGACTCCTATATATAGAAAGGAGGTTTTGTCATTTGAATAATCCAATAACTATTAATTTGTGTAATGTAAAGGAGGTTTCCCCCTTGAAGAGGCTGAATTCTAAGGCATTGTTCTATCTTTTCTATCTTTTTGTGAGTTGGTTTCATAAAATTTGGTATCAGAGCTTTGGATTTTAGGATTTCGCTGCTCCAAACAGGTCATCGTGGAATTTTCGCCATAACATTTTTTCTGCAATGTTTGAGAAGCTAGAAAAAAATCCGATTTGACACTAAATCACACTGAACCTCGGATACAAATTTCCAATTTTTCCTTGCTATATTGTAGGAGATATTATCCAAGGAAGTCAGGGTTTTTGCAAGCTCCCGAATTTCATCTAAAACAGGTCATCATGGAATTTTTGCTATGAAGTTTCAGAAGCTAAACAAAAAACTTATTTGAGAAGAAATTGGTCTGAACCTTGGCTCCAAATTTCAGATCATCTTTCACTATATTTTTAAAGATATAATCTGAGGAAGTTAGGGTTTTTGCAGACCCCCAAACTACATTCAAAACAGGTAAACTTGGGAAAGTCATCATAACTTTCACTCGAAGCATCAAATTGAATTTTCGTAAGAAGTTACATAAAGTGGATGGACTGTAGTTTTTTCAGGTATCACTTATAGAACCTAAGGTTGAAACAGTGACCCGTGGAATGTCGTACAGGTTCATTCTACGGAACTAGTCTATACTTAGGGCATTGTGGGAGATTTGGCATAACTGTTATGAAACCAGCTTACAAAAAGAGAGAAAAGATAGTTGAACGCCTTAGAATTCAGCCTCTTCGTGGGGGCAACCTCCTTTACAGTACATAAATGAAAAATTCTTGGATGATACAAATGAAAAAACCTTCTTTCTATATATAGGAGTCTTAGGAGTCACAATATAACCCAGCTGACCTAACAATAATAATATAAAGCCACAAAAATAACAATAGAGGGATTCTATGGGGCACAGTAATAACAACATGGGAACAATAGGGGCACAACAATATTAATAAGGGATACAACTACAATAGTAATGGGGTAATCACTAGTATTATAGGGACCTGACATGCCCCTCTCCTTCAAAGAAGTGTTGTCCTCAATGCTTGAGTAGTTCTGCATGCTTCTATATAAAATTCTCATTCTCCCATGTGGAATCTTCAGCGGATAAGTTCTTCCACATGATGAGATACTGCGAGATTGATCGATTTCATAGCTGTCGAGTTCTTGTTTCTGTGGCCTCTTTCAGTTCCAATATAATTTTTCCTTCCTCGTCAAGTTCTGGAAATATTGTTTTAACTAGGAGCTTGTCACCTATAACCTTCTTTAAACATGAAACATGGAAAATTGGGTGCACTCAAGAAGCTGCAGGAAGCTCCAATTTGTATGCCATAGTACCAATCTTTGCAACGCCTTGTACGGACCATAATACTTTGGCGATAATTTATTATCCTTCTTAGCTTGCGTGAGGGACATTTGTTTATATGGTTGTAGTTGTAGGAATACCCAATCACCTACATCAAAACTTCTTTCGCTGCGATGTTGATATGCCTGTTGTTTCATTCTATTACGTGCTAACACGAGGTTATCCTTTAAGAGTTGGAGGACTTGTTGTTGATGTTTGATATGATGTTCCACTGCTTGAACCTTAGAATTTTCTCTTAAATATGATGTGATGGATGGTGGCTGATATCCATAATGTGCCATAAATGGGGTCATTTTTGTTGCTGTATGGAAGGAAGTGTTATACCACCATTCGGCTAGAGGCAACCATTTGATCCATTGTGTCTGTTTATTAGATACAAAGCAACAAAGATATCCTTCCAAACATTTGCTTACTATCTCAGTTTTCCCATGAGATTGAGGATGATAAGATGAGCTATGAGCTGAGTACCAAGACAAGAAAATAATTCTGTCCAAAAATTTCCAGTGAAAATGGGATCTCTATCACTTACAATAATATTTGGATTTCCATGTAGCTTTTGAATTGTTTCCATAAATGCAGTAGAAAATATATTGGCTTTAAATGGATTTGAAAATGCACAAAAGTGTGCATAATTGGTAAGTCTATCAACTACCACCATGATGACACTCTTTCCCTCAGATTTGGGTAAACCTGTGATAAAATCATTTGAAACCTCCTCCCAATGGTGGCTTGTAATGGATAAAGGTTGTAATAGACCAGGGGTCTTAATTGTTTCAACTTTATCTTTTTGGAAAACCAAACATTCTGCCACAAACTTTTGAATATCTGATTTAAGGCCATCCCAAAAAAATCCTTCTTAATCTTGTGCTAAGTTTTTAAAAATCCTTAGTGCCCTCCTAAGGGAGAAGTGTGCAATTCCATAAGAATCTTTTTTTTGAGTTGGGAATTCTTACAAAGGTATAAGCAATATTTGTACCATAATGAATCATTTTTCTAGCTAAATGTATCAGATGTACTGGAATCTTGTTGTAACTTTCGAATAAGTGCCCACACTTCTTCATCATTCTTCCATTACTCCCTTGCTTCCTTTATCCAATCTGGTTGGATAACAGAAATGGTGTACAACAATGCTTCCATGTCCTCATCCTTTCTTGAGAGTGCATCTACCACCACATTTTGCTTCCCTTTTTTGTAGATGATTTCAAAGTCATAACCCAACATCTTTGTGACCCACTTTTGTTGCTCTTCAGAGGACAATCTTTGTTCTAAAAAGTATTTAAGGCTATCATGATCCGTTTTTACCTTGAAGTGTCTTCCCATTAGGTGGGGTTGCCATTTCTTAAGTGCATGTAGTATTGCCAACATTTCCTTCTCATAAATAGCTTTGTGTAAAAACTTTCCCTTGATTAGATGACTTTCAAAAGCAATGGGTCTTTCATCTTGCTTTAAAACAACACCAATTCCATTTCCTGAAGCACCACATTCCAAAATAAAGGTTTTTGTGAAGTCCGATGTAGCTGAGGCCGATTCTTGGCACATTGCCTCTTTAAGATATTCGAAGGCCTTTGTCGCTTCTGGAGTCCATGAAAATGCATCTTTATTCAATAATGTTGTTAGAAGTGCTACTATTCTGCCATAATTCTTAACAAAATTGCGATAATACCCTGTCAATTCGAGAAATCCTCGGAGATGCTTTATGGATGTGGGGATTTTCCATTCTTAATGGATTTAATTTTGCTAGGGTCTACCTTAACTCCTTCATGAGATACAATATGACCCATATATTCCACCTCTTGTACTCCAAAGAAACATTTGGATCTTTTTGCATATAATTATTTCTCCTCCAATAATTGTAGCAAACTATCAACATGTTCAACATGATCCTTCCAAGACTTGTTGTAAATTAGTATATCATCAAAGAATACTAACACAAATTTTCTAAGGAAGGGTTTGAAAATGGAATTCATCAAACCTTGAAATGTAGAAGGTGCAATGGTAAGGCCAAAAGGCATGACCAAAAATTCATAATGACCCTCATGAGTTCTAAATGTTGTTTTCGGAATGTCTTCAGTCTTCATTTTGATTTGATGATATCCTGAATGAAGATCCAACTTGGTGAAGTAAATTGATCCATGCAATTCATCCAGTAATTCATCAATGATAGGAATGGGAAACTTATCTTTAATAGTGAGCTTGTCGAGCTCCCTATAATCCGAACACATGCGCCATGATCCATCCTTCTTGTGTACCAATACTACTAGAGTAGAGAAAGAACTTTGACTAGGTTGAATTATACTAGCCTCTAGCATTTCTGTAACCATACGTTTAATTGCACTCTTTTGGGCATAGGGATATCTGTATGGCCTGATGTTTGAAGGAACACTTCCCGGAGTGAGATGAATAGCATGATCATGATCATGAATAGGTGGGAGAGCTTTGGGAGTCTCAAATAGCTTGGAATGATTGTCCAAGAATTTTTGGAGATCTAGAGAAATAGATGATTCCGATGTGGAAACATCTAGCGAACATAATTGTGCAAGTACACCTTTTTGTTCCTTTTTTATAAGCTTTGTCATACCGTTAGAGCTGATTATCTTTCCCGGTTGCCCTGCAATACCCCTTAATTCAACTTCCTTCCCTCTCGCAGAAAATTTCATCAAAAGTTCTTGAAAATTAGAAGTTATTGTACCCAGGGATTGTAGCCATTAGACTCCTAGTAGAACATGAGCACCCCCCCATTGGAATTGAAAGCATTGGGCTAGTCAATACATATTCTCCCATGGATAGCTTGATATTATGGCACTTTCCAGAGCAATTTATCGTTCCTCAATTTGGAACCATCACTTGACACTCTGGTGCTGGATATAGGAAGCAATTCAATTCTTTTGCTATCTTAAAATGAATAAAATTGTGGGTACTTCCTGAATCAATCAACACTATTACCTTTTTCTTCTTGATTTGTCCTTCTATCTTGATGGTTTGAGGAGTGGTAATTCCAGCCAATGCATTACAAGATATGGTCGGATTCATTTCTTCTTTATCTAGGCTTTGTTCTTGGAGTATATCCTCTTCTTTTGACCTTTCTTGCTCTTTTTCTTCTTCCTCTTCACAATCTATGTAGAATAATTTCTTCTCAGCACACTTATGACCTTTAGTGTATTTGCTATCACAACTGTGACAAAGCCCTTTTTCCCTTTTTTCTTCCAATTGTTGTGGTGTCAACCTTATATGTTGTGGAAGACTAGGAGCAACAACACTTCCATCTTTATAGTTGTATGCTGCCTGGTTGCCATAATTTTGCTTTCCATTTTTCTTGCTAACCTGAATGCCTTCTCTAATGAATCAGGTTCCAAAAGGTGAACATCATCTTGGATATTATCCTTTAAATTCCATATGAACACATCAATCCTATGCTCCTCTGGAATATTTTTTACCCTTATGTTCAATTTTTGGAACTCCTCAATGTGATCCATTATTGAACCCTTTTGTTAGAGACTTATCAATTGGCTAAAGAAAGTGTTGCTTTTTTTATCCTCATAATGTGCTGTTAATTCTTCTGTAAAAATTTCCCAAGTGATAATTTCTTTACTAGAGCAAAGCCATTGATACCATACAAACTGATTTGGTTCCAAATATAAAGTTGCAATACGTACATTTTGTTTGTTTTGCACATTATTGAGATCAAAAAATTTCTCCATTTGTAATATCCATGTTGTGGGATCCTTGCCATCAAACTTCCTCATATTGATTTGTGGAATATGGTGGGTCTTTGATCCAACATTAGAGTCTATGGAATCATGATTAACATTTCTTTTGTTCTTATCATGAGTTTCCTTTACTATCCTTTCACCATTAGTGACCATTTCTTGTAACAACTTATTCAATTTTATATTCAATTCTTCCATCTTATCATCCATGTCATCCATTTTAGCGTCCATGACAATCATCTTAACTTCCATTCCTTTCTTTAAACCATCCATCTTAGCTTATACACCTTTTTGTGCAAGTGACACTTGTTGCACTTGGTCTCGTAATTTTGATATATCATGTTGCATTTCTTCCTCTTCTTCATGAGTCATGCTAGTGCTTTCAGGTTGCTTACTAGGTGTTTGGATTTTCATTCCCTGGGACATCAATTACCGATAATAATGCTTTACAGTTCCCTTTGAATTCCTCCAAACTAATTTTCCAAACCAAGCTTATGCAAAAATTTAAAAAAAAATTACACACCTTTTTTCACTTTGTAGGAGCTTGATATTGAATCTGATGTATCTCTCTAATTTAAGATCATCTAGTTCTGAAATTGCGATCTGCAGTAGCCCTCTATGTCCTCTTTCCAATGTCACTAGTCTGATCCAAATTTGATTCTCCAAGGAAGAGTTATGAACAATATCTCAAGATGACTTGATTATAGACCTTTACAGAAGAGCGAACTTGTATGAAGTGCCACTTGTCAATGTTTCGACCTTTGGCTCTGAAAAATATATACAAGAAGCTACATCCTGTCCTCTTTCTATACCTTCTTACAAAATTTCAATCCGATGTCCAGAGAGAAATTTATGATGATTTTACCCAGGTCACATGTTTGGAATGTAATTTAGGAGTCTTCAAAATCACCAACTTCCTCAGATCATGTCTTTGCAAATATAGTGCAAAAAGATCTAAAATTTGGACCTAAGGTTCAACACGATTTCCTCTCAAATGGGTTTTTTGATTCGCTTCTAGGACATCTCAGAAAAAACATTAGAGCAAAAATTCCACTATGACCTATTTGGAGCAGCGAAACCCTAGAATCCAGAGCTCCGATACCAAATGTTATGAAACCAGCTCACAAAAATATAAAAAAGACAGTTGAACGCCTTAGAATTCAGCCTCTTAGAGGGGGCAACCTCCTCTACATTACACAAATGAATAATTCTTGGATGATACAAATGAAAAAACCTCCTTTCTATATATAGGAGTCTAAGGAGTCACAATATAACCCAGCCAACCTAACAATAATAATATAGATCCACAAAAATTACAATAGAGGGATTCTATGGGGCATAATAATAATAATATGGGAACAATATGGGCACAAAAATATTAATAAGGGATACAACTACAATATTAATGGGGTAATCACTAGTATTATAGGGACCTAACAATAACTCTTCATTGGAGAATCCAATACTGATCAGATTTGTGGGGTTAGAAAGATTACTCAGAGGGTTACTGTAGGAAGAAATTTCAAACCTCGAAGATCCAAAATTATAGAGATACATCAAATTCAATATCTAGCTCCTACAAAGTGAAAAAAGGTGTGTATTGTTTTTAAATTTTTGCATAGGCTTGGCTTGAGAAATTAGTTTGAAGGAATTCGAAGGGCATAGTGAAGCATTATTATCAGTAATTGATGTCCCAAAGAAATAAAATGGAAAACCTAGCACGCAACCCGAAAGCTCTAGCATGACTCATGAAATAGAGGAAGAAATGCAACATGATATATTGAAATTACGAGACCAAGTGAAACAAATTTCACTCGCACAAAAACTAACAGAAAATAAGATGGATGGTTTAAAGGAAGACATAGAAGCTAATATGGATGTTTTAAAGAAAGGCGTGGAAGCTAAGATGGATGGTTTAAAGAAAGGCATGGAAGCTAGGATGAATGAAATGGAAGCTAAGATGGACGGTGTGGAAGCTAAGATGGATGGCGTGGAACCTAAGATGGATGATTTAAAGAAAGGCATGGAAGATTTGAAGACAGATTTGAAGACAGATTTGACAAAGTTTCTACAAGAAATGCTTACTAATGGCGAAAGGGTAGTAAAGGAAACTCGTGATGAGAACAAAATAAATGTTAATCATGATTTCATAGACTCTAACATTGGATCAAAGAACCACCATGTTCAAAAGATCCATATGAGGAATTTTGATGGCAAGGATCCCAGAACATGGATACTACAGATGGAGCAATTTTTCAATCTCCATAATGTGCAAAACACACAAAAGGTACACATTGCAACCTTATATTTGGAAAAGAATTAGTTTGTATGGTATCAATGGCTTTGATATGATAAAAAAATTGTTACTCAGGCTACTTTTACGGATTTAATGATAGCACATTATGAGGATACAAAAAAAAATACTTTTTTAAGCTAATTGATAAATCTCAAACAAAAGGGTTCAATGATGGAGCACATTGAGGACTGCCAAAAATTGAATATAAGGGTAAAAGACATACCAGAGGAGCATAATATTGATGTGTTCATAGCGACTTAAAAAGATGACATCCAACATGAGGTTCGCCTTTGGGAACCAGATTTATTGGAGAAGGCATTCAGGTTGGCAACAAAAATGGAAAGAAAAATTATGGCAACAAGGAATCCTACCACTTACAATCATAAATATGGAAGCGTTGTTGCCCCTAGCCTTCCACAACCTACAAGGTTTACACCATAACAATTGGAAGAAAAAAGAGCAAAAGGGCTTTGTTACAGTTGTTATAGAAAATACATTAAACGTCATAAGTGTGCTGAGAAGAAATTACTTTACATAGATTGTGAAGAGGAGAAAGAAAAGGAACAAGAAACATCAAAAGAAGAGGATATACACCGGGAACAAACCCTAGAAAAATATGAAATGAATCCCACCATATATTTTAATGCATTGGTTGGAATTACCACTCCTCAAACTATCAAGATAGAAGGGCATATCAAGAAGAAAAAGGTAATAGTGTTGTTTGATTCGGAAAGTACACATGATTTCATTCATTGTAAGATACCCAGGGAATTGAATTGCTTCCTATATCTAGCAGCAGGGTGTCAAGTGATGGTTGCAAGTGGAGGAACCATAATTTGCTCAAGGAAGTGCCATAATATCCAGCTATCCATGGGATAATATGTATTGAATATCCCAATGCTTTCCATTCCAATGGGTGGTACAATAGCTTTTAATTTTGAAGAACTTTTCATGAAATTCTCTTCAGAAAGAAAGGAAGTTGAATTAAGGGGTATCACAAGGAAAACGGGAAGATAATCAGCTCTAATGGAATGACAAAGCTTCTAAAGAAAGAACAACGAGGCATAATTGCACAATTATCTTCACTAGAGGTTCCCACATCGAAATCATCGATTTCTCCAAATCTCTAAAATGTCTTGGACAATCATTCCGAGGTATTTGAGACTTTCAATGGCCTCCCACCTATTCGTGATCATAATCATGCTATTTATTTGATTCTAGGAAGTGTTCCTCCTAGTCAAAGTTCTTTCTCTGCTCCAGTAGTATTGGTTCACAGGAAGGATGGATCATGGTGCATGTGTCTAGATTATAGGGAGCTCAGCAAGCTCACTATTAAAAATAAATTTCCCATTCTTGTCATTGATGAATTATTGGATGAATTGCATGGATCAATTTACTTCAACAAGTTGTATATTCATTCAGGATATCATCAAATCAAAATGAAGACTGAAGACATTCAAAAAACAACATTTAGAACTCATGAGGGTCATTATGAATTTTTGGTCATGCCTTTTGGCATTACTAATGCACCTTATACATTTCAAGGTTTGATGAATTCCATTTTGAAACCCATCATTAGAAAATTTTTGTTAGTATTTTTTGATGATATACTAATCTATAGCAAGTCTTGGAAGGATCATGTCCAACATGTTCACATGGTGTTTAAACTATTGGAGGAGAAACAATTACATGCAAAAATCTCCAAATGTTTCTTTGGAGTACAAGAGGTGGAATTTCTGGGTCATATTGTATCTCATGAAGGTGTTAAGGTAGACCCTAGCAAAACTAAAACCATTAAGGACTGGAAAATCCCCACATCCATAAAGCATTTACGAGGATTTCTCAAGTTGACAGGGTATTATCGCAAGTTTGTTAAGAATTATGGGAGAATAGCAGCACCTCTAACAACATTATTGAAGAAAGATGCATTTTCATGGACTCCAAAAGCAACAAAGGCCTTTGAACATTTTAAAGAGGAAATGTGCCAAGCACTTGTCTTAACTACACCAGACTTCACAAAAACATTTATTGTGGAATGTGATGCCTTAGGAAATGGAATTGGTGTTGTTTTATTGAAAGAAGAAAGACCCATTGCTTTTGAAAGTCGTCCAATCAAAGGAAAGTATTTACACAAAGCTATTTATGAGAAGGAAATGCCCGCAGTACTACATGCACTTAAGAAATGGGGATCCTACCTAATGGGAAGACACTTCAAGGGAAAAATAGATCATGATAGTCTTAAATACTTTTTAGAACAAAGATTATATTCAGAAGAGTAGCAAAAATGGGTGACAAAGATGTTGGGTTATGACTTCGAAATCATCTACAAAAAAGGGAAGCAAAATTTTGTGGCAGATGCACTCTCAAGAAAGGATGAGGATATGGAAGCATTTCTTTGCGCCATTTCTATTATCCAATCAAACTGGATGAACAAAGCAAGGGACGAATGGAAGAATGACGAGGAATTATGGGAAATCATTCAAAATATACAACAAGATCCCAGCACATCTGATACATTTAGCTGGAAAAATGATTCATTATGGTATAAGGATCGGTTATACCTATTTAAGAATTCCCAACTCAAACAAAATATTCTTACGGAATTGTACACCTCTCCCTTAGGAGGGCATAGAATCTCGGGTCATTGGCATAGAATTGCCTAAAAAGGCCATAGCCGCATGCATGCCTTGTGGTGGGAGCAGATGCAGGGTCCCAGCCACATGCATATCTTGTCATAGGAGCGACTAAGGGTCTATATCATCAAAACATAAAGTGCTTTTAAGGGTTGGACACTTAAGGTGGTTGGTTGGCTCTAAAAGCTTTTGTAGCTCCTGAGGAAGGTCAAATGGAGGCCATATTGTCGGTTCTACTTCCTTAACTATAATTGGGGAGTTTAATCATATCATGGTAACTCTTCGTCACATTTTTAACCTGGTACACTAGTTAGCTTTGGTAAATGTGGTAGGAAGGTGTTACAAGCTATTGGGTCACAAAATGAATGGGAAAAAATTTTCATTGCTTCATTTTCTTAGGAAATTTTCTGATATGAATTTTTTTTCATAGGTTAGCCACGGTTAATACTTGACTCTTCAACTTCGAGCTCTTATTGGGAATGTTATTGTTGGTAATATTATTCCCACTTTCTTTAAGCAAATCCTTTGGAGAATCTACAACAATCTCGTGTTCCCTAGAATAAGAAACCATCTTTATTTTTTGGGAATAATTTTCTTCTTGTGGTTGTCTTTGGCATATGCTAATACCTTATTCTCCATCTTAAGGATGTAAGTCATAAACTAGAGCCTCTTTGTTAACCCCATTGCAATCTTCCTCTTTTTCTGTAGCTTCCCATGACATGGATTGTTGTGGTTCTACAACACCCAACTCCCCATCTGATTCATAAAAATCATATAAAGGAGAACCATCTAAAATAAAAATAAAAATAAGATATCTGAGGGTTTGTTTGCAACTTAACAATGTCTCTTTCTTCCTTTTCTTGATTGTTGGTAAATGCTTCATGATGAAGGTTCATGTTTTCCTGGAGCTGATCTCCACAAATATCTTCAACAACATCATTACTCTTGGAAAGTTTTTCAATGCTAAAATGTTCACAACAATCTTCAAACAGAGAACCTGGTGGATATAAGCTTTCACAAAAATCATTATATGTTATGTGAAAGCTCTTCAAAGAAGATATGATGCCATGAGGTAGGGTTGTGTACCAAAGCCTAGCTTCTTTACCCAAAGAATACATGAACAACTTTGTTTTCACATATTCATGAACAATACAATGAAAGTCCTTAAGGTGTTGGGTTGGGCTTCCATCTGCCCTTCCATTGAATTTAGGAAAATAGGCATACCATTCTTGAAATGGAGGAATGCAATGAGGGTAACCAACAACAAAATAAAAATGTAATGGGAGAAATTTATTGGCAAGGAATGCAAGAACAGCCATTTTGAAAACCCCTTTAGGTGAGAGATCTCAAACCACACTTCCTTTGCTCACCATAAAAAGGAATGCACAAATTTCTACCCTCGGAAATATATTCTGATTTGTTCCTTGACAACGATGCCAAAAGATGGTGTTGCTCCTGGAGACAACCCCTAGGTTGAGGAGAAGCGTTAGTGCCTAGGACATCTTAAAGTATCTCAAGGATAGATGTGTTATGCTAAAGAATTATATATAAACTTATCAAAAATGGTCCAATTACCCTACTCAGAGGTAGATTCAATATACACATAAATAATATATCATTACCAAGAGGAAATGTTTAGATCTAGTGGCCTACACATAGAGAATTGAACCTGATTGGTCATTATAGTAAAGGTGGAAAGAAAGAAAATAAGAAAACCACTAAATCCACACATCACCCTATGCACTAAATCCAAGTATAATCATGAAAATATAAATGAAATGAGGTGCAAAAATCATGGAGTGTGTTTTAAGGCTTCCAACTGAATATCTCACAAGTACCATCTTCTATATCATAACATATGTAAATCTACAATCTTAGAGGTACTGTCTACTATGACATAACATAAGTAAATCTGTGATTTAAGAGTACATCCAGCAGCTACAATTACACAATTTTTGAAGAAGAAAAATACACATGACATGACACACGGAGGCAGAACACATACTACATATCATAATTCTTGGAATCCCCATAAACTTTGTTATTCTTTAAGAATGAAATACATCTAGCAAACACAAATTTGAAAAATTTCCAAAATAATTACAGCCTCTAGAACAGGAATATTGAACACTTCTAATGAGTTTTTCATGCCTTTTTATAGGAAGAGAGTCCAAACAAATAGTTACAAAAATATCATGAATTCTAAGGTTGTCTAAAATGCCCAACTATATGAGAATTCAAATGGCCTAGTTGTCATAATGATAACTAACAAATTTTGATTACTTCTTGAAATGAAATATTTACCAAACGTGAAAAACATGAGGTATCATAATTGACATAACAAAAAATATTTATTGTCAATTCCTATGATTTTGTAAGGTGGAATGAAGCTCCATTATCTAGGTTCTTAGTGGGTTGATGATCTGGCCACACCTATGCCATTGTGTTCCTCCCATGGTTACTTGCCAATTCAGTTGTTGTTTTCTCCCTCTAACTACTTAAATTTCCCTTTTTGTTGTTGTCCCTTATTGTATGGAATTAGCTTTCACCCATTGGTATTAAATCCTTTATGAGAAGACATTATTTGGTCTGGTGGCATTGGAGGTACTTTGAAATTTCTAATGGTTGAATGGGTCAAGTGTTGGAGGAGTGACTGACAAACACCATTGAAAATGAAACAAATTTGAAGCTGAACAACTAGTGTGTGACAACATTATCGGTTGGGAACATGGTGGAGTGATGCATGATTAGGAAGGAAGTGGAGACAGGTTTTGGAATGGCACATGGACTCACCAGGTTGGCCGAGAAGTGGATAGGAGAGGCCCTCGGCACTACAAAAATGACACTTTCTTGCTGACTTCGTTGTTGTGTTGGCATGTTGGTGGAAGGTGTGGTCCCCCTACTCTAGCAGCGTGAATGGAGATGGTTGGGAGTAGGGCTCGACCCCACCAGAGTTAATGTTGCCCATTAATCAATAATACTTGATAGTTGATGTTGACCATTCTAAGGGCTAACATTGGCTTATCTGTCATGCTAGTTATCCCGCTAAAATGTTTTTCAGGACCAAGTGACCTTTGAACAGATGGTGATTTTCTTTCTATTTTCTAATTTGTTAGTCGTTTCCATTAAATGTGTAGGTGGGTCCCCTTCCCTTTGTATTTTTCCTAAGTCCTCTTTGTTATCCCTGCGGGATATGCTACCGGTGTGTTACTGTCGAGTGGATCCTACCCACTTAGTTTCATTTGGGCACTTCACCTATGCACCCTATATGTTTCCTTGACAGTGCTACTACCTAGTGGACCTCACCTTCTCAATTAAATTTGTCGTATTTTGTTTCAGTACCATATATGGGCCCTCCAAGATGCACCTACTCAGGAACCATCCCTATGATGATGTCATCTCGGTCTTCCACTCCCGACACATGACTTTGTGCACTCGTCACATGTCATTGGGGTAACTCCATCCAATGGACCCCACCCACTTCTTTATGTCCCGAAGTTCAACTTTATTTCTATCTTAACATTACACTGGCGTAAGCCCATCAGGTGGGTTCCACCCATGACCAATATATTTTTCTTTCCACTATTAACGTGTCAACCGCATCTACCCAGAGCTTCGCATAGAGGTTCATCCAGCCTTGCCACTAATTTTGGCACTCAGGACAACTTTGGCTATGCAAAGGCTCACCCAAACACCTTTCAACTATACAATTCTTTAACTTATGGTCACCAAGTTTCACTGGCTCTATATCACGATCTAGGAGGCAATTTTCAAGCTTATGAATGCGATTAGAAAGCTCTTCCAAAGCACTTTCCGACTAAGTGATTCTAATGGGGTCTTTGAGCTCATATTTTTCCTAAACAATGGCTTCAAAATATGTTATTCTTTGCACCAGTCCTCCTGATCTCCTCTTAAAATTCCCCCTTGAATATGCCTTGCCCTTTCTTTTTTTTTTAATCCCATTTTATTTTTGTGGATTTTTCAATCCCTTCTTACATACAAGAACAAGTCTCTTCTACTATAATAAATAAAAAAGGGGAGGTTGAGGAAGGTACAATAAGTAGAGATAAGGAGACAAAAATATGGAGGGGGGAGAGATGGGGAGAGAGAGGAGAGAGGGACGAAGATAGTGATAGAGGAGGAGACAAAGAGAGATAGAGAAAAGGAGAGAGAGATAGAGAGAGAGAAGGAGAGAGAATGAGAGAGAGAGAGGGAGCGAAAAAAAGGAAGAGACATAGGAGGGGAGAGATATAATAAGAAAGGGAGGGAGAGAGAGAGATATGGAGTTAGAGGCATACATTTTGAAAGATTTAGAGGGTGGAGAGAGAGAGAGTGACGAGGGAAAGAGAGAAAGGGAGGTGGAATCGAAAGAGAGAGAGGGGAAGGAAGAGAGAGAGAAGACATGAGAGAGAAGGAGAAAAGGAGGGAAAGAGAGATGGAGTTGGAGGGGGAGAGAGAGATGGAGTTGGAGGGGGAGAGAGAGAGGGAAGAATAAAGACATGGAGAGAGAGAGAGTGACAAGGGAAAAATGGGTAGAGAGTGAGGGTGAGAGGGGGGAGAGAGAGAGAGAGTATGTTTTGGGGATGAGATAGAGAGACAAAGAAGGAGAGATAAAGGGAGATAAACATGTAGATGTACGAGAGAGAGAGGGAAGAAGAGAGGGACAGAGGGATGGAGGAAGAGGGGAGAGAAATATAGAGAGAGAGAGAGAGAGCACATGTGTGTTTTGGGGGGGTGAGATACAGAGGCAGTAAAGGACAGATGGAGGGTGATTATATATAGATGGTAGGGGAGAGAGAGGGAAGAAGAGAGACACATAGAGGTAGAGAGAGAAACACAGAGGGCGAGCGAAGAAGTAGAGAGAAAGGGGAGAGAGAGAGCGAAGGAGAAAGAGACACATAGGGAGAAATATAAATATTATATACTATTATATAATATTGAACAATATTAACCATAGAGGAATAAGAATTAATTATTTTATGAAAGGTAAAACAAATTTTCATTTAGAAAGACGTTAATATATTTGGATTTAATTGAAATAGATGCACTTATTTTAGTGTAGATGTTAATTTCTAATCCTATTTTATTACTTGCACTAGATGCATTGATTTTAGTGTAGATGTTGATTTCTAGTTGTTGACGGTGTTGGACGCACCAACATGTAAGGGGATCTCCCCGGTAAGAAGTCCCAATTATACCTCAGACTGTTTTGTGTAGGACTCCTAGTAGTGGGTCGTATGGTAATTCCTTGACTGCGATTTCGCACAGAGGCAAGTAAGATGTCCCTGTTGGTAGAAAGGGTGTGACAGCTACAGTAAGTCAAGGAGGGTGCATAAGAGGTTCTAACACAATGAGGGTGCAATGAGTCTGGCCCTTGGAAACCTATAATAGTAAGTGGCTTGGAAGGGAACAAACGAGTGAAGGTGCATTGCAAGTTGGAAATCAAGTTAGCAAGAAATCCAAAGTGATGGTTAAACCAACAACACATTTCATAAAGATTCGTACATACATAGACAAAAAAACCCATGCATGCATGCATAATAAAACAAATAAATATATCATTTAGAGTAAACTAAATAACATAGAATACAATACAACATATGCATGAAACATGTTGGCTCTTTTATATTAATAAGTGTAAGTTCCATTCATATGATATATCCATGTCTAACTACTAGTTCCGACAGTGGAACGTTACAGCCACAACCACCTACTCCTCCAAAGAGATATAATAGATCTGTGTAGTGGAGAAGCCAAGGCTCGTTACAATATTATCCAAGCTCTCTCCAAGATAGTCTTATTAGAAGCTTGGCTGACCAAAAGCCTTTGCAATGAGTTATGAGGTTCTATTTATAGAAAAGGGTGGGGTGACCCTTAACATTCCCCTTTGTGACATTTCATCTACCCTCATGACTCTTCATCTACTCTATGGCTATTACATCAAACTATCCACACTTGAAATTCCACTTGACAAGACATTACATTACAATGCACATGTTCCCATCTGAGACGAAATGGCTTGAGCAAGCCATGCAAGGCATCACTGACATTCGGTCCATTGTGGTGAGACAAACTCTTTGACATGCCTATGTTGGTGAAGGTATTCATTTGATGCCAAGCTTTGTCATCTTCAATGGTGTGCATGCACTCCATGATGACATCTTGTTGAAATGAACTCTTAACTCTGTTGCATCTAATGTATTTGTGTGACTGCTCCATCCAACTCGTTTGCTAACATGCACATGGTTTTCTTAGTTGTTGCCGAACTGTCAACACACTGATGCATAGTGTCCATGTTGATCCTTCAGTGTCTGCTGAGGGTTATGCGCATCAGCTGTCAACTGCATGTTCAACTCCAGTTGCATTTGATTCTTTTCTTTGCCTCGGTGAGTGTGCTAAATGGGTTGTATCATATGTGTGCCCATGATGACATGCATGTTGCTGAACTCCCTTGCATTCGATCAGCAACACTAATAACCATGTCTGCTCTGTGTCAACTGTTGGGATGGATCTTTAACTTGTACGGGTATAGTTTCATCCATGGGTGCATGTTGTGGTTATTGTTATACCCATTCTTCCTTCAGTTGTTTCTTGAGCGCATGCAACTCCCTCTCTATTATGTTCTCCACATTCGTGTGATCTTTATGTCATGCCGTCACCTTATAACTGAAGTCTCCAAATTTTTTTTCACCACAAGTGGATCTGTTTGGGCTTGCAACTTTGTTTTTCCTCTGTATTTTCGACAACCTTCCTCTTGCATTCATTGCATCTGGTATGCTGGCTTCAGCTGCTGCTCATTATGTTTCTTGCTATGATGTTGCTGTCATCATATCTTGATGTCCTTGTCTATGAACAACTTGATGTCTTCGTGGGTAGGTAGGTCCATAGACACTTGATTGACTGCATCCCCAATTTTGCTTTGAATGGTGTCTTTGACTCTGCTCTCTTGGAAATCATTGTACATGTACTGGTGAGAGGTAGACAAACACATGTGATACTTCGAGACATGGAGACACTCATGGAAAGAAACTTGTGAGTCGAACACCAAAATGAACTTGAGAACTGATTTGCAACATACTTGTGTGACTGATCATGAAGGTTGCGGAATTTCCACTGGGAGGTTAGGAGACTGACTACCAAGACTATGAAAGGAAAAGTTTGGGCTGCTGGGAGGCTGACTGACTATTTGTACTACACAATGCACAACCCTATCTGGCTAATGACTATTGGAATTGCACAATGCCAACTAGCAATGGTTGCAGGCTCAGTGACTACATTGTGCAATTTTCTGGGCTAGCAGTCATTGTCCCTCAGAATTGTGTAATGTAAGATTAGAGGACAGTCACTAGGCATAAATGCCCATTTCTTGAGATGAAGATATAGCCTTCACTCTTAAGATTGTGCAATGTTGTCTTGGTGATACCAAGTTTAAGCATAAGTGAATGATTGTGAATGCAAATGGTGAATGACAGATTCAAAAAATGGAACAACATGCATGTGGGTGAGGTGAGTCAACAAATCGGTGACTGTTTGTGAAAAATAGTTTCATGCATGCGACATTAGTGAGATGTTAAAGAAAACTAAAACGCTGCTAGTACAAGCTAGTATGTATCAAAATGACAACAATCACTCACTAAAATCAAGTAGACAACATTCATATGAAGTGAAACACAAAAAGTGCCAAAAATGGAACATAAAACATGGGAAGTGGGTTCACCCCAAAACAATTGAATTGAATGTTCCAACGACTCCTATATGTGATGTCGGATGTCAGAGCTACAAGGTTGATGTTAGGAATGAGCTCTGCAGCATCTGGTTCATACGTTTTGATAAAATCGAAGATGTGACACGCATGCTACAAATCTAGGAAGAGCGACACTTGGTGGGAGGTTTCTGAGATGATCCTTGCAGGCAACCTCCAACTACTAAAAGTAGATCCCTGAATCAAGGGATTCCTTTGCATGCTACCATGGGAGAAGTGGACAATGCATGCAAATCAGTTTTTCTTGATCCTGGAGGGAACCGGTCAGCTCAACTACACATGCAAGCAACTACTCAACTACTGGGAGAAAATGCGCATTTCTAGAAGGAAGTTGGGCTGGCTGCCCAGGATATTTTCACAATTTCTATGCAGAGTAGCTAGCTACTACCCATGATTTCACAATTCCAGGGCTACGAAGCCTTGCTGGGAGGAATTGTGTAATTTTCTGGATGAAGCCTGACTGGCGGAATTCTGCAATTCTGGAGCCCATTAGGCTGCTAGACTGAATTGTGCAATTTCTGGAGGGAAGGTGTTTCTGGGAAAACTAATATTCCTATAGAATGCTAGCCCTCTAGGTTTGGCAGCTACCCTAGAAACAATAGTTTAAAGCAATCCAATGATTTCTTCTATGTGTAACAGATAAGAGAAAGATAATGGAACCAACCTGGAACTTCCGCTTAATCCCTTGCTTGATCTCTCTCCCCTTTGACAGATCTTGCAACTCCTCCCCATACTTAACACGCTTGGAGAGTACCTACACAAGTACAACAACAAAGAACCATCAAATAATTGTGATCTAGTACAACATAAACATTACAGAATCAGATATATAATGAACAAATGATAGCATTCACAAATGATAACATTCACAATTGCACAATCATATGGAAAAAATCTTGAAGAACTTTATTAATAAAAGGGAGAGTTACAACCCAGTTGTCTGATCCAGCATCATCCTCCCAGCTTCAATCCCTCTTCATCTCATGAAATAGCAAGATCACAACAACAATACAATGCACTTTCCTCAATTACAAACTATCAGCACTTCCTTACAATTCACCATATTCCAGGCTCCAGATCTCTTATATGAGGGATCCATTTAGAGATGTGTGCAAGGGTGTGATTCATCGATGGGGGTTTGATTAGTGTCATTCCACTTGTTATAGTTGATTCCATAAGAGAAGGGATTGAAGATTTTCTTAGATCCCTTACTCATCCTTGGGCAAATTCAGAGAGGCAAGGGGCAAAGGAGAAGTTTCTAGAATATTCCATGAGAAACCACCTAGCAAACTATCTCGGACATTTGTCCATCCTTGCCCATCGCACCCTATAGAAGGCCTAAACAGTATGCATCGCACCCTGGCAGTGTACCACTCAGTATGGATTGCACATTGCCAGTGCAGCAGTCAGTATGGTTCAATTTAGGCAATTTCTGGATGGTTTCTCAGATGGAACTTTTGGTGAATGATGTATTCAGATGACTATGCCCCTTTAGGGTATGAAAAAACTCTTTTAGGGGTTGATGAGACCTATTTTATCGACATGTAAATTTCGGGTTGATGTGCCCAGATATGTCTATAATAGTTGCCCCGTAAAGCATGAAGTCGTAAATATTGATGTCGGGTGAAATGCTTTATATGAGGATCCAAAGTTTCGAACTGGAAGCTGACCTGCATAAGTTACAATACAATATATCATCATAATATAATTTTCATGATCTAGCTGAGGGAGGAATTCCCATGCTCAGTTTTATATATTCATTTCATGTACTTAGATCAGATAGTCGTCTACAGATACAGACTTGTGATTCTTCAAACATAGAGTCATCATCCCTAGGTATGATGACCATCTGTGCACAGCCTTTGTACATTGATGTTTTTATATCCCTAAATATATCGTAGCTCGGATGGATGAAGCTAGATTCGGGGTCTTCAAACTCATTCAATATTCCCTCGATGTACAAGTCAATCCATGTGAAGAGATGTTCTGAAGTTGAACATGGAAAGACATTGCCTGATTACCAACCAATGATGTAAGTTGTTAATAGACGTGAGAGGAATCACCAATATTGATAATGACCCTCAAGGTAGTACAGTACAATTCACGTGGTGTGAATATATGATCTGATGTCGAACACCACGCAAAATCTTTTGGTTGAAGGCCATTGATGTCAATGTGTCACAGGAAGTGAGAAAATTTCCATTGATGTATGCAAGCTTCAAAGCACTGAAAGGGTTGTTTCTAAGTCAACTTCATGGATAATGAGCTAATGTCACCAAGAAGTGACTCATTGTAGGAGGGCCTTGATGTATCCCACATCTAGGACATGAAATGAAGCAAATGATTTATGGAGGTGAAAATGAACTAACGACACAAGGTTTAGGAATGGTGGTAATGAAAAATGAAGGTTGGAGGTATTGCAGTGTATGAGGCATTAACTGGATGGTGATTTTTATACTGAATGACTTCTCTTGAACATGTCAGCAACACTGAGGTGAATTGGTAGCATTAACCCCAAAAGATGGATGGTATGAAGGACCAATGGTGAGATGACTGATGAACAGAATAACCCAACCCAACTAAATGATGGTGATGAAGTGAAAGTATCATGTTCAAGAGAGACTTGCTACCATAAATTCTTCAAGTCTTTTCCCTTTTTACCTAGTCATTTCTAACTGGTACATCTTTATTTTTTTCAAGCTTGAGGAGGATAACATATGCTTTTTTTATAATTCGCCCTTCATGCAAACCTGTCACTATTTAATCTTTTAACGAGTCTAGCAACAGTGAAACTTGGTCTCATCTAGATGGACAAGTTTGTTGCTATTGTTTTAACAAGTTTAACAATAAGGATAACTCGGTCCCTTTCATGTTTAGAGGGTTTGAAAAGGGATGAAAAGAAAACTCCATAAGTATTTTTCATAAAGTAATCCCTCAAGTCTGAAAAATGATAAAACAATACAGAAGGGATGACATTTCCAATCACTTTAACGATATGGAAAGAACAAGAGCTCGACAATATTTTCATATTTAACGAGTCTGAAAAGGGTTGAAAGAGGACTCTATTTTGAGGAATGAGTGGTGTATAGGGTAGCAACTGGTTCTGATGATTTCGGAACTTCTCAAAACATGTTGATTTCTGTGAAGAGGTTGAATAATAAGACCACTCATTTCAACTATTCGTCAAAAAGGGTAAAACAACCAAGTGAGAGTGTATGATCGGCCAAAGGGATGGTAGTGATGGGATGTACACAACCAAGGTTCAAAAGGCTGATAGAATGGCAATCACAAAGGTTAATTAGTCATAAATGTGTTCATTTTTAGACAAGCTTGAACCATGGGGAACTATGCTTGGATTCGGTTTCATGTCTACATAAGCTTGAAACAAACAAACTATGCTTAGCCTCAGTTTCATTTTACACAAGCTCAAAACGAAGAAACTATGGTTGGATTCAGTTTCATTTTTACACAAGCTTGAAACGAAAAACTATGCTTGAATTCAGTTTCATTTTTACAAAAGCTTCAAACGAAAAGCTATGCTTGAAAATGGCTTCATTTTTAGACAATATTGAACCATGGGAAACTATGCCTGGGTTCGGTTTCATTTTTACACAAGCTTTAAATGAAAAAACTATGCTTGAAAATGGTTTGCATGCCCCCAACATGATGAAAGGGAGAGTTTCTTGTAACCAGATGGAAGTCACTACGGTAAAGCAGGATGGTTATCTAACACCTCTTTGGTTTCATCCAGAATAGACAAAGGTGAATGGTGTGATAGACAAATCATATAACCTACAAGGAAACTTATCTTTACTACTAGGTGCATGCCCCCCAAGCTCCATTACATTCACCAGAATACTCATGGCTATCAGGTGGATGGAATGAAGGTTCAAGTGATACCGTCGATGTAAATGGACCATTTAGGGATGATGGTTGACTTGGAACTATGTTTGGACTAGGAAATGAAAGCTGGTCAATGGTAAAAATCTTGCCTTCATGCCAGAAATGCATCACTTGGAAGAGTGTTGAAACAATAACTTTCATGTTATAAACATAGTCACGCCCAAGAAGTAAATTATAATCTAACGGTCCTAGGACCACCATCGCGTTCAGATAAATGGTTTTCCCTCCCAAAGTAATAGGTAACTTAGGAAAGATCCCTAATGATCGACTGGTCCCTTTGTTAAAGCCTAACAGATTCTGTTTAACAGGCATAAGTAGTGGCAAACCAAGCGACTTCCAAGCAGTTGAGGAGAGGATACTCATTGATGCCCCTTCATCTATAATAGTGCCAAACATGATCATTTTACAATCTTGTACTATAATCTGGAAAGGTATATAAGAAGGAAGGCGAGATCTTGCCAGTCGATTCCAATCAATGGAGGTGACTAGGCTACTTGGAGGGGATATCGTAGAAATGGGAGGATTAAACCCTCATGTTACAAGAACTGGAAGGTTTTCTTCCTGTCTAGATGGAACAGGTGGATTTCCCCCAAGTTCGTTAGAATCGAAGTAAGGAAAAGAACTTGAATGGTATCATTTTCACTCTCTTCGAGAAGGGTACGATTAGCTAAAGGTGAAATTGGGTCAACTATTACCTTGACCTATCGACTTTGGCTGGGTATAGACTCATAAGATTCACTTTTAGAGAGAGTGGTTTTGACTGACAGTTGATTTAAGTTAGTCTATTTTTCAACTAGCGAAGGACTTAGGGAGAGCTTCCTGTAACCATATGGAAGTCGCTATGGTGAAGCAAGACGGTTATCCAACACTCTTTGGAATGATTACCTTCACATAACCTACATGGAATCTTGACCTTTCCCTTCTGTCCATGAACTTTTATATCACTAGTTGATGGTGTGTCACCAACATGATCTCCAGAGGTTGATGACACGGGATGGTGTGAATGGGAAGACCATTCTTTCAAGATCTGAGGAAAGTAAGGACAATCTCAATGAAAATGGTCTCCCGCACAAATTATGCATGGATATTTGCTTTGGGAAGTTTAATTGATGGATTTTCATCATATGATGCATTCAAAGCAATGGTTTCTTGGTTTCCCCCTTGCTGAATTGGCTTCTTCTTCTTCTTCTCCTTCCCTTTCTTCTCCTTCTTAGCCACCTAGTTACTAGTATCACTACTCTCACCAAGAGAAGAGGAAGAAGGGGATGGAGAAACAAATAAGGACGAAGGCAAAGGGTCAACTTCAAGATCAACTGGAGGTTTATTTTTTTCAGTTTATGGTGTACCCCCATTTTGAACCAAAGAGGTCGAAGATAGCCACACTGGCAGGCCAATGGTAAGCCCTGGAAGAGATAATGTAGCCATATAAGGAGCACCAATATTTCTGAAAGAAGGAAAAGGACTAGGATTCCCTTCTAAATGGATTCCTTGATTGGGGGATTCTAGATTTGTCTCCATATATCTCAACCAAAGATCAACTAAGGAACAAGGATGTTATTCCGATTTCAATTAATTTTAATGACGCTTAGACACAAATTTTCTTTTTCAGTTTTTAAGAGTCAATAAAAAGCTAAAGGTGACTCTAGTCTCCTTCGACTTTTAATGAGCGTGAAAGGAAAAGTAGTCAGATGGACCTTTTCTTTTAAAGAGTCGAAAAGGAACAAAAGTCACTACTCTAGAAAATCTAGACAGATGGATTACCAAACCAATCGCAAAACTGCAATATACACATTGGTGATAAATTAAAGAGAAATTACCAAGGACTTATGTATGACATTCAATCTTCCCAAATGCCGTGTTCAGTGCTTTGCGATCAATAAGGCGGCAGACTCAGCTTCCTATGGATAATGGATATAAGCCTATTGTGGTCTCTCACTATATACATGATGGTACGGGGAGCACAAATTCGTGCTAGCACTTGTCATATCAAGGAGGAGGAATCACCCAACCTTCAATGAAAATGATAGCCACTAGTTTTAACGACGCCAAAACACCTCTCTAGCCTAGACCTCTAGATATGTTGTGTTAAGCTCCAAAGCGTCGTTAGGTTCATTAAAATTTATTTTAAAGTTGATCTTATTTAAAGTTTTCCTTTCAATGGTTTACCGCGTGATGTGATCTGAAATTCCTAATATACAATCTACAATGATAATATCTTTGTTTATTTTGAGCAATGAAAATCCTAGCTAGTAGGGAAGGAAAATAACAGTCCAAAGAGCAAAGAGAAAAGAGCACACACTAGTGCATTTCCCTAAATCATATTTTCGCACACAAACCAAAAAAATATTAAATGAAAATGCATGTATTTTTTTCGTTCTCCTTAATGTGGAAAATTCTAAAAAGGAAAACTAAATGCAACAAAGATCTTAAATATTTCACTCAAAATGACATTTTCGACAATTTCTTCTTCAAAAGAGAAAGGAATACTCAACGACACTTTTCAATTTTGAATAAAAATGCTTTCAACACTTCGAATATAAAGAAATCAAACCAAATACATGAAGAAAAGTTCAATCGATTATCCATGGAAGGAAGAATTCACGAAACTTCTCTTTTTGACACAAAACGACAATTATGACACTTTTTGTATCAAAGCGACAAATCGATTTAAACAAATTTTCGACAAAGGATTGTAAATGATCAACAAATACACAAAAACATTCACTAATCCTAATCCAATTGAGGCTGATCTAAGTGATGCATGTAAGAATCAGTAAAGAGCCACTATTCATTTGCAGCAAAACAACTCAACAAGATTGAAAACATGGTAAAAAACCTTCAATTTCCAGAATGGAAAAAGAGTTCAGTCTGTCATCACACCTAGGCTTCACAGAAATAGATATGCATTGCACTTACTACACTCAAGAGGGGCAATTCATACTGAGTTACAGTGGGAGACAATGCAATGGTCGAGGGAGCGCAACTGAAATGGGTTTTGGCTCAGATGTGTAGATGTTTTCAATCAGTTAAGCTGAGTGTTGATGAACAATAAAGAGCAAAGTATGAAGGAATGTCTTGAGAAGTTACTGAGCCGCAAAAAGGGCATCTAGATGTGCTTGCAAGTCAAATGTTTAATTCATAAACTAAACCAGAGATTGATTGAAGCAACATTCATCTACTATACAATTGCAGACCAAGATCGGTTTGAAGTATACCTAGCTGACTTCAGACTTTGTCTATAGCTTATGAAACAAACAATAACCAAAAACAAACATCTATTCACATCCCCAACGGAGTCGCCAATTTGTTTATGGGAAAACTAGTATTCCTATAGAATGCTAGCCCTCTAGGTTTGGCAACTACCCTAGAAACATCAGTTTAAAGCAATCCAATGGTTTCTTCAATGTGTAACAGATAAGAGAAAGATAATGGAACCAACATGGAACTGCCGCTTAATCCTTTGCTTGATCTCTCTCCCCTTTGACAGATCCTACAACTCATCCCTGTACTTAACATGCTTGGAGAGTACCTGCACAAGTACAGCAACAAAAAACCGTCAAAGAATCGTGATCTATTACAACATAAACATTACAGAATCAGATATATAACGAACAAATGATAGCATTCACAAATGATAACATTCACAATTTCACAATCATATGGAAGAAAACTTGGATAACTTTATTAATAAAAGGGAGAATTACAACCCAGTTGTCTAATCTAGCATCATCCTCCCAGCTTCAATCCCTCTTCACCTCATGAAATAGCAAGATCACACCAAAAGTACAATGCTCTTTCCTCAATTACAAACTATCAACACTTCCTTGCAATTCACCATATTCCAGCCTCCATATTTGTTAGATGAGGGATCCATTCATAGATGTGTTCAAGGGTGTGAGTCATCCATGGGGGTTTGATTAGTTTCATTCCACTTGTTATAGTTGATTCCATAAGAGAAGGGATTGGAGATTTTCTTAGATCCCTTACTCATCCTTGGGCGAATTCAGAGAGGCAAGGGGCACAAGAGAAGTTTCTAGAAGATTCCATGAGCAACCACCTAGCAAACTATCTCAGACATTTGTCCATCCTCACCCATCACACCCTATAGAAGGCCTAAATAGTATGCATCGCACCGTGGTAGTGTACCACTCAGTATGACTCACACTTTGCCAGTATAGCAGTCACTATGGTTCAATTTAGGCAATTTCTGGATGGTTTCTCAAATGGAACTTTTGGGGAATGATGTATTCAGATGACTATGTCCCTTTAGGGTATGAAACAATTCTTTTAGGGGTTGATGAACCCTAGTTTATTGACATATAAGTTTGGGGTTGGTGTGCCCAAATATTTCTATAACAGAAGGCTAGTTTCCCTCCAACATTGTACAATTTCTTGAGGGAGATGCTCAACCTACAGTTGGAGCAGGTCCGAAGGAACAACTAGTGAAGGGAATGAAACAAGCTCTAATGGATAGGCTATCATTTTGCAAGAAAATCACTGAATCTTGAGTACTTGATGAAGCAAGACATGCTACTGTGAAAGGTTCGTAGGGAGGCCCCAAAATGAAGCTAAGAAAAAATTTTGGAGGGTGGTTGTAGTTGCTACAACACTTTGCACCACACTGGTAGAACTCAAGCTCTTTGAATGGACCTTGTTCATGAAAAGCAAGTTTAACACCTCCGGAAGTATTATGCAGTTCTCAGTTCTCTTTGGTTTCCACACGTTCTCTATTATAAGATGTAGTATCTGCCAAGCTCTTGGTCGATTGACAAACATTCCAAGCCAAGTCAACAGAGTTATTTGAATTGGGGTTGAGGGGTATATTGGTACACAAGCAATACAATCTTCAGATTCTTATTTTCATCTCTAGTGTTGCTCTGCTACCAACATGTCTCGACAGCACCTTGGCGGAGTCACATAAGAACACAAGCATGGCTCTGCTGCTAGCGAGCCTGGTCACTACCCTGGTGGAGTTACCTGCATCACCTCTATAGGCATGAAGCCTTTGTCTTCTTTCACCTTATTTATTAATTATATTTGTTTTAATTATCTAGTTATCTAATTATTTAATTTAATTTTAATTAATTATTTCTATTTTTATTATTTTAATTATTAATTTTAATTATTTTAATTATTTATTTATTTTAGTTAATTTTATATTTATATAAATTTTGTTAGTTATATTTATTTTAATTAATTGATTATTTTAATTATAATTATTATAATTATTAATTTTAATTGTTATAACTATATTTA
The DNA here is from genome assembly GCA_031772625.1 of Pinus tabuliformis. Taxonomy (NCBI): domain Eukaryota; kingdom Viridiplantae; phylum Streptophyta; class Pinopsida; order Pinales; family Pinaceae; genus Pinus; species Pinus tabuliformis. The sequence continues at coordinate 692,657,205 of CM062813.1, read as the reverse complement.
TTTCAATTCATTTATTAATTAGTTATTAATGTGTTATTTTTACTTTGTATTTATATTAGTTTTAATTATATGTCGACATTATTTATTAAGGCTCCCTACATATTATCCTATGTTGAGGAGTTTATTCTAGTTAAGATATTTTCGATTGATGTTTATTTCCTATGATTTTTTTTTTATTTTTTTTTATTTTTTAAATTATATTTTATTAATGTTATAGTGTGTTACTAAATTAAAATGGAATAGATATTTTATGTTTGTTCTAGGTTAATTAGAGGAGGATTATAGTTAGGGGTAGATTTGGATGATAGGATTGGAATCCAGTTTTTGCTTATGGTCCATCCTTCGTCTCTATTGAGGTTATTAGGGTGTTTGCTAATTTCTATGGCTTCTCTGAATTTCCTTATGAAGTAGTGATCACTCCTAGCTAAGATACGGGTATCTTCTATATAGATTTGGTGCTTAGTTTTATCAGAATGTTCAGCTAGAGCTGAGGATTTGGATTGATTGTGTTTAATGTCTGTTGAGTGTTCTTGGATTCTTGTGTTAAAGGATCTCCCAATCTCACCTACAAAGGTTTTTCCGCATGAGCAGGGAATTAAATAGACACCTTTATGGCATTTATGGGTCAATTTTGTTTTTCATTAGACTAAGGAAGTTACAGATAGCGTTTAAGGGTTTGAAAGTGGCTAGAATTCCATTTTTTTTCAGGATGCGGGAGATTTCGTCTGTAGACCCTTGAATGTAAGGGAGGTTGACTTTACCTTTTATATTATCAAAGTTTTTATTTTTGTTAGATCACGTGTTTTCCTTATTTATGGCTTTGATAGCTTGATGTTTATTATATCCATTTTTTAGGAAAACATTAATAAGGTGTTCTGTTTCTTTTTCTAGGTGTTCCTTGTCAGAGATTCTAAGGGCTCTGGTTGCTAATGTGTTGAGGACTCCTAGTTTGTGGGTAGGGTTATGATGTGAGGAAGCATGTAAATATTGTTTGGTGTGGGTCTTTTTTCTATATACCTGGTGGGATATAGAGCCATCCTCATTCCTAGTGATGAGGATATCCAAGAAAGGGAGGCTTTTGTTTACCTCAACTTCCATAGTGAATTTTATGGAAGGGGATAAACTATTTAGGTGTTGCTTGAAGGTTTCTAGGGCTTTTCTTCCATGAGGCCATATGATGAATGTGTCACCCACATATCTTTTCCACAATTTAGGTTGCTGAGGTGTTTTCCTAAGGGCTTTTTTTTTCAAAGTCCTCCATAAATAAATTGGTAATAATAGGGGACAAGGGTGACCCCATGGCGACTCCACATGTCTGTTCATAAATATCTTCCATGAAGATGAAAAATGTTGATCTCAGACAAACTTTTATGAGCTTTGATGTGTCTGGTTCTGTCAGTTTGCAGATAACCTCCATGGCATCATTAATGGGGATATTGGTATATAGCGAGGTGACATCAAAACTAACTAAAATGTCATCTTGATCAAGTTTGATGTTCTTGATTTCTTCAATGAATTGCGTTGAGTCTTTGACAAAAGAGTCTGTGTTTCCCACTAGTGGTTTTAGTTTCTTGACTAGATGTTTTTCTAGATGGTATGTAGGTCCACTAATCATCTGTCAACTAAGCATCTCTATATATTTAATTGAAAAACGAGACCAGTCTTTCAATACTCTTTCACATCCTGAAGATGAACCACCGTTGCTGGTTCGAAATGTCGATGAAAAAGAAACCTCATGCGATGTATCCAGAAGAGAATCTAAATAGTGATCAATGTTGTGCCGTCAAGTGTTCTGAGTGTGTGATCATGTTAAGGTTTTGTTATTTTTCACTTTCATCTCACTCATCCCACACATAGCCAAATCCAGAAAAGTCCATGCCCAAGAAACTTAACTTCACTTAACCTTCCTAAACTGCACATTATTCAGTCTCAACTCTCAAGCTTAGATATTTCCTATTGGAACCTCACAATTCACATATCCTTCCTCCCATAACTACACACTATGTAGTCTTAGTGCCCATATCTAACCATTGAGCTCCAGAACTGCGCAACCCTGCCTTCCAATCACCTTTTTCTGTGCACTATGTAGTCTCAAGATTCAAGATGTTGGAAATAATACTGAGAGGGGGGTAAATCAGTATTATCAGATAATTTTATTTCCCAAACATATTTCTATACAATACATCAGAGAAGTGAGCTAGAATGTACACAAGACTGTACTTAAAGTGACCAACGTATATGAAGAGAACTTTTGATTTAGATAATTTATCATGTGTTGAGCTTAAACCAGTATATCAAAGATTTATTAGACATTGCAGTAAAAGAAGAATAAAGAATCACACATAAGCAACACAAATGAACACATAGATATATGGTGGAAACCTAATGTGGGTAAAAACCACCTGCTACTGTCGTCTCTATCTTCTTTTTAATAATAAGATAATTTGTTTACAATCTTGTACTGGTGTAGACTCATACCAGTACGCAAGCACCCACCTGTAGATGGCTAAAACCTTCTCTCATTCTCCAACTACTACTGGAAGGGAACTACAACCCCCTAGCTCTTGTACTAGCCAATATGTTTACTAGTACGTAGGTGCCAGCCTACAGAAAACTCCACTCTTCCACCAGGGACCACATTACATTAATTTTCTAACTGGATACTCTTGGAACACAACACCACAATCGGAAGGCCATGTTTCATCCAATTTTCATAATGGACCCATCAACAACATTGAAACTCAGAAAATCATGACTGCAATACAACCATCAAATACATCTGCATCAACTAACCATTGAATCTCAATCATCACTTTCTGAATCAACCACAACTGAATCAGTCAATCACTTGCCAGCCCATCATCATTGAAGAAGACCAATCAATCTGATCATTCAGAACACTGTCACACCAAAATACAGTAACCATAAAGCAAAGCAGAACCTAGAACTATGCAACATCAAACAGAAACAACTGAAACTTTAAACATCATACTTCATAAGGTATATTCTACTTCCATGTGTCGAACTAGTGTGTATATGCATTTTTACCAAAGGGAACCAATGTACAAACCTGAAAATTCAAATATATGATGTATACACTAATTTGATATGTTGAACCAGCGTGTATACGCTCTTTTACTAAAGAGAACCTACATACAGATCTGTAAATGATAACTTAAAACATCACAACTATTCCAGACTTCTTTCATACCCAGAGCATCACATTTACAGAATAAAACATGTGTCAGTATTCAGATCTAGATTGTTCAAGGTCAAACCATATATTGATAATAATCTTAAGCCTTTATGATCCCGGTCCATTAACCTTCATTAGCCATATAGGTGCATCCTTAGATTAGATCAATAAAACCATGAGAAGCTCATTAACCTACATATATGATCCAACACTTCATAAGATATTCAAATCCCTGCACACCCTTGGCCTAATGATCTTCTCCTTCTCATATAGTTTTACGCCTTTCTCGATATCATGGACCACAACTACTTAGGACCAATACCTTGGACCAAATACCTTGGACCAATCAAATACCTTGGACCAAGAAATACCTTTGACCAAATACTTTTGGTTTTCCAAGATATACATGCTTTTCCTTTTGTGAAAGTACGTGTGTATTTATACGCTCCTTTTGTTCAATAAACCTATGTGTATCCACAGCTTGGACAAGGTGAACCTGCGTATACCTCTCTTTCTTCATCCTTTGGAGTATAATCTATAATTATTTGTTGTTAACCTATTGCATTGTGATCTTTCATCTAAGTGAGTTGCCATCAAGGACAACACCTGTACCATAATGCTAACAATATCCCCTTTTGGACTTGATGGCAACAACAACACCAAGTCATTCTCCCCCTTTGACATCAAGGGCAAAGGGTGGACCAAGATATTTTCTCCCTTTGACATACATTATGTTGTTCATGCTCCCCCTGAGTACATGCTGAATTCTCTGATTGAGCTCCCCTTTTGTACACGTTGAGATGCACTGAAACCATCCATGCTCCCCTTGAGCACAAGTAGAGTCTGCAAAAAATATTTTCTAAAAGAATAACATGACTCTATAACTAAACTATGTGAGGATGACCTTCCTATCACCAATGACTCATACATAGATCCATCTCCCAACCAAGTGGGGATATACAAATTATTTATACATAACAGAAACAATAAATATTGCATCATCCATCCTTAATGTGGGGATCAAATTACATCATTTGTCCAAGAGGACTCATTGAAATATATGATAAGACATATCACACCCTAGAATTTTACATGACTTAAGCAACAAATGGTATAAATATCTGAAGCCATAGTTGGACATAGCAACCATAATGCCAACAATGTTGAATGTATGTGAAGGCTGATGCTCCCCCTGAACTTGTGCTACCTATGCATTGTTAACAGGTCAATGATCAAGGCATCTTTGTCAATGAAATAAAAATTAATGAATAAAGCATATCGATAGACATTAATCATCAATATCAGTCATAACATGCATATGAGAGCCTTCCCCACTATTTTTCTTGTCTGAAAAACATATACGCTCCTTGACCCACAGATACCAGTGTGTGTACGCAACTATACTCCATGAAACACGTGTATAATAACCTTTCTCTGAAAAATTGGATTTAACAATAGGATGATGGAGCAACTACTCCGAGATTTTGTCTGAGATATTCAATTGTCTCTATAGGCAGTGATTTAGTGAATATATCAGCAACCTGTTCTTTGGAGGGAACATACTCCAATTTGACCTTTTGTTCAAGCACTTGTTCACGTAGAAAATGGTATTTGATGGTTATGTACTTGGTCTTGGAGTGCATGAATGGATTCTTTGAAATACTGATGGCACTTGTATTATCACATAGAATGGAGATGGGTGGAGTACATGTGATCTGAATGTCTTGCAAGGTTTGCATCATCCAAAGTAGTTGTGTCCAGTAAGATGTAACAACCACATATTCTGCTTCAGTTGTAGATAAAGAAATTGAACTTTGTTTCTTGCTGAACCAAGACGCTAACCTAGAACCCATATATAATGCACCACCACTAGTGCTTTTTCTATCATCACCACTTCCCGCCCAATCTGCATCTATATATGCATGAAGAGTAAGATCTCTATCTCTAGGATACCATAAACCAAAGTTCTGATTTCCTTGAAGGTATTTGAAAATTATTTTGACTTCCTGAAGGTGTGATTCCTTTGGATTTTCTTGGAATCTTCCAACTATTCCTACTGCGTGCATGATGTCAGGTCGAGTACTTGTTAGATAAAGCAGATTACCAATCATGGATTTGTAAGTTGGTTGATGCACTATTGTCGATTCATCATTTGAGTTGAGACTGCATCATGTTACCATTGGGGTACATACAGATTTAGAATCTTCCATGTTGTACCTTTTCAAGATCTGTTTGAGATATTTGGTTTGTGAAATAAAAATACCATCTCTACTTTGTTGAACTTGTAGACCAAGAAAATAGGTAAGTTCACCAAGCAAGGACATTTCAAATTCTTTCTACATTACTGAAGCAAAATTCTAACTCATGGATTCTTCATTGCTACCAAAAATGATATCATCAACATAAACAACAAGTTTCAATCTTTGTATATAGATTGCTATCTATTGAACCTTTTGTAAAACCTTGTTGGTGTAGATATTTGTCAAGGCAGTAATACTAGGCCCTTGGAGCCTATTTCAGACCATAGAGAGCCTTTTTGAGTCTACATAAAAGTTTTGCATCATTTCCAAGAATGAATCCTTCTTGTTTTTTAATATAAACTTCTTCTTCTAAATCTCCATTAAGGAAAGTAGATTTTACATCCATTTGGTATACTTTGAATTTCTAAAAGCTAGAAAGAGCAAAAAACATCCTTATGGCTTCAAGTCTAGCAACAGGTGCAAAATTTTCTTCAAAATATATACCTTTTTGTTGAGCATACCCTTTACAAACAAGTTTGGCCTTGTTTCTAATGACTTCTCCATTTTCATTCAGCTTGTTTTTGAATATCCATTTAGTTCCTATAATATTTTATCATGATGTCTAGTAACTAATTTCCAAGTATTATTCTTTTCACTTTTCTAAAGTTATTCATTCATGGCCTTGACCCAACATTCATCTTTGCATGTTTCATTTACATTTTGAGGTTTGGTGGAGGATAGTGATGCTAGATAGCTTGAGGTTTCTATAATAGTTGTTATTGTCTGTACAACTACCTCTTCTTCCCCTAAAATTTGATTTTATGGATGATTTTTTTGAACATACCTAAACAGAGTATTTTTTTCTACCATTATTTCTTCTTCTAGTGCTTCATTGGTTTCTTCTTCAATATCATTGTGATTTGATGTGGGAAAATAATCCCCACATTCTTCATTGTTATAATCTTATGTTTTTATCTGTTTTGGATTTTTTCATGCTTCATCAACTACAACATGAATACTTTCAACAATTTTCCCAATTCTTTTATTATAAAATTTATATCCTTTACTTCGGGAGGAGTAACCAGGAAGAATACCTTCATCTGCTCTGGGCTCAAACTTACCAAGTTTTTCATGAGTCCTTTTGATATATCATTTGCTTCCAAAAAAATTAAAGTATTTTACAGTTGGAGTCTTATCATACCAAAGTTCATGTGGAGTTTGAGTGCTATTTACGTGAACATTTTCTTGGTTGAGAATAGTTATGGCGGCAAATATAGCTTCACCCCAGAAGGTTGCAGGAGTTCGAGATTCATCTAGCATAGCTCGAGCCATTTGTTGAACAATTATGTTCATTCTTTCTACCACTCCATTTTGTTGAGAAGTCCTTGTGGTGGAGAATTGCCTTCTTATTCCATGTTGTTCACAAAAGTCAAAGAATTCATTCAAGGTAAATTCCCCTCCTCGATCGGATCTGAGGCATTTGATTTTTCGATCTGATTCATTTTTAGCCAAAGCTTTGAAGGCCTATAACTTTTCAAATGCTTCATCTTTATGGTTTAGAAGACCTATCCAGCACATTCTAGAAAAATCATCAATGAACAAAAGAAAGTATTCTTCTCCACGAGGTGACTTTTTCCTTGATGGTCCACATAAATCAGTATGGACAAGTTCAAGAGGTTTACTAGCTGACCCTTGTTTTTCAATGAATTGATTTCTGGTTTGCTTACCAATTTGACATGGTTTGCATATTGTATTTTCAGAGATGTTGATATCCGGAAGATCATGAACAACCTTGAATCTTCATGCTTTTCTTATTTTAGAAAAGGTTAGATGTCCCAATATTCTATGCCACATGTAGTTTTCATCATTTTTGCTTATATAGCACTATTGTTTTCCTCCATTGAGTATGTATAAATTTTTTGGAGTTCTTTTACCTTTGATCACGGTCTCTCCTGTATCAAGTTCATGAAAAACACATTCGTTTGATTGAAACACCACTTCATTTCCTTAATCACACATTTGACTGACACTCAACAGGTTATGATTTAAACCGTCTACATACATAACATTTCTAGCTTTAACCTTTTCCTTCAAGAAAATAAAACCTTTACCTTTTATGACAACAGGAGAGTCATTTCCAAATGAGACATTATTTTCTTTTTGTAAGGCATTATATAAGCGAAGTTTTTCTTTGTCACTTGTCATGTGTTTGGAGAATCCACTATCGATGTACCATTAATTTTCTTGTCCTTTTGCATACAAGGCTATAGCACATAATTTCGTTTGAGATTCTCTCCTTCTCCATATCTTGGGATTTAATGGTGTTTTCATCTTTTGAGATGTTTTCCGTATTTTTCTCCTGCATTCAGATTCTTCATGACCAAAGTTGTTACAAATTGAGCATTCTATTACATTTTCAAGAGGAGAAAAGTTATTATAGGAACTTCCCTTGATCCCTGTTACATTCCTGTGATTTCGTGCTTCTCTAGTCATGATGGCTTTGTAAGAAATGCATTGAGCAGCTGTGTGCCCAAAATTATGGCATGAAAAACATTGCCCATTAAAGAAGTTCTTGTGACTATCGAATCTATTGACCTAGTGATTGTAGTTTCTATTGATATTCATCTTTGGAGCAAATTGAGTATGATTTTCCTATGGTTGGTTGTGGCTTCTATTCATCCTTGGAGTAAAGTGAGTATGATTTACCTGATGATCAACTTTATGCCTTTGCTGATGATTTTGATACTGTTCACTGGTCTTTGCTACATCAAGATGGCTTTTAGTGGAGGTTGACAGCTTCTGTGATTGAGATGATTCTTTAGTATATCCAAGACATGTATTTATTAGAGGAGAAAGCTACACTTTGATAATTTCATTTAATGTCTCTTATCCTTTAAAAAATCTAAGATTGAGAGATTTCATTTTCTCAAGATCCTTTCTTAGACCCACAATTTCACATTCTAGTTTTTCATTGTGTTTTTCTTTTTTAGCAAGTTGGTATGTCAAGGTATCTATAATCATATTCTTTTCTTCTAAAGAGATTTTGAGTTTATGGATTTCCTCATGAAGGTTATCCTTTTCTAAAGCATCCCAAGAATTATTATCGTCATAAGCCACTAGAAGTCTATAATCATTACTATTTTCATCTTCATCACTATTAGATAAATCATCGTTAGCTTCATGAGTATAGTAACTGCTTTTATTTACAACTTGTTTCCTGATCCATTTTGCATATTCCTTCCCTTTTTCATATTTATCTTTGGGAGGACATTTGGTAGTCTAATGACTGACTCTACCACAGGTAAAGAATTTGAAGGGTTACTTACCTCTAAATCTTCTGGAACCTTGTTGAAGCTTCTTGACAAATTTTACCTTATCTTCTTCTTCTTAAATATGTCCTAATTCATTGTGTTCTTCCTTTACTTTGCAGAAGCTTTAAATGTGACTTCTCTCATATCTAATGGTCTCCTTTTCTCATATCAAAGGTAGTTAAGATTCTGTGAAGCTGTGTCATATTGATAGTCTGCAGATCCTATTTTTCTTCTATGGAAAACACTTTTGATTGAAAGTTAGGAGACAATGATCTCAAAACTTTCTCAACTAAGGTAAATTCCTTTATTTCTTCACCCAAAATATTCATACAATTAACAACCTCATCTATACATAAGAAGTAACTAGCTATACTTTCATCACTGTGCATCTTAAGAGTTTCATACTGAATTTTGAGAGTTTGAAGTGTAGCACATTTTACCTAAGAGTCCCCTTCGTAGCTCAGAACGATTTTGTCCGATATTTCTTTGGCTGATTTGAGCTGCGTGACTTTCACAAATTCTAATTGTGACAGACTTCCCAATAAAGTATTGACAGCTATGGAATTGGTTTCATATTGCTTTTTACCTATCGTATCTATAGGAATTGTTGTTGGAAATGTATATCCTCCTTCCACAATTTCCCAAATGTATGTTCCAAGTGATTGTAGATAGGTTGTGGTTCTTTTTCCAATAAACAAAATTTCTCCCATCAAAGATTGGCAGTCTGATGGATCCCACACTTTCTTGATTACTCATGATGATGGATCTCCCTTCAAGTGATCAAGCTTCTTCTGAAGGACCTGCTCTGATACCAATTGTTGGAAATAATACTGAGAGGGTGGTGAATAAGTATTATCAGATAATTTTACTTCCTAAACATATTTATATACACTACTTCAGTGAAGTGAACTAGTGTGTACATGCAATTGTACTTAAAGCAACCAGCATATATGCAGAGAAATTTTGATTTAGACAATATGTCATGTATTAAGCTTAAACCAGTTGTTGAGTCATGTAAAAGGTATGCTTTTACTATTAAAATCATCATCATTTTCCTTTATTCTTATCCTTTCTATATCTCAATGTACTAATCTATTAAGGAATTGTGGTAAGAAATTGCAATTACGGTTTGGCTAATTATTACCTTCCTTTATGTAGGAAAACAACAAAAGGGAAAAATGTTGTTCCCTATGAAGGAACAACAAAAATCGACAAGCTAAGGAGGGAACACGGCAGTTGCAGGTAAGGCCAAAAGCAAATCAGCAGAATCAGCACAAGAAAATAAATGATGTTTGAAGATGGAAAACTGTTGTGAATACCTCAGGATTGAAAGATCCTGAGGGATCATGTTTTTCATTTATCTTTTTACCATTTCCTAGTATAAAAGGAGACATTTTGTAAGAGGGAGGAGAGGAGGAATTTCTGTATTATTGGAATTGTAATTGTAATTATGGACTCTCGTTGTCAAGAAGAACACAAATTTGTTGTAATTCTTATTCATTTTGATGATTAATATATAAGTAAAGTTGTTGTTCCCTCGCGTTTCCTGAAGTAACCTGGCAGTGTTTGCTGGCGGCTAAGGGCCTGGCCTTTGGTGGATTCAACTGCTTTTCTTGTGTCATACATTTCCAATTCTCGCAGTGTGATGGTTTGATAATACTCTTGCTTTCTGTGATTTCATCACTTCGCTGTTTATTATTTTCCAGTGTTAACAAAATCTCTTTGATTTATACAATTTGCAGTATTTTCATTGATTCAATTTACTTTTATTTCAGTTCAAGTTTCTTAGATAAATATTGTGCTTGACATTATCAACTATAAAGAGTATTAACTATAACTGTCGAAACTCTCACATTGAGATCATTCATTGTTTAGATTAATTATTGAGGATTGGGTTTGATTTATATTAATTCAATTAAAGAGGGATGAGTTATCACCACTGTACTCTCAACTGATGATTGATGTTACTTTAATGAATGTAAGATTTGATTTCGTTAATGAATTGAGTTTTCTTTAATTTCAATTGGAATTTACTAGATGCATTCGTTTACTCCTGTATTTAAAAGATCTATACTGCAATTTTGGAGGAGTACTCTTTGAGTTAAATAGTAGCCACATATTTTGTACACTTTTGAAATAAGAAGACTTTCGCAGATTGATAATTAATGTGAGGATAATTAGGAGTTTTAAAAGACACCTTTTATCAACCAACATTTTATCGGGGACAGTGTAGCCATTCCTAAAGAGTAATGTACATTTGAAGATTGTTATTCAAGAAGAATTGGGTTTTGAAAATGGAAGGTAAGAACCTATGTAATGAGCAAGTAAAGTGATTTCTCCTTCGCTTTTCAACACAATTGCAGAAAATTGAAAGATATTTGCTACTTGTCTATTGAGAGAGAACTGGGTATTAAAAATGAAAGGTAAGAACCTACTTACGGAGCAGGTAAAATGCCTACTCCCCTGTCCACTTTCCAATAAAATTGTTAAGAACTTAGGGTAGAGGCAAACATTTGAATTGTGTTTATGATTGACTAAGAAGAAAAAAACCTGAAGATAGTCCAATTCCACTACCCAAACCTGACAGATCTAAAGGACCGGTGACCCTTGGATGATCAACTTTCATAGACGACGTTGAGTGATAAAAGGTGTCTTTTTAACTCCTAATTATCTCCACATTAATTTTCAACCCAGGGACGATTTTTTATCTCAAGAGTGTACTCAGTCTAAGGCAATCACTTCCTCAACAGTAATTTTTTGCAGTACAGTGCTTTAAAATGCAAAGATAAATGAATGTTCGAAACAAAATCTAATTGGAACAACAAGAAACTGAAATGTTCTGTAACTAAATCGTTTACTCAAACAATCATCAGTTGAGGACTCAGTAATGATAACTCTCTCCCCTGTAAACTGATGCAAATGAAAATCAATCATAGGCAAGATCTGTAATCTGAGAACTTAGACAACGGCAGTTAGTGTCCTTTATAGTTGTTGATCTTTCAATCCACACTAAAGCAAATAACCGGAAATGGAAACTCAATTGGAAATGCTCACTAAAACACACTTGTTGCAATATCATGACATTTTAAGTTATGAATAATAATCTTGCTATCAACAAAATCCAATCACGATTTTGATATAACAGGGCAATTCAGCAAAATGTTTAGAAATAGAAGATTAGTGAATAAAACAAATTAAAGAAATGAAAAGGAAATCAAACCATTACACAGAACTGTAAAATAATGATACAAGAAGCAAATGGATCCACCAAGTCTAGGCCCTTAGTAGCTGGTGAATATCGTCGGACTACTTCAGGAGATGTGAAGGAACAACAAATTCTTTTATATATTAATCATTGCATAAACATTACAATAGTTTCGTTCTCTGCTTCAATAATGAAAGTCAATAGTAATAGTTACAATTTCTCAATAGTAATTCTCCAGAGTAATTCCTCCTCTCCTCCTATCTTGTCCTATCTATCTCTAATCTAATGATCCATCTAATTCTCTCTCTAATCATCCATCATGAATCATGAATCATGAATCATGAATCCCCTTTATCTGATCTATGTTCTCATTTAAATTCACAGAGAGTAGAGAGATGTTACAAAAGATATGATTACAATATGATTTCTATTACAAAATTGGATTGTTCACAACAAATTGATCGGCAAGATCATATCTAAGATATCTTTCCATCAACATTTAATAGGAATAGGTCGAATTTGGTGTTGCAGCTACAACAGCGAATCTAAGAAAAACATCTTCAAAGAACCTTCTGTTTCTCTTAGTATGGACCGAATTTGCGAAAACTAATCATTACAAAACTAATTTGGTCTGTTATGGACAAAACTGATGTCTCAAATTTTCCAGATTCTTCTCCATTTGCCCAAAACATGCAATCCGAAACTTTCACTTCTTATTCTAGCGAATTTCTAGGTTGGCACATTTAATTATGAGCTGGAGATAAAATCTTCAATCTGAAAATATCTTGATGGTGAACAAATTTATTAATAAACTATCATTGGTAGAAACATGCATAATCATCAATTTATTAAAAATAAAAGAGAACAAATAATATTTATCCATAAGAGCATAAATAATTATAAAATGGAATTATATGATAAATTAGGATAAATGACATGATAAAGAAGAGTAGAAAAGGATAAAACAGGTGTTAAAATGTGATAATAATAATGACATATTAATGACCCAACATACCCCCAAACTGAATATATTGCATGTCCTCATGCAACCCAAAGACTCTGTGTTATCCAGGCAATAAAAAATTGTTCATCCCAACTCATGAAATCGATGGAACAAATGAATTCTTCCTCAAATAATGAATATTTAATTTTAGAAATCCTAATGAAGGCATAACAATTTTTACATTGACGTTCAACTTATGTGTATATGAAGTTGTAGCAACATATGATATAAGTAACATCAAACTTTATTAACCATTTTCTCAAAAACTACAAACTAGATTTTGATGAAATTTTGCAAGTAGATTTAGACTATATTAATGCTTATATGATCCAAAAATTAGATCGTTTTGATGCACGGATCATGAGATATAAACAAAATGGTTGTAGGTGATAGTGCATGATTTTTGAAATTTTATGAACTAATTTAACTTGAAATTATCTGGGTTTGTGTATTTTAATGGTACGTTTGTGTTTTCCAGAGATCACAAGAATTGAGTTCATAGTTTTAAAAATATGTGGAAATAAATTTATACATTGTATAAAAATGAAATTGTATGCCTTAAATGAGAAACAAGATAGAAAACACCCATCATGCATAACAATTTCTCCCCCACAATAAAGAATTAACATGCCCTCATGCAATGCTAGAAAACAAATTGAGGTGGTCGCTACCCTCTGTTGAATTCTATGCTTGGTTTAAAACAACATGGAATAAGGGAGGTGTTGAGAATGAATAAGAATAGCAATTAATGATAAAGAATATTAATGACATTGTCATAAGAAATAAATGAATGAAAGCAACACTCCCCCAAACTGAAAGATGATTTGCCGCTGAAAAATGGGAAGTGGTAAAGATGTGGAATGAAGGATGATAAATAATGCTCAAAATGGATTTTCATGAAATTTTTCTAAATTCGTAATAAATCAGAAAATTATGCTATTTTATCTCAAGTTTTACCTCCAAAAAGAAAAATGTGGAATGACATATATGGATTGGAATTTGTAGATGCTAAAAGTGATGTAAAAGGTGGAATCAAGGCAAGCACACCATGTTTAAACAATTGTTCATGTTCGCGAGTTGCTCAAGCCTCTTCTGTTAGTTGCAATAGTCTGGTCATGTTGCAAATAGAGTTTCCCCCCATACTGGTTGTTCACCTGTAAACAAATCACTATTTTTCATACAATGTTCTTGAATCCATAGTGTTAGTTTTGAATAACAAAAGATAAGATGCATACAAAAATTTCAATCAGAAAAACTTTTGTATATATGCAATACTAATATTTTGTCAAATCAACAAGTTATGGCAGAGTGCAGTAATTATATCGCATACTATCCCATAATCCATACATTCCCCCTTCCAATTGGAAAAGGGATTCCATGATCATAAAACATATGAAAGGTGTTGTGCTAACGACAAGGCAAGGGAATGAACAATACAGTTGTGAATGAAGCAGAGTACACATATCAATGATAGAACGAAAAGAGGTATGGTTATAATGAAAGTAGAGTGTGTAAACATAGTTATGAATGTAGGAATTTACAGGGTAAGTTCCTCAGACAGAACACCAAAGGACACCGCTGACAACCAGATCACAGATCAATACACCAGTATTTTTGACGTGGTTAAAACCCTCAAAGAGGGAAACAGTCCACGGCCTAAGCCAACGCGGCCACTTCAGGCAATTTATTAATAAAAGAATGAAAATTTACATAAGCTTCTCTCATGCACGGATTACCCTACAAATGACCCTCCATGCGCTTTAAATAGAAATCATGGACCAATCGAGTGTCAAGCCACAGATCAAGTGTCGGTAATACCGAGGAGAGAATGAACCTTCGGATCACTACACATCGTGACCGTCGGATTGTAAGTTACAAAATTTACAAGGTAAAGAAACACACTTTACCTAACTCTATACTAGACCAAGTTGTACTTAACTATTTCCTATGTGTCGGAATATCCTAACATCCCACCTTAAGAACAACTTGGGATAGGATTGAAGGATTTACAAATATGACACAATAGGAGAAGGAAGGAAGCACTAGAGCCTATCCCCCCTTAGGGACAACTTCCTGAACTCCAACCATAAATCGAAGTCTAGTGAACTTCGCCTCTGTGAGAGCCTTTGTGAAGATGTCTGCAACTTGATCATCTGTTGAACAATATTGCACTTCAAGAACATGGTCATGGATGAGCTTTCTGATGAAGTGCATGTGCAGTTCAATGTGTTTGCTGCACTGATGTTGGACTGGATCTTTGCATAGATGAATGGCACTTTGATTATCACACCAAAGTGTAGTCGGATACTACTTCTGAAAGCCAAACTCTGACAAGATCTGACGAAGCCACAAGGCTTCCTTACTAGCTTCTACAGCACCACGATACTCTGCTTCTGTTGATGAAACAGAAATGGCACCTTGTTTCTTGCAAGCCCATGTAATAGGTCCTGAACCAAGATTGAACACATAACCGGCAGTAGACTTCTGATCATCAGGGTCACCAGCCCAATCAGAATCAGTGAAACCAACCAATAGAGGAGATGCTTCGGCACTGTAATGAATCCCAAATTGAACTGTACCTCGAACATAACGAAGTATTCTTTTAGCTGCTTTCCAATGACTTTCACAGGGGTTTTACATGAACTGAGCAACAAGGCCAACAGCAAAGGAAAGGAAAGGATGAGTATGGGTTAGATACAAAAGTTTTCCTACAAGTTGACGGTATAAGGTAGCATCAACTTTAAGAGAAGTACAAGTGACTGAAAGTTTGACTCCAGACTGAAAGGGAGAAGGGGCTGGCTTACAGTCTTCCATGTGAAAATGGCGTAGAATATCACAGGCATACTTGGACTGGGAAAGGGAAATACCCTCCTTGGATTGCAAGACTTGAAGACCGAGAAAATAATGTAAGTGTCCTAAGTCTATCATTTCAAATTTCTTTTTAAGGCTAGACTTCAGATGGTTTATAAGGTTGGGATCACTACCAGTAAGGATAAGATCATCAACATAAAGAACAAGAATGATAAGAGACTTGCCCACTCTCTTGGTGTAGACAGTATTGTCAGAATGACACCTAGAAAAGCCAGATTCTAAAAGAAAGCTATCCATTTTGGCATACCAAGCTCGAGGAGCTTGCTTGAGACCATAAAGGGATTTCTTAAGCCGACATACAAGGTTGGAGTCTGTTTTTATGAAGCCAATGGGTTGTTCCATGTAGATTTCTTCATGCAAGTCCCCATGCAAGAAGGCATATTTAACATCCATCTGATGGACTTCCCATTTGAACCAGGCAGCAAGGGAAAGAACAAGGCAGATAGAGTTCATTTTGGCAACAGGGGAGAAGGTTTTAGTGTAGTCAATGCCTTCAACCTGTGAAAAACTTTTAGCAACAAGACGAGCTTTATGTTTATCAACTTTCCCATCTGGTCCATACTTGGTTCTGTAAACCCATTTGCATCTAACAAGTTTTTGTCCCTTTGGTAGAGGAACAAGATCCCATGTATCATTTGCCAATAATGAATGATATTCTTCATTCATAGCTACTTCCCAATCTGGATGGCCTGAAGCTTCTGCAAAGGTGTCAGGATCATAATTTACTGGAGCTTGAGCCAGTAAAGAAGAGGCTCTCTCAAACTGAGAACATGTGTGTCGCTGATCTATAGGATCACCGGCAAGATCACCTGCTGCATCTCGAGTAGCACGAACCCATTTTGGAAGCTGAGGAGCTGAAGGAGGATCCTGAGATGGTGGGGGAGGATTTTCATCCTCACTTTCATCATCTGAAGAAGAAATGTTTTCAAAAGTAGAAGAGATTGGAAGAGGTGGCACATCCGCCGGACTAGGCTCGCAGGCCGATATATTTTCATCAAATTTTACATCTCTTCTAATGATAACATTTTTGGACTTAAATGGAATAAGTCTATAGCCTTTGACATCTTCAGAATATCCAACAAAAGTACATTTTTCACTCTTAGGTTCTAAAGCTTTATGATTTTCATCTGGAATATGGGCCCACGCTTCACTTCCAAAAACACGAAAGTGACTTACATCTGGCTTGATTGAGCTCCATGCTTCTTCTGGAGTGATATTCTTTAAAGCCTTAGTAGGACTGCGATTTATTATGTAATTTGCACAGTTAATTGCTTCTGCCCAAAAACTAAGACCAAGTCCTTTAGATTGTAGCATACAATTAGCCATTTCCTTTAAGGTGCAATTCTTCCTTTCAGCTACACCATTTTGTTGTGGAGTATATGGAACAGTATGTTGCATTTGAATTCCATTCTTAGTGCAATAGTTGATGAATGTGTTTTTAACATATTCTCCGCCATTATCAGATCTTAGCTTAAGAATTTGATGTCCAGATTGTTTTTCAACAAAGGCCTTGAAGGCCAAAAATGTGTTAAATACTTCACTCTTGAGTTTTAAGAAGTATACCCAAGTGTGTCTGGAGAAATCATCAATGAAAGTTAAGAAATACTTGCAGCCAGAGAATGACACAACTGTAAGTGGACCACATAAATCACTATGCACAAGTTGTAAAGGGGCTGAGGCGTGCCAAGAGGCACGTTTTTCAAAACTGTCCCGATGATGTTTTCCGAGTACACATACGGAACAAGCACCATCTCTGCAAGATACCATAGGAAGACCTGTCACCATATTTTCTTTACATAGATGCTGAAGGGAGCGATAGTTTAAGTGACCAAATCGCTCATGCCAAAGTTTGCTCACTTCATTGTTATGAGCAACAAATACTGAGGGAAGATTTGATGACACAAGGTTGTGAAACTTATACAACCTTGTAGAATCATCAGCAATGCCAGTAGCTAAAATATTTTTAGGATCTCTTAGGTCCTTGATTACAACATCATGAGGTGAAAATTCAACGATTTTACCTTCACCTGAATGAGTTATCTGATATACAGATAGAAGGTTGCAGGATAAGGTTGGAACACATAATACATCATTAAACTGACCATTGTCTAGATGAACAGTTCCAGTCCCTACAACACTAAGAGATCTATCATCACCAACATATATATTTTTGGTGTTACAATCATTTAAAGAAGAAAACATGGCTTTGTTTTTGGCCATGTGATAAGAAGCTCCAGAATCAATGAGCCACTCATGAGAATGAGAAGAAGAAGATACATTTAATGCATAACTAGACCGAGATGATTGACAACCACATGCAGAAAGTGCCATTCCTGAAGATGAAGTTGAAGGTGAAGAATGCTCCAAATGGATGTTATGTTTCTTCATCGCTGCTTCCAAGGCTTCCATCTTCTTAAAGCATTTGGATTCTAAGTGGCCATCTCGATTACAAAAGTTGCAATGTCTATCAATCTTCTTCCATTTGTTTTTATTTGTCTTATCATTTTGTTGAAATGATTTTTCATTTTGAGGCTGAGATTGCTTAGGACCCTTGTTTGGTTTAGGACCATTCTTTTTAGGATATGACTTCTTAGGATTCTTTGAATTTGGTTGCTGCTGGGCGGCTAACACTTTCTTGGAAGAGTTTCCAAGATTAAGAAGACCAAGGTGTAAGAGCTTTTCTTGTTCTCTTATTAAAGAATCACAAAAAGAGTCAAAGGAAGGGGACTTGTAGTCTATTCCTTGAGAAATGAAGGCTTCTCTTGTAGAATGGAAGGTGGAAACAAACACAGAGTAGGCTGGTCCCAAATTAGTAAGAATGGAATAGATAAGGTTATTGTCTTCTTTCTTAACTTTAACACCTTCCAAGAGATATCTAAGGGTCTTGAACTTGGACAAGAAATCTTCAATGCAAGAAAAATTATTAGGGTCCAAAGTAAGCAACTCATTTTCAAGTTGATGGGCTCTAAGTTCATTTTTAATCCCAAAAACTTTATTGATTTGTTTCATGGCTTCATCAGGAGTATCAAGTTCTGCAATATGGAATCTAATATCTGGAGAAATAGACATCCCTATCAATCCACGTGCTTGATCTTGCCTATTTTCCCATTTAGCAGCCTTATCTTCATCCTTTGGTTTCTTTTCTTGGCCTGAGGCTATTCTATAGAGACCTTTACTTCTAAGTAAATCCTCAATGTAGGACAATCATTGGAAGTAGTTGGTGTTGTCAAGGGTAACTTGGTACTGACTTTCCATTTCGATGGAAACTGAAGCTAAGGATGCTAAAAATAAGTGTTCCAATGGATAGATCTCGAAAAATTAGGCTGGTTTTAAAAAAATGGCTCTGAAAACGGCTTCCGGATGAAGAAGTTATGGCTTTTTGAAAAAAGTTGATGAAGTCGCCGACGAAGTGCGGGAATGTGTGGAAATGAAAAGAATCTTCCCCCCCAAAAAATGGAGTCTTGAACCCAAGACCTCTACTCTCTTAGAATAGATTTGAACCAATTTAGCTATACAAAAAATTTGAGAGAGAGAGAGAGAGAGAGAGGTTGATGCTTTGGGTTGCTTGATTGCTTTGAGAAGGCTCCTTTTCCCTACAAAACAAAAAACACAAAACCCAACACGGACATACAAAAAAAACGAACCTTGCGGCTCGAAGTTAGCTTTAGCCAAAAAACTAAATATTTTCAAAAATGATCCTTGCGGCTCAAAGTTAGCTTTAGCCGGAAGCTAAATATTTTCCTTAATGTTTCTGATTTTCCGAGATCACACTAAGGCGCAGGGAAAAGAGCATATGCATGAGAAAAATCCTTCCTTTCAGTTTCTGATTTGCCCAGATCGCACAGAGTCGCAGGGCAAAGAGCATACGCAGAAATGAAAGGTATAGATCCGGTAATAAAAAAAGGCTAAATAAACCGAAATCGAAATAAGCAGAGAGAAAATAACTGTACTCTGTAAATAAACACTGTATACCTCCAGATCTTAAAAATGACGCAGCTAGGGCTACCGGAAACCTTTTCGCGTGAAACGAAAGGGGTTCCTCACTGGAACAGATGCTCCCAACACAACAGAGCAGTCCTCTCGGCCCGAAAGCAGTCAGAAACATTAGATCTGGGAAACGGCAGTCGGATGCAGTTCTACCGGCTTCAGATTTGGATCACCAACGGACGCGGCCCTCAAATAGCTCTGATACCATGTAGGAATTTACAGGGTAAGTTCCTCAAACAGAACACCAAAGGACACCACTCACAACCAGATCGCAGATCAATACACCAATATTTTTGACATGGTTAAAACCCTCAAAGAGGGAAACAGTCCACGGCCTGAGCCAACACAGCCACTTCAAGCAATTTATTAATAAAAGAATGAAAATTTACATAAGCTTCTCTCATGCACGGATTACCCTACAAATGACCCTCCATGCGCTTTAAATAGAAATCATGGACCAATCGGGTGTCAAGCCATGGATCAAGTGTCGATAATACCGAGAAGAGAATGAACCGTCGGATCACTACATATCGTGACCGTCGGATTGTAAGTTACAAAATGTACAAGGTAAAGAAACACACTTTACCTAACTCTTCCTAACTCTATACTAGACCAAGTTGTACTTAACTATTTCCTATGTGTCGGAATATCCTAACAATGAATAAGAGATAGGACACTTTTGATTGATGATAAGTTATGAAAAAATAAAAAGGACAACAATATGCCAAAAAGATGCTTTACTGACTGTATTCTAGCTGAAAATGATGCGATTGACCTGAAAACAATTTCTCATGTGTAAAGGCTCAAAACACAGAAAAAAATTAAGGAAATAACTTCTCCGATAAAAATAGAAAATAAGAAAAGGGTATTATAGTAATAATTGATGATATGATATAAATTTAATACCATAAGTAGAGCCTTTGTTGCCAGCAGGCATCCATAGCCTCGGCAGGGTTTCTTTTTAACCCATATGAGCCAGGATCTTCAATTTATAAATGGAGATTTCCACTCTTGTTCTATAGAAAATATTAGTGTGTTGGCGTGGTAACCAAATAACCACAGTGCCATTCACTGGGATATAGCAAAAGTGATCAGGCCAGCTCGTGATGGGACCTCCTGTTCCAAATATATTTTGGCTATCCAATGGATCATAACCCTGGTGTGGTGGCCATAATGGGAATGTCACTTTTTTACAACCTTATGAACATGGTAGGTTGGCTCATAATGAGACCCCCTATCCTCCATCTGTAGACAAAATTTTGTTTTTATTACATATTTTTATGATAAAAGGAGGGAGGCTCAATACTCCTTAAGAGCAGGGATGGTCGAAGAAGTTGAATATGTCAATAGAAAAAAATATACCCATAATCTCATTTATTACAGACATAGAAGATTATAACCAGGAAGGGTGGAACCAACATGGTATTAAGATGATCAATCAGTATCATGTACAACAGAAAACAATGCAGTAAAGTAGTATATAAATAATTGTGTCCCTTTTGGAAAGAATCTATCATCAAGGAGTTGTCTTCTTAAAGATCATAATGTGAATGATATTAACTCGCTTCAATAGAACCCATAATTCTTGTCCTCATAAAAGTAGTGTACTTCAGGCCATGAAAGGAAATTAGTAAAATGTGGTTAAAATTAACTAGGAATAATCTCACAAGAGGAAGGAAGGGTTGTTGTCGAAAATACTCCCAAAGTGTTGTTCCTTTGAAGGAACAACAAAAACACTCAAAAAAGTGTTGCTCCTTGTAGGGAACAACAAAGGAAAATACATGCAAAAGTGTTGTTCAGATATATCTGAGTGGAGGAGGTATGATGGATATGAAAAGTTATGAGGCCATTTCATATTACCAAACATCAGGTGTCCATCATTTGTCGAGAAGTCATTCTAAGGAACAAGCCATTCACCACACAAAAGGGACAATTTTCTTCAAACTATGTTTTTGGGTAAGAAATGATGAATTTCAGAAAAGTTGACTTACGAAGAAAAACCTATTTTATTTTTTACACAAGTTTCATGGTTTGGGAGAAATGTCAAAAACATCATTTGCCTCAGGAGGGTTAGTACACCTTTGGAGTAACCTTGGTAAAATCAATTTTTCTCCTATATTAGTTTCCCAAATGATTTTATTTATGGTGAATGGATAAGTAGACACAAATAGCTTTCCAATGAGCTATCATGAGCTCAATTTGGAGTTGAGGAAGGCCTTAAAAAGTTGATTGCAACATCACTATGCATTTCGGCAGCCCCATTCTGCTCATTTTGACCAGTCTTGAAAGATTGGTCTTTTGATAGAGCAAATGAACTCCAAATTGTAAAATTAAAGATGTTATGGAAACTAGACTTGACAAGCTTTCCAAAAAACTATTGTTCACTCAATTTGGCTAAGGGGAAGACCTCCAAAAGTAGGTGAAAATAGGCACTGCATTTTTGACCAATTTGCCCAAGAAGTGTTATTCCTTTGAAAGAAACAGCAGTGATGAAAAAGTGTTGTTGATTTCAAAGGAACAGAAGAAATGAAAAAGTGTTGTTATTTTGAAATTAATAACAAAAATACGGAAGTTTTGTTCCTTTGAAAGGAACAACAAAAATGTGGAAGTGTTGTTCCTTTGAAAGGAACATCACTTTGTTGTTCCTTTGAAAGGAACAACAGAAATGTGAAAATGTTGTTCCTTTGAAAGGAACATCAGAAATGTGAAAATGTTATTCCTTTGAAAGGAACAATAGAAATGTGAAAGTGTTGTTCCTTTGAAAGGAATGGCAAAAAATGCGAAAGTATTGGTCCTTTGAAAGGAACAGCAAAAATGCACAATCATAAAATACAGGCACGCAAAAAATGAATTAGTTGTTCACAGCATTGATGCTGAGGATGGGTTACAATTTGAAGGAAGCAACACCTGAAATGAAAAATATAAGAGAAATCAGAAAAGAAACAACATTTTATTTAAAAACAGTATGTAAATAAATTAATTAAGTTACAACTGCTACAATGTTATGGAAAAAAATTATCTCCTTGAAATATGTTTTAGCGGCAGAGACATGACATGAATTTTCAAATGGAAATAAATTATTGATTTCTTCTATTATGAATCCATTGGGTAATGAGTTGGATGGAATTCCCTTGTTCATTAAAATTTATTTCAAGAACCACTCGTCCATAAATTGACCTTCTTTATTCTCCTAGGACCTGCAAAAAAAATGAGTGTCTACCTACAATAAAACATTAAATCATGGAGAAAGAGAGGTGATTGGGCTCCCCTAATCCAAGAGTTGTGCAAAAAAACAACAATTAGTTACTCTGTATAACAAATGCATGGAGAAAATAACAAAGTAAAATTTATTTGTCACTTGCGGTAGAGAAATGGCCAATCATGCTAAATTGTAGTGTTTAAATCATAACCTCTTGGTTTTTTGTCCAAATTGAGTGATTCCAAAGCCATATGAGACCTAATTTAAAGGTATATCTCGAATATAAACAAGTTTTAAAAATTCAATGATATGATATGTCAATTTTACTTATAACAACCTGCATAACAAAGTCATTTTCGATTACCGCACTTAGAAGAACAGTGGATATTTTAAGCAAATATTTTTCGTTTTATAACAGATTCAAATGAATAAAATTGAAAATAAAAGTATATTCATTTATTTATCTCCAATAGAAATAGGTTTTTAAGAAAATAATAATTGATAGGTCAAATACTCTAAGGAATAGCCGGAAAAATAGAGTTTTAAGAGTGTTGATTTATGATAGACAGTCAGTGTTTTTGTCATAACATCCTCATACGATATCAAGAATGAGTGATTCACATTTATTTATAAAATATATTCATAGGGGAATCTACCATAGAAACATGTTTTAAAAATTCAATCATGTAGGCCTTCAAAACTTGATTGTCCCAACTTTGTTCCTGAGCTGCCTGCTAGACACCTTGTCAATGTTTTGGTTCTAACATTTTTGTTTCAAATCAAAATTGAGTGATTAAAATTCAGTTGGAAATAATACATAAAGAGATACTTAGGATAGAAATATGTTTTAAAAATATATTCATTCAGGCCTACAGAAACTGATTGTCCCAACTCTGTTCCTGAGCTGCCCGCTAGACACCCTGTCAATGTTTTGGTTCTAAATTTTTCGTTTCAAGTCAAAATTGAGTAATTAAAATTAGGTTGGAAAGTAGACATCAAGGGATACCTAGGATAGAAACATATTTAAAAAATGTAGTCATTTAGACCTCCAAAAACTGGCTGTCCCAACTCTGCTCCTAAGATGCCTAATAGACACCTTGTCAATGTTTTGATTCTAACTTTTTCGTTACAAATCCAAATTGAGTGATTCAAATTGGGTCGGAAATTAGGCATCAAGGGCTACTTAAGATAAAATTATTTTTTAAAAATATTTCCTTTTGGCCCCTCAAAGCATGACTGTCCCGGTTGTGCTTTCAGAAATTTCATCAAGCCCACAAACCAAAAAATATGATATTCAAGAATTTTTTTCAAATTGGTGGTAAAAATGAATATGAGTGTTTGTAGAACTATTATTTCCATTATAAATCATCTACACAGAGAAATGAATTAAAAAATTTATCACCGATGTTGATTTCCACAGCGTGTTGCAACAAAAACAAGTATTTTTACATTAAAACAAAATGTATTTATTTATTCCCTTATTTATTTTATTTTATACACTAACCTATTCTGATTTGAAAAATGAATATGATTACGTATAGGAGTACTTTGAATGGAACCATTTTTGAAATAGGGCTTCATTTATGCACATACTCAAATTTGAAAAATGCATATTAATGAATACAGGGTATAAGAAGCCAACTTCCCTTGAAAAGATGGTGTCAAAAATTGTTGAAGTATGGAGTGATGCAGCAAACAAATGATGGAGTGAAACCAATCTTCAATATATCCTTTACTTTCTTGATTTGCCATAGCCAACATATCATGAATTTCTTGAGCTTTTAAAATGACTTGTTGATGCATACTAAGAGAAACCTCATTTTCTTCCATAACTTCTACAATTTTTGAATTTGAAACATTCTGAATCTCATTGTAAGTTTTTCGAAATGGCACATGTGAGATAGAATGGGTGGGAAGGGTGGGTAAATTTTATAGTTCAACACAGTAAACATGTTGTATTGGTTTATTATGGTGAGGGTGTGGAATGAGTTGAGCAGGAAATTGTGTACGGAATGAAGCATTTTGATGATTTAGATGATTGGATTGAGTGGATGATTTTGATATTCAAGCAGGATGTTGTGGAAGAGCTGTTGGAGAATATGGAGGAAGTATTTGTGCTACAAGATGAGGGAGAGTAGTCACGCAATCATAAGATGAACCATGCCAAACTTGTAGACAATTTTGGTGGTGGTTATATTGACATAGCTGCCCTAACACATTAGTATTCCATAATGGATTATGCAAGTAAGAAAGTGGAGATGAAATTTTTTGAACCATACTTGTAGGCCATCATTTCCATGGTTTTGACCTTGTTGCAGATTTCTTATCTCTTTGATATGCTACTTCCATCCTAGATAGGGAAGAACAACTATCTATGGGATGCTCCTTTCGGTCATGAGGGAAAAACACTTCATCAAATTCTTGATTTTTCTAGACCAGCAAAACATCCAATTTCGAAATTAGAGAGCTAATAAAATCAAGTTTATAATTTTCAATTAAAACATTGATTTCAGCTCTTAACAACAGATTTGGAAAAGAGAGAACAAACATCTCTAGAATTCCTCCTGAATACCTTATGCACAATTCACAAACATCATCATATGACATCAGAAAAACATCACCTTTTCCTATCAGATTTAAGAGTTCTAAAAATTCATCTTTGATTCCTTTAAGAAGGAGTGTTTTTAAGATCTCTTTTTCCAAATGCTTATGCTTTGATTTTTGAAGGTTGTAATGAAATCGCTCTACATAGTCCTCCAAGCTTTCATCTTCCCCTTGTATCATATTGAAAATATCTTCATTGTCCTTACAATAGCCCTGGTACTTCTTCAAGAATATGTTCTTCATGTCCTCCCATGTTTGGGTGCAGTCCCCACCTAGGCTCATGAACCATCAGAGAGCCACTCCTTTTAGAGTAAGAGGAAACACTTTCAACCTTTGATCATTAGTACAATAATCATATCCTCTACAAAGTATTTCAAACTCAAATAAGAATGTATCTGGATCTTCATTTTTCAAGCCATGAAAATTTGGTAGAGAAGATGGGGGAATTATGTGCATTTGTGTCACTCCTTCTAGATCTTTGATAGGGAATTCAAAAGTAGAAATGTGAGCCATTTCTTACCATAATATAAGATGTTCTTCATGTATTTACTTGAGGCTCCTTCTTCAAATATTCCTGTCAATTGGTTAGTGAAATGGGTGGTGCTTACATCACCACTTGAGTGAAGTCATGAGATTTATTTTTCAAAATTTCTATATATATTTTTTTTAGTCATTCACATAGAAATTCAAACATTTATTTCTACCCTAAGTTGTTTAACAATTCTGCTGGAAAGTGGGCGGGCGAGCAGGGATTTTACATGCTCCGTACGTAGGTTCTTACCTTTAATTTTTAATACCCAATTCTCTCCTAACAGGCACTCATCAGATGCACACTACTCTTTAGAAATGGCTACACTCTCCCCGGTAATGGCACGAAAATGTTGAGGGATAAAAGGTGTCTTTTTTAACTCCTAATTATCTTCACATTAATTTTCAACCCAGCGACAATTTTTATCTCAAGAGTGTACTCAGTCTGAGGCGGTCACTTGCTCAAGAGTAATGTTTTGCAGTATAGTGTTTTAAAATGAAAAGATAAATGAATTCTCGAAACCAAATCTAATCGGAACAGCAAGAAACTGAAATGTTCTGTAACTAAATCATTTACTCATACAATCATTAGTTGAGGACTCAGTAATGATAACTCTCTCCCCTGTAAACCGATGCAAATGAAAATCAATCATAGGCAAGATCTCCAATCTGAGAACATAGACAACGGTAGTTAGTTTCCTTTACAGTTGTTGATCTTTCAATTCACACTAAAGAAAATAACTCGATATGGCAACTCAATTGCAAATGCTCACTAAACACACTTGCTGCAATATTAGTTAAAAGGTGAAATCAAATGCCTGCATGAAATAGATAAGAACAAAGCCTATTTGAATAGTGAAACTAAATTAATGGAATTGAACAATAAATCTAAATTAATGGAAACGAACACCAATCTGAAATATAACAGAATAGTAAATCTAATTAAGTGGACACACACAGCGATTGTAAATTAAACTGAATCAACAATCTTGTATTAGCAAAATGAACATTAACCACAGGTATAATAGGAATCGCAATCCTAGTTATAATTGAACGATAATTAAGTGAACAGTAATCATAGTTGTAAGTGAACTGTAGTTAAATGAACAACAATCGCAACTTTAAATGAACAGTAGAATCTGAACTAGACAACGCAATATTATTTCAGAATGAAAAACATGACATTTTAAGTTATGAATAATAATCTTGCTATCAATGTAATCCAATCACGATTTTTATATAATAGGGCAATTCAGCGAAATGTTTAGAAACAGAAGATTACTTAATAAAACAAATTAAAGAAATGAAAAGGAAATCAAACCATCACACGAAACTGTAAAATAACGATACAGGAAGCAAGTGGATCCAGCAAAGGCCAAGACCTTAACTGTCGGTGAATACCACCAGATTACTTCAGGAGATGCAAAGGAACAACTGCTTTTATATATTAATCATTGAATAAACATTGCAGTAGCTTTGTTCTCTGCTTCAACAACGAGAGTCAACAATAACAGTTGCAATTTCTCAATAGTAATTCTCTAGAGTAATTCCTCCTCTCCTCCTATCATATCCTATATATCTCTAATCTAAAGATCCATCTAATTCTCTCTCAAATCATCCATCATGAATCTCCCTTCTCTAATCTATGTTCTCATTTAAATACACATAGAGTAGAGAGAAGTTACAACAGATATGATTACAATATGATTTCTATTACAAAATTGAATTGTTCACAACAAATTGATCAACAAGATCATATCTAGATACCTTTCCATCAGCGTTTAATAGGAGCAAGTCAAATTTAATGTTGTAGCTAAGATACTTTGGAAAATGGCCACAACAACGAATCTAATAAAAATGTCTTTAGAGAACCTTCTATTTCTCTTAGTACAAATCGAATTTGGGAAAACTGCCCATTGAAAAGCTAATTTGGTTTGTTTTGGACAAAACCCATGTCTCAGATTTTCTAGATTCTTCTCCAATTGCCCAAAACGTCCAATGAAAAATTGTCACTTCTTATTCCAACGAATTTCCGAGTTGGCACATTTAATGATGAGCTCAAGATCAAATCTTTAATCTGGAGAATATAGTGGAGGCTAAAATGGTGAAAAAATTTATTAATAAACCATCATTGATAAAAACATGCATAATCATCAATTTATTAAAAATAAAAGAGAAGAAATAATATTTATCCATAAGAGCATAAATAATTATAAAATGGAATTATATGATAAATCATGATAAATGACATGATAAAGAAGAGTAGAAATGGATGAAACAGGTGTTAAAAGGTGATAATAATAATGACATATTAACGGCCCAATAGACGACATCTTAAAGAAAGCTGAATCTTAGCCCAGAAAAGTTGCTTCCAGACAACCTATTGTCTCCCTTCGGGCCACAGGCTCACCATCTGTAGCCTACGTTGAGGTCCACAGCAAAACAGAAGGGACTGATCAGAGTTTTCATGAAATTGAAAATTCTCACCCAATTTCTTTACAAGAAGGGAATTCTTGTATTCTTCGTGAAGGAGGAGGTGAAAGAGGGGAAACAAAGGAGCAAAGATCCCCTCAGGTAGTAATTCAACAATGAAAACTTAGTATCCCAGACCGAGGGAGTGTTGTTCAGATCATTCCCACCCCTTCTAATCATCCTAGGAATAATTCTCTAGAGATCCTGCAAGGGTATTGGCATATATTTGATCAAATGGCCAACAACCTACAAACACCTCCGACCTCTACATTGCAGTATCCCATCATCGGCATAGTTGTCAATGCACCCATGAAAGCCATCCCTCCCCAAAATATTCTGACCTTTCATGGACTGACATCAGAGGATCTAGATGCATTCCTATTTGAGTTAGATGTATTATGTCAGGGTTATGGTTATACCACCGACCCCCAAAAACTAACGTTGTTTCCCTCTACATTAAAAGGAGTAGCCATGTGATGGTTTATGTGATTAGGTGGAGGCACAATAAATGATTGGGATCAAATGAAAACCGCTTTCCTAAAAAAATATCAAGACTATTTCTGATCTAAGGAATTGAAAGATGAAATATTCCAAATGGTAGCAACACCGAGTGAAACGTTAGAATAATCTGTCGAATGATATCAATATAACCTCCAGCAGTCTCCCTATGCAACTCCGCCTTTACCTAATAATGTGCTAAAAACTACACTGATTAAAGGGATGAAAGAACAATGGATAAAGAAATTAAATATTATGGGTAAAGGTGATATATATCAAGAATAGTATGCTGGCATTATTAAATTGTGCATCAGGTGCTGAAGAGGCAGTACGGGATTGAAACCAGCAGAACATGATGTAACCACTAGGGACAAAAAAATCTCTAGTGGAGGTATAACTCGTGCAGAAATTGGAAACCTACTAGAGGATTTCAAAATAGATATTTTGGGAACTCTAACAATGCAATTGGACATTAAGTAAGCCAAGCAAAAGCAAGCGGAAGCAGAACAAAACTTGGTAATATTTTGTCCTAGATGGAGGAAGAAGCATAGTCACAAAGAATGCCTGCTGGATATGGTGCAAACCTATGCCATATGTACTCAATATCATGCCACAGAAAGTTGCCCATCACTTCTAGAGTTAAAACAAGTCTATAATGAGGAAGAGGAAAAATAGAACCAATATACCTGTTAAATCAACGTCGCCAATGGCAACTACGACAAACAGGTATGCCGACTGATCCATCTTATTTCTTTCAACCTTTGAAATATAATTCCACAACAATACCTAGGAGCCATGTGGTAGAACCAGCCATCTTTTTCCAATTGGTCATAACAACCATTCTCTATGCCACCTTGGCCCAACCAATCAAATCAAAATAACGGCCAAATTCCTCTTACTTCCCACCGTTTGGCAGAATAATGCATATCAATCCCAATGGCCACCATTCACTTCACAGAACCAGAACCAAAAGTCAAGCTGGCAAAGACTTGCAAACCAGCTGGAAGGAACAATCCCCCTACCTCAACCCACATTGCGAGCACCGTACACATTGCAATAGAACCCTCAAACCAACCTACAACCGTAGCTCCCAACCCAACCCAACCCGAACTCCAACAACAAACCAGTTCAATTTGCACAAATTACTGAAGGAACAGAGCCAAAAACTGAGTTGAGGGACTGCAATGAGCTTCAATTAATATCTAGGCGGATAATAGGATCAGAGGGGGATAAAAATATACAAATTGAAGATTTGTTACTTGTAGAACAAGCACCACAAGTGGAGAACATGGTTAAACAGAAAACTCATGATCAAATGATCACCTCTTCTCCACCGTTCCCAGAAAGATTAATCATATCACACCCAATCGAATATACCAATTTTGATCTCCTGGGAGAATTGAAAAACTTGTGTATAAAAATACCGCTCCTCTAGGCTATTCAGGACATTCCAATTTATGCAAAAACTATTAAGGAATTGTGTATGAAAAAGCCAAAGAAGAAAATAAAAGCAACCCCAACTGTCCATGTAGCCGATACCTTATCTGATTTACTATTAGGGAGAGAAACACCTATAAAATATGAGGACCCAGGAAACCCTATAGTCACCATGCAAATAAATGGATGCTCCTTCCCCAATGCATTAGTCGATTTAGGAGCAACAATCAATATTCTTACAACAACAACTTGTCAAAAGCTTGGTATTACATCCATGGCTATTCTCAACCTCTGTGGTTCAAAATAAAGTGATTCCTCAGCAATTGAATCAACATCTAGTTGATGTTAAAATTTACCCCTCGCCTTCTTCTTCATTTGTTTCTCCCTCCCCTTCTTCCTCTTTGCTTGGTGAAAGTAGTGATGCTAATAAACAAGTGACTAAGAAGAAGAAGAAAGGTAAGGAGAAGAAGAACAAGCCAATTCAGCGAGGGGACAACCAACCAACCATAGATTTTGATGAATCAACTGGTGAAAATCCCCACACTAAATCTCCTAAATATCCTTGTGTAATTTGCAAAGGAAACCATTTTCATCGATATTATCCATGCATTCCTCGGATCTTGAGAGAATGGTCCCCCCGTTCGCACCTACCGGTGTCATCAACCTCTGGTGGTCATGTTGATAATACACCATCAACTAGTGATAGTGAAGTTCCTGGACATAAAGGAAAGGTCAAAATTCCATGTAGACTTTGTGAAGGGGTCCATACCCTTCCCCGTTGTCCTTTTCTGGATGAGCCCAAGAGAGTCTTGCATAACTGTCCTGCTTCACCACAGCGACTTCCACCTAGATACAAGAAACTCTCGCCTAGTCCTTTACTAGTTGAAAATTCGATTGACTTAACTGAACCATTGGTCAAAACACCTATATTTGAAAGTGAATCTTCTGAGTCCATATTAGACCAAATTTAGTAGGTCGAGATAACAGTTGACCCAGTCTTACCTTTAGAGAATCTACATTCAGATGATATCATTCCCAAAGAGAGTGAGAACGACACTGTTTTAATTATTTTTGTCACTTCAGAGTCCGGTGAACTCGGGGGCAATCCGCTCGTTCCTTCACAACAGGAAGAGAATCCCACAGTTCCCACTACTCAAGGGGTTATTTCACCCATTTATTCGGTACCCCCTCCAAGCAGTTTAATCGCTTCCTTTGATTGGAATCGACTAGAAAGATCTTGCCTTCCTTAGAATGTACCATTATGGATCATAGTACAAGTTTACAAAATGATCATGTCTAGCACTATCATAGATGAAGGGGCTTCACTGAGTATCCTTTCCTCAACTGCTTGGGAAGTGCTTCATTTGGCATCGCTTATGCTTGTTACACAGAATTTGTCAGGCTTTAACAAAGGAACCACTCGACCGTTAGGGATCCTTCCCAAGTTACCGATAAATTTGAGAAGGAAAACTGTTCACTTGAACATGATGGTAGTCCAAGGACCGTTAGATTACAATATACTCCTCGGATGTGACTATGTTTACAACATGGAAGCTATTGTTTCAACAGTCTTTCAAGTGATGTGTTTCCCGCATGAAGGCAAAATTGTCACTATTGGCCAGCTTTCATTTCCAGGTTCAAACACAGCTTCAAGTGAAACATCATCTCTAAATGGTCCTTTTGTGTCAATAATGTCTCTTCAACCTTCATTTCGTCCACCTAATTACCGTGATTAGTCTAGTGAATGAAACAAAGCTTAGGGGGCATGCACCCATGTCTATTTTGTGGACGAACCCAGCTGAAAGGATAGGTTTTCCTATAGGTTATGTGATTAGAAGTGTCGTCCCACACCATTCACTTTTGTCTATTTGATGGACAAAGCCAAGGAAGTGTTTTGTCGACTCCACTGACAAAAACAATATTGCTTAACCGTAGTGATTTCCATATGGTTACCTGGAGACTCTCCTTTTCTCAATGCCTGGGGGCATGCAAACCTTTTTATGCAAGCAAAAAAAGACCAATTTCATTTTTAACTTTTTAGCTTTTTCACTTTTAGATTTTTAGCTTTTTAGTTTTTTAACTACTGAGGTCAGGTGATTGATCCAACACACCATTCACCTTCATCTATTCTATAGACGAAGCAAAGGAAGTGTTTTTTCTAAACTGCTGATGGAACCATCCTACCTAACGTCAGTAGTTCCTTATCTTTTTAGTATTTTTTTAGCTTTGTAGTTTGGTTGTTTCTAGCCTACATAAAAAGGTGCTAAGCATATGTTTCCCCAGAGTTCAAGCTCATTAAAAAGTGAACCTACCTTCTAAGCATATGTTTCCCCAGAGTCAAGCTCGTTAAAAAATGAACCCGCCTCTAACTATGAGCAATGTTTCTGCAAGGTTCAAGCTCATTAAAAAATGAACCTGCCAAATGAGTAATGTTTCCGCAAGGTGCAAGCTCGTTAAAAAATGAACCTTCCAACTGAGCATATGTTCCCCCAGAGTTCAAGCTCATTAAAAAATGAACCCACCTTCGGTAAATAACTCTTGTGATTGCAATTATATCAGCCCTATTGAACCTTGGTCGTGTTTCCTCCATCACCTCCATCCGTTTGGCCGATCATACACTTCCACTTGATTGTTTACCATTTTGAGGAACAACTGTGACAAGTGCTCTTACTAGCCACCCTCTTCATATCACCATGTTTTGAGAAGTTCCAAGATTACCCGGAACTAGTTGCTACCCCGGATACTACTCGTTCCTAAAAAACGAGTCCACTTTAAACCCTTTTCAAACTCGCTAAATATGAAAATATTGTTGGAATCGGTCAAAGGGTTCCTTTTAAAAGGTCTGTATGGCTTTTTAGAGGAAGTTTCTGCCACTTGTCTCTTAATGTCGACCAACTCGTTAGACATGGTCTTCAAAACTTTTTGCAATCCTTCTAAAGCGAATGGATCTTTCGATTGTTTTTTCTTGGGATCCTCCTTGAAAGTAACCCTTTTGGATTTTGTTCTTCTATCGCGTTTTTCTTTTCTAAGGCCATAATACATTTCTCTACTGCTATCGCTTCTTTCATATTTTCAACTAAAGTTGTTTTGTTAGCCCTATCAACAAAGATTGCTATGTTTGATGGTAAAGCAGTGATGTACCATTCACTTCGCACTTCTTCGCTAGGCTGGGAAGCAGTAGGAATTTTGTTTAAGATTTTATTGAAACATAAATTGAAATCTTTGATAGGTTCTTTTGACTCGGCCCTAAGGTTAGACAAGTCGTTGATCAATGTTTCTGTAGACCTATCATCACCAAACTTAGTCAGGAATTGTTCTTGGAAAATCTCCCAACTAGTAATAGATCCAGACGGTAATGAGAAATACCATGATCCGACTATTCCTTGTAGAGTATAAGGAAAAAGTCGAACAACAGCATCTTCATTGGTAACTCCATTGAGATTTATGGATAGCATAAAGTTATTTATATGTTCTTCCACTAGCATGCCTACCTCAGGATTAAACTTAGGCAGCCATTTTTCAGGATGGGCCGGTAACTGACTCAAGGGCGCAGGCATCAAGACTGCCCCTGGGTTATTCCATGGAGATAGGACCATCGTTGAACTAATAACAGAGGAAAGTGCAGAAGATGATCCCAGCGATTGAGAAGATGAGGATATTACGATTCCAGATGATTGAGAAGGAGATGTGGGAGTATCGGTGGACTGATGGACAATGATATGAAGTGGAGGAGTGGATGGTTGACTTCGTAGTGAAGAGGTTGAGATGGATGATGATGATGAAAGAGTCTCGCTATCGGGTCCTTTAGGAGACTTCCTTTCTCTCTTCCTTGTAGGTAGAGGTAACTCGGTTGGCTGAACGCCAAATTTTTTGCTCTTTAATACGGTAAGAGGATGAGCAGGGTTATATTGCAAAGTCACGCTGCCTTGAGATTTATCAGATGTTTGAGGAGATATAGAAAATCGCTGAAGTTTATGAATGAAAGATTCAACTTCAGGAGGTTCAATAGTAGATTTTTCTAAAATGTCAGGGTTTGTAGCAGCGGCTATTACTCCTGCAACTTCTGCCTCTGAATTTAAAGATTCTAAATGTGATGGAGAAGCCGGGGGAGATGGTGAGGGCGATTTACTCTCAGAATGGTATTTAGATTTGGATTTACTTGCCATTCACAGTTCGAGGCCCTCTTTCTAGTGCCAAATATGTTGAAGCCCCGAAAATTGGGTCTACAACAAGGGGGAAACCCACCTGGTCCGGACCTTGGTTAGCAGCTCCTTTTCCGTTTGGTATAGTGGGTCTGACTGGGGATATGGGACCAATTTCCCAATTTATGTGTGTGTGTGAAGAATTGATATTTCCCTTCTAAAAGTTCCTAAGTGAGATGCTCTAATTCTAACTCTAATCTAATAACATGTAAATGGTATTCTAATAAGCAGAAATATCTAAGTCTACACTAACTCGGGGTGTAATCCTTCTGTTATGCGATCTAAAATGATTTCAGATAACAATTGGTAATAAAGATCATTCAACTGTTATGAGAAAAGAATTCAATACAGATAAACCACTTCGTATAAAAATTTAGATGAAACAGTTGTGAAAGGCATATCGCATAATAAGTTATTCATACATTAAGCATAAATAAATATCTATCACCGTACAAAAGTGCCAAATGATAACTCAAGCATTCACGCATCAATATATAAACAAATGAACTCGAATATCACTTTTAACACAAAGGCAGAAATAGTTAAGAGATAGAAGTACCATTTATAACTAGTCCTACTCATGAGCTTCAAGCGATAAGGATTTATCTCTTCGTAATCCAACATCCACTAAGAGTAAAGAAGTGCGACATCAGTAGCAGATATTAAATACAGATGTCAATAAATCTTGTTCCATTCATTCATCAAAACCTCCTCAGAGGGTACAAAAGTGCATGTTCTGGGGATAAGTTTTTGAAAAATTTCAAGACCCTTCTCTAAATGCATGAGAAGGGTTTAAATACTACTAACTAAATCTAAAAATAACTTATTACAAAAATGTAGGGTGCGGTTTAAACGATCGTCCTCATTTTGGGAAAAAATAAAACAAAATTAAAACTAAACTGAATCTAAAACTAAAATTACTAACTATTTGTGTATCTGCTCCTTGAAGTCGCACGCATTCAGCATCTGTTTGAGAAGAGTCGGCTGGTCGACTTCCAATTTTAGTTGTGCTGCAAAAACAAAATCGGCAAGAGTTGGCGCCATCTTCTCAGCAGAATTGATGATACACTTGAGAGTCATCCACTGGCTGTGTGGCTTTACCAAGTACATCCAGTAACAATCCCAATTCAACTTGGTTAACCTTTGGATTGATTCTGCCTTTTCTTGAGCCTTCTGTCTCTAGCCTGCCTGCAGTTGTTGTGCATATATACATACTATTTTGAAGATATTTCTGACAAATACCACTGGTTTTAGGATTTAAGTTTTACTTCTTTACCTCTAGCGTTCTCTTTTACAAATTTCTGGGCTTCCTGAACTTTTACTGCTGCGCGCGGCCCGATCCTCTGCAAACTAGGGTTCTGAGTCCGCTGCGTCGTCCTGGCTGCTGCGCCCCTGCGCACAGCCTCACCCCTCCCTCTGCAGTCAGATGGAGGCCCCTGAGAGTTCTGCTCCCCCTGCGGATCCGCCCCCCGAAGTCACAGCATTCAGGAACTTGATAGCGAATGGATCATCTCGGCCACCTTCAGCGACCCAGCAAAAATTCATCAAAAGGTTGGAATCGATTCCTTCTGTTGCCCTGCCAGAGGAGGATACCTGCAAAGCTGCTCTGAACTTGGCGGAAAAAGGCCTCATAGGCCAGTTTACAGGCCTATGGCCCTCTCCCAAATCTGTGGAGGATTGGACCCAAAGAAACTGGCAACCCCTCATAAAAAATGGAGTGAAGAGTTACTTCGTGGGCAAAGGGTACTTCGTCTTTGTTTTTGAATGCTCGGAAGACAGAAGCCTAATCTTCAGAAATGGCCCCTACTTCATGGGGCCGCAGGGACTGTATCTAAATCAATGGAATCCAGACTTTGATCCCTCTCAAGACGTACCATCCGCGGTGCCGGTGTGGGTAAGACTTCCCCATCTGCCCCTTCACTGTTGGAACCAAAAATCGTTTCAGACC
Organism: Pinus tabuliformis; assembly: GCA_031772625.1. Taxonomy (NCBI): domain Eukaryota; kingdom Viridiplantae; phylum Streptophyta; class Pinopsida; order Pinales; family Pinaceae; genus Pinus; species Pinus tabuliformis. The sequence continues at coordinate 692,620,504 of CM062813.1, read as the reverse complement.
ATTGGGAACGCATTAGGCAAGTATATAGACCAGGCAGTAAGAAGAGATCAATACTCTTGTGCGCGTATCTGCGTCGAAGTGGATCTTGAAGAAGGATTGCCTGAAGCGATCAAGCTCACGGTGGCAGGATGGACTCACATCCAAGAGCTCGATTACGAACAGCTCCCTTTTAAATGCAGACACTGTCATGGCTACGGCCACTTTGCCAAGAATTGTAAGAAGAAAGCAGAGGACCAGGCTGAGAAACAGAATGGAGAGCAATGGACCCTAGTCCAGAGAACAGTCCAAGCAAAGAAAAACACAGGAAAAAGCGCTGCAACAAGTGACAGGAACAACGTCACCCCAACTCAGGAAACAGGAGACAACGAAAAAGGAACTAAGGAGGCGCAATCAGATCCACCGATCAAAGACCAGGTAAAAGAGAACCTTGAGGAAACCCCTCCTGAAAATAAAGAGGGAGGGGGTGACATTCACATCGAAGTCACCCAAGGCAGCCCCTCAAGCCCCACGTATGCTGAAATCACGAAGAAAAAGTCAGCTGAAAGCTCTGAGTCTTCAGAGGAAGAACTCTTTGAGAGGCCATTAAAAAGACCAGGAAGGAAATCTCGCAAGGAAAAAAGAGAAGAAGAAGCAGAAAGGCTCAAAACCCAAGGGAGCCAATCCACGATAGAAATGACAATCGGGAGAAGTAACAGGCCCAGGTCTTCCAAGGGCGGATCCACCCCAAGCATAGGTAAATAATGAAGTTAGTCTCTTGGAATTGCAGAGGACTGGGGAACCCCGCAAAAGTCGAAGCAGTTAAGGACCTCTTAAAATCGGAACCTACAGATATCCTCATGCTCCAAGAGACTAAGATAGCAGGACAAGCCCTGCTAGAAACCAGCAAATCAAAATGGAAGAAAAACTCAGGCATAGCTGTCAGCGCTCGGGGATCCTCGGGAGGCCTGGCAACGCTCTGGAATGAAGAACAATTCCAGCTGATCAGCACTCATGAGACCTTGCATTGGATTTATACAGAAATCACCCACATTCCAAGTAAGTTATCTATCTCTCTGGTCAATCTATATGTTCCTGTCAACTATTCAGAAAAAAGAGATTGCTGGAAATCTTTGGCAGATTTTCTCGAACAGGAAGCCCCTAACAACATCATTCTCGCTGGAGACCTCAATATTGTTTTGAAAGCCAAAGAAAAAAGAGGAGGTACTGACTCCAAGGACCCTATGGTGGGTGTTGTGGAGGAGCTTGCTCAGCTTTGGGACCTACAAGATTTCAACCCAATTCATGGTTTATTCACCTGGTCAAATAATAGAACTGGAACAGAACACATCTCTGCTCGGCTTGACCGTTTTCTAGTGCAATCCCTCCTCATGAACAAGAAAATCATAACATCAAAAATTCTGCCCAAATTGTCCTCGGATCACAAGCCAATACAGCTCTGTCTAGAAGACGAAGAGGACTTGGGTCCCATCCCATTTCGATTCTCTCCTCAATGGATTGAAAGAGAAGGCTTTATGGACACGGTGAAAGCATCCTGGAACATCCCCATTTCAGGTTCCCCAAGCTTTGTTTGGGAGCAAAAACTGAAGCTCACCAAAAAAGCTTTGAAAGAATGGATCAAGAAACCAGCGCCCAACCCCACCTCTCTTAGAGTTGCAGCAGTCCAGGCCTTGCATTCCCTTCAAAATGACATGGAATGTAAAATTATTAATGAAAACCTCTTGGACAAGGAAATAAAAGCGCAGAGAGCAGCCTATCAATCTTTTAGAAACGAGGAAGAATATTGGAGATTAAAATCTCGGAGCCTGTGGCTAAAAGGAGGGGACCGCAATACATCTTTCTTCCACCGGCAGTACAGGGCTAGATTGTCAAGGAATCATATAACAGAAATAAAGACTATGACGGGCCAAATCTGCAAGGGCAATCAGCAAGTCAAAGAAGCTGCAGAACAACACTTTCAGAATCTCTACAGCTCGGATGACCAAGGTGAAGAAATGGAGGAAACAGAATTTCTCAATCACATCCCCTCCTTAATTTCACCAGAGGACAATGCAGATTTATGTAAACCTGTCACAGAGGAAGAAATAATCAATACTATCTGGTCCATGGACTCCGACAAGGCCCCCGGGCCGGACGGATTCTCCATTCACTTCTACAAAGTATGCTGGGACATCATAAAAAATGATCTTCAAAAGATGATAAGGGGTTTCATGACTAAAGCCAAAGTAGGTGGCAGCACTAACTCAACCTACTTAGCCCTGATTCCTAAAGACTCTAACCCGGAAACTTTTGCCAGATTCAGGCCAATTTCATTATGTAATGCTTCCTATAAGATCTTGGCAAAGTTGTTGGCCAATAGAATGAAGCCCACGCTCCCTAGAATCATCTCTAAAACTCAAGGAGGTTTTGTGAAAGGTAGACACATCCTGGACAACGTCATTCAAGTCCAGGAGACCATTCACTCAAGCAAGCAGAGAAAAGAGAAAGGTATGCTAATAAAGTTAGATATGGCAAACGCGTTCGACAGAGTTAATAGAGCATTTCTCAGTAAAGTCTTGCTTTCCTTCGGCTTCTCCATTCAGTTTGTCAACCTTCTAAAAGCCTGCATGAACAATCCATGGATAGCTCCTCTCATAAACGGCAGACCTGCAAACTTCTTTAAAGCCAAGAGAGGCATCAGGCAGGGATGCCCGCTCTCTCCCTACCTTTACATCATATTGGCTGAAGCATTAAGCCGAAAACTTGAAGTTGAAAGACTGTCAGGCTCCATCCCGGGCCTCAAAACCTCCAACAGAACAAGTCCCCTGAACCATGCATTATTTGCAGATGATTCGATTCTTCTGGGGGGTGCCTCAATCAGAATTGCAAAAGCCTTCGGCACGGTCATTAGGAACTACTGCAAAGTCTCAGGAGCATTGGTAAATGAAAGCAAAAGCGAAGTTTACAGCTGGAATACAGATCATCAGGAGCTCATCAATATAGCCAACACTCTTGGATTCAAAGGGCATTCACAATGGGAGAGCATCAGATATCTCGGTCTTCCCATAATCTCAGGAGTGAATAAAAGATCGCTTTGGAGCGACATAATCTGCAAATTCAAAACCAAAATCTTGAAATGGGGAGGCCACTGGTTGACAAAAGGAGGTAAGGTCATTTTAATCAAATCACAGCTCTCTTCATTAATAATTTACCAAGCTGCCTTTCTGCTTGCTCCCAGAAATATCATGGACCAAATCTCCTCTCTTCTTAGAAATTTCCTCTGGCAAGGAGGCAGGGGCAATGACAAGAAACTCCACCTGGTAAATTGGGAAACAGTCAAGAAACCCTTCGATGAAGGAGGACTGCAAATCCGAGATCCTTCTCTGGTTAATCTCGCTCTAGGCAGCAAGATCCTGTGGAAAATGTATAAAGAGCCAAGTCATCCTGTAAGCGTCATTCTGCGATCAAAATACACAACCAGAAATGAGTTGAGAAACCTCCGATTGGATCACACAGTCAACAGTACGCTGCTGTGGAAGCTCTGTCTCAAGAGCAGCAAAACCTTCAATCGTAATATCTATAGAATCCCGGGGAACGGCAAAAAAATTAGTATCTGGCAGGACAGGATAATGGGGCGAGATTCTATAAGCGATAACGAAGAAATCGCAGGTTTAAAGGACTGGTTAATCTCAGCTGGGAAGTCAAGTCTATACGACATATCTGTCTGGGACCAGAGAGGCGACTGGGCAGGTTGGGCAATCCCTGCACCACCAGCCCATCTTCAACAGCAACTGAATATCTTTATGGACCTGATCGAAGAGGCCGCCCCGATTCATAGATCGATGCAAGATCGATGGGGTTGGGGCCATTCTGGCGATTACTCTGCAGCGGAAGGTTATAAAGCATACCAAACAAAGGGAAATAACAAACACAGTCCAGCGCTTTGGAAAAACATTTGGGATCCCACTGCTCTTCCGAAAGTCAACTTCTTTGTCTGGACTTTGATTCACAATAAGATTCTAACAGGCGACAATCTAGCAAAAAGAAGCTTCGCTGGCCCTCACTGGTGCGCCCTTTGCAGAAGCAATGCCGAGACAGCTCAACACCTCTTCATCGACTGCCAATTCGCAAAGGAAGTTTGGGATCATACGCTTCAAGATTTACTTATAAGCTCTCCTGCTCAGATATCAGTTCCAGACCTCTTTGCAGAATGGAGCCATCGGTACTCTCGACATATCCCTCAAAAATCGATTTGGTATAAAATCTGGAACGCATTGCCCAAGTTTGTCTGTTGGAAGATCTGGTTGGCCCGTAACCAGAAGGTCTTCAAGGAACACCAGCTAACTCCCTTGCAGGTAGCAGCTAAGGCTAGATCCCTTCTCCTAGAAACGGTGCAGCAACAGTATTATAAAGAAGATGCATCTTTACAGCAGTCAGAGAAGCGATGGATTGGAAAGCTTGAACTGCAAAATAGGAAAATCCTCTTTTCTCCTAAACTAGAGCTCCCAACCTGGAAGAAGAGAGACGCAGATGAAACATTCCAGAAATGGTGGAGAGCTCAAAACACTCATACAATATTCTTTGACGGGGCTTCTAAAGGAAACCCTGGTCCCTCGGGCGCCGGTGGGATCATCTTCTCCCCTGAAGGGCGCTCCAGAGATTCTTTCTTCTGGGGTCTTGGCGTGAAGACTAACAATCAAGCAGAACTGCTCAGCCTTCTTAAAGCTTGTCAAATCGCCAGAGAAAAAGGGATCAAGGATATTCAGATTTTTGGAGACTCGGAGATCCTCATAAAGAAGCTGATCGCTGGAGAGTTATTCAGAAATGCAGGTCTCAACAGAACTCTGGAAAGACTGAAAAGAGTCCTCTCATTCTTTGCATCCTACAAATTATATCATATTCTCAGAACTTCAAACAGTGAAGCGGACTTGATGGCAAACAAAGGGAGCGCATTGGACAGAGGGTGGTTGTACATCAATGAGGACAGATTTGTAGAAACTCCTCCATAATTGTTTTGATATAGCAGCTGTTTTAGAAGTGCAAGCAGGATGTAATCAGGGCTGCTTCGGCAAAGCCCCTCTCTTTTTTCACTAGATTTAATAAAAATCCATATCCGTTACAGTTAAAAAAAAAAAAATTATGGGCTTCCTTGGTGCGTTTTTTACCCTTTGCGCGTTTTCTTTTAGCGAATATAAAGCTCAAATTTTGTGAAAATAACGAATTCGTAAGCTCTTGACCCTGAGTCTTAAACTGTCTATCTCTGATATCCGTGCTGTCCAGTATCCATTTAACCATGTCTGTGTATGGAAGAATTTTGGGCCTTGCCGCTATTCTGTGTAAGAACGAACAAGCTAGCTCTGTAATGGATGCCTCAGAAGAACTATGTGAGCCTGCAGTAGCCTCAACCTCCATTACTCTCGGATTCTCTTCCTCAAGTAGATTATACATGCCTTCCCAAGTAGCAATACCAGCGTCCCTGTTACAGGCGGTGTTTGTATACAAGGGCACCATTTCCTTCTCTTCAGAGCTCAGGGCTTTGCCTTTCTTTCCCATGGTATCCTACGTACTGCTTTGTATCGTTCTTTGTTCTTCGTTCCTGCAATTTACAAGTGAAGTGAGAATAATGATATGGAAAAGGTGACGGGAAAGTCTTAAATGCTGCAGACATATAAAATATACCACCTTACGTGAAATGACTTTTCGATAAGCACGAAACCATATTCCATTAATAACTGGCAACTAACTCATTAATTAGCATTAAAGTGCATAACCAGGTGTCGGTTTATGGAAAATACTTCTTTTTGAACAACGAGCCCGAAAGATCTGCGATGAAGCGATTTTGCGATTTGCTTCGCAATATCGCAGATCGCAACATCGCAACATTGCAAGGTTGCTAGCTCGCTATATCGCATTATCGCTACATCGCTACATTGAAAAAATTCAATATCGCAATATCACAGAAACGTGACATATGACAATTTTCGTTAATCTATTTTCTATGAAATGCAATTTGCGATATGCGCCATCACATATCGGCAGTTTAAAATTTTTCAATGTAAGCGGTCTTTGATGCATGCGATGCGATATATGTTTGTAGTCTTGTATCGCGATCTTGCAGTCTTAGAATTCGGCTTGCAAGGAGGTATCCTATTATCCTTTTGCGATGCGATACTTCCTATAGAATAATTCTACTTTATCATAAAACTTAAGCTTTTTAGATTTTTCAAGGGTATTTTCTTAAGTTTATGATGGTAAGTTTTATTAAAAAGGAAACACAAGCACTAAGTGATTTTTAAAATTTTTTGACTAAGGGTCCCCACTTATTTAGTATTAGTAATAACACCAAATAAGAAGGGGGTTGTTGCTAGCCACAACACAAAGCTATGATTGCAGTACCAAAATATAAAATCCTGATTTTTCATATATTTATGTTTTATCACCTTGCTCCATATACCAGATTCGAAGATGGCACGCCAAAGTGATTTCACCCGCAGTGAAAAACCAAAAGATTTTAAATTCATTATACCCCATCCTCCCATACGTTTTGGGCATGCGATATGACATAGTTTGGTTAAGTGAAATTTATTATGTCCATTGCAACCAGTCCATATAAAATTGGCCATTATATGATTAATGTTGTTTATGATGGCCGAAGGGATCTTATATAAGTGTGCCCAATATACCCCTAGTTGAGCAAGAACAGCCTATGTGAGAATCACACAGTCCCCCAAGGACAGACAACAAAATTCCCATCCAGCAACCCGTTTGAAGAAACGATCGACCAACCATTTCCAATCAGAGTTCCTATAGAAATTTGGTTTAATGCGATATCCAAGATATTGCATACTAGTCAACATTGGTTCCGCATCAATGCCAAAGAGATTTTTGATATAATCAATGACCTCCAAATCACCAGAGTCATGATATACTATGGATTTATGCAGATTCATACTCAAGCCAGAAGCAATAGTAAATTTGTTAAAAATATGATAAAGGTTCAGCCATGAAAGACGGTTTAGCATTGCCATGATAAGCACATCATCAACAAAAAAACCATGAGAGATTTTGATATTATTACCCATAACCAGTTCCTGTATATGATCATCCTCCACCGCTTTTTTGATGCGTAAACTTAGACCATCCATAGCCAATATGAACAGGAGGGGAGAAAGTGAGCATCCCTGATGCAATCCACAACCACCCCGGAAAAAGTGTGTTGGATATCCATTGATAATGACAACATAGTTTATATTCAAGACACAAGCCATGACCTAATTCACACATCTGGGTTGCAAACCAATTTTGAACAGGACCATTCTCAAATAACCCCAATCTAAATAGTCATACGCCTTCTGCAGATCCACCTTCATAATGGCAGCATTGATGTGCTTTGTGTGGATAGAGTGCATACATTCCTATGCGATGGCAACAACGTCATGAATCTGTCGATCCGATAAAAACCCAAATTGCTCAGGTGATATATAGTTGGACAAAATGCTCCTCATTCGGACAACAATGGTTTTGGAGATAATCTTATAGATAAGATTGCATAGTGAAATGGGTCTGTAATCACTGAATGTCAAAGAGGGAAATTTCTTAGGAATAAGAGCAATATATGTTGAATTTATGCGCAGATATATATCCCCCCTGATCCTTGTCTCCTCCACCATCTTCAATAGATCATTTTTAAAAATATCAAAAGTGTGTAAATATCTCAACCGACCACCCGTCCAGACCCGGGCTTTTATCCCTCTTAAAGGATTTTAAAATTTCCAGAATTTCTTCTTCAGTGATCTCTTTAAAAAAGAAATTGTTGTCTTCGGCATCAAACATAGTTGGAAACAGTTCTATGGCCCATATCAAATCTCCCGCTTCAGCCACTCCTTTACGCTCATATGCACTTTGAAAATGTGTAACAGCTACACCACTTATGTCCTCCTGCATCTGGTAACACCTACCATTCTCATCATATATTTCCCAAATGGAGTTGATATTGCGTCTATGGTTCGCATATCGATGAAAAAACTTTGAGTTTTTGTCTCCTTCCTTAATCCAAATTGCCCGACTCTTCAAACGCCATGTGGCTTCAATAGTAGATAAAATATCCTTTTTTTATTTCTAGTGCTTGTATGTGAGACCTAATATCCTCATGAAGAGAATGAGTCGACATCCGAGGCAATAGAGAGTCCAATTCTCGTTAATATCCTATGATCCTTCTGTTGTGCTAGTACCTTCTGCCTTTGCCATGATTTTACATTCTTTGTCAGGATGTCCAACTTAGCCAAGATTTGTTCCATAGGGGGAAGCCCTGTTGTGTGTGCCCGGGACCATATCATGTGCACAAAATCATTGAAATCCTGATCATCAAGCCACGTTCGGTTGAATTTAAATGGCAGACCAAACCTATATATCCTCGCTCGCCAATGCAGAACAATGGGTCTATGATCAAAGAGGAAATTACTGATAACATCTGAATATACATTTCCCAGGCGCTCCATCAAAGTCTCATGAATGATGAAACGATCCAGCCTTTTCGCAATGTATGCCTCCCTTTTCTACCGTTATCCCAGGTGGGAACAACCTTCGATGGGCATATATCAATGTAATTATGTTCAATAATGGCCTCACGGATCATACCCGCAATGGAGTCCATTTTTCTAGTCCTCCCCCAACTTCATCCAGACTGACAATGCAGTTAAAATTCCCCACGATAATTAGAGAAGCAAGGTTCATAATACCAGAATCAAACAGTGCCTCCCAAAAGACCACCCTGTTCCTATATGGACCATATAGATTCAGAATATGGATACGTTCCGGTAGCCCATGAAAGTATCCCTCAATCAATATAACAGCCGAACAAGAAAAGGCTTTTGCCCGAACCCAGAGCAGATCCCATAAAACCACAAGGCCACCAGAATGTCCATTTGCAGTTGTGGCAACAATGTACCAATGCGGGAACATTTTCCAGAAATAATCAACAACATGAGGAACCGAATGCATGGTTTCTTGAAGTAAAATGATACAGGGATGTACAAAAAGAAAAAGTTGTTTGAGAGCCAGGAACTTTGTGGGGGTTCCCAATCCCTGGATGTTAAGAGATAAATTAGCAGTCATGGCACACCCTGTGTGGACGTCCATGCTCCAAGGGCCCGAGTGGAAGGTATATCAGCAATTGGCACATCAACAAGGAAATTATCCATTGGGGAATTAGAAGTATTCTTTCTGGCATATCCCCGAAAATGGTGACTACCACGGTTGCCTTTACGCTTGACAGTAATGTTCCCCACCGAGGTGGGGCTGATATGGGGAGAGGAAGTACTCAGAGGCTTATGAATGGTAAGAGACTATAGGTTAAGGGTTTTTATGTTAAGTAAAGATTCCAAATCGCTACCCACAGAGTTGGTAGGCGAGGTCCTTAGGGTGATGGGAGGGCTACCACTAGTGCGAGGGCTCTGTGGTTTATGAATTTGTAGAGGAGATGGAATATAGGCAACATATGATGTGGATGGTGTTGTTGGGAAAAGTGTCTACTCAGAACGCCCCTATCCCACTAAGGTGTGATAGTGCCTTAGCAACAAACAAGGAAAACTACTTTCGTATTCTTCTTTATCAATTGTAAACGAAGAGGAATAGGATGAACCAACCTGTGTCTTTCGCTAGTCCTTTGATCCAATCTCTCTTCTCTTTGACAGCTTCCAGCTACCTGCTCCCTTACTTGCCCAGCTTCACCAAGTTCCTGCAAGATCACAGAAGAGGAAAACTACACAAAGACATAGATTTACATTCATAAATAGCTTAGGATCAGATTTAAGCTAAACATGCAAATATAACAAAACATCATTGATACACAAGCATGTAGGAGAAACTCAAATAGTTTTATTGATATCACAAGAAAATCCAAGAGGAGATACAACCAAGTGAGTCCCGATCCAGCATCAACCTCCCAGCAAAGGAATCCCTTATTCACCTCCAACAAAGCATAAATCACCCAATGCACTAATCTCAGTCTCAAAACCAACAGCAATTCTCTGCAAAGTACAAAATTCCAGCCTCCGGATCTCTGGGATGAGGGATCCATATATAGATGTATGCAAAGAGGATGAGTCAGCTTATGATTTGACTTGTGGCTTCTCTCTGTCAGTTCTTGCTTCCACTTGGAGGCTGAGAGCCTCTTACTCATCCTTGGTCGAACTCAGTGAGGCAAGTGTCATGGGGGAAGATTCTGGAAGCTTCCATTGTCTTTCCACCTCGCGGAATGGCACTGCCATTTGTCATTTCCCGCTCAGCGCACCCTGGTAGTGCATTTAGGTGCGTTGCAACGCACCTAGATAGTGTACTTGGGTGCTATGCAACGCAGGTAGCTAGTGGAGCAACTGAAATGATCCTGATTTGACTGTTTCTGAGCAGTTTCTGGTGGAGAACTTCTGGGAGAAGCTGTAATTGATTGACCTTGTTCCTCTAGGGGTAGGAACAACACTTTTAGGGACTTAGGATCCCTTGGTTTATGGACATTTCATGCTTAGAGCTGTAAGGCACAAAAATGTCTATAACAGTTGCCCCCTAAAGTATGAGGCCGTTTATCGGGTGAAATGCTTTATTAGGAGGATCCGAAGTTCTTTCAATGTTGGGAGGAGACCTGTAATAAGATACAATACAATACATTATTTTCATATTTTTTTCATGATCTAGCTGAGGCGGGCATTCCCATGCTCAGCTTTATAAATTCATTTTTATGTACACAGGACAGACAATCGTCTGATGGTAGACTGATGATTTTGATGAAGTCATCATCCTTTTGGTAGGATGATTATCTGTGCTGCAATGTTGTACATGTCAATGTCTTTATTTTTCCTGAATATATATCGCAGCCCGGATGGATGAAACTAGATCCGGGGTCTTCAATCTCGTCCGATCTTCACTCGAAGTACAACTCGATCCATGTGAAAAATGTTTTGAAGTCGAACATGGAAAGACATCGCTTGATTACCAGTCAATGATGTAAACTGTTAACAAGCACGAGAGGAATCATCGATAAGGATGATGACCCTCAAGGTACTGCAGTACAATTCACGTGGTGTGAATAAAGGACTTGGCGTCGAACACCACGCAAAATCTTTCGGTCGAAGGTCATTGATGTATACCTGTCGCCGGAAGTGAGAAACTTGCCATTGAGGCATGCAAGCTTCAAAGTACTGAATGGGGTGTTCCTAGATCAACTTCTTGGATAATGAGCTGATGTCGACACGAAGCGATCCGTCAAAGGAGGGCCTTGATGAATCCCACATCAATGACACGGAACAGAGCAAATGATTTTGATGGAGGTGAAAACGATCTGATGATATATGGTTCAGGATGGCGGTCATGAAGGAATGAAGTATAATGTATGGTAGTGGATGGGACACGAGTGACTTCTCTGGATGACTTCTCTTGAACATGTCGGCGACACTTATATGATGGATTGGTAGCATTTACCCCAAATGTGGATGGTATGGCGTGACGATGGTGATGTGACCGGTGAATGAAACAACCCAACCCGACTCAGGCACGGAGTGGAAGTGTCATGTTCAAGAGCGACTTGCTACTAATAAAGATTCTTTGAGTTTTTCCCAATTTTTCCCCAGTCATTGCTGACCAGTACCTCTTTATTTTTGTCAAGCTTGAGGAGGATAACATATGCTTGTTCTATAATTTTCCCTTCGGGCAAACCCATCGCTATGTTTTAACGAGCCTAGCGATAGTGAAACTCGTTCTCGTCTAAAGACAAGTTTGTCGCTATTAATCTTTTTAACGAGTTTAACGACAAAGATAACTCGGTCCTTTTCATTTTTAGAGAGTCTGAAAAGGTACGTAAAGGTAACTCTGAAATTCCTTTTTCGTCATCTAATCCCTTAAGTCTGAAAAAGTATAAAACAATACAGAAGGGATGAATTTTCGATAGTTTTAACGAGCCGAACAAAACAAGCGCTCGATATTTTTGTGCAATAATCCCTCAGGTCCAAAAAGATTAAAATCTAGAAGAGGGATAGCACTTCCGGTCGTTTTAACGAGCTGGAAGGCCAAAACTCGGCAATCTTTTCATATTTTACGAGTGAGATGAAAAGAGCTTAAAGAAGACTCGTCTTTTGAGGAACGAGTGATAAAATGGGTAGCAGCTAATTCCAGGTAAGGGTTGGAATTTTCCAATCACGGCAGTGTCACAAGGATGGCTAGTGAAATCACTCTTCGCAGTTGTTCCTCAAAATGGGTAAACAATCAAATGGAGGTGAATGATCGGCCAATGGAAAAGTGGAGGTGACAGTGCAAACACAACCAAGGCTTTAATGGCTGATAATGTTACATTCACGGTGGTTATTTACTGGAGGATAGTTCATTTTTTAACGAGCTTAAACGAGGATTGAAACACTTTCTCGGTCTTATGTTTATTTTTTAACGAGCATGAACTATGTGCTAAAACTGCTCGATAAGATGGTCTTGTTTTGATTTTTACCATAAATAGCTTTGTCTTTTCAAAGATAGTACTGTATTTTCAATTGCTTCATCAAACGAGTTAGAAATGAACAACATTTGCTTGAAAATGAGATTAAAACGCTAATATTTTACTTTGAACTACGTAAAAAGCAATTAAAAAGTGTTTTTACCTCTCATTTTACCATTTCATTTGAACTTGGTTTGTTGGAGCTTTGGAGGTGCCTTTTCCCCCTTGATTTTCATCAGCTGATTTCAGGAGATTCTGTGGACGATTCTTGGCGCCGTCTGGACCAGGTAGGAGCTAAACCCGAGCTCTTTCATTTCATGGTTTCCTTTTTGCATTCTGTGCTTCATTCTCTGCTTTTCTGAGCCCCTGGGGTTTGATGGGTTCGTTCTGCCATCAACGCACCCTGGGTACATCGAAACCTGCGCTGAATGTTGGCCAGTATGAAGGCAGTTTGACATTCAACGCAAGTGGAACACTGCTGCAGGCGCGTTGGGTGCAGAAAGGGAATTTTTTGCACAGTTTTTGATGAAAATTTTTGCCTGTTTCTCATCAAAATCAGGATCTAACTCCTCTCTTGTTTGTTTTTCAGAGATCTCGGAGCAAGATGACCCTTACATGGCGAGAACAACAACATGAAGAAGAGGACATGATTGCCCTACATAATCCGGTTACAATGAACACGCTATGGAACTGTGGCTTGCTGAAGTTCTTCCGCATCTCTAGCATGAGACAGCAGATTAACCTACTGCAGGATTTGCTCGATGCTTGGGATCCTATCAATCAGGTTTTCCAGATTAGGGGCAAATCTATCCCCTTGACTGCAGTAGACATTTACTTCTTGACTGGCTTGTCGAGGCGGGGTGCCCCCATTTCTTTGTCAGGTTTGGCCCGAGGAAGTGACTCTGTGAGAGATTATGTCCGTCAGTATTGCAGGGAAGGATCTCAGCCGAGTAAAGATGGCAAGATCATCATCCGTGGTGTCACTGACAGGTCCCTTAGGTCTATCCTGTTTACTTTTGGTAGGATGGCCGGTAGTGCGTCTCTTCATGTAGCCAACAGATCCTATATGCAGCATGCCTTGGAGTGCCTCCAACCGAAAATATTCAACTGGTGTGATGCAGTACTTCTTGTGATGAAAAATCAGTTGACCAAGATAAAGGACGGGAGGTTGAAGAACTTTGAGTTCGGTTCTATTTTGACCGCCTTTGCCTTGGAGAAGATATCATTGATGCAGCCGTAGTACATTAAACTCGACTTACCTTCTCCTACTGAACCACGTATGCAGAGATGGGTTGACCATATGTCTAGGCATGCTGGCCAGTCTCAGATTTCGTTTTCTGATACCTTCTTCAAGTGGTTTGATCGTCAGGAAATGGCTTATGCCGAGTATCCATATGCTGGCATGGACTTCCGGGGTGATCCGGATTTAGTACTGCCGGATGGCGAAGTGGGGCGCTATTGGTAAAATCTTCGACCATATCACTGTTTACTGTTTTTATTTATAATGTCCTTGTGCTTTATTCTATCAAGACTTTAATCAAACTCATGTGTACATGCAGATGTTGGTCCTGTTCGTCCAGTAGTTCGCCTGAGAGTGCCAGCCGCTGCCCCAATAGGAGAGGCCGCCGGGAGGGTTATTATTCGTGACCTTGATGTGGCCGAGACTCTCACAGCTGTGCAGGAGCAGGTTGAGAGCCTTACTCTCGGTATTCCCGATGTGAGGATCGATGAGCTACCTTTGCGATTACAGCGGCATACTACTAGTGTGCCTAGACGATGGACTCGTCTCTTACGCATGATCGCACAGGCTGTGACTTGCTATCACGAGCATCATTAGACTAGGGTGCCCCCTAGCATTTTGAGTTTTTAGGTCATGTGACCGATTTTGTCTTGGTTACAGAACATTATATGTAAACCATAAACAGCTATATATATATTTTGATTTCCGGGTTTTATTCTAGTTGAGCTATATGATCCACATGTAAAACATTGATGATGTGTTTCTTTTTATACATGTTGCAAATGTCTATCTAACACATAGTTTGCTAATGAGTCGGTTAATGTGTTTAAGTTTCTGGAAATATGTTGGTATTGAATAAGATCAAATTGTCTTTCCAAAATCTTAACCCTCAGGAACATGCGATAAATAGCTGGGTTTCAGACGGAATACATACCATTGAGTTGAAGTATTACGAGTTGTGAGTCTAGCCTGACGATTAGTCGGTGTATACCATGGGTGATGGCATCAGAGAGAAGTTCTATCAACGCGCTATACTCAGCGATGTTATTCGTTGATTGACCAATACATACACCTCTGAAACTTACTAACTCGCCGCTTGGATCAAAAATGGCCCAGGCTGCGGAGGACAGGTTCCGCGAACTACGACTCGCTCCGTCGGCATATCCAACACATGTCTCCAAAAGGTTTGACATCTGCAATAAATGTAAAAAGGTGGATTACTCGACCAAAACGAACACTTTAGCGAAAACAAAATACAACAAAAGCATATTGGTTACTATTTAAGCATAGTAACGCTTGAGGTACAACCCATTACGAGGTTGCGCCAGTGGAATTCCGTCATAATCCATTAACTCGTAGGCTCCTTTTGCTAACACTCGTTTAACAATATAGGGGCCCATCCATAAAGACTTAAATTTACCTGCTCCCAATTTATCGGATTCTTGGTCGTAAAGCAAGACCAAGTCACCTTCTGAGAAGACACGGGGTTTGACATTTTTGTCGAACTGCGCCTTGACTCGTTTCTTATGGGCTTCGTTAGCTAAAGCGGCATCACGACGGGTTTCATCCAATTGGATTAATTCCAAGAAACGAGCCTCTTCTTCTGAAGTTCCGGGGAGGAGATCGATTGCAAGTTTAAGAGACAAGATTTTGCACTGGACTGGTAAGACTGCTTCCAGGCCATATATCAGTTGGAAGGGTGTGAACCCGGTCGCATTCCTTATCGATGTGGTGACTACATGATTGAAAAAGAAAAGGGCGGCTGTTTCACCAGTATTATCTAATGTAGGCATCGCTCGGCCCATTTGGTAAAATAGTCAACTGTGACTATGATATACCCATGCCCCCCGGTCGAGGTGGGGTTACATGTCATGAAATCGATGCCCCATTTGGCGAACGGCCCAACAGCAACTATTGGCTGTAGAGGTGCGGGTGGTCTTCTGGTTTTGCTATCAAAAATTTGACAAGCATGGCAACTTCTGACTGCGGTTATGCAAACTTTGAACATCGTTGGCCAGAAGTATCATGCTCGTAAGATTTTTTGTGCTGTAGCATATCCAGATTGATGCCCCCCACAGACCCCTGAATGACACTCATTCAGGGCTTTTTCGGCTTCCTCATGGGTGAGGCACCTTCTCAGAACTGTATCGATACCACGACGGTAAAGTGTATCACCGACGATCATGTAGTCTTTTGCTTGGTATCGAATATGTTTTTGTTCAGAGTGAGAGGTGTTAGGCCTAAACTTTTGGGTTTGGAGATAAATTATTATATCTCCATACCACTCATTGCTTGTAGATATCAGAAACAAATTTTCATCCACGATTGATTCTTCGGATGTTTCATCGTTGGACGATGATGGGAGATTGCATAATAATTCTGCAAAAACTAGAGCTTTCTTTGACTTGGATTTTACGAATTCCAAATCAAACTCTTGAAGGATCGCTATCCATTTCGAATATTTTCCCCCCAGCAACTGTCGCGACAATATATAAGTCATGGGGTTGCAATCAGACAGAATGGTAGTTTTCCGAACGAGGACATAGTGTCAAAATCTTTGTATCGCTTGAACAGCTGCAAGCGCCAGTTTTTCCACGTAAGAATATTTGCTTTCTGTATCATTTAAGTTTTTACTTAAATAATATATAGGATGTTCAATTCCATCGACTTCTTGAACTAAAACCATTGCGATGGTTGTATCTGCTGCAGCCAGATATAGGTTAAAATCTCTTTGATAAAACCATTTTGTTGTTGGGAAAAGTGTCTACTCAGAACACCCCTATCCCACTAAGGTGTGATAGTGCCTTAGCAACAAACAAGGAAAACTACTTTCGTATTCTTCTTTATGAATTGTAAACGAAGAGGAATAGGATGAACCAACCTGTGTCTTTCGCTAGTCCTTTGATCCAATCTCTCTTCTCTTTGACAGCTTCCAGCTACTTGCTCCCTTACTTGCCCAGCTTCACCAAGTTCCTGCAAGATCACAGAAGAGGAAAACTACACAAAGACATATATTTACATTCATAAATAGCTTAGGATTAGATTTAAGCTAAACATGCAAATATAACAAAACATCATTGATACACAAGCATGTAGGAGAAACTCAAATAGTTTTATTGATATCACAAGAAAATCCAGGAGGAGATACAACCAAGTGAGTCCCGATCCAGCATCAACCTCCCAGCAAAGGAGTCCCTTCTTCACCTCCAACAAAGCATAAATCACCCAATGCACTAATCTCAATCTCAAAACCAACAGCAATTCTCTGCAAAGTACAAAATTCCAGCCTCCGGATCTCTGGGATGAGGGATCCATATATAGATGTATGCAGAGAGGATGAGTCAGCTTATGATTTGACTTGTGGCTTCTCTCTGTCAGTTCTTGCTTCCACTTGGAGGCTGAGAGCCTCTTACTCATCCTTGGTCGAACTCAGTGAGGCAAGTGTCATGGGGGAAGATTCTGGAAGCTTCCATTGTCTTTCCACCTCGCGGAATGGCACTGCCATTTGTCATTTCCCGCTCAGCACACCCTGGTAGTGCATTTAGGTGCGTTGCAACGCACCTAGCTAGTGTACTTGGGTGCTATGCAACGCAAGTAGCTAGTGGAGCAGCTGAAATGATCCTGATTTGACTGTTTCTGAGCAGTTTCTGGTGGAGAACTTCTGGGAGAAGCTGTAATTGATTGACCTTGTTCCTCTAGGGGTAGGAACAACACTTTTAGGGACTTAAGATCCCTTGGTTTATGGACATTTCATGCTTAGAGCTGTAAGGCACAAAAATGTCTATAACAGATGGTACATCATGTGCCGGATTCAACATGTTGGTATTATGGCCAGGAAAAAGATAACCCGGGGATGGAGGTCGTATGGGCGGACCAGGATAGTGAATTCCAGTGGGATCAAATTTCTCAGAAGAAAAAGGGGATGATGGGATGATGACAGGGGAAATACCATCACGTGAGGAACCATGTACATAATAGTGAGAAGGATGAGTTCCATAATATGTACCTGAATGACGACGTGGATCTTGACCTCGTAGATATGCATCAGCTTGTTGTAACTTGTTTAGCGCCCCCATACAGTTCCATCCATTATTTTTGCCACCCCTGCGCCGCGGGAAATTTTCCACAATATGTCCAGTTTGGTGACAGTAAGAGCAGCGGAAGGGTACACCCCAATAATCCAACCTTTGTGTGAGATATGTCTCCCCCCAGTGTAAACCAATATGATCTAGGAAACCCCCTCGATATTCTTTTTCAATAAGAATCCATGCGACCCATTTGTCAGGGGCCCCTAAGCACCGTGGATCAACATATTTAAATTTCCCTATCACGTTACCAATATCCTCCAAAGCCTATTTCGTCCATAGCTCTATAGGCAAGACAAGAAACTTAACCCAAATTAGTTTATTCTGCGGGGTGTTATTAAGGGAATTGAACCCAATATACCAGGAATGAAGCTCCAGGAAACCGTGACCGTCGACCCATGAAATAGATTTAATATTCTGAAGGTCTTCTTGACTTAGGAAGTGGAAACTATACCAGCCCCAAAGCAGCCTCACAACTGTCAGCATATAACCCAATATGGACTTCCACTTCTGCTCAACCCATTATCTCATGACTGAATCACTTTTATTAGAGAAATGCCAACGCCCAACAAGTGCACGTTTTTGTAAGCTAGTAATATGATCACTCAACTTCTCAAAATCAAAAACTAGTGCGGGTGGCAGGGACATTGTCCTAATAGAGCGAACCCGATGACCAGATCGTCGTTCATGCTTTGCATGAGTGCCACCCCGCGGATCAAGGGATGCATGATCACCACCTGGCGCAGACACATCCCCTAGAATGGTGTGCCATCCATCAAGTGATTGTGTGCCACTACGACGACCACCCCCATTACCATTTAACCTATGTGACTCGGCCTCCACGGTGGCTTTGATGAAATCCTCCTGTGCCGATGTATCGGAGTCAATATCTATACCACCCAGTACGATGAGACCCCACAAGAAAAGCCCCCCAAACCGGACAACCACCTTAGGTAGCCAATGTGCAGAGTAAATACATTATACAAAAGGTAGATGCAGCAAATAGAAAAGCGTGCTAGGAGAGTTATTGTAAATGCCACATCCTAGTACAAACTGACATATAACACGAACATATAGGGATAGGCACAGATAAGGAATAAAACCCCTTATGGGAGCGCCGTCAAAACATCTCCCGAAATATGAATTAGAAGGAATGTTAGACAATATTAAAGCCAGATCAGGATGGATGGAAATTCGAGGTACCCCACAGAACATATAAGGCAGATCCTATATACAGCAGAAAATATATGGCATGTGTCATATTCAATGAGATGAAATAATAGCCACCTACCACCCCGATAATTCAAATTACAAGGGGATATACCGGTAAAATACGCCAGAAAATACAGAGAGTCCAAAACCAAGTGATACAGCTCGAAATGGGGAAATTAACCAGAAGCCCAATTCAAACAATCGAGAAATTGATAATGTTAAACACCAACACAACAGCAAAGACAGAAACAACTTTTACATGACCACCATATATCCCCCAAACAAAAACTAATAAGCTTGTAGGGCTGACTGATATAAAAAGGATTGGTGAACTTAGTACAGAGCAGGTACCCCCAAGTGACCAAACCAGAATGTCCCTCAAGAGATGTACGTAAACAATGGAAAAAAAAGGATTCAATGATTGGATGCATGTGGACGCCTAGAAGAAGATGTGTAGTGTGTAGTGCATATGCGATATAATAAATAGATGGAGAAAGCAAATAACACCAGAATGTGGCTCAACTCCGACCACATAATCCATACACAGAGACGAAGGAACATTCCTAAACCCAGACGATGTATATGACTACCACAATCCAAATGCATCAAATATCATACGCATCTCCAAATAAAAGACATAAAGATAGTCATGTTACCAACCTGGTCAAATAAACCTATGCGGAAGACGATGTGCCATGCAAAGTAGTTCGGATGCAGCTAGCTCCATGCAGTTTATTTGATGATAATGTGCGCATATACGTGGAGCATGATCCAAACGTGTTGTTTAGTTAAACACCATCTAAACGAGGAGACTCAAAACCAGATAATTGCCTAGCAATTTGTAAATATTGAGTCAATCCTCGCACAGGACACTGATAAGCCCAATGGCCAAGCATATCCTCTGAGCGCCTTCAACTTTGTGGTTTGATCTTAGCAAATACCACCATTAACTAAGAGGTGTGTCTTTTGGATAATCACCACCCGTTTTGTAGTGCGCATTCGTATTACAATGGTAATTAAAGTCTGACACACCCGAAGCTATCACACCACCACCGCCGTGGGCTGGGATAATTAAGAAAAACACTGCAATAAACCCCATAAACATTTTAAAGTAGATGGACATTTGAATGAGTTTACCATTTCTCTCCACAATGCAAGCAACAGCTAACAAAAGAAAAATAAATGTCTCCAGATTATAGTTTGTCTGGACTCCTCAATCTTTGGTGAATCCATATATACAGTCAAAAAACCAATTTAAATAACACAAATAAAGATTTCACCTCGATTTTTTCCACCTAATTCTAATACCAAAAAATCTAAAAAATCACACTAAAAACAACTCCATATAATAATACAATTAATATAGACATATTAGTGTTATCCATCCGTACGAGGACTTCCATTCCTCTATTCCAGACGGGTATGATTTATTATTGAACTAACAAAAGTACATCATGAGCTCAGTTTTTTTTATTATCTAATAGTATTTTTTTAATATATATAATTTTTTGATTGAAATTTGGTAGGAATTTCTTGAAATTCTTTAACGACTAGTACCATTAAATTTATTTATAGTTTTATAAACAAAAACAGAGTTTAAATTAATTAAATTTATGAATAAAAAAAGAAAACAAATAAATAAATGATTAATAATATTAAAATTATTTATACACTCAAAAATAAAAACAATTTTTAAATTAATTAAATTCATGAATTTCTATATTCAAGATTTTGTGATTCATAATGAATTAAGTGATTTCTATTGAAAAACTTTGCTTAATTAAATTCATGAATAAAAAAAAAACAAATAAACAAACAAACAAAAACTGTTCTCATCATTCAAATGTTCCATAACATTAAATTTAATGAGGGCCTCTAATATGTCCTAAAATTGCTTCTGCTTGGTTAAGAGTTTGTCTTCTTCGACTTAAGGAAATAGGGTAAGAAGCATCTAGTAAGAGTGAAAGTCTGCCCCTTACTGACCACCAGGGAGTTATTGCAGGGGCATGATTTTCCTTGAATAAAAGTAATGAGTCAACCTACATTAACAAATAGTAGTCAGAAATGAGTATCATTACTGTTAATTTAACTACTAAATTATGATAAATTTTCCAAAAGATAAAAAACAATAAATTAAATTAAGAAAAATACATCATAAAAAATGGAGCAAACTACTTTCAACTTAACACGCAAAATAACTTTTTGAGATTCCGGTGACGGAATCCGGCGGAAGAAATTGAGATGAAATCATGATTTGTTGCAGTTAAAATGGTTTTTTAACTGCATATTCGGATTCAGCACCCTGAAAAACCCATGGGACGGTTTCATTGTGCAGAAATTAGCTATCAAACTTGGATTCCAATAAATTACTGCCGGATTTTCACCGGAAAAAATCGCCAGAAAGACTTTCAAAAAGTCGCGTTAAAGACTACTCCCAAAATATATGCCGCAATACACATAGACAAGAAAGAAATCCGAATCCATACAGGTATACAAACAAATCAGTGCCAGGCTTTTTAAAGGTTTCTTCTGCGGTGGAGAATAAAGATGCTGATGCTGTACCACTTGGGCTTAGTGGGATGTGGAGGATTCATATACTGGTAAAACAATCCTTTTGAATCCATAAAAATCTAGTATAGTTTGGTCTCTATTCTGCCCATTTTGGGTGAATTATGTGTAGTGCACTTTGGCTTCTGTTCAGTTCAAAATCATGGATTTGTGCACCGCAGGTTCAACAATTCAGAATGAACAAATATGGAAAAGTGTATTGCGCAGTGATTTCTCAAATACGATATTCGGTCGGTTAGGATTGTAGGTCCACAAGAGAAGGAATTGAAGCTCTTCTTTTGTAACAGTATCAAGGATATTCTGCCTATATTATCTATGAATGTATCTTCTGATCTGAGGAGGGCTATATTACGTGTGTATATTTTTATTTCTGGGGAACTTGATCAGGCATGGTGTAACTGTAAAAAGCCCATAATTTTCTTGGTTTTTAAGGCGCTTTTGCTGGTGATATTCTCCGACTGGGTTTCAATTTGGATCGAGACCCACTAAATTCTGGACCAAACTGTGGCTTCTTTTGGAAAAGAAAACAAGCACACCAGCCTTTGGATACACGGATAATTTCTTTCAGATTTCTTGATGTTGATAAAATTAGGACCGGGGACTTCTCATAGTGAAGCCAAAAAAGATTAAATCAAAATGGTCTGTTTTCATTGTAGAATTTCTTCAGATTTCTTGATATGGGTAGAATTAGGATGTGGGACTTATCGTAGTCAATCCAAAGAAGTTTAAATCAAATTGTTAAATTGTTTGCTTCATTGTATAATTTCTTCAGATATCGATACCGATAGAATAAGGATCTGGGACTTCTCAGTTAAGCCAAAGAGGTTTTACCAAATTGTTTGTTTGGTTGACTGGAGGAGTTATGTATATATATAAAAGCAGTACATGGAACTTAGTATAGTCAAGCCAATGGAGTTTATATATATATATATATTTTTTATTTCTTGTTTCATAAAGTGGACATAGAGTGATTATTGATGTGCTGTTAAAGGAATTGTAAATTTTTTAGAATTTGTATTTGTGGTTAATTTTTTTTTGTAAATTGGGTGTTTTTTTAAGAGTATGTGTTTTCTCTTAAAAGGTCACAAGTTTAAAACTAAGCCTAGAGTATTTATGGTTTTTTAGATTTATCAGTCAAATTGCTGCCAGGAGGTGGAATGGAACTTAGCATAATCAAGCCAATGGAGTTTAAATTGATATATATATATATATATATATATATATATATATATATATATCTTATTTGTTGTTTCACAAAGTGGACATAGAGTGATCATTGATGTGGGGCTAAAGGAATTGTAAATGTGATAGAATTTGTATTTGTGGGTAATTTTTTTTATAAATTCGGTGTTTTTTAAGAGTATGTGTTTTCTCTTAAGAAGTCACAAGTTTAAAACCAAGGGTAGAGTATGTATGGTTTTTTAGATTTATCAGTCAAATTGCTGCGAGGAGGTGGATTCTTTGTCCTATAAACAATAAAGTCTTATACACCAATTTAGTGTCTCGCTAAGCAGTGACCTTAAAATTAAATAATAATAATAATAATATAACCCAATTGTTTTATGTTTTATAATTGTTTATTAATATTTCTTTATAAATAAATTCTTTGTTAGTTTTGTCTCTAATCTATATATTAATATATTATATTAATATATATTTTTTATTTAATTAAAAAATGCCATAAAACTATATGTAAATTTTTGGATGCTTTGAAATTGTAGAAATTGAATTTGTATTGACAAGGTGGAGATGAAACTAGGAACAAATCCTGGGTGGAGATAAAACCAGAAACAAATCCTAGATGATTTAACGTCCTAGATATGAACCGATAACCCAAACAGTTTAGCTTGATTTCTGAGATCATTTTCTCCAAGAACCAGGGGCTACTGATATTGTGTGATATTGCCTCAGATCTGATTTAACATATATCTGATAGTTTTCTCTATTCATTTTAATCATGGTATCAAGGTGATTGTGTTTGTCTTAATCCTGAGCTTATTTCAAGGTTATATTGAGTATCTAATGAGTATATAAATATGAAGTGCATCTGGAGTTATGACTTTGCTCTGTGTATTGTAGATTTGGACATCTAATAGATATATAAATATAAAGTGCATGGAGTGGAGTTATGACTTTGCTATGTGTATTGTAGATTTGGACATCTAATAGATATATAAATATAAAGTGTATAGAGTCATGACTTTGTTTATGAAATATTGGAGTTATGACTTTGCTCTGTGTATTGTAGATTTGGACATCTAATAAATATATGAATATAAAGTGCATAGAGTCATGGCTTTGTTTATGAAATATAAATATGAAGTGCATCTAATGTGTATGGAGTTATGACTTTGCTATGTGTATTGTAGATTTGGACATTTAATGGATATATAAATATAAAGTGCATGGTGTCATGACTTTGTTTATGAAATAGTGACTTTCGATAATCCACATAAATTCATGCATAATTTTATTGAATAAAACAATATAATATTTAAATCTAAATCTATACTCGTATTAAATATTTTTATATTAAAATAATTATTTTTATTGTAAATTTCGAAAATATTTAAGAATTCAAATTTATCTTTAAAATTTCAAGATATTTCTCAAATCTACAATCAAAATAAGTTCAGCTTATCAAAACAAAGAGCAGTATTATTCAGAAATTGTTATATTATCTTCTTATTATCCATCGAATTTCAAGATATTCTTCGAATTTACCATCAAAATAAGTTCACCCTATCAAAACATATGGGTAGCTAACACCATGATGGTTATTTACACATTACATGGGGTGTGTTTTTCTGTAGTCTGGGGAAGCAGGAATTCTCTACTAAAAGAGGTCCCCATAAATATCATTGCTAGCAGCTCATTCATGGCAGAGATGAAAACAAAAGCATATGCATTTTGATATCTTGTTTCTGGAGTGGCTGAGACTTTAATTTAGAAAGTGTTTATTATGTGCAGTTAACAAGATGGGATAGAACAGACCGTGCCAATTTGCCAGGAGTGATTGCTCTATTATCCGGAATAATAATGTGGTTGACATCAATTAAACCAATAAGGAGAAAACTCTTAGAACTATTCTATTATACTCACCATCTTTATGTGGTATTCACGGTCTTTTTCTCACTGCATATCAATGATAGAGATTTCTGCACAGTTTTGTCTGAAACTTTTCTCTTCCTTCTTGACAGGTTTCTAAGGTTCCTTCAATCAGGAAGGGCAGTCAAAATCCTATCAGCTCGAATATTACCCTGCAAAGCTATAGAGCTTTCTTTGTCAAAACACCCACGGAAATATCAGCCGAAACAAATCTAATTCCTAAAACTTTTGTTTCAAATTCTTTTTCTTTTTTTTGCAAGGAAAAAAGCTTTATGTATTTATATGAAATATATAAGAGCTGAATAATACATTTTTTCTCTGATTGTGCAAATTCTTAGTCTCCTCTTTTGAGTGTGTGTAGGGCCGTACTAGCATGAGATCAAATTCTTGATCAATGTAGTATGGCTAAGTATAACTATCCTTCTTTTAAGGTTCTTGATCAATGTAGTATGGCTAAGTATAACTATCCTTCTTTTAAGGTATTTTATGAGGTAAAATTGAATTAAAATTGAATTTGAGTAGAGAAGATAATTATTTCGGTGAAAAACCCATAATAAACTTAATTAATTACATGTAAAATTCACATCTATTCTCTTCCTTCTAGACCATTTCATTGAAACTCTACATTGTAGTGGTATCTTCTTTTGGCACCAAGTCATTTCTACTTGGAAAAACGACAGACCAATATGGAAAGAGGCTGCTCAGCGAAATCTCTCTGGCACTGCTGCTATCGATTGGAAGCTCATATGAACTCATTTGAATCTGACGGGTCTTTACATAAATGATATTGTGGATTCTATTAGCTGGACTGGCAAATTATCAGAAAACAATATTTTATCAGAAAACAATATTGTAGTGGCTGATACATATTATCAATTATGTTTACTACAATCTGAACACCCAAGGAATGGGTGGTTTGCGAAATTTTGGAGTCCACTTCTTCCCATTAAGATCACAATTTTTCTCTCGCTCGTGTGGAAGAATAAGAATTTGATGCAAATATGTGAGGGTTAAAGTTAATTGTGGGATCAAAAATGTTTTAGGGAGTTTAAGAGTTTTATTACAATCTTGGTAACCACCTCTAAAATTTTGGATAAAAAAATATTTATATAATGAAAATAGATATTATAAAATTAACTAAATTTAATTAATAAAAATGAATTTAGAATGTGAAATTATAATTATTATTAAGTGGATAAGTAGGTTTATTTTAGAAAAGTTTTCATAATTTTAATTTAATTATCAATCATTATTAGGTGGATAATGGGAATTTAATTTTTTAGAAGATTTTAAAATATTCTTATACTAGTCACATATCAAAGGTTAAAAATTATCTCAAAAGTAGTTAGACTCTTTCTATATTTTAAATTAAATGGTGTTTATTTTAGAATGAAGCTTCCACAATATCAATTTAATTAGCAATATTTATTAGGTGGATGGTAAATATTTAATCTCTACAAAATATTTTAGAATATTCATAATGATATACACAAATTAAAGGTTGAAATCTATTTTCAAAGTAATTATGTCATTTTTTTATCTTTTAATTAAAAAAAATTCATATAAACCAGTGACACATAAAGTGATTTATGATTTTTTGGGCATGTGGTATTGATAAACCAAGGTATTGGACCATGGTATTGTAACAAAGCCTACAAATTAAGCATCTTCATGGTAAAATACGAGTAAATTTCTATGATTATGAATATTGTTCCATATTTTTTAAATGTATATATGTTTAATGTTTAACTTATATATTAATTCTTTTTATTATTTATTACTGATAATAAAATTTAAAATAAACTTATAAGTTAGTAATTTTTTATAATTTTTTAAATTTTAGCAACTTGAGATATATAATGAAGCAAGTGCGTTGATATTTATTATGGATTGATGCCTATCAACATTTGTCATCTATTTATTTTATATGACAATGTTAGTTTAAAAAAAATGTTATATCAACGAGTGCCATATGAAATGTTTTTTTGGGCATGAGATATTGATAAGGCATGGTCATGTAATAAATTTTATTTATAAATTAAGAATCACCATGGTTAAGAATCTGGTAACAAGCTTTTTAGGTTGATCTAACTAAGTTTAGATTCAGTGTCGGGGTACTTGTATCTGGTCCACAGGAAATGCAAGAGAGTGCAGCGTCTGTTTGCTTCTCCGCCACAAATAACTCGACCATTTCATTTAGCTTTCATTCGAGTAGCTTTTGACTTTAACGGGCTTGTAATATTATGTTATTTATAAAAATTAAATGAGCCCGGGCTGGGTGGGATCTAAACGTCTTTGGTGCTCCTAATTTATGTAATAGTCCTTAATGTATTTTGAAAATAAATGCGCTTTTTGGTGCGTGCGGGAGGTTAAAGTTTTTTGGTGCCTTTAATTTAGGTAATTATTTTTATTTTAATTGGTAAGGGAGAGATTGAGGAGGGGAATTCACGATATTAATGTTTTTAAATTTAGGTGTTTGTGATCTATATTACATTAAAAAGAGTTTTTGGTAAAAATTATATAAGAGAAAATTATGTCATGCATTTGGAACTAGTTAGTGTGGTTCATCATCAAGACCAGATGATTTTCTCCAATATGATTTTTACCGAAAAGACTCTTCTTAATATTATGTTCTACTTTAAATTTTCATTAATTTTCAACCCATGGATCTAAGCTATATATGTAAAATTTGAATATTATGATAACAACGCAATAATCTATTAACAAGTAGCGTTAATTTTTAATATATTTGTTTGTTTAAATTATATTTAATGTTTTAACTATATTGGTAAATTTCAAAAAGTGTTATTTGAATTTAAAATTAAGTAATTTAAATTTAAAATTATGATAAAAGCTTAAAATTATTTTAATAAAATTTTAGATTTGATATATTAATATTTCTATTATGTTTTGTAATCTAAATATTATATATAGTTTTTATTGTTTCATATTAATTGATTTTTTTAAACTTATTTTCTCGTAAAAATAAATCTCTTATATTTGTTGTGGTTAGGGTTTGCATCTAGCTATCTGAAACTTGCAAAAATTAGGAGTCTTGTCCTATTTTCTTATACTTTCAATTTTCCTTCCTCTGTATATTGGAGAAATAAGGTGGAGTGCCTTTAGTTTTCGGGAATTGTTCTATTTTCTAGTCAAATGTACTATGAAAAACCACTAGGGCACTTGGATTGTAGGGAATTCATAACTCAAAGTTATGATTTCAAGAAATATTTGTCGGATTATGAACATTTTTTACTAGAAAATATACCCAGAAAAGCTTCAAAACGTTTAATAGGCAAGTGCATGTTCTTGGATGTCTATCAATGATGAATGCAAGTCTACATTCTTGGAGCTGAAGAGAAAGAAGATATATTTTTTCACGATATTCAAGATCAACGAGAAACAAACTAAGATCACGATAGATAAACTCAGAGGCCCTACTAGGAACTATGATAGCTTTAAGGTTTTTCCCCAAGATAGAGTGTAGATATGTTGTCTATGACTTCGACTTTGTCACTGAAGATGACTGTAATAAGAGCAACATATTCTTCATTTCCTTATCCCTGATTAATAGGCTTAGCTCGATTGTAGGTTGATGGAGGACCTTTTGGTAGACTACTATTTTGATCGACTAGAATTTTATCAGATATGGAACAAGTCAGTTGGTGATTCACAAGCTGAGAATAGGGTCATTCTAGTGAATGAGGACTCGAATAAGCTATGAGGTCAGGTGTCTATTTGTGCTTCGGGGTTTCCACTGCCAAGTGTGGGTTTTTCTGGTCTAGAGGAAGATCTAGGAACTCACTTATACCAAAAAAACCGTAGATGGAACAAGTGTAAGTGGAGTCGGTATGGAAGTTTGGGATCTAACTCCTTTTTTCGCAAGTCCCCCTACAGGTGGTGGCATCACCTTGTTTGTTTTCCCCTTTGACAGAGGGTCTATACCAAAAATTTCCAGTGACATTTGTGTCAGTCTCTAATATTCTACAAAAATATTGGGTAAAAACCCTAACTTCAAGGGGAGAGGAGAATTTGACTTTTCCAGGATACCCTTTGTTTAAGGCACTGCCTAAAAATTATTTAGTATTTACAGATACAACCCTCTTTGGAACTAAGCTTGATGTGGCCACACTAATATAGGGGTTCAATGGTAGAGGTGCTTCTTAGGCAAGATCCATAGAACTAGAGCAAGCATAACACACCCTCCCCCGCCCAAACCCTCCAAGGACAAAGACCCATAAGTGCCATAAATAAGAAAAAAGGTTCATTGTGCAAAGTTGCAGAAAGGGGAGGAAAATATGGTTTTTCGAGTGGACATTCAATTTCATGAGGTTGAATAGAAGGAAAAGATTGTTATTGTGGGAAGAGCAAGGGGAAGGTGTTTCAAGGTCCAAACCCTGAGAGAGTGGGCTACTCGAAAATGGGGACAAATATGGAGTCCTTGTCATCTGTCTCAACCTCGGCTAAAGGTTGGTTCATCTTTCTTTCCAACTCAAGTCAGAGCGTCTCCTGGGTTCTTGAAAGAAATTGGTCCATTGATTGTACCACAGTTCTTTTGAAGAAATGGACACATCTCTTTGATGTTAGTCGAGAGGGGTTGGAAGCCATACCAATTTGGGTTCGACTACTAGGCTTTCCTATTCAATTCTGGTCTTAAGAAACCTTTATGGATATTTGAAACTACTTGGGGGTATTTTTGGATGGAGACATATCTTTTCAAACCACTGGCATCATGACTACAATGCACATTTTGGTGAGTATTAATTCAAGAGAAGGACTCGTGGCTAAGATGAGCCTTGTTCAAGCTGGATTTTCTCATCTACAGATATTAGACTATGAAGGCATTCCCTTCAGGTGCAAAAGACGTCGTGTAATAGGTCACATTTCAAAATATTGCAAACTCCATTTTCATGGTCATAAGGTTTATGGAATGCCCCCGAAATGAAGAAGAAAATTTCTCTCAGGGCAAAGGATATGATGGAATGGTTGGCACCCACTAAGGAGGTTGAGGGTCTTCTAGGACAAGAAAAGGGGATAACTTCCCCACCTCCTTTAGGAACAGGGGTTTAGGCTGAGGCCTCTAAGCAACCTGACATAGAAGTGGTAGTGGAACATTATCAAACTGATATCACCAAGGGCCTTTAGATGCAACCACTAGACTCCACTTCTTGTACTACTTCTTCCTCCCTGCTCTCCACTTTCTTTGGCCAATAATGTTTCTTTGGCTGAAGGCCTAATTAGTTCTACTAGTTGTGATATCTTTAAGCCTCTCATCCCCCTAAAGCCAAATCTTACCTTTGTCTCATGCATGTGCCCCTCCATCACTGTGCACACTTCCTCCTCCATTCTCTCCTCAAAATAATTCTCTCAAAACAAATCATTAGAGACCAACTCTTGTTACAACCTACATCCTCGATCTTTGATTCCCACCAGTTCTATGTTGCCTTGGGGTCTTGGGTCTAACCCTATATTTCCAAAAGTTAAAGGTTGAGGCAAAAAATAATTTTTTTCCAGAGCCCAGGTTAAAACTTGCCTACATGTGGAAGCTGGGAAACAAATCTCCATTGATGGAGCTCTTAGAGTACCAAAGGCCCTAGGAGCAGTTTCCCGATGATTATTCAATCCTTCAACTATCGGGGCTTGGTCATCCCATAAACAAAATGGCCATGAGGAGACTACTTGACAAAAATCAACCCAGTATTCTCCTCTTACAATAGACTCTGGGGAATGGCCCCTATGTATCCAAAGTTATAGAATCTATGTTTAAAGGTTGGTGTTTTACTTGCTCATATGTTTATGGAAGATTGAGAACCTTAGCTATTGGGTGGAATCCTCAAAGCATAAATCATCTTAAAACTTTGAGTGTAGATGTTGTTTTAGGTATGGACTTCTACTTAGCCAAGCTTGAGTTGGAGTTGAGGGTAATCAAATTTTATGGACCATTTCAAATAGAGTTCCTTTTTGAGACTCTTTATTTCAAAAACAACTTCTTTAAGTCGAAGACCTTACCTTGGGAGGCGATTTTAATTTTTCTTTCGGCATGCTAAAGTTTGGGGACCCCATGCAAGACCTAGCATCCTGATAGATTATTTCTCACATCTGAGAACACAAACTAATATATGTGGACATGGTTAATATGTCCCTACTTAGAGGAGTAAAAGAGTGGGGCATGTTAGGGTGGCTAAAACATGACCACTTCTTATTATCTGAGAGACTTGTGGAAGGGATACCCATGTTGTGACAATGGTTTGGAAGTGGGGGATATTTTGACCATTATCTTGTCTTTCTGAAATTCAAAGATTTGGGAAAAATTCGGCAAGCCATTTTAAGTTCAATGCATCATGGTTAAAAGAGGAGGACTTTATGGCATTAGTTCACACAAATTGGGTCCCTTACACTCTCAACTCTAGAGATTCGACTATCACTCATTTTTCCAAGAACCTTTCAAAACTAAAAAAAACTACTATTTAGTGGGAAGAAAACAAAAGGATAAGAGAAGATCAAGAAACGAAAGAAGTGGAATCAAAGTTGAATCTTTTGGGGGGCTTTGAGGATGGGGGTTACTCTTCTGAAGACACAAAAGCTAGATTATTTCATCTTGAGGCTAAGAAAATGAAATCTCTTGAGGATAAAGAAGCTTGCTAGAGATTTAAAAGCAGAGAAATCTAGCTTGAATGTAGGGATGAGAAAAACAAGTTCTTTAAGAATTTTTCGAAGGGACGGAAAATAGAAAGTACCATATGGAGTTTGGAGGATCAGAACATTGTTCAAGCCTCCACTTTTGAGGATTTGGACCTTATAGGATGTTGGTTTATATGGGCCTGACCCAGGTTCGGAAGAGTTATTTAGCCAAACAAATCCCACACCTACCGGCCCTTTCAGCAACAGCCCGCGGAGTGCGAGCTGAGGTCTCACCCGAGGTAGCAGGGGAGGGTGCTGAAACTAGGTTTCCACACCCTTGGGATGTCTTGATATGGTCTGGAAGGTTCTTACCCCGTTTTTTGGCTTTGCGCCACTCTGCTCTGCGCAGATTTGGACCCAGGAAATTCCTGAATACTTATTAATGCGTTGTTATAGATTAGATCTACTTTTTATGGTCTTTAATCAAACATTTAACAGAAATAACCAATTCGTGCACTTAGAAAAGATACAAATTTGCATAAACTCATACCATAAGCATACGCGCATAGATCAAACAGTTATATTAACACAGAATTTCATAATCAACTTATATTTATTCAATTCTTTCACCAATACATCCAGATCTGCCCTGCGCACTTAGTGGCAGGGGTCCACGCACACAACTGTGGACTCTACTAGGCCTCTGCGCACACAACTGCAGAGCCTCTATCTACCTACCAACACCCTTGACTCCGACTTACAGATGCTTCAGAATTTTCTTCTCAAAAACCCATTACATTTCAGATCCAAAAGTACATACCAAAAGCCACTTTCTATCCATAGAGCCTCACTCTATTTATACATTCCCATGGTCCGCAGACCGTGGGCAAGCCGAATTTCTTCCTATTATTCTATATTATTTCTTGGGCGGACAACCCCTTGACTTGATCTATTACACTTCATGCTCCGCATATTTCAGAGTCTTTACCATATTTTTATCCTAATTAATAGGCTCTAAGCCCCAAAACGGTTACGCGGGACCTCTGCTGCCCAACAGGCCCCCAACACAATCATCGTGACTCGTCCCAAGTCACTCGTCGATGCGGCGAGACGCGCTGCCTAGGCTCCGCAGTTCACCTCCCCGTGAGTGACGTCCTTCATGTTGCTTCTCCTTCTTCATCTCCTGCAACGCTTCTTCCAACTCTTGCTTCGTTGTTTCTACCAATTCTCGCAACTGATACTACTCATTCTTCTTTGCTCGGTTACCACAGAACACCCCCCCCATAGGATTTTAGCTCTAGCTAGGGTGCTGCGTACGGGACCGCCTCGTACCAACCCAGCCAATTTCGAAGTTCGTATCTTCTCTTTGCACTGTCTGCTACAGTTTGTGTTGCAATTTTGCAAGACCATTGTTGTTGTCCGCGAGATCCCAATCTTCAAGATACACCAAAGACGACTTGTTAACTAGAATTCCACCATTTGGCTCCGTATTTATAGCTTTTCCTCTAACCTTTATGGTTCGTCGACCAGCCCATGGGTAAGACGAGGGCATCTGGACCAATTCTGCTTCGTGTCTACAAATTTCCGGCACATCCCCTCCCATCGATGCTGAACTCTGTGTTGTGCCCGCAGCTGTCCACACCGTATTCTTCAGAGAGCCCTACATCTTTGGCCATATCAGAACTCTCGGCCTTACTCCTTGAGCGTAGATAATGAAGAGTTCCATAGCGGTGGGAAAGCACAACAACTTAAGGTTCTTAGAAGTGCAGCCTATTCAGTAGAGGCCCCCTTGTGATTTATAAGTGTTTTGAAATTCAAATTCGCTAGCTCCCGCCTTTTCCGGTGTCCTCATGTTAAGCCTGCAACAGATTGTTCCAGGTCCGGCTCGTGCCTTATCTCTTAATTGCCCGCCGACCGCTCCTTTTTGCCATAACCCAGACATCTTGTCATGAATAGTGACAGCAACGGTCACCTCTCTGATTGCCAACGCAGCAACGCATCCCTTTCCACGCAATCGCGACCCTTGTGACAGGCCATATCCACGCGCACCCCGATGGTCGCGCAGCTGCCCCTCAGACTTCTTTATCGTCCCACGCTCTCTTTCAACTGGCTGGAGCGGTGAGACTGTCCTTCGATCGGTTAGTCAGGCGATCGGCCCACCCGTGTAGAGCTTCAGGCAACTACCATTTACTCTTCCCGAGAAGGGGTCTCCATTGAGCTTAGGAAGCTGGATCGTGCCTCCATCTGTAACTTCTTTGACTATATAGGGACCCAACCAATGCATTTGGAGCTTGCCAGGGAATTTCTCGAACTTGTTGTCATACAGTAATACTAGATCATTCTCCTTGAAAGTGCACACCTTGATATGGCGATCATGCCACGCTTTCTCTCGCTGTTTTTGTACTTGCTGATGGAATCCGGCCAAAAACTGTTCCTCCTCAAGTTCCTCCAGTTGCGCGAGCCGTTCCTCCAAAGCCCCGCGGTCGGCCATGCCTGTCATTGTCGCGATTCGCAAACTGGGTACAATATATTCCATGGGCATAACGACTTCCTTACCATAGACTAACTGGAAAGGTGTCTGGCCTATTAACTTCTTGCACGTGGTTCGTGTTGTGGAGGTAAATCCCCTCTGCGGACAAAGGCGATCCCTACTAGTCCAAATAGGATCTAGCAACAATCAAACAACGCTAACACGCAGGTTCCTAATTGCAAATTAGAGACCAATGATGAAGGCCTACTTGGATTCCAACGCTAGTACTTGTAGAAGAGTCGATGCTCTTGTTCCTTTGCTCCGGCTGGTCACAATCCTCACGATCCTCGTGCGCGGACACCTACACATGCAAAGAACGATACAAACACAAGCATAAAATCCAATAGATGCAACTATATATCAGTCAGAAAGGATATAACTCAAACGCCATCACAAAGACAATAAGAGTGGAACCATAATGATAGTCGTCTATTATTGATAAACAAAGAAGAATACAACCATAGTTCTGACGTCAAATCCTTCTCAAGAGGGTCCGGCCAACAAGTTCCTCAAGCATTCACCCTTGAAGGTAGATCTCCCAAGACAAAACTCTCTCTCACACAAGTTTACACAAGATAAAAACACTTCACAACCTTCCTTAAGCTCTCTAGCAATCCCACATTTGTCACACCAGCTACCTATCAAGCTCACACACTATTAGCAACACTCCAAACACTATGAATTCCAAACTAGCAGCTCATAGCAATGGTGGAGGCTTAAATAGGAGAAGGAGTCTCCATGAATGGTGGGAGGATGAGCTTATCTCCAAGGAAGGTGGCTCAAATGACGAAACAGACATGCCAGAGAAGGGAGGGCGACATATACAAGGCCAACAACCAGGTCTGGAGGCATCTGGAAGGCCGGTTGTTAGAACAAACTCGCCCAGACTGGATCATCGCGGGTGAATAACTGCACTGGAGCGCTGACATCGCTGCTGAATAACGAAGAAATTCATGTCAGCGCGATCAAATATGAGCAATAGTCGCGTTGTCTCATGAAATTTGACCATCGCGGGAATCACGTGTACTTCCGCGCTGGCAGCGCATTCGGTCTGTTTTGGAGCGCTCATCAGCGCGTTTATTTTTACAACAGTCGCGATGATAGAAAAACTTTGGCAAAGTGGGTCATTTGGCAACATTAGAGAGCATGAGCATGGATGATTTGGACTCATGACACAGTAGGAAGACTGGTAGGAAGACAGTGACAAATTACTGTGTAATAGATGCCCCCTAAAGCATGAAGCCCGAGAGAGTGGGAGGGGTGAAATGCTTTATGAAACTGACTGAACTAGAACACCACCGGGAAGAATTTGCACGCAAGTACAACTGATATCTCTGATAATCAATTACATGTAGTCTAGGCATGGGCGCAGCCATCCAAAAGACATACGAAAGAGGTCTGTTGTATGGGCGCAGCCACCCAGCTAATGAGACCGTAATGATAGGAAAGGTATGGTCGCAACCATCCATGAAGACTCAGGTATGGGCGCAGCCATCCATCAATGAGTCATGTAATGATCATGATAATCTACAAAATCGTAACCTGGATCACAATAGACAAAATCGCAACCTGGATCGCAACGTGTGCAAAGGAGAAGTTTGGATCCAGTGTCGGGGTACTTGTATCTGGTCCACAGGGAATGCAAGAGAGTGCAGCGTTTGTTTGCTTCTCCGCCACAAATAACTCGACCATTTCATTTAACTTTCATTCGAGTAGCTTTTGACTTTAAGGGGCTTGTAATATTATGTTATTTATAAAAATTAAATGAGCCCGGGCTCGGTGGGATCTAAACGCCTTTGGTGCTCCTAATTTATGTAATAGTCCTTAATGTATTTTGAAAATAAATGCGCTTTTTGGTGTGTGCGGGAGGTTAAAGTTTTTTTGGTGCCTTTAATTTAGGTAATTATTTTTATTTTTAATTGGTAAGGGAGAGATTTAGCAGTGGGAATCCATAATATTAATGTTTTTAAATATAGGTGTTTGTGATCTATATTACATTAAAAAGATTTTTTTGGTAAAAATTATATAAGAGAAAATTATGCCATGCATTTGGAACCAGTTAGTGTGGTTCATCATCAAGACCAGATGATTTTCTCCTATATGATTTTTACTGAAAAGACTCTTCTTAATATTATGTTCTACTTTAAATTTTCATTAATTTTCAATGCATGGATCTAAGCTATATATGTAAAATTTGAATATTATGATAACAACGCAATAATCGATTAAAAAGTAGCATTAATTTTTAATATATTTGTTTGTTTAAATTATATTTAATGTTTTAACTATATTAGTAAAATTCAAAAAGTGTTATTTGAATTTAAAATTAAGTAATATAAATTTAAAATTATGATAAAAGCTTAAAATTATTTTAATAAAATTTTAGATTTTATATATTAATATTTCTATTATGTTTTGTAATCTAAATATTATATATAGTTTTTATTGTTTCATATTAATTGATTTTTTTGAACTTATTTTCTCGTAAAAATAAATCTCTTATATTTGTTGTGGTTAGGGTTTGTATCTAGCTATCTGAAACTTGCAAAAATTAGGAGTCTTGTCCTATCTTCTTATACTTTCAATTTTCCTTCCTCTGTATATTGGAGAAACAAGGTGGAGTGCCTTTAGTTTCCGGGAATTGTTTTTTTTTCTAGTCAAATGTACTATGAAAACCACTGGGGCACTTGGATTGTAGGGAATTCATAACTCAAAGCTGTGATTTCAAGAAATATTTGTCGGATTATGAACATTTTTTACTAGCAAATATACCCAGAAAAGCTTCAAAACGTTTAATAGGCAAGTGCATGTTCTTGGATGTCTATCAATGATGAATGCAAGTCTACATTCTTGGAGCTAAAGAGAAAGAAGATATATTTTTTCACGATATTCAAGATCAACGAGATACAAACTAAGATCGCGATAGATAAACTCAGAGGCCCTACTAGGAACTATGATAGCTTTAAGGTTTTTCCCCAAGATAGAGTGTAGATATGTTGTCTATGACTTCGACTTTGTCACTGAAGATGACTGTAATAAGAGCAACATATTCTTCATTTCCTTATCCCTGATTAATAGGCTTAGCTCGATTGTAGGTTGATGGAGGACCTTTTGGTAGACTACTATTTTGATCGACTAGAATTTTATCAGATATGGAACAAGTCAGTTGGTGATTCACAAGCTGAGAATAGGGTCATTCTAGTGAATGAGGACTCTAATAAGCTATGAGGTCAGGTGTCTATTTGTGCTTCGGGGTTTCCACTGCCAAGTGTGGGTTTTTCTGGTCTAGAGGAAGATCTAGGAACTCACTTATACCAAAAAAACTGTAGATGGAACAAGTGTAAGTGGAGTCGGTATGGAAGTTTGGGATCTAACTCCTTTTTTCACAAGTCCCCCTACAGGTGGTGGCATCACCTTGTTTGTTTTCCCCTTTGACAGAGGGTCTATACCAAAAATTTCCAGTGACATTTGTGTCAGTCTCTAATATTCTACAAAAATATTGGGTAAAAACCCTAACTTCAAGGGGAGAGGAGAATTTGACTTTTCCAGGGTACCCTTTGTTTAAGGCACTGCCTAAAAATTATTTAGTATTTACAGATGCAACCTTCTTTGGAACTGAGCTTGATGTGGCCACACTAATATAGGGGTTCAATGGTAGAGGTGCTTCTTAGGCAAGATCCATAGAACTAGAGCAAGCATAACACACCCTCCCCCCGCCCAACCCCTCCAAGGACAAAGACCGATAAGTGCCATAAAGAAGAAAAAGGTTCATTGTGCAAAGTTGCAGAAAGGGGAGGAAAATATGGTTTTTGGAGTGGACATTCAATTTCATGAGGTTGAATAGAAGGAAAAGGTTGTTATTGTGGGAAGAACAAGGGGAAGGTGTTTCAAGGTCCAAACCCTGAGAGAGTGGGCTACTCGAAAATTGGGACAAATATGGAGTCCTTGTCATCTGTCTCAACCTCGGCTAAAGGTTGGTTCATCTTTCTTTCCAACTCAAGTCAGAGTGTCTCCTGGGTTCTTGAAAGAAATTGGTCCATTGATTGTACCTTAGTTCTTTTGAAGAAATGGACACATCTCTTTGATGTTAGTCGAGAGGGGTTGAAAGCCACACTAATTTGGGTTCGACTACTAGGCTTTCCTATTCAATTTTGGTCTTAAGAAGCCTTTATGGATATTTGAAACTACTTGGGGGTATTTCTGGATGGAGACATATCTTTTCAAACCACTGGCATCATGACTACAATGCACATTTTGGTGAGTATTAATTCAAGAGAAGGACTCGTGGCTAAGATGAGCCTTGTTCAAGCTGGATTTTCTCATCTACAGATATTAGACTATGAAGGCATTCCCTTCAGGTGCAAAAGACGTCGTGTAATAGGTCACATTGCAAAATATTGCAAACTCCATTTTCATGGTCATAAGGTTTATGGAATGCCGCCGAAATGAAGAAGAAAATTTCTCTCAGGCCAGAGGATATGATGGAATGGTTGGCACCCACTAAGGAGGTTGAGGGTCTTCTAGGACAAGAAAAGGGGATAACTTCCCCACCTCCTTTAGGAACAGGGGTTTAGGCTGAGGCCTCTAAGCAACCTGACATAGAAGTGGTAGTGGAACATTATCAAACTGATATCACCAAGGACCTTTAGATGCAACCACTAGACTCCACTTCTTGTACTACTTCTTCCTCCCTGCTCTCCACTTTCTTTGGCCAATAATGTATCTTTGGCTGAAGGCCTAGTTAGTTCTACTAGTTGTGATATCTTTAAGCCTCTCATCCCCCTAAAGCCAAATCTTACCTTTGTCTCATGCATGTGCCCCTCCGTCACTGTGCACACTTCCTCCTCCATTCTCTCCTCAAAATAATTCTCTCAAAGCAAATCATTAGAGACCAACTCTTTTTACAACCTATATCCTCGATATTTGATTCCCACCAGTTCTATGTTGCCTTGGGGTCTTGGGTCTAACCCTATATTTCCAAAAGTTAAAGGTTGAGGCAAAAAATAATTTTTTTTCCAGAGCCCAGGTTAAAGCTTGCCTACATGTGGAAGCTGGGAAACAAATCTCCATTGATGGAGCTCTTAGAGTACCAAAGGCCCTAGGAGTAGTTTCCCCATGATTATTCAATCCTTCAACTATCAGAGCTTGGTCATCTCATAAAAAAATTGGCCATGAGGAGACTACTTGACAAAAATCAACCCAATATTCTCCTCTTACAATAGACGTTGGGGAATGGCCCCTATGTATCCAAAGTTATAGAATCTATGTTTAAAGGTTGGTGTTTTACTTGCTCATATGTTTATGTAAGATTGGGAACCTTAGCTATTGGGTGGAATCCTCAAAGCATAAATCGTCTTAAAAATTTGAGTTTAGATGTTGTTTTAGGTATGGACTTCTACTTAGCCAAGCTTGGGTTGGAGTTGAGGGTAATCAAATTTTATGGACCATTTCAAATAGAGTTCCTTTTTGAGACTCTTTATTTCAAAAACAACTTCTTTGAGTCGAAGACCTTACCTTGGGAGACAATTTTAATTTTTCTTTGGGCATGCTGAAGTTTGGGGACCCCATGCAAGACCTAGCATCCTGATAGATTATTTCTCACATCCGATGGTGGAACACAAACTAATAGATGTGGACATGGTTAATATGTCCCTACTTAGAGGAGTAAAAGAGTGGGGCATGTTAGGGTGGCTAAAACTGGACCACTTCTTATTATCTGAGAGACTTGTGGAAGGGATACCCATGTTGTGACAATGGTTTGGAAGTGGAGGATATTTTGACCATTATCCTGTCTTTCTGAAATTCAAAGGTTTTGGGAAAAATTCGGCAAGCCATTTTAAGTTCAATGCATCATGGTTAAAGAGGAGGACTTTATGGCATTAGTTCACACAAATTGGGTCCCTTACACTCTCAACTCTGGAGATTCGACTATCACTCATTTTTCCAAGAACCTTTCAAAACTAAAAAAATCTACTATTCAGTGGGAAGAAAACAAAAGGATAATAGAAGATCAAGAACTGAAAGAAGTGGAATCAAAGTTGAATCTTTTGGGGGGCTTTGAGGATGGGGGTTACTCTTCTGA
Organism: Pinus tabuliformis; assembly: GCA_031772625.1. Classification (NCBI taxonomy): domain Eukaryota; kingdom Viridiplantae; phylum Streptophyta; class Pinopsida; order Pinales; family Pinaceae; genus Pinus; species Pinus tabuliformis. Next base: position 692,580,607 of record CM062813.1, on the reverse strand, counting down.
AGACACAAAAGCTAGATTATTTCATCTTGAGGCTAAGAAAATGAAATCTCTTGAGGATAAAGAAGCTTGCTAGAGATTTAAAAGCAGAGAAATATAGCTTGAATGTAGGGATGAGAAAAACAAGTTCTTTAAGAATTTTTCGAAGGGACGGAAAATAGAAAATACCATATGGAGTTTGGAGGATCAGAACATTGTTCAAGCCTCCACTTTTGAGGATTTGGACCTTATAGGATGTTGGCTTATATGGGCCTGACCCAGGTTTGGAAGAGTTATTTAGCCAAACAAATCCCGCACCTACCAGCCCTTTCGGCAACAGCCCGCGGAGTGCGGGCTGAAGTCTCACCCGAGGTAGCAAGGGAGGGTGCTGGAACTAGGTTTCTGCAGCCTTGGGATGTCTTGATATGGTCTGGAAGGTTCGTACCCCGTTCTGTGGCTTTGCGCCACTCTGCTCTGCGCAGATCCGGACCCAGGAAATTCCTGAATACTTATTAATGCGTTGTTAAAGATTAGATATACTTTTTATGGTCTTTAATCAAACATTTAACAGAAATAACCAATTCGTGCACTTAGAAAAGATACAAATTTGCATAAACTCATACCATAAGCATGCACGCATAGATCAAACAGTTATATTAACACAGAATTTCAGAATCAACTTATATTTATTCAATTCTTTCACCAATACATCCAGATCTGCCCTGCACACTCAGCAGCAGGGGTCCACGCACACAGTTGTGGACTCTACTAGGCCTCTTCGCACACAACTGCAGAGCCTCTATCTACCTATCAACACCCTTGACTCTGACTTACAGATGCTTCAGAATTTTCTTCTCAAAAACCCATTACATTTCAGATCCAAAAGTACATACCAAAAGCCACCTTCTATCCATAGAGCCTCACTCTATTTATACATTCCCATGGTCCGCGGACCATGGGCAAGCCGACTTACTTCCTATTATTCTATATTATTTCTTGGGCAGACAACCCCTTGACTCGATCTATTACACTTCGCGCTCCGCATATTTCGAAGTCTTTACCATATTTTTATCCTAATTTATAGGCTCTAAGCCCCAAAACTGTTACACGGGACCTCTGCTACCCAACAGGCCCCCAACACAATCATCGTGACTCATCCCGAGTCACTCGTCGGTGCAGTGAGACGCACTGCCTAGGCTCCGCGGTTCACCTCCCCATGAGTGACGTCCTTCATGTTGCTGCTCCTTCTTCATCTCCTGCAACGCTTCTTCCAGCTCTTTCTTCATTGTTTCTACCAATTCTCGCAACTGATACTGCTCATTCTGCTCTGCTCGGTTACCACAGAACACCCCCTCATAGGATTTTAGCTCTAGCTAGGGTGTCGTGTATGGTACCTCCTCGTACCAACGCAGCCAATTTCAAAGTTCATATCTTATCTTTGCACTGTCTGCTACAGCTTGTGTTGCAATTTTGCAAGACCATTGTTGTTGTCCGCAAGATCCCAATCTTCAAGATACACCAAAGACGACTTGTTAACTGTAATTCCACCATTTGGCTCTGTATTTATAGCTTTTCCTCTAACCTTTATGGTTCGTTGACCAGCCCATGGGTAAGACGAGGGCATCCGGACCAATTCTGCTTTGTGTCTACAAATTTCTGGCACATCCCCTCCCGTCGATGCTGAACTCTGTGTGGTGCCCGCAGTTGTCCACACCGTATTCTTCAGAAAGCCCTACATCTTTGGCCATATCACAACTCTCGGCCTTACTCCTTGAGCGTAGATAATGAAGAGTTCCATAGCAGTGGGAAAGCACAACAACTTAAGGTTCTCAGAAGCGCAACCTATTCAGTAGAGGCCCCCTTGTGATTTATAAGTGTTTTGAAATTCAAATTCGCTGGCTCCCGCCTTTTCCGGTGTCCTCATGTTAAGCCTGCGACAGATCGTTCCAGGTCCGGCTCATGCCTTGTCTCTTAATTGCCCGCTGACCGCTCCCTTTTGCCATAACCCAGACATCTTGTCATGAATAGTGACAGCAACAGTCACCTCTCTGATTGCCAACGCAGCAATGCATCCCTTTCCGCACAGCCGCGAACCTTGTGACAGGCCATATCCATGCGTACCCCGGTGTTTGCGCAGCTGCCCCTCAGACTTCTTTATCGTCCCACGCTCTCTTTCAACTGGCTGGAGCAGTGAGAATGTCCTTCGATCGGTTAGTTAGGCAGTCAGCCCACCCGTGTAGAGCTTCAGGAAACTACCATTTACTCTTCCCGAGAAGGGGTCTCCATTGAGCTTAGGAAGCTAGACCGTGCCTCCATCTGTAACTTCTTTGACTATATAGGGACCCAACCAATGCATTCGGAGCTTGCCAGGGAATTTCTCGAACTTGTTGTCATACAGTAATACTAGATCATTCTCCTTGAAAGTGCACACCTTGATATGGCGATCATGCCATGCTTTCTCTCGTTGTTTTTGTACTTGCTAATGGAATCTGACCAAAAACCGTTCCTCCTCAAGTTCCTCCAGTTGCGTGAGTCGTTCCTCCAAAGCCCCGCGATCGGCCATGCCTGTCATTGTCGCGATTCGCAAACTGGGTACAATATATTCCATGGGCATAACGACTTCCTTACCATAGACTAACTGGAAAGGTGTCTGGCCTGTCAACTTCTTGCACGTGGTTCGGTAAGCCCATAGCACAACAGGGATGTGCAAGTCCCAATCGTTTCGCTGTGCGTTACAGACCTTAGTCAACGCAGTTTCCAAAATTTTGTTGAATGCTTCGACGGTCCCATTCGCTTGTGGATGCTATGGCGTACTCTATTGATGATATATATAGAATTCCTCAATGAGTGCGCTAATCGTTTCATTCAGAAAGTGCGTTCCCCAGTCGCTCATTAGAATTTTGGGACATTTAAACTGTGTCAACACATTCTCGAACAAGAATTTCACCGTTGTAGTTGCCATATAGTCCTTAACCGGTTGTGCTTCTGCCCATCGTGACAAATATTCTGTCACAGTGATGATATAGCATGCACTCGTCTTCCCTTGAGGTGCAATAGGTCCTACGAAGTTGATTGCCCACTTCTCGAATGGTTGCAGCGTCATCTGTGGATTGAGCGACATTTCATCCCTTCGCGATGGTTTCCCAGTTCGTTGACATACGTCGCAAGCCCGATAGTATGCTTTCGAGTCTTGATCTAGAGTTGGCCACCATAGTCCTGCACGAAGAATCTTCTGTGCTGTGGCACGACCCGCATAATGTCCTCCAGCAACCCCTCCATGTGCTTCAGCTAGGATCTGTCCTCGCTCAAATTCAGGTACATATTTGCGTAATATTTTGTCATTGCCCATCTTGTAGAGGTGTCCTACAATAACAGTAAAGTTTGTTGCGCATATCACCAATTCTTTCTTCTGCTGAACGGAATATCCTTGTGGCGCGGTTCTTGTAGTTAAGAAGTGGATTATGTCCTCAAAATGGCCATCCGCGACGCACACTGCATACAGTTGTGCATCCGGTAGTCCTTCCTCCAATTTTGTGGGTTCTTCATCGTTCTCAATTCGAGATAGGTGGTCTGGTCCTACGTTCAAATGTCCTGGCTTTACAACAACTTCAAATTCATATTCTTGAAATAATAACAGCCACCTACAAATGTGCCCCCCCAACATAGGCTTATTCACTAGGTATTTTAGCGCTGAGTGGTCAGTATACATCTTAAAGTGTCCTCCAAGCAGACAGTGGTGGTATTTTTAGAGTGTGTATACCATCGCCAATCCTTCTCACTTAGTAGTGGAGTAGTTATTCTCAGCTTTTGACAATCGTCGGCATGCGAACGCAATCGGATGATCAATTCCCTCCGCTCCTTCTTGAGTGAGTACCGCGCCCAATGGGATACACGACGCATCAACGTGCACATGAAATTCGAAGTCCCATTTCGAAAAGACCAATACAGGGGCTAATGCCATCTTTTCCTTAAGTGTTTCCAGACTTCTGTTGCATTCCTCATTCCAACAATAAGTACCATCCTTCTTCAGCAATTGTTCCATTACTGCCATGATCTGCGCGTATCTTTTTATGAACTTCTGATAGTAACCAGCGTGTCCCAGTGTGTGGCACAGTTTTTTGACACTTCGCGGTGCTTGCAGATTGAGTATGACAGCGATCTTCGCCGGATCCACCATCAGACCTTGCTTACAAACCACATGGCTGAGCAGGTTCCCAAACGGGACGAGGAAAGTACACTTTTTTAGATTTAGCGCAATTTGGTGCTGTCGGCAAGTATCCATCATTAATCGTAAGCTCACGGTATGTTTCTTAACTAGCCCAAATACGGTCCAATCATCAAGATATAACTCTAAGAACTTGTGTTTAAATTCCTTGAATGTAGCTACCACAACGTGGGAGAATATCGCCGACGCATTCTTTAGTCCAAAGGGCATCACCGTATACTGAAAACATCCCCATTCGATGGTGAAAGTTGTCTTACTTTTGTCCTCTGGAACGATCTTGATCTGGTGGTAACCCGAGAAACCGTCTGTGAAGGAGCAGGTTTCCTGTCCTCCCACATTCTCCAGTACCTCGTCTGTAAATGGTGTCGGAAAGGGATCGTTGACACATGCATCATTGAGCTTTCTGAGATCGACGCAGATGTGAATTTCACCCTTTTGTTTCTTCTCCTACATAACCATAGGACTTACCCAGTCAGACTCTTCTACTGGTTCGATTATTCCTTCCGCAAGCATCTTATCCAACTCTTCGCAGACCTTTGCTTTGTATTTTGGATTCAACCGGTAAGGTCGCTGCTTAACTGGCTTTGCATTCGGCTTCAGGGCTATCTTCATCATTCCCAGGTCACTGAGGATCCCTTTTAACTCTGTGATTTTTGTGGGAATAAATCTTGATATTCTCGAAGCAACTCGACCACCTTTTCCACCATGGCATCATCCCAATAGTCTCCCAATGTTGCATACTTCGACTCTTCCTCTGTTCCGATGTTTACTTGTTTCGTTTTCAATGGCGCGGTGATGTCTGGATCCTTGATTGCTGGTCCACACACCTCATGACTCCCCTTTTTTTCTGGAATATTGATGTTTCTAGGGTCGTCCTCATCATCTTCTACCTGCACATTGTAACATTCCAGAGCCTGGCTCAACTGTCGTGACCAGTTTGGCTGCACGATTTCTTCTGGTTCTAATGGTATTTTGAAAATAGTGGCCTTTACCACCTGCAACGCGTCATCCACAGTATCCATCCATTGATCCTCAAAGAGGAAAGTTGACAGAAACCCTTCGCGCAAGATATCCCATTCGCCTGTGCCATGTCAGAGCTCTATTTCAGTATACCAATTCCTTGGGATGACGTCCAGGGTATGATAAAATAAGTGTACCCACTCTTGTTGAGGCTCCTCTCCATAAGCTTGGACCCATCTGGTCAGGTGCATGCGCGGATCATCACATCCATTGTATTTCTCTGTTATGCGTAGTTCCGGCCTTCCAAATCTTATCTGCATCATGCGCCTACAGTCGCGCCAATTTTCGAAGGTTCCTTCATGTGTGCCCCACCAACATGTAGGCGTCGCGCGCAATGCCCATTTCAACACATCGAACCGCTGGTGCTTTGGTACTGTGCTTTCAAATTTGATCAAGAATTCATCTAATACTGTTAGCCCATCATACATCGGTAGTTCACGATCCTGAGCTTTAACACAACACAGCGATTTAGTCACCATATTACAATTTAACGTGGTTACCCCATTCAGCCGGTTATGCCATCGCTCATCTTCTTCATTTGAATCTTCAGTGCAGGAGTCTGCATGCTCCCATGATATTCTTCCTCTCGTCGTCGGATTGTCCCCCACTTGATGTCATGCAGTAATTTTGTAAACACAATCTAATTCATCATCACTTCCTTCATCGCGCATGGGTTCAGTGTAACGCGGTCCTTCAGCCGGGTCTAATGGAATGACTATGCGGAGCAACTTCTTCTCAAAGATGATTTTCCTCTTCTTTAAATTAATAACTCCATTCATGCTAGTGGCCCAGTCTATTCCAAATAATGCATGGTAATGGCTACTTTCATCCACAATTTCAATTACCTCGAAGTCCGTTCAGGTGCTCGTGCCTTCTATATCTACCGTAATCCCTTGCAGTCTTCCCATGGGCAAGATCTTATGTTGATTCACCATCCTCAATTGAATAGGAGACCATTGCAGCGTGGGCTTGCCCATGCGCTCCCACATCTGTCTAGGTAGTACATTTGCATTTGAGCCCAGGTCCAGAATGATTTGATCCATCTCATAGTCACTAGTCTGTGCTGTTAACTGCATTTCCCGCCTAGTTCGCAACGCATGTTTTCCCAATTTTCGGATCACGCGGGGTTCACTTGACCCCGCGCACCTATTTATCAATTCTTGCAAGCCTGTTTGGTCAATTTAGTGTTTTCTAAATTGCTAATTAAAATGTCAATCCGGTATTCGTAAACTGACGAAGTGAAGTGTACTATATGTACAAGATAACCATTTTCTTAGTCTTTTGTTGTTTTTGAGTTTTTTTTTTAGTTTGTTTTTGGATTTATCTTTTATGGATTCCCTAGTATGTGATGGCAAAATTGAAAGTTAAGTATGGATGGTAATGGTGATTTCTACAGTGATTTTCCAAACTTAAAAGTGTTCAAAAAGAAAGCTCTAAACTAACTGTAATGAAATCAATTCTCAAGAGGAAGTAAATGTATCAAACAGTGAACTAATGACAATGGCCCAGTATCCTTACTGTTGTATGAAAAGGAAAGTAAAAACTGAACTTAAAGCAACTCAAAGACTGAAAGCAAAGCAACTAAATCACACTACTTCAACCCCTGTTCTAATCCTTTACCCTTCAACTCAATCTGCCTTATGGGAAGTAATCATAAACAAGCTGAGTAATATGATATCTAAATTGCAGGAAATTAAATTGCATAAAAGGAAACTAATCACACTACTTCAACTCCTGTTCTGATCCTTTACCCTTCAACTCAATCTGCCTATAGGAAGTAATCATGAACAAGCTGAGCAATATGATATTTAAATTGCAGGAAATTAAATTACATAAAAGGAAACTAATCACACTACTTCAACCCCTGTTCTGATCCTTTACCCTTCAACTCAATCTGCCTATAGGAAGTAATCATGAACAAGCTGAGTAATATGATATTTAACTTACAAGAAAGCAAACTAAATCATACTACAATAAGTAATATTCTGATTCCTTACTAATAGAGTCACTTGACTATAGAAAAGAAATCATAAACAGATGAGTAATATGATGTCTAAGTAGCAGAAAAACAAATAAGCAAAACACAATTTGAAAAATGACAGTGCTGGAATTAAACTTCAGGAAATGAAAATCAGCAGGAAGGACAAGATGATCTCATGTCAGTAGTTATCAAAAAAATATGTAAATCTGCCCGGGCTACCTACAACAAAACCTGTAAAAGAAGCATTGATCAGCTAACAGTTAGAAAAGAAGCATAAAGGAAATATAGACAGAAAATGAACATCAGAACAGCACGATATATATACAAGCAATGATTTAAAAAACAGTAAATGAAAGCAAGTAAGAAACTATACAAAGCTCTGGTGTACAGGGGCCCTCTGCAACCTCGGCCAGTCAATCACTTAGTCACAAATCAGATTCAGAAAAACAGTCTTCTCATGTATTTAAAGCAAAGTGAAATGCAGTACAGTGGGCGACAACAGTCAAGATTACAATACAAAAGCTAATCTATTCAGCGTATATCAACGCGTTATTTATAAGAAAAAGGTGCTGCAACTAATTCCTAGATTTATGCTGCCAAGAGACACGTAAATCTCCTTGAGCCGAGATCTAGCGTGATGGTCATGAATTCATGGAGTGGTGGCTGCTTGGTTCAGTTCACGGGCTGCTCTCCAGGTGTGCCAGTACCTCCGAAAACTAAGGATCGTGCCACACAAACCTTCACGTGGGCAAAACAGAGTTGTGCCACCGCAAAACTCCTCATTTGGCCCTTCCTTTGACCATCGTTGACCGCGACTGTTTATGAGTGATTTGGCTGATCTGAGGGGACACACCCCATGTACACGTCACGTGCAGCTTACCCATGTGGCTGGTTTCTCCATTGGACACCTGTAGCATAGCCTTTAACAAAATGGCTGCGGAAACTTGGGCTGGCTGCGGAAAGTGACAAGTTTCCGCAGCTGCTTGAACAAAAATCTAAATCAAACAACAGTCATAAACATAGTTAGGAAACCATTCCATAAGATCTTTTTAGACTATTATGCAACGATTTGATAGCTTGGTGGATGAAGTAAATGGAAAAAGAAGGCTGAAAGGGTATATAGGGAAGTGCAGGTTTGGGACTCAACATACCCCCACTGTGAAGGTGTTGCATGTCCTCATGCAACCAAAATTTAGTCACCCCTTTCTAATCCATATGTTCTGATGCTTCTGCTAGGACATCTAGCCCTCTTTTCTTCTTCTTGGTGCTACCACCATTCTTGGTTTCCTTATTAGACATCTGAACTTGAGATTAATCAATGCTCTGCTCAACTTTTTGCACTTTTTCTTCAGCTTCTTGTCTTTCTTTTGCCATAATCCTAAATGGAGCATAGTGTTATCATGAATAATTTTATCTACCTTGCTTTGCTCTTTGAGTGCTTCATTTTCCTGTTTGAAATGCCTGTTTAGGACTTCTAATTCAAATACCTCCTGTTTTAAGGACTGAACTTGTGCATCTAGTGGCAGAGTGGTACTTGGACTTGCAGCTGATTTTTCTAATGATTCCAAGTAGTCATATACTTCCTGTTGATTGGGGTCTACTTCAGGTGTCTTTCTTGGACTGAGTTCAAAATTTGGTGGAGGAGGAGGACTGCTCTCTAACTCTGGCCGAGAAGGGCTTTCATCATGTGGAGGACTGATTTCAATGCTTGGTTGAGGATGAGGTGGACTACGGCCAGCTGGAGTTTTCTCAGGTGTCTCTCCACCCAAGTCAATGAAGTGGGGCCGTTTTATTTGCGTTTTACTCCCTTTTCCTCTTAACCTTGTGCTTCTCCTTAAGTATGGTGGACTAGTACTCTTTTCTTGTATACTTTGTTTTCCTTTTGCCTTTCTCTTTGCTATAGCAGCAGCCTGAAGATGTACTAATCTTTCTGACAGTGGTTGATAGTCCTCCTCTATGGATTGCTCAGGGGATGCGTAGACTTCTTGGATGGTCCTTTTGCCTTTTTCTTTCTTCTATTTCTTGTCTTTAGCTCTATCTTCTTCTTCTTTTTGACCGTTTTCTTGAGTTTCTATAGTAGGGGAGTCTTGGACTGTAGTGCTCTTTTCTCTCCTCCTACTTTTTCTTGGTTTCCTCGGTGTGCTACTTTCAAAGGCCTCAGATGGCTCTTGGAAGTAGTTTCTTATCAAGAATTGCTCCCATGTATCTTTGTTTTTCCTTAAGTGGTCTTCAATAAGGATTTTTATAAGTCCATGATGGTATAGATGAGGGTCTATATTGCCTATGTGTTTTTGGACTGTAATGCTCATCTTCTTCAAACTCAAGAGCAATAAATAAGGCAAATTAAGAGTCTGATTTTCTAAGAAATTCATCAATAGTCTAGCATGGTACATATACATCGAACCGAAGCGTCCTTCACAAGTGACAAATTTTTGGATAACTAATAGCAGGCTAGCCCATTCTTCCTTTAATGCATGAACAGGAATTCCTTTAGTAAACACGGTGGTGTCCATACCTAGGTTTCTTAGCATGATTCTCCATGCCTGTTCATCCACACTTTTATTTTTGAACCATCTCTCGCCCTCCTGAGGTAAGCCTGTAGCAGCTGCTACCGTTGTTTCGGTCACTGTGAGCTTCAAATCTCCAATCTCCACTTTCTGACCATCAAATGACCGTGCAAAAGCCTTGGTTACTTCTTTGTTATAGCCTTTAAACCTTTGAATGAACCGTAACCATTTGGCTTTCTTCAGTAAATCCTTGGCTTGAGGGTAATCTTCTAGATATTTCGGTCCTTCTGGCTCTGCCCTTAGTAGTTTTCCCATTCCTTTCCCTGTTTTAAATTCCAACTGAGGATGCAATTGCGTATGAGGATTTTAACAGAGGACAGTAGGTCGGTTGCAGGGTTTATGGTAAAAGGTAATGGCTGCAATCGATAGCAGGTAACGGGAGTGCTTCGGATTTCAGGCGGAATAGAGGATAAACAGTAGTGAATGGGTTTACAAACTGAAGTGCGTGTGTATGAAAGGAAGGTCTTAAATGAAATGGTAAGTGACCGGTAGTGGAGGCGAGATCTTTTTTTTTGAATTAACGGCTGCGTACGGGAGATCACACGTTTTAATAGATAGCTGCGGAAAATACGGTGAAGAAGAGCCGTAAAGAGATTGGTTGCATCTTATGAGCGTAGGTGGCAAATGACAGTGCAGTCAACTTGAGTTTAAACCCGAAAACCCATCATGAGACCGTTAAGAAATGAATGCATGGTGTATGGAGTAAGATCGTGGGATAGGAGTGAGTAATGGAGCTATCATATCGAATCATTGCACATAGTAGAACTTTTCATGGTTTGATAACTATGCATAATCATGACTTTAATTGCTATTTGATAAAAAAAAAAATTCTCATACCTTTGGAAACTTTGTCATTTCTTGCCCATAGTTTTTAACCAACTGTTCTTTCTTGATGTCTTGGAGATGCTCCATGTCTTCATGGAATTTTCTCACTTACACCTGCATTTTCATGATTTTTGTACTAACATTTTGTCTGTGAATTTGAAAAACAGAGTGGTGGTGGCTGCGGAAATCGTTTCTGGCTGCGGAAACTGTTTCTGGCTGCGGAAACTGCTTCCAGCTGCGGAAACTAGGACAGCACCCACTTAGCTGAACAAATATGGTTAGAAAAGAACTAACTGAGTGAAAATAGTTCTGAAAGGAACTTTTATTGATGAAATGAGAATGAAATGAGTGGAATGGAATGAAAATGAAGCGGAGTGAAGTGAAGAGAAAATGTGAATGAGATGGAGATGGAGTGGAATGGCGAATGAGGTTGAGTGAAGATGGAAAGAGGATTTTTTTTTGGAAAATATAGAGTGTCAAGTGTCCTTGATTTTCACTCTATATTTTATGTATAAGACTGTCAATCTATGATTGGTCTTCAGGCTTATACAATTTTTATTTTTTTTTTAACTGAAAGAATCAAAGGCTAGGCTGGTGGGGAAGAAGGATTCTTCTCCACCAGCCTTATTGCAGAATTCTCTTGGAACATCTTGACAAATTCTTCTTTTGAGAGTGGCTTATGATAAATTTTCAATCGGTGGCCATTCACAAGAAAAGAAATCTGAAATTCATCAATGGTCTTGATTCTTACTGCTCTATTATTAAAGACTTTGTCAATTTCATATGGCCCAAGCCAATGGGTCTGAAATTTACCTTTAAAGTCTTTGAACTTGGAATCAAACAGTAATGCCCAATCTCCCTCTTGAAACTTTCTCACTTTGATGTATCTGTCATGCCATTTAGCTCTTTGATGTTGAACTAGATCAGTCTTTAAAATTGCTTCTTGTCTGATCTCATCTAGCTCGTTCAGCTGCTCCATTTTGTGCTTTGGGCTTCTGATAGATTCATCCCCAACTGGACTGCCATCTTGAAATTCTTGACTTGAAACTCAATGGGGAGCAGGACTTCTTTCCCATAAACAAGTTCATAGGGAGAATGTCCTGTTGTATTCCTCCATGTAGTTCTGTAGGCCCATAAGGCTTCAGGAAGCCTTTCTGCCCAATCTTTTCTGTGTAGATGAACAGTTTTGGAGATGATGCTCTCAAGAACTTTGTTTGTAGACTCCACTTGGCCATTTGCTTGCGGATGGTAAGGAGTAGATTTTTTGTGCTTGATTTTGTATTCTTCCATCAGCTTCTCCATCAAGTTAGATGTAAATTGACTTCTCTGATCTGTCACAATTTCTCTTGGGACACCAAAACGAGTAAAAATATCCTCAAAAAGAAATTGAACAACTGAATTTTCAGTGGCAAAAGGCAATGCTTTGGCTTCTACCCATTTGGTGACATAATCAGTGCATACCAATATATACTTTTTCTGTTTAGATGGTGGATTAATAGGTCCAATGAAATCTAAAGCCCATTTTTCAAAGGGTTCGATGAGTACCTGTGGTTGTAATGGCATTTCATTTGAAAGAGTCGGTCTCCCAACTCTTTGGCAGCTATCACACCTTCTGACATATTGTTTTGCATCTTTGAAAAGGGAAGGCCAATAATATCCTAAAGAAAGGATTTTATAGGCCGTCCTTTTGTCAGCAAAGTGTCCACCGCATGGTTTATCATGACATCCCTTGAGGATGTCAGGCATTTCATCTTCCCGAACACATCTTCTGATCACACAATCTAGCCTTGTTTTAAACAATTCATTAGAAATCCATGAATAACTTGAACTCTCCTGAATAATTCTTTTTTTTCACTAGGAAGTAAATGTGGAGGTAGCTTTCCTGTAACCAAATAGTTAGCAATATCTGCATACCAAGGAGTCTTGGTAGTTATTGCAAATAAATACTCACCTGGAAACTTATCCTCTACAGGAGAATCTTCATTAGTATTTTGGATTCTAGACAAGAAATCAGCTACCGTATTTTGTTTCCCTGGTCTATCCAACACAGTAATATTGAATTCTTGTAAAAGTAAGAGCCATCTTGTAATTCTGCCATTAGTAACAGGTTTATTCATGAGATATCTAATTGCAGAATGATCAGTATGGACAAAAGTTTCATAGCCAGTTATATAGTGTCTAAACTTATTGATTGCATGAACAACAGCTAAGAACTCTTTTTCAGTCACAATATAGTTTAACTTTGTGGGAGTCAAATTTTTACTGATGTAGTAAATGGCATAAGGAACTAAATCCTTTTGTCCCAACACAGCTCCTAGAGCTGTATCTGAAGCATCTGTGGAAATATGGAAAGGAAGTTTCCAATTTGGCCCTCTCAAAATGGGTGCTTCAGATATTCTTGTTTTCAAAGTTTCAAATGCAGATTGACAATCAGGATCCCATTTGAATTCACAGTCTTTTGTAAGTAATTTGAAGAGTGGAGATGTTATTTTGGTGAAGTTTTCAATAAATCTTCTATAGTATCCAGTAAATCCAAGAAAACTTCTAACATCTTTTTGACAATTTGGAATAGGCAACTTGGAGATGACTTCAACTTTTGATCTATCAACTTTAATCCCATCCCCTGAAATATGATGTCCTAAAACAATCCCTTCAGTAAACATCATAAAGCATTTTTCATGACTCAATGATAGGTTTGTTTCTTTACATCTTATAAGGACTTTTTCCAAATTTTCCAATGCCTCTTCAAACGAATTACCATAAACTGTAAAATCATCCATATAAACCTCTACACAATCATGGATTAGATCGGAAAAGATTCCTAGTACTGCCCTTTGAAATGTTGCGGGTGCATTACATAATCCAAAAGGAAGTACTCGGTAAGCAAAAGTTCCCCATGGATAGGTAAATGTGGTCTTGTCCTGATCTTCAGGTGCTACCTGAATATGATTATAGCCACTAAAACCATCCAAAAATGAAAAATACTTTTTGCCTGCTAAAGTATCTAATACCTGATCGATAAAGGGTAAAGGAAAGTGATCCTTCAAAGTTGCTTTGTTCAATTCCCTGTAATAAATGCATACCCTCCATTTACCATTCTTTTTAGGTACTATAACCAAAGGAGAAACCCATCGGCTATCTGAAATTGGATAAATGAAGTTTACATTAAGTAGTTTTTTGAGCTCTTCTTTCACTATCTCCCTAAGGTTTGGATTCATCCTTCTCTGAGGTTGTCTGATTGGTCTACTGTTTTCCTCAATGTAGATGTGATGAATGCAAATCTTAGGGTCAATACCTTTCATATCAGTATATTCCCATGCAAATGCAGTAGAATGTTTTTGCAAGATTTTGGTTAGTTCTTCTTGTTGTGATCTTTCCAAATTTTTGTTGATATTCAATGTTTTACCTGGAAATATCTCAATGGCGGAACTACCAAACTCTTTCATAGATAAAAGAGACATTTTTCTAGATGATAGATACTCAATGTCAGAATCTAACTGAAATTGTGTGTGGTCATATTCTGAAGATGTTTCAAAGTTTTCTAATGTGTTTAGAATTTGACTATCTTCACTAATTTCAGAAATGGTAAAGACAGGTTGTATAGTATCCTCATCATCAATCCACTCATTATCTCCTATTTTTGTAATTGCTTTTGCTAGAGGATACAGATTGAATTTCTTTGTCGAATTACCATCAGAAATATACATATCCCCAGACCTGCAACTGATGAAAGCATCGGCTATGGCTAGCCAAGGTCTTCCTAAGATAAAAGGGTGTCCTCCTAAATTACTCTTGGGGGTTAAAATCATGAAATCTACTGGATATTCCCAAGAGTCTAAGGAGACCGAAATGTCTTCTAATACACCATCTGGTTTGATAATTGATCGATCTGCAAGTTGCAGTAAAGTAGGTGTAAAAAGAAGATTAGGAAGTTTCAGTTGTTCCATAGTCTGTCTACTCATAATGTTGATAGCAGCGCCTAAATCAATCAAATTATTTGGAATTTCTACCCCATTGATATGTGTTTTGACAATTGGACTACCAGGATCTACATACTTCTGCATAGTAATTTTTCCCATCATGATATCTGCAATTTTTCCTACCAGGTGGATTCTTCTTGTATCTCTAGGTTTCCTTCCTGGTCTTTTAAGACTCAACTCCTTTATTGTTTTTGCTAGAATAGGAATCTCTCTGATGGCTTGTAACAAGGGAATCTTGATACAGACATTCTTCAATTCATCTATAAAATCATATTCAGGCAACAAGATTTGTTTTTCCACCCCTTTGTCAATTTGTAATCTTTCAGGAAAAGGAGGTGTGGATGAAGATGCAGGTTGCTCAACTATAGGAGTTGTGGGGGTTAGCTCTTTTTCTTTTTCTTTCTGAGTGCTTGGGTTCTAAATAGATGCTTCAGAACCTTTATTGGCTTCAAGAGAATCTTCCTTAGAAATGCTTTGCTTTTGGGCATCTATAGAAGGTTTATCTAAAACTCTACCAGATCTGAGTTGTACATCATTGAGAGGAGCAATCATATAGGTAGGAAATTGTTGACCTTCTACCATGTAAGCATTTTGAGGGTTTTTATTATTGGGGTTTGGCAATGGCTGAGAAGGAAGTTGATTTGACTTCTGTTGGAATGGAAGCAAGAGTTGAGAATTTGGGTTCTGTTGAGAAGGTTGTTGTTGTTGAAATGGCAATGATAGTTGTGGATTTTGATTTGGAAGTTGTGGAGCTTGTTGGTTTTGAAAAGAAGGAGGATATTGATAAAATTGAGCAAATCTCCCATAAGGATTTTGCATGCCTTGTACCCATGATTGAAAAGGATTTTGAGGTTGGGACCAAGGTTGTTGCCAAGGATTCCAATTTGGTGGGGTTTGAAAGTTCATAGAGTTATTAAACCTTTGGTTTTGTTGCCCCTGCCAAGGTCTCCTTGCAACAAAACAGAGAGACTCAATTGTATTTGGATCTTCTTGGAAGATAGCTTTGAGCCCAGGAATTGAAGGACAATCCTTGGTCTCATGATTCTCTGAACAAATCGCACATGTTTCTACAACTTTTGCATCCAAGGGACATTCCCTGAGAGCATGTTTCTTTCTACATTTTGGGCAAAAGATGGCTAAAGCCTCAGCTTCTGCTTTCTGCTTATTGTGGATCTTAAGAGTGTCTAGTTGCTCACTAAGACTCCCTAAGATATCAGTTTTAAATTCATCAAGCATATTGCCAATCTTAGCCCTACTTATTGATCTAGTTGCAGATTTGTTTGCTCTGACGAGAGAAGGATCTCTAGGCCCTTTTCCAGTTTTAGTTTTTCCTCTTGAGAGATGGACACACAGCTCTGCTATATCATGGAGTGGAAGTTGAGATATGTCTCCTTTTCCCATCATGTTCAAAATATCTATCCATTCATCTCTAATGGCTTTTAATAGAAGGGCTTTCAAGGTTTCCTCATCTAAGTTACTCATTTTTGCTCTTTTCAGATTGTATTGGAATCTTTCAAGTAAATCCTCCAAGTTTTCATCTTCTCTTTGTACCATTTTAAATACTTCATCCTTGTGGCTGGTAGGCATACAATAGTCCATGTATCTATCCAGAAATGTTTGTTTCATATCATTCCAAGTCCTAATGGATTGAGTGAGTAATTCCATGAACCATTTCAAAGCAGCTCCTTTCAATGTTGAAGGAAACAGTTTGAGTTTTTGAGAGTCCTCCAGATAATCATAAGTTCGACACACGACCTCAAATTCAAATAGAAATGTTTCAGGATCCTCATTTCTTAACCCATGAAAGTTTGAGAGGACAGATGGTGAAATATTTTTCATTGTTGCTTGAGAATCCTCATCGACTATAGGAAATCCAAATGAGTTATCTCCATCCCTATTTCCTCCATTGTTACCTCTACCTCCTCCATTATTTCCTCCTCCCCCTCTACCTCTACCAAATCCGTTAACTCCCTCTTCTGTCATGGTAGTTTCCTCAGATATTTCAGAGTCCTTTGGTTCCTCTACTAATGGCGAATGAGGAGGAATTTCTCCCTCTTCTTCCTCAGGTGATTCTACTTCATCAATTACAATGTGTCTCCCTGTAGAAGGAAAGAAAGGATCTTTTCCTAATTCAGATTCAATGGATGGTGTGGAAGAGTCTCCTAACTCAACTACTGCCTCTTGAATTCCAAGAATCCTAGGGCTAGGAGTGTAGGTTGGAGATGATGGAGGTGTCTCTTGTCTATTCCTTGAAGTAGATGGAGTTGTGAAAATCGAACTCTTGGCTCTAGCTAAAAACCTTCCCCTAGAATCTCTTGCTCTATGCATATCATTTTTATTTTTCTTCAAGTCAGGCTAATAATTCTCTTTCTGATCTTCCAGGTCACTCTAGGTGCAAGAAGAGAGCATACTCAAGAAACTATTAAACCAATAACTTTCTCTTTTCTGATCCTCCAGATCACTCTAGGTGCAAGACGAGAGCATACTTTGAGAGGTTATCAATTTTCCTTCCTTGAATTTTTTTTATTTTTATTTTTTAGCAATTGGCTACCTAGTTTCACTTCCCTGGCAACGGCGCCAAAATGTTTGGTCAATTTAGTGTGTTCTAAATTGCTAATTAAAATGTCAATCCGGGATTCGTAAACTGACGAAGTGAAGTGTACTATATGTACAAGATAACCATTTTCTTAGTCTTTTGTCGTTTTTGAGTTTTTTTTTAGTTTGTTTTTGGATTTATCTTTTATGGATTCCCTAGTGTGTGATGGCAAAATTGAAAGTTAAGTATGGATGGTAATGGTGATTTCTACAGTGATTTTCCAAATTTAAAAGTGTTCAAAAAGAAAGCTCTAAACTAACTGTAATGAAATCAATTCTCAAGAGGAAGTAAATGTATCAAACAGTGAACTAATGACAATGGCCCAGTATCCTTACTGTTGTATGAAAAAGAAAGTAAAAATTGAACTTAAAGCAACTCAAAGACTGAAAGCAAAGCAACTAAATCACACTACTTCAACCCCTGTTCTGATCCTTTACCCTTCGACTCAATCTGCCTTATGGGAAGTAATCATAAACAAGCTGAGTAATATGATATCTAAATTGCAGGAAATTAAATTGCATAAAAGGAAACTAATCACACTAGTTCAACTCTTGTTCTGATCCTTTACCCTTCAACTCAATCTGCCGATAGGAAGTAATCATGAACAAGCTGAGAAATATGATATTTAAATTGCAGGAAATTAAATTACATAAAAGGAAACTAATCACACTACTTCAACCCCTGTTCTGATCCTTTACCCTTCAAATAAATTTGCCTATAGGAAGTAATCATGAACAAGCTGAGCAATATGATATTTAAATTGCAAGAAAACAAACTAAATCATACTACAATAAGTAATATTCTGATTCCTTACTAATAGAGTCACTTGACTATAGAAAAGAAATCATAAACAGATGAGTAATATGATGTCTAAGTAGCAGAAAAACAAATAAGTAAAACACAATTTGAAAAATGACAGTGCTGGAATTAAACTTCAGGAAATGAAAATCAACAAGAAGGACAAGATGATCTCATGTTAGTAGTTATCAAAAAAATATGTAAATCTGCCCGGGCTACCTACAACAAAACCTGTAAAAGAAGCACTGATCAGCTAACAGTTAGAAAAGAAGCATAAAGGAAATATAGACAGCAAATGAACATCAGAACAGCACGATATATATACAAGCAATGATTTAAAAAACAGTAAATGAAAGCAAGTAAGAAACTATACAAAGCTCTGGTGTACAGGGGCCCTCTGCAACCTCGGCCAGTCAATCACTTAGTCACAAATCAGATTCAGAAAAACAGTCTTCTCATGTATTTAAAGCAAAGTGAAATGCAGTACAGTGGGCGACAACAGTCAAGATTACAATACAAAAGCTAATCTATTCAGCGTATATCAACGCATTATTTATAAGAAAAAGGTGCTGCAACTAATTCCTAGATTTATGCTGCCAAGAGACACGTAAATCTCCTTGAGCCGAGATCTAGCGTGATGGTCATGAATTCATGGAGTGGTGGCTACTTGGTTCAGTTCATGGGCTGCTCTCCAGGTGTGCCAGTACCTCCAAAAACTAAGGATCGTGCCACGCAAACCTTCACGTGGGCAAAACAGAGCCGTGCCACCGCAAAACTCCTCATTTGGCCCTTCCTTTGACCATCGTTGACCACGACTGTTTATGAGTGATTTGGCTGATCTGAGGGGACACACCCCATGTACACGTCACGTGCAGCTTACCCATGTGGCTGGTTTCTCCATTGGACACCTGTAGCATAGCCTTTAACAAAATGGCTGCGAAAACTTGGGCTGGCTGCAGAAAGTGACAAGTTTCCGCAGTTGCTTGAACAAAAATCTAAATCACACAACAGTCATAAACATAGTTAGGAAACCATTCCATAAGCTCTTTTTAGACTATTATGCAACGATTTGACAGCTTGGTGGATGAAGTAAATGGAAAAAGAAGGTTGAAAGGGTATATAGGGAAGTGCAGGTTTGGGACTCGACAAAGCCCTTAACCGCTCTATTGTCCCAAAGCAATATCGTTCATGTCTCTAAAAAGGTAGTCAGCATCGAGGAATCCCTTTCCAGCTCGGATTGATCCCTACTACCTGGGGTAGAGACCTCCGCGAAGCTTTCCCTAGCTTCCAGACCTGTCTCCTTGTGGACTCCTGCATCCTCCTTGGTTGGTTTCCCCTTATCCTTTCCTGTGACCATGCCACTTTTGAGCACCATATTTATGTTGGGATCTTCCTCGCGTGGTTCGGACCTCATCATTTGGACGTTCTGTGTCATCGTAGGTTGGGCTGCCTTTTTCTCACGAATATGCGCTATCAGTGTGGGGCAATCTATCAGTTCATGATCGAATTGTTCGCAGTAAGGGCACAATATTCTGGTCGGATTGGTACAGTCCCGTGCGTAGTGACCTGGTCCTCTGCAGTTGTAATAGATGAGCTGCCCGCGACCCCTTCCTGGCCCCATTCCTCCCCGTCCTTGTCCACGCCCCTGGAATCCACCACGTGCTATTGCCATGGCTGGATCCTGACCTCGCACTTCAGTCTGCATTCTATAAGTAGGTGACTGGTCCATCAATAATTGATAACTACGGCAGTCTCGTTCCTCGTGGCCCACCGATCTACAAAAGTTGCAAAATAGCCGCTGGGGGGGTTGTCTCATGTTCTGTAATAGATGACAGTTATCTGTGGCATGCTTTCCTCCCTCCTGACATATCGCGCACTAGAGTGTGGGCACCGCGCTTGGCCTTGCCTGTGCCTCTGGTCGTAACGACGTTGGTCCCCCCGCTGCCACATAGTTTGCAAAGACTAGATAGTGATCTTTATCATGACCCTCGCTTCTACACTTTATATACCATACTTCATCCCGAGCTCCTGGGTGGGGTGCCTGTTCTTGTTTTAACTTCTACATTTCCAAACACAGATTTTGTATTTGCGCGTGGATTTGGTGAACTCCCAACCCCGGATCCTGTATCGGAGTTTCATGCAACCTCATCGTCGTCTCTAATGTTTCGACTTGGGTTGAGATCTTTTGTTGTGATAGTGCTATCTTTAGATGTGGCGTTAGTGACACCACAAACCATGCGCAGTGCTATGCATCCGACAACGTCATGTTCGCCTCACAGATTGTACTTTTCAATCTCTGATCTAGATCCCATGGAGTTTCACCAGGCATCATCGCGATTTCCTTGAACCCTATGATCGACTACATTTCTGATTTTGGCTGGCTAAACTCTTTTTTTAATTCGGTCCGAATCTCCGCTGTTCCCGCATTCGGGTTATCGCTTGAGTACTTTATATACCATGTCAGCGCTCGGTCCTACAACGCGCTAACTAAGGTAGCCTTCTTGATGTTATCATCCGTAACTCCATGCGCTTCCCATACCGCTGCTACCACGAACCAAAATTGTTTTGGATCTTCGCTTCTTGCTCCTTTGAATACCGGTAGCTGGATCGCGCTTGTCATTCTTAACCTTTGGCTTGCGCGTCGGTGTTCTATAAACTCGTACTGCTCCTGATCCAATCAATCTTCAAGCTCTTTCCTTGTAGGATTCTAGTGTTCCGACATCAAACACCCCTTAGGCAGATCCCGGTCCCGACAACGGAACCATTTGTTGGCTTATATGGGCTTGACCCAGGTTCAGAAGAATTATTTAGCCAAACAAATCTCGTAGCTACCGGCCCTTTCGGCAACAGCGCGCGGAGCGCGGGTTGAGGTCTCACCCGAGGTAGTAGGGGAGGGTGTTGGAACCAGGTTTCCACACCATTGGGTTGTCTTGATGTGGTCTGGAAGGTTCGCACCCCATTCTATGGCTTCGCGCCACTCTGCTCCACGCAGATCCGGATCCAGGAAACTCCTTAATACTTATTAATGTGTTGTTATAGATTAGATCTACTTTTTATGGTCTTTAAGCAAACATTTAACAGAAATAACCAGTTCGTGCACTTAGAAAAGATACAGATTTTCATAAACTCATACCATAAGCATACGCGCATAGATCAAACAGTTATATTAACACGGAATTTCATAATCAACTTATATTTATTCAATTCTTTCACCAATACATAATATTAGAAAATTTAATGACATTTTTATATTTTTCATGCCTTTCATTATACGTTTTATGCAAAGTTGTGAGTGTCAACTTCCTCTTATAGGGAAACTCTCTTTCAACTACTCTTGCATCTCAACTTTCTCTAATCTCTCATAAAGTGCCTTGTTTTTTCCTAAGTTAGCATATGTGTTTCGAAATAGCATACAACCACACCTTTAAGGTTTTATAAGGCTTTTCAGCTTTCTGGGTTAATAGTTTTGATTATATACTTAAATTTTAATATGTGAAAGGCACTAAAGAAGGTCACATAGTTAGGATGATGAGGATCCTCAACCATCATTGGATGAGATGGTGTTATGCATCCCTCTAAGCATATTAGACGTGGAAAACCTGCATCAAGAGAAAAATACTAAATGGAAGTAACTAGTTGTTGAAGAACCATTGCCCATCGCAAATGATTTGTTGGCTAAGCCCAATCATGACACCTTTGATCTTTTAGCTAAAATCTATGATAACTTGTATTTAAAATAACAATAATTATGTATATTGTTAATGCAACCATCAAGACATAGACTCATACTTTTAATGGTTTTCGTATTAAACTTTGTGCATGTGATCTCTCTCAAATTTGGTAAGTTCCATCTACAACATGGGACAAATAAATAGTTTGTTACAACAATGAAGTGGACAAAAGTATCATCCTCATTGTGAAATGTTTGTACTAACATTGCTAACTTTTGATAAGCATGATTCTAGGCAGTGAGGGTTATTTATTTTGACGCCAAGGGCAGAATTATGATAATTTTTACAACTAATTGAGGAGCCTTTTATTAACGATACGAACAATAGTGTGAAGAAATGCTAAGTTAATTTTTTTTTCTAAGAACATGCACATGGATTGTGGTGAACTTTTGCAATTTGAGACCTCCTGAGGAATACATTTTCATGCTTCAAAGGTAGGCGGGCTTCAGAGAAAACTCTTTTCCGATATGAAAAACGAAAACTATCATACTTTGTGCAGATATGAAAGAATTGTCATACTTTGTGCAGATATGAAAGTAGATTGAAAATATATGAGAAAGATTCAACAAATTAATTTTTTTCCAAAAGTCAAAAGCATATTGTTACATAAGCCACTCCTTGTCAAGGTTGAACATTTAAGGTTCCAGAAAATACCGTTGGATAAAAAAAAATCTTGCTCAAAGTTCATTCAATAGAGCCCAGCTGTGTCCTATGTGAGTCTGTGATTGTGTCAATATGGGAGGCCATGAGTGTAATACCTCTTTGAGTCTCAACCCGGCCTAGAATTAGGGGTAATGTAGAAAAGAACTTCAATATGCGAGGAGTAAAGAAAGAAGAGAATGCTAAGTTTATGGGCTAAAGCATTTGTTGGACTTGGGAAGTTGGAATGTATGTTGTGTCTAGAGTCCAATCCCTTCTTTTCAACAAGACTGAAAGCTGATAGATGAAACCAACTCTGAATTGTGAATTGTATTCTTACAAGAGAGCAGAAGGCCACACAAGAGAGTTTATAAAACCTGCCCATCCTTAGACAATGAGTCCAATGTTGTCAGTTTATAATAGAGTCATACTACTTTAGAGGTCGAGATTTGCTTCCTCCCTCTAAGCATTAGTTAGTATATGATATATCTCTAATTTCATAAAGTAATATACAATATTTTAAGCCAAAAAACTATTTAAAATATTATTTTAATAAGAAATATTAAAATACAAAAATTATATAATCATGCTTAACTACAAAAAATCATACAAAAATTTCAACTTAAATACTGCATGAAACAGTATAAAAAAAACGCTCCATGTGAAATGAAAAACAATGTTTGAAGTTTTTACGGTTTCCTTTTCAAATTTAATGAAATTATATTTTAAAAATCAAATTATAAATTTAACCATGAACTTAGCATAAATTAAATATTTAAGTTAAAAAAAAAGACAAATTAATATGTCTAAAATTAAATTTTAAACTATAAATATTTTAAAATTTTGTAATAAAATTAGAAAATACTAATCAAAATTGTTTGTACAAATTCATACCAATAAAAAAACTCCGAAAGTTATAGTAATTAATTAACGTTAAACTCTAAATCCCCCTTATACCACAAATAAGATGGTGAGTGAATATCATTGACCAGATCTCAGTGGCAAGGGCGCACTTAATTTCTATTTCTTCTTCACTATGTTGAGATGACACAATAATGGGATGGGCCAAAGGGACAGTACTAAGGATTGTCCTATAAGGAAGCCACAATTTTGGCTGGAAAATAACAGGGATCAAAATCTTAAACTACAATGAAAATCAATTTATGCAAAAAGGCAAGCTTCAAACCAGAGACAATGCATATCATCCGACTCGTAAAATCAAGTTCCTCCCATAAATAACTCCCACATGAAGCTGAACACGGCCATTGTACATCTCTAAAAACATGAAAGTGACCAATGTAAACACAGTGAAAGGTAGAAAGTTTGTTTACTGTATCATTTAAAAACTAAAAGACAGCAGATGTTTCAATTCAAATACATTACCAAAAAAACTCAAAAATACAATGAAAATCTAAATTTAAATGCAAGTGTTCCTACTTAAATGTCATGGCAGGCAAACATGAAACAAAATCTAGCCTATGAAACTTTAAATTAAATTTAAATCCAGAATTCACCAAATTATAAAATTAATTTAAATCCGCAGTTAGCGAACCTTTAAATTAAATCTTAATTCACACATTTCAAAGGGTTGCAGATTAAATTCATACCTAGACTTCGCAAAGATTCAAAAGTAAAACTAACAATAAGAACAACAAAAACAATAGAAAAACTCACCTCTACTGTTTTCGAAGATCAGAGGAGTAGATTGAGTCTGCAAATCAAAAAATTGGGGCAAAATAGTCCTCTGCTTTGGCGGTTCTTCCTCTGCTAAAAAAATATACACATCGCCCTAGAAAATAAGAAATCTGTGCCTTCAGCCCTTAAAGTTGAATTACCGAGCTTTATTTAATTTTACAAAAGAAATCATTTAACATTTACACCAAAGCCGTTCTTTCTTCTGCGAGTATTCAATGGTCTGGTGAGGTTGACTGAGCCTGTACTCTCTCATTCCCCCTAAAATTTATGACGGGCAACCTAGATATCTGAACGTCAAATTCACGGGTTGAGATTTTTTTTAACTGTCATTTCATACGTTTGAAAAGAAAATGTGCCGTCAAATACGTTTAGAAATCGAGAAAACGTTCTGTGGAACGTCAAATTCCAGCCCTCACAAGTGTTTTCTCCGCTAGGGGGATAAGCCAAAATCAGAGGGGAATGACAAATAACTTCCGCTAAGGTGCTTCTTTCAACAAACCCAGAATCCGGAAGCAACACAAGTTTGAGCTTTTGCTTATCACTGGTTCAACAAACCTCTGTTGGGCTCTGTTTTCAAAATGGGTTTATTCAAGAACTGGTTGGGAAGCTCCTACACCATGCAGGTGTTGATTATAAGGATCATCGGCTTGCTGGGATGGTTATCTTGTGTTGCCATAGTGGTTGAGGCCGGGGGAGGGCAGGTAGATGAAGCAGTAACAGGTGCTGTACAAGGTTTTCCTAACGTTGGAATCACCTGCATAGGGAATTTAGCAATTTTAATTACAAGCTTGCTGAGAGGAAGGCTGGATCTGGAGATGGCAGCAAGGGATTTTCTGGCTACCAGAAGAGGTCCTAAACTGGAGCACATACACAGGTTTGGCCTTAAAACATGTAAGAAATATAAGGATGCTTCTGTTTTATTGTTGTCATTTCACTCCCCCAATTCTTCCATCACACAATTTATGAGGTATATATCCAGTGCACATAATGTGCAGTCCATCCTTCTGGAATGCTTACCTTTAAGATCTGCTGCACTCCTTGCTGAGATCTGTAACTGCAATGATGAATGCAAATGCATTGTATTCTGCACTGTGGAAGCGGTCAACATCCTGCTTGCTCATCGGATTTCTGGAACGCTGAAGAGAGTGACTGATACCCTGTGCGTGCTGCTATCTCGGGACTGTCTGAAAAATGGCTGCCATGGGTGCGACCAGGGCTTGTTGTATGTGAAATTTGATAAATCTGAAGGGGCAACTGATGAATCTAAAAGGGTGAGATTGATAGAGGATGAAAAGGAAATTGGTGAACTTGAATGGTTGAAATTGATAGAGGGTGAAAAGGAAATTGATGAAGTTGAAGGGGTGAGATTGGTGGAGGGTAAAAGGAGGACACTGGAAGAACTGAAAGAACCAGAAGAGTTGGACAGATTGTTGGACAGATTTTCAGTTCTTGAAACTCTTGATTACATTTATCGGAAGCCCATCCAAGAAGAAGGTACTTGCATCTGCATTCCACTGCGTCCAGCAGAAACTGATGAGTGGACAGACCTGATGACGAGATCTTTGAGGTCTAAAGACAAGGAAGGCAGAGGAGTGAGAGTCATGGCTTCTGATGCCCTGGAAAATTACATGGCTCTGGGTGCCCAGGAAAACTACATGTCTACTGAAATCGTGGAAGCCAAAGGAGTCGAGGTCACATACAGCAACGGTTCTTTAATAGTGCCAAGGGTAATAGAAATGTTCTTAAACCTGGCAGTGACTGGTTGGTTCAGAACGGATGGTTTCTCTACTTCTCTACTGGCAAGAAGGTCAATACGGGATTACCTGGTTGACAGTAGAGGAAATGGATTCGCCATCAATGTATTTGTAACCTATGCTCGGGTCAAGTCATCACAAGTTCGGTCTGCTAACATCAAAACAGATCACATGGATGTTTGCCAGGTGTTAACCTTCAGAGGTACTTTTCTGAGTCTCAGAACTTTAGCAATTATAGGCGCTTGTGTGAACTTGATTTGCTCTTTTGGTTGGGCTCTGCTCGTTGCAATTGAAGGACATGTGGTTGTCAATTGGTAATATACTCCCTCCATGCCACTCTCTGAAACTAGATTAGCTATTATAATGGCGGGGATTGTTACTGTTTTGGTCATGGACTGTCTCCATTTGTACTTGGGCAGACCGTATCCCTTGAATAAAAGAGAAAGAGAGCCAGATTCGAATAAAAGAGAAAGACATATTATTGTATGTGCAATGATAGTGCTGGAGATTGCATGCATTGCATTATGCAGCACATTAGCAATAGTTTGGGGAATAAAAGGTTTTGACAGATGGATATACAGTGCTCTACAAGTCCTGGTTTGGGTGAAATGGGCAGCAGGCAGTTACCTGCTTGGCGAGCGTTTGTCAAAATATGATTCTGGCCCAATTATGACTACTGTCTATAAGGAAAAACCTCAGGCAGCATCTCGTGCTAAGAAGTGGACTGACAGTGGAATTTTAGTGTACTCTTCTGCATTCTTGCTCAACGCTTTCTTAGCTGGAGTTCGGGGCAAGTGGGACTACATATCCAAGAACACTTAAAGTCTGACAATTGTTTTTCTTAAAAATGTCTAGGGCTGAAACACAGGGCCATGCCTGTTCTGCACTGTAGAGTTGGCTTTTATTTGAGTATAACCTTGTCATACTCTACAGTTGGCTTTTGTTTGAGTATAACCTTGTCATATTTAAGTTTGTTTTTCATTACTTTCTTTCCATTTGTATCTTCCACAACATCACTTTTAAAAATAAGTGTGAATTACCTTACTGGGATTCACATGTTCTTTGTTTATGTTTAAATTATGATAAGTGTTTGTGTTTTTTTAATTAACAAATTTGTTTCATAAATTTGGTATGATATAATGATGGATTATTTATGGGGTATTTTTATTTTTTTCAGTAAGAAAAAATTGTCTGTTTTATATTATGGTAAAAATAGTACATACTTATGATGGACATATCGTTTTCATAAACCTTGAGATATTCACATCATGACTATAATGAGGAGAAAATACTCCACTTACATTCTGAACAGTTGTCTAATAATTACATCATTAATGACTATTTTTCAGCCATATTTACAATTTACACAAAGTCTAATATGTGAACTTTGCATTTTCTGTAAATCACAATCTTAATGTGTTCTTTCTTTATATGAATTCTATACAAAATCAGATACAAAATTTATACAAAACTTTTAAACAAAAATAAACAGGAAAATTATATGGACTTATCTGCAATGTAGTTCTGCCAATTTGAGCTCTCTTCCGTGTTCTATCTCGGCACCTTTACATTTTCTACTTCTGTCTCTACTATCCTTGTTTTCAACATGATGTGCATGCCATCTTCTGTGGCTTGAAGTCCCTTTTTTGATAATTCATCAGCAGTGTTGTTATGTGCCCTCTTGATGTGCTCCATGGACGAATTCTGGAAGGAACTCCATATATTTTTTATACGTCTCAGCCAACCTTGTAGGGAAGTTTGCTGGATATTGTTCTTCCGGTTAACATGGTCTATCAAACATTTTGAATCCCCAAAAATTTGTACTTGAGGGATATCCAGGAACTTGATAAACCATAATAAACTCCATAGTGCAAAAGCTTCTGTCTTCATACTTGTTCCTCCTTCCACATGCCAGTGTATCCGGAATTCTTGTTCTTCTGTCAATTTTAAGCAAAGGCCGCTTTAAGCAAAAGCCACTCCCACATCTTCCACCTTGAGCCGCTCCATCAAAAAATCCCATCGGATAGTTGGAGCGCTGAATTCTCCCCTTCTCTGTCTTCTTCTTTTTATTTTTCTTTGAGTCTTCATTCTGATCTAATACCATCCACTATTCTATGGATTCATAAATTAAGTTTTCTCCCCATCTGTTGGAACAAAAAATCAGATGATTTCGATCTTTCCAGATTTCCCAGAAAATAACCAAAACTAGCAATCTCCTGCTTTTACTCTGAGTGCTCCACCATTTTAAACTCTGGTTTTTTAGTCGAAAGGTTTTTTCTACAGCTCAGTGTAAGTTTATCAGTGAAATTGACATGTACTTTAAATAGAAAAATAATATAAACTATAATTAAAAAATGTGAACTCTAATTAAAAAAATAAATATATTTAAGTCGATAGGTCTTCTTATGCATCAACTTCTTTGTCAACACTTTTACCTTGCTCCATTCGATCAGATAAAGACACTTTCAACCGTTGATCTGAACCAGGAAAAAAACAACGGAAAATAAAAAAAAACACGGAAAACTTTTACTCTCCACTTGACATCTGTGCCCGAGCTTCAGAGAGTTCGTGGAGTTTATGGCACCCCAAGTGAAGATATTTTCACATCGAGGACCGTTAGACGTCTTTCCGAATTCCTACATTGGTAATGTTTTCGAAGCAAAAATCTATCTAGTGGCCTTATCTCCGCGTATCTGGTGGAATAAAGGGGAGAGGCAGTCAACCAGGCTCCGGATCAAGTATCTCGAGGCCACTCTGAATCAACGTGTGGAATACTTCGACATTGATGCACGGACGGGCGACATCATCAATACCATCGGCAGCGACATTGTGGCTGTTCAGGATGCTATGAGTGAGAAGATCAGTTAATCTTTTTCTATGTTCTCAACGGTTTCAATTAATGTCAATGGAGACCGCCAAAATGAACTGGTGTGTCTTACTAATGGTTAATTGATTACTTAGTGTATGCTTGTTTGCTTGACCTTTTCCTTTTATCAGTACAGTCTACGACTGGTCTTGAAGAACTCATGAACACCCTTCCATTCCCCTGCTACTCCTCTCTTTGGGGCCTTTTGAAATTGCTTATAAATCTCCTCTTGAGATTAGATTCTGGAAATTTCATTAACTTTGATGTAATTCGGTTCGCAGCTAGGCAATTTCATCCATTACAGGTGACATTTGTGGCTGGATTTGTGGTGGGGTTCATCACAGTGTGGAAGTTGGCTCTGCTGACTCTTGCAGTGGTGCCATTGATAGCCTTGTTTGGAGCCGTTCATACCATAACGATAACCAAGCTTTCCTCCAAGAGTCAGGATGCATATGCAGAGGCTGGTAACATTGCAGAACAGGTGCTGAATTGTTTGATATAATCAGCTCCCTTTTCTAGTGAGGAATTGAATTGTTTTTAATGGGGCTAAATTTAATTCAATTCAACTTGTAGGCCTTGGCACAAATTCGCACGGTTTTCTCATTCGTAGGCGAGGAGAAAGCGCTGAAAGCGTATTCTGCGTCTCTGAGTGTGGCTCAGAAGATTGGATATAAGAGTGGTCTGGTAAACCGATTTGGGCTGGGGTCAACTTATTGTGTGATATTTTGCTGTTATGCTCTGCTTCTGTGGTATGGAGGATGGCTTGTGACGCACCATGATACAAATGGAGGATTGGCCATATCTACTATGTTTTCAGTCATGATCGGTGGATTGTATGTAGTATACCCAATTGCATGTTTTCTCCTGTTTCTCCACAATTTGATTTGTAGGAAGTGATTTTACAATTTGAATCTGTTGTTGCAGAGCACTGGGGCAAGCAACTCCCAGCATGACAGCATTTGCAAAGGCAAAATCTGCTGCTGTGAATATATTTCGAACTATTGATCACAGGCCCAAGATTGATCGAAACTACTCTGATGGAATTACTCTGCCCGCAGTCACAGGCCATGTCCAGCTGCGAAACGTGAGTTTTGCATATCCCTCTAGACCAGAGATACCCGTTCTCAGCCGTTTCTCATTGAACATTCCCGCAGGAAAAACTGTAGCTATGGTTGGTCGAAGTGGGTCGGGAAAGAGTACTGTAGTTGCTCTGATCGAGCGCTTCTATGACCCCATTGAAGGTATCCAATACATGATTTTACATGGCATTTTCATGCCCTGAACTCCGGTTTTTAGTTTAATGAATTTCTTCTCAAAAGTACTGTTTTTTTAATTTCTGTGAAAGAAGGTCAAGTGCTATTTGATGGGTTTATCATCAAAACTCTGCAGTTGAAATGGCTTAGACAGCAGATAGGGCTTGTGAGTCAGGAACCGGCATTGTTTGCAACAAGCATTAAGGAAAACATGCTATTGGGAAGAGAGGATGCAACCCAGGTGGAAATGGAGGAAGCAGCCAGAGTTGCAAATGCACACTCTTTTATCACAAAGCTCCCTGAAGGATATGACACTCAGGTATATGCTGCTAGCTGTAATAACTGAAAATTCTTTGTTGCAGAGATGATTGATTAGTTGTCAGTTGATTGTTTGTTGCAGAGATGGTTGATTAGTTGTTTGGTGATTATGCTTGTTTCCTTGCTCAGTCTTCCAGTCGCTCTTTATGACTTGTGTGTGTGAATAACAACAGTCTGATATGTTTACCTTGTCATCCTGGAATACCTTCTCCCACTATCAAGTCTCCTTCCCTTCCCTTTCTAACCCAAATCCCCAGGAGTTGAACTATATATCTATGGTTTATAGCACTTTTCTTCCATCTCACTGTTCCTTTTCTATATGTCAGAGTTGATAGTAGCCATGGTTATGATTTGTACTAAGTTGGGTCTGCAACTCCAGGTTGGTGAACGAGGTGGCCAACTATCAGGCGGACAAAAGCAACGCATTGCAATAGCCAGAGCGATGTTGAAGAACCCGGCCATACTACTTTTGGATGAAGCAACCAGTGCTCTGGACTCTGAATCAGAAAAACTTGTTCAGGAAGCCCTTGACAGGTTCATGATAGGAAGAACAACAGTAGTTGTGGCACATCGTCTCTCAACCATTAGGAAGGCTGATCTGGTGGCAGTTGTTCAGTAGGGGAGCATTTTGGAGATGGGGACTCACGATGACCTTATCTCAAAAGGGGATGACGGGGCTTATTCAACATTGATCAGACTCCAAGAAACTGCCCATGAGCTTGGTAACAATGCAAGAAAGAGCAGTGCCAGGTAAAGGTTTTATCCCACTATGTTAATTCAATAATGGCACATTGTGGTTAACCTATGCAATAGTTTTCCCACTGAAAGTCTATAGAATTGGAATTGTTTTGTTTCTCCCATAAATCCTCTCGCCTTCTTTATAAAATTGTAATTTTTTTGCAGTCCCATAAATCCTTGGGGTCTTCTCTGTAAAACTGTAATTATAATGCTTATCCTCAGCTTCTTCTTAGTCCTTAGATTAGCAGTTTGTGAAATTATAATTGTTTTGTTTGTCTATAGATCCTCAGGGTTTTCTTTGGAAAATTATTTAGCAGCTGCCAAGTTTTTCTGGTTTTATTACAGTGAAAGATTTTCCACCAAACTGTTTGGATGCCTTCTCATACAATCCTTTCATTTTTTTCCCTCAAATTATAATGGTTTTGTTCGGTCCAGAGATAAATCCTTTCTCTTAAATTGTAGTTGTTTTGCTCCTCCCATTAACCCTTATAGTGTTTATTGGTACTTCAGATTTTACTCTGTAGAAGTTTATGGATTTTTACATTTTGTCACATTCTGAATGACCCACTCATTCATCACCAAGATAAAAGGAAACTTGTTTTGTACCTTCCATAAATTCTCAGTATTTATCAGTTTGAATGATCCCGGGAAGAAAGGGGAAATAGAATGAACATAGATTTGTATTCTCGTTTTGATTTTTTTGTTTGTTTGCCCATTTCCAGGCCCTCCAACCCAAGGAATTCTGTGAGCTCGCCCATAATTGGAAGAAACTCTTCTTATGGCCGATCTCCCTATTCCAAAAGGCTTTCAGACTTCTCAACTTCCGTCAGCACATCTGTCGATGTCAACTCAGCACACAAAACAGAAAAAGTACCCTTCATAGAGCAGGCAGGGTCATTCTGGAGACTAGTCAAGATGAATGCCCCAGAATGGGCCTATGCCCTACTAGGATCCGTAGGGTCCATGGTCTGCGGTTCCATAAGCGCACTTTTCGCTTACATCCTGAGTGCCGTGCTGAGCATCTATTACAACCCTGATCCATTATACATAAAAAATGAAATCAAGAAATACTGCTTTGTTCTGATAGGGATATCGTTCGGCGCCCTCGTTTTCAATACGGTGCAGCATTCCTTCTGGGAAATCGTTGGCGAGAATCTGACCAAGCGGGTCCGACAGACAATGCTCGAAGGTGAACAAAACGGTTTCCGTGAAAAAATTTCAGTACTGGTTTTTATAATTTTTGAAGTATGAATCTGATTGATGACAACCCTAATCCTTCTGTCTGTCAGCGATTCTTCGCAATGAGGTCAGTTGGTTTGATCGGGAAGAGAACAACAGCAGCCAAGTTGCCGCTCGTTTGGCTCCTGATGCCACGAATGTGAGATCTGCCATTGGCGACAGGATTTCGATGATAGTACAGAACTCCGCGTTAATGCTGGTCGCATGTACCATAGGGTTTGTGTTACAGTGGAGACTCGCGTTAGTGTTTTTCCAATCGTGGTTGCTGGCACGTTTCTAGTGGTGTAAATTGTATTTTTGAATATATAAATGAATAAAAAAAATTAGATTATTTGTTATAAATTTTGGAAATTTGGTAGATTTTGGATATAAAGACAAACACTTTTAGAGAAGAAGACTTAGGAATTAGAAAAAAAGACTTAAGAGTGATCGCCAAAGAAATATTAAAAACTGGAAAAACAAAATAAAATCATCAGATTTCCAAAATGTATAATAGATAAACTTGATTTTAAAAAAATCTTTATACACAATATTTAAAATTTAAAAAATCCCTATTAAATTTCAATCAAAATTGATAGAAAAGAAAAAAAAATGCCAAGCAAAAGACAAAAACAATTACTAATTTTATGTCGCAGAGATAAAGTGTAGGTTTATTTGTGCAGGGTTTCAATCAATTAACATTTCATTGAGTATATATCTACAAATCAAGGATTTTGAGATCAAATCCTATAAAGCAATTCTATACCTGCTCTTTAAATTCCTTCAAGCTTTTGAAAGTAAAACAAATGAATTATCATTATAATTTTACAATAATAAAAAATAATTAGAAGGCCTTTAGCCAGCTCAAATTGCTCATCCGTTAGGCTTGAACCAACATCTTTTCTAGAAAAATTCAACAATTATAATTTAATAATCCTATCGGCCTCTCTTTATACCTTTTGGGACAATTACTAGTGTAAAATAATTAGAAATAAAAAAATATGAGTAAAATGTTTAAAGTATAATTACCAAACTCACTTAAATCAAAACTAAAAATACCAAAAATATTCATTCTACCATTAAAAATTTGATTCGACTGACAATAAATTAATCGAATAATTCATAGTTTACCGGGCAAACTTGGATAGAATAGCGAGAATCGCTTGCAGAAGAGCAGGGATCACGTTCAAGTAGAAGGAAAAGAATTGATAAATAATTATTAATTTGGAAAACACATGTTTTTTTGATTTAGGAAGAATGCATGCTGAAATTTTTATATTATTTATATTATTAGATTATTTCAATATGAAAATAATAAAATAAAAATAAAAATTATTTTTATTATTATTATTATTATAATAATATATATATTATCTAATTTTATTTTTAATTTGTAAGATATATATTATCAAATTATTTTTGAGATGAAATTTTGTCATCTTAATTTTTATGGTATTATATGAATTAGAATCTAAATTTGAATTTAAACTTGGTAATTATGGTTTAAAATTTATATTTTTAAAAAATATTTTAATAAAATATTTAAATAAATTATTTAAGATTTATGTTAACTAATTTACATTTCGATAAGAGATTTAAATAAACTATTTAAAATATATGTTAATTAATTTGAGTTTATAAAATGTTTCTTTATACATGTTATGTAAAATATTTTAATGTCAATTATGTATACATTGTATGTCATTTTAACAAATATATATTTATACTATGAAAAAATAAGTTTTTATGGTTAAAATGTTTATTTGGTCTTATATAATACTTTATATAGCATTCAGAAATACAATTTAAACAATGAAAAATTACACATTGTATTTTGCACTCTAAAGAAGTTTGCAATTTAATCTCTCTCTGCTCATGTTAGCAAGATAGATCTATGATGATTTTAATAGTTTGGCAGTTAATAATGATTGTCACCTAATGATGATTGTCTAGGGTTTCCAATTGTATTAAAAAAAAAAAAAAAAATCTGAGCCAGAATATGATGAGATTGTCTAGGGTTTCCAATTGTATCAAAAAAAAAAAAAATCTGAGCCAGAATATGATGAGAGGTATTAATGATGATTGTCTCCCAACTAATTTTCACTATATCAAAAATAAAATAAAAGATTTGAATCATAATAAGATGAAAGGTTTATAAGACAAATGTATTGTAATGTAATTAAATGGATTTTAATATTATTATAAATTGAGGGGTAAGAAAGAGATTTTGCAATATATAAATTTTGAAAATAATTTTATAGTTTAAGTTTAAATATAAGAAATAAAAATAAAATATTTATATTTTTTAATTTTAAAATATGATATAATATATATATATATATATATATATATATATATAAATATATATATATATATATATATATATATATATATATATATAATAATTTATATATGTCATATGATGTCACATTTGAAAACAGAGATTTGAGTTATGATTATTGTAATGAAACTTATATATGATGTATGGGACAAGTTCAAAATACTCAGTAAGTTAGTTGGACACATTATATTATTATGTTATAAAATGGAAGGGTGTGGGTTTATATGGTAGCGAAATGGATTTGTGGCAAGGCCTATTACTTAACTAAAAGGGTATAAAGATTAATTTATTGTTGCAAGTAGCAAGATTAAAGGGTCTTAACGGTCAACTTCTTTAAAGTTAAAAAATAAGAGTAAAAAAAAATAAAGATAAAGAGATGATTTATGTGACATTAAATAGCCATCCAATGAGAAATAAACATTTTGTGATGAATTAATATTATATAAAAGAATAAGGAGTTGTCATTTTAAGAGTTAGACAGGATGTTGTAGTAAGAAGATAATCATATTTAACCAAGGAGGTTAGGTACAATGGTAAGGAATGTGTAGTTTCTCTCTGTTAACGGAGTTTCAATCTTTTGAGGGCATGTTCAAGCCCATAAGGTTTCAATGGAAATCAAATGGACGAACCAATTGAATGTTTGAGACTTGCATCACATTCTAGGCATACATATGATTGAATCAATCTCACCCTTATGTCATTTATATGACCAAATAATTACCATTACAATAACATTTTAGGGATAAATGTCAATCATGGGAAAAAAATATCCTTTGCCAAATGGGATAACATCTTTTACCTAATCTTGAGAGAATGATTACTAAGCAACCATCTTGTGTCTAGGGAAAAACCTAGTTGCCATGGAAAAGCAACTCACTTTGAGACAACTTATTGTAGGATAAAATATCTTTAATTGACTAATATCCATAAAAAAATAAATTGTTTATCAATCTTGAGTTATTCACAATTTTGGCCTATTCTACTTTGCAATGTTTCTTACAAAGTTATTTCCAAGATTTTGGCAACAAGGCTCAAGTTTCTTCTTCCAAAAATCTTCTTTGAAAATCAATGAAGTTTTTTTCATCAAAGGCAGATCTTTGGCAACATCACCTTGGTTCAGGAAGCTATTACACATTCCATCTAGAAAAGAAGCAATAAAAGAACGGTGGTAAAGTTGGACATCACAAATGCCTTTGATCGAGTCTGACATGGATTTGTTTTCAAGGTAATGTCAAATTTTGGATTTGATAACTAGTCTATACTTTAGGTCTCTCTCTGCATTTTAGCTCCTTAGATCTCTCCCTTGGTAAATGGGAGATCTCAAGCTTCTTCAAAGCATCAAGGGATCAACGTCAAGGTTTCCCCCTCTCTCCCTTCCTTTATATTTTAATGGCAGACTCTCTCAGCAGGCGTCTGGATTTGAGAGGTGGGGTGAAAGGATTTCTGGCATTCCATACAAACGAGGAATTAAGAACATCAACCTTTCTCAATTTGCAAATGATATTCTTATTTTTGGAGGTGATTCAACTATTATTGCCAAGAGATTCAAGATAGTTCTTGATCACTTTCTTGAGGCTTCAA
Organism: Pinus tabuliformis; assembly: GCA_031772625.1. NCBI lineage: Eukaryota > Viridiplantae > Streptophyta > Pinopsida > Pinales > Pinaceae > Pinus > Pinus tabuliformis. The sequence goes on along the minus strand of CM062813.1, from coordinate 692,544,505 downwards.
GTGATATCAAAAACTTTGGGAAATTACAGATCTATTCTTGGAATATTAGTCTCAGAAAGAAAAATCAAATAGTAAGAATCTTAGGATTTCACTCAATGGAATCCTAAAGGAATCCAAATATCTAGGCATTCCTATCTGTTTAAAAAATCATTCCTCTGTAGCCTAGGTTGGTACCTGTTGAAGAATCTAGGGAAATTCTATGTATTGTGATTCTTCTTGACTTGATAACAATTTGTGAAGCACTTTTAAAATTATCTTAGCTTGGTCTTCTTCTTATTATTATTGTGTGTGTTTCAGCAAACTGCTATAAAAAATATAAAGACAAGAACACATATGTTGGCTCTCTTCCAGGTCCAAAACCTCTCTCTCTTAGAGAGGAGAACCCTTCGGTAAGTTTCTCTTATTGAAGATTCTTATTGATCAATGCCAAACCCTAAACCTTTGACTAGGATGTCCTCCAAGCACAAGTCAAGTCCTTCCTCTATTCTGCATTTTTTTCCTGGCACATGGACTTCCTCCTTTCAGCACTTTGCTTTCCAGCACTTCGTCCTCCTTCTTCGATCTTTGTCTAGAGATAGTCCTTGCTTATGTGAGATTCTTGATGTGATATGATTCCTCTTAACTTAGAGATGATCTTCACTTATGAAGACACCCTTCCATTGATCCAACGAGGTTGTTCTAGAGATAGGTCTGCAAACTGATGTAACTGAATAACAGCTGTAGTTTTTCCACGTGTGGTAGGAACCCTAGATAATTAGGGCTCTTTTTCTTCGCTAGAGAGAGAGACTCCTTCGCTAGACTTGGGAGGCCTTATAGACTTGATTTCTCACCCAAACAATGATAATTCATGAATTGTTCTCTAGTTGTTGTTATGTCGCAGACTTGCCTTACTTTTCTTCGCACGTGTGATTGTTTCTAGCCCTAGAAACAATCATCTATACTTTGGTCTTCTTCCTCCTTTCATCGCTTGTCTTGGAGACCCTTAGACTTGCATTTTACCTTTACTTTCCTCGACTTCTACCTTCAATGATTTCAGAGCTTGATGGATGGAAGTTGAGAGGGAGTGGACAACCTCTATATATAGAGGATTGTCCCTCCTTTAGGCCGACTTATTGTCCTTAGGCTGACTTGACTATTTCTTCATTATTTGTTGCTTGAAGGCTTTCGTTGCAAGGAGATGACTTTGACTTTGTTTGGAGGTATTCCTTTGACCTTTATATAATTTTATGCTTAGTGTAACATGCCCTCCAAGGGTCTTACATAAATACATTGACTCTTTGACTTCCTAGAAGCACTTAAACATGTGCTTGACCTACTTCAACGAGCAAGAAACTCATTGAAAAATATCATAAAAATAATTTCTCAAGATTTTATCTTTGGGTAGACATGGCGTAGTGGGTTGGGTTTGCAATGTGTACTACACCCATAATACATGTGTATCATGTAATGGAATTTTCTAATAGGTTTAACGAGTATGAGTGGGTCAACAAATATGGTAATACTACCATGTGGTAGAGAGAGAGACTGACTAGGATTTCCATGTGAGCACCACATGGGGACCATGCAAGCACCACATAGTAGGCTGGTGATGTGGCCCTAATTAGATGGATAATATTTGGATGACCATATATTTTGATCCGAGAGCCAGGTTGGAGAAAAAATTTAAGTCATCAGAATCGGCTTGATGAGACAAACGTGATGGTATCATCCATTTCTAATTTTGGAAGGGTAAAATAAAGTGAAAAGTTTAGGCCCCATTTCCATAATTGGAGTTTGGAGGTTGGGTAAGCACGGTAACTACCTCCTTCTACTCTTAGTTTGGGCTAGGGTTAGTAGGGGGTATGTTACAGAGTGATATCAAAGCTTCCGGGTTCAACACTTGGACTAGATGAGCTCTTTTGTAGAAGAAATGAAGGTATAATGTTTGTGACTCTATTTGAGAGTCAAGTGGTTTGATAATTGCTTTTTGTAGGTGTTTATTACAGCACTATGATCATGGCTTTCATGTTGATTGTTTGATTATGAAAGTGAATGTTTCATGTAGCATTGTAATGGGATGGTTATGTGCTAATTGGGGATTACATGCAAGTCCTATGATGCATTTTACAAATGTGAAAATAAAAGGGATGATAGATGCTAGTGTGACATGGTTCTATAACTAATTCCCTTGAGATTGCAAATGCAATGATTATTGTCCCAAGAAAGAAAAGAAAAAAAAAGGGGTTGACTACAAAAATGCTAAAGGTTGAGTTTTAAAATTCCATAATGATAGTATCGATAGAGATATTAGTATTCAATTGATGTTATTGGCCTTAGTAAGGAGGTTGATTTTAATTATGCTTTTAATATGTATTAAATACTGAATTCTAAACCTATTATGGCATAATGGAAACATGTTGATATGTGTATTCTAAATTTTGAAACCTAGTTAATGTAGATAATTAAAATTTTGTCCTGGTTGAGACATTTTACTAATCAATAAACAAATACATGTGTACAATTGCAGGATAATGTGCTTGGATTTGCATTGCAAGATAGCAACTGGTATAATTATTATATTTCATTAAAACACTAACAACTGAGTGTATGAGGCAGCATAACAAGACTCAATGGCAATAAAATAAGCTTGTATCGTGGCATGGTGCAACATGCATGAATGGTTGGAAATTGCCTGAGCGTTTATTCATGAACCAGTGGGAACACCAAAACTCTTGCAGATTGAGTTGTTATGGTTGTTGAATATTTCATGTTTTGTGTGTTCTCAATTGATTTTATATTTGATCTACCATTTTGGATGTTGACTTCCACATGGCCATGCTATTTTATTTCATGATTTTATGACTATTGCCATTGATTTCTTTCTTTTTATGGTTGCTCTCTTTTTCTTTGGATTTTTCCTTTCATTTTCTTGCTTTAGGGCCTTGGGAACATTTGTTGGGCATGGCAGGAAATTCATAAGGCTCTAGTAAGAGAGATGAGAAGGACCAATAGAAATTGTGACTTAAAAGAGGCCCTATGAATAATTAGAGAGTATGAACAAAATGAGGAAGGTATGAAATGGGAAGTTCAAAGATAGCATGAATGAGGACATGTTGATATTGGGAAGATGGGCTGGAAAAAGGCCATCACTAAAATTCCTTAAAATATTACTTATGAATGTATAAACAAGTGCAAATGAGAAAATATGAATTATTGAAATTTGACTATGAAAATAGTGTTGACATAAAACAATAACCAAAGGTGTTGGAATAAACAAAAAGGTGCAAAAGGTAAAGGGAGGAATTATGGTAAAAGAATTCATGTGACCAACATATGCTTGCATAAGGAAGGGAGTTCTCTAAAATATGATTTTCATTAACATATGTTAATATATGTTGTGTCCATGACTAAGTGGATAATAATAGGACAACCAAGTAGGTTGGTTTGATCCATGGGGATAATGGACAACAATATGGAAACCATGAAAATGGCTCAAAAGGAGGTTCTCTTGACCTTGACTCTAATTACATATGCAAATGTAAGCTCATGATCATGATGATATGTATGTGTAAATGTCATTGTGTCTGACAGGGTCTTGTCAGGAGCCATTCTTGTGGAAGAATAATTATATAAATATAATTGGTGCAAATGTAAATGGATAAATGGGATTACATAATAAGTTGTCCAATGAGATTCTTGGTTGAAAGAGAAATCAATGGGCAAGACCAGACCTGACTGGCTGATGATTTTAATGTCATAAGAATATGATTTTTATATGCTCATGTTGTGTCATGCAGATGAAAAGGAAATGTTGATGGTTGTGGCAACATGTATATTAACTAATAATTAGAATCCTTGATTGCAGAATTGGGCATGTACTCACTAAGAATTTGGATGATGCCAGAAGAGGGTTCGATGGATTAGAGAATCTCTAATGATGGCATTGCTAATAAACCCATGAGGATTTTTGGTTGATAATCTCAAAGCATAGATCTAATGATAACACAACTGAGAAACCATGAGGTTTTTTGACTGATAATCATAGAGCAAGCTTAGATGGCAGCCCAACTAAGAAACCCAAGAGGCTTGTTGGTTGATAATCATTGAGTAGTGGTTGTGCCTTACAGGCTGATAAATTCACTTGAGACTATGTTAGTTGACAACTTCTGAAAGGTTGAGGCACCTAGGACTAGTGGGCTAATGACACCTTATGGTAGTTCCATGGGGTTGGGATGAGAACAAAGGTGAAATATTCACTAAGAATTTGTTGGAGAGTGCACTCTTATTCCTTTAGGAGTAACACAACTAATAAAACCTCATCACTACTAGCTATATCTCTAACTAAAACTTTATGTGCTTTGCATGAACCTATGCACTGATTTGAAGCCATTATGTTGTAACGATGAGGAGTTGTAGAGATCACTTGATAAATGGGCTTGTTAATGACTGATTTGTATCCACTAAGGTGTAATAGTGAGGAGATGTTAAGAACAAATGATAAATGGGATTTTTTAAAGATATGTGTGTGAATTTATGAGAAACCATTGAAAGGAAAATACAAGAGGTATAATTTAATTTTTTGCAAATTTGTTATCACGAATCTCGTGAGAGATTGTATGACATGTTATAGGAAATGATGGGAATTTCCCGATCGGGGTGAATGCAGTTGACTGAAAAGAAGACTACAAAATTTCAACAAAAGCACCAAGAAGACTACAAAGGATCCACAAAAATTGGTTGATCCAAGGATAACTTTCATGTTTATTTAAGTTTTTTGGCAAGCAACTCTATATGTGAACTGCAATTATAATTGAGTTGAAACAGAAAGCTCCAAATAATTTATGCTTGGGTTGAAATGTTTTCTCTGTGTTTGGGAATGAGAATACCAAGGATGATGTTCCTCTAAGGGGGTGGGGATTGTGAAATCCCCTACATATTAATTCCCCTTGTAAAACAATTCCCTTGTAATTATGTAATTATAAAAACTAAAATGGTTGAGAGAGGGACATAGATTCCATTGCTTGAGGAGTTGTTTGTTTTAAATATCAGTCATGAGCTTATTGAGTGGATTTTAATGGGCTGACTATATATTAATTCAACTAGAAAAATGAAGGACACGCCCATGTGTATGAAGGGAAGAACTAAAAGGAAAGGAAAGGACAAATTAAATGGGTAGTATGGGTTGTGCTATCAAGGTTTATTAGTCCACATAGACCAATGGGAATAGGAAAATCGTCATGGTTGAGATGGAGGGGGCACACATTATTCTCTCTATACACATTCTCTCAGGTGCTAAAGGAAGGGGTACCCTATGCGAATAGAGGAACAACAACCATGAGCACAGGAGGCGGGGAGGCTCCTATGGAAGATGAGAAAAGGGGCCCGAGAGATTCTTCTACACAGAGAAAGGAAGCCGAGAAGGTATATGAAATCATGCACAATTCATGCACACATGTGGAGAAGGGAACTCGGGAAAGAGGAGGCCGAGAGGCTCATGAAGATTAAGCACATTTCTAGGAGGGAAGAAAAGATACGAGGACTAAGAGAATTCAAGAAGAAGAGAAACTTTGAAGATAGTTAGCTGAAAATCCCATGAGACTTGTTGACTAGTAATCATAGAGCATTGGTTGTGCCTTATAGGGTTGATAAATCCACTGGTGGTTATGTTGGTTGATAACCTTTGAATGAAGAAGAGACCAATGACAATTGGGCCGATAACACTTGTTAGTAGTTCCATGGGATTGGGATGAGAACGTAGGTGGAAGATTCCACTAAGCTATTGGAAAGTGCACCCTTATTCCTTCAAAGGTAACATAGTTGATAAACCCTCCATGTTATTAATTGCATCTCTCTCTCCATATCTGAATTGATACTCTCTACGTATAAATCCCTAGAGAGTTTGGCATGCTGCAGGATCCTCTGTATAAAGGAAAGAGTTCCCTGCCTGATGTGAAATCATTATGTAGTTGGTGGGTGAATGTAGTGTGGCCTTGAGACACCCTATTTCAGTTGATGATATTGGTTTAATCCCCTAAGTGGATGATGGTATGTGTGACTGAAGTGGTTCACCATTTTTATTTGTTTTGATAGCTAGTAAGTGGAGGTGAGGCAACCTCAAGACACCCTGTTTAAGCTTTGATACTATCATTTTAGAACTCCTCTAAAAACACTCTACCTCAAGCTTTAGAATTTGGCTTGGGGGTGACAACGTCAAGGTAAACTTGGTTGTAGCTTGTCTATGGTTCGGTGAAGAGTTGCAGTCTCAGTTTTAGTTGTTGAACACATTTTAATAAGATAAGTATTCTCATGCTCTTGCACCCTTAATATTATGCATATGTTTAATGTGTTTGGTTTAATACCTATGATGATATTGGTTCATTGTGTTAGTTAATACATTGATATGTTGAGTAAATGAATTCCTATATGTTAGGTCCCTATAATACTAGTGTAGCCCCCATATTATTATTTTTGTGCCCCGTAGAAGCCAACTATTGTTATTATTGTGCCCTTACATTAGTATTTTTATGTAGGCCCTAATTATATTTTGACCCTTTAGACTCCTATATATACTAAGGAGGTCTTGTCATTTGGATCATCCAAGTATTATTCATTTATGTGATGTAAAAGGAGGTTCCCCCTTGAAGCTACTTATTATTAAGTTTTTTATTTATCTTTTCTTATTTTCCTACATTATTTTGATCTAGATACATAACATTTGGTATCAGAGGTCTGGATCTTAGGGTTTTGCTTCTTCAAACATGTAATCTTGGAATTTTTGCTATAATGTTTTTTCTACGAGGCTTCAGGTGTTGAAATTTTTAGCACATGGATTTGAAATATTTATTAATATCATGTAAATATTCTAGATCTTGGTTCGTTATATTCTCAGAGATATGCTTCAAGGAGGTTAGGGTTTTTGTATGCTCCATAATTTATTCTCAAACAGGTGTCTCGAGGGAAATTGTCATAACCTTCACTTCAAGCATCGAATTTGAATTCTGTAAAAAGTTTCTAAAATATCATGGACATTATTTTTGTGTATGAGTTTCTATGTTGAAGGTTGAAACAGTGACACATGACATCTCGTACAAGTTCACTCTACTTAACCAATCCATAATCAGGTCATCGTGGGAGATCTGGTATAATTTTATCTTGAAGTTTCCAATCGCATTCTAACTTGTGGGATTGTAAATAAAACACATAGAGCTACCTCAAGACGAAATTTTAGACCTGACGAGGTCGCAATAATAGAGGTACAACAGTTTCAAGGTCAAACATATCGAGAAGATCGAAGTTAAGCTCTTAAAAGGTGTGTATTTTTAAATTTGCATAACTTTTGTTTGAAAAATCAGTTGAAGCGATTCAAAAGGAATATTGAAGCACAAATATCATTAATTGGTTCCAAAATTCATCTCAAACAAAACAAAGGTGAAATATATATAAAAATTTGTACCCCTAAATTATTTTTAAAATAATAATATTGTAAAAATTTAATTTAATTTAGTTTATTGTTTTATTTATTTATTTATTATAACTTAATTTATTTTTATGGAAAATTTCTACATCAAAAATTTGTATAATTTGTATAATGAATAAGTATAAAGATATGTTATATTTAAAATCAAAACAATAAATAATTTATCATTTAATATATTTTATAGAAAGTTAGTTTTATATATATATATATATATTTTATTTTTATTTTCTTTCTTTCTTTATTTATTTTTCTTGGTAAAATAAAATAAAAATTAGAAAATTAGAGTTTAGAATATATTTGAATATTTATAAAAAATATTTGTGGAATAAATAAATTTTGCAATTCTCTTTAAAAAAAGTATTGAGAGACTTCATTTTTTTTCTTTATTTTTAGATAATTATAACAGCTTAATAGAGCTTCTTTTAACTTGATGAAGGTTTCTTAAACTCATTTGAAATTTAAATTTCAAACACTCAATGTTTAAAATTATAAAATTATTAATTTAAAATATATAATAATTAACAATATAATAAAATTCCAAACAAATATCATTATTCCATAACCTTGAGTATATCATTAGTCCAATCAATTCAAAGTGTATCATAATAAACCTTGAAATATCATTGCACGAGAGAACTCTAGCCAAAAATTTATTTTAATAAATTTATTATTTAACGCAATAAACCTGCACATATTATTGCATGAACAAATTAGGGGAAAAGAATCTCCCGTTACCATACTTTTAATCTTATATTATTCAATAACATATAATAATTTCAAGAACATGTAATAAGTGGATTTACAAGAGAAAGAAAGATGAAATGGGAAAAAGTTATAATAACTTTGTGATGGGTCACTTTCATCACGTGGAAATGAATGTTGACATATTATTGTTGTCATGTACCAAATTACAACCACGAACTGCCATTACTTGGGACCTTTAGCCTTATCTTTAAACTTTAACATTATCCAATACCTACCAGAACTTCCTTTCCTGTGTATGAATTCCGGAGGCGTATGGATTCATACTAAATAAAAAAATACATACATAATTTTACTAGTCTGCTTGAGTAATTTTTTTTGTCTGTCAATTTTTAAATTGGATAGCAAATTTTTTAAATTTTAAGTTTCAATGATGTAATTTGCAAAATATCAGTAATCAAAAGTTTTCATAACACTAAATTTTAAATATAATTATGATAATTTATTTCATTATAATTTTAAAGTTATAATTTTGAGAAATTTATTTTGGTGATTTATTTTAATGTTAAATGTATTAAAAGTATAGAGATATCAAATTTTTCAAAGTATAAATTATTTTTCAGATTTTACACTTCAAAAATAATTTAAATTTTCAGAAATTTAATTTTTTCTGATCATTTTAGTAGATTAAAATGAATCTATATTAATTTACATTAAATAACAAATAGACAGATCATATATATATATATATTCACTAGTGTTCAAATATTTTTTTTGAGTAGTTTTTAAAATAATGATTTTTGGGTGCTTTCATAGCATGCAAATATATTTATAAATTTTAAATTAAAACAAATAAAAAATATAACCTAAAAAAAGCTAAATAATTATATTATTTAATAAACTTTTTATAGTAAATCTATTAACTTTAAGTTTACCATTTGTCATGGATGATATTTGGTTGATAGGATGGAGTTGGGTAATGCTTTTTTAGTGAAATAAGGTTACATTTTGGTGAAAAAATGATTCTGGATGGAGCAATTTTTAAGTTCTAGATCGCTTTGTTGAGGCTCTTAAAAATAGAAATTTTAAAATTTATATAAATATCAATAATGATATGCAAACTTTAAAATTGTAAGTATTTGATAGCTAGAAAAACTAAATTTAATTAGTAATTATATTTGAATAGAGAATTAATAATAGTGTGGATTAATTTCTTATTATATATCTAGGGTTTTGATGTATAAATTTGAAAAATGATTGTCTCTCTTGCCATTGAAATTGTAATATTTTATATTTATAATTTAGTAACTTGAAAATCGTTTTTAATATGATTTAACTTTTCAAAGTTATAATTTAAATAATAAAGTGATTAAACATAAGAAAATTTATCAATTTGATTTTAATAAGTATTATAATTTTTTATTAAGTGTAACTCAAAAATGTGAATTTGAAAATACTAGAGATGTTTATTTTATAAAATTCACTGAAGAGTTAATAAACATGATTATCTCGGTCATATATATATATATACATGCATTAACATCCACTTGTTCAACAAAAAAATGAGTGTAATACTAATTAAGGAAGTTGTAATAATTTAATAAATCTCTCTCAACCTATAAAATGTAATTGCACTCAATTTTGTCCTCAGTCTATACAAGGGCGAAATATATATAAAAAATTATACTTCTAAATTTATTTTTAAAATAATAATATTATAAAATTTAGTTTAATTTAGTTTGTTGTTTTATTTATTTATTTATTTATTATAATTTGATTTATTTTTATTGAAAATTTCTACATCAAAATATTATATAATGAATAATTACAAAAATATGTTATTTTTAGAATCAAAACAATAAATAATTTATCATTTAAAATATTTTATAGAAAGTTATCTATATATTATTATTATTATTTTCTTGGTAAAATAAAATAAAATTTAGAAAAATTGGAGTTTAGAATATATTTGAATATTTATAAAAAACATTTGTGGAATAAATAAATTTTATAATTCACTTAAAGAAAAGTATTGAGAGGCTTCATTTTTCCTTTTAGATAATTATGATACATCAATCTAGCTTTTCTTTAACCCTATGAGGGTTTCTTAAACCCATTTGAAATTTGAATTTGAACTGTTGGATCAAGTGTTTTAAGCATGGAGGGCCTAAACAATAGAGCTTTAGCTCCTCTTCTGCAGATTTCTTAGTTACACAGAGTTCTCGGCAACACCATTTAGTACCTTAGCATAATTAGGGCAAAATTTGTCCTTAGGTGGTTGAGTTTATCATGTTGGATTTCCAATGGCATATGAGTTTGACATTTTGAAATTCATATGATATTTTTCATCTAATTTCTTTTAAAACTTCAAAAACTACCATTATCTTCGTTTAAAAGTCCTCTTCAAAAGGGTACTTTTGGTTTTTAGATTTATTTAAATAGTTGAAAAACACATTTCTTGAACTTGACGTGTAAATCATGATCATATATATGTGTGTGTGAGAGACTAAGTTATGCTATGTGAACACATGCATACCTCTTAAGACGTATGAAAATTTGCAAAGATAAACATTTCATTTAATGGAAAATTGACGTATTATACAACATTAAATATTTTTGCCAAAAATATTATTAGGACAACAACATCATTCTCCATAATTTTCTTTACTCCAAATCAAAAGTCATAATGCTTATATAAATTTTGAGGGTTTCAATTTGATAAAAGAGGAAAACTTGAAATTTCAATGCCACATTTGTCTCAAAAATGTAATTCATCTTCATATTTTCACCCATTTCACCTCTAAAACAACCCCTAAAAATTACAATCTTTAAAAAAAAAAATTAAAAACTTTTAAAACCTCAATTAAAAGTACTATTTCCCATTAAAAAAACATCATCTAAAAATGGCAACTCTATTAAAAAAAAAATCTAAAAATTGCAATTTTATAAAAAAAATCTATAAACTTCTATGTAAATTTTTTTTATAAACTTCTATATAAAAAAAATCTATAAACTTTTAAAACCTAAATTAAAAATTAGATCTTAATAACATGTTTTTGAAACTATCTATTAAAATTTTATGTTGACTTAAGTTTGGGCATTTAGGTCGTTAAAGGTCCTGAGGGTTCGTCTACCGTACCCTATGCACACATTTATTGATTCACCTATGCATACGTTAATAGATTCACCTTAGTAGATGTTTAATTGTATATTTTTATTATTATTTTTTGAATGACTTTGAACATGGTTATGAGGGTTCGTCAAGATTATTTTTACTCCTCTATGCATACATTTATAGATTCAATTTAGTAAATGTTTAATGATATATTTTTATTATTATGTTTTAGTATATGTTTAATGGTATATTTTTATTATTAGGTTTTTTAAGTGATTGATAATTTTTATAGATTCATTTTAGTAGATGGTTAATTGTATTTTTATTTTTTAATTAAATGGGGGGTGAGTCCCTTGAAGAAGCTTGTATTAGGTCTGGTGTACAATATATACATTATATACAATTAACAGATCCATCACATCAATTACATAAAACCAATATACATGTTGGATGATACACATTAATTACATCAAACCAATATACATGTTGGATGATACACAATAGCTGTCGCGCAACGCCACATATGAGATTCGATCACGGACGGGGTGCGAGAAAGCCGACTTCCCCAGCAGCGTGAGTTGTGCACTCGTGTGCAAAAAGGGGGGGAGGGTGCAACACTAGGACTTCCCGGGAGGTCACCCATCCCAGTGCTACTCTAGCCCAAGTGTGCTTAACTGCGGAGTTCTGATGGGATCCGGTGCATTAACATTGGTATGATCGCACCTAGTTAATTGTATTTTTATAGATTCACATATTCCACACTCTCGGATTGCAGGTCCACAAGAGAGGAAATTGAAGCTCTTCTTTCATAACAATATCAAGGATATTATGCCTATATTATCTATGAATGTATCCTCTCATCTGAGGAGGGCTATATTATCTGTGTATATTCTTATTTCTGGAGAACTTGATCAGGCATGGTGTAGCCGCGTAAAAATGAAACAATGAAAAAGGCCAAAACTTGCTCGGTCCTTAAGGTGCTCTTGCTAGTGATATTCTCCGGCTGGGTTCCAATCTGGATCTTGAGAGCCACTAAATTCTTGACCAAACTGTTGCTTCGTTTGGAAAAGAAAACAAGCACACCAGCCTTTGGATATACAGGTATAATTTCTTCAGATTTGTTGATGTTGATAAAATTAGGACCCGGGACTTCTCATAGTGAAGCCAAAGAAGATTAAATCAAAATGGTCTGTTTTCATTGTAGAATTTCTTCAGATTTCTTGATATAGAGTGATTATTGATTTGTTGTTTCACAAAGTGGATATAGAATGATTATTGATGTGGGGCCAAAGAAAATTTGATAGAATTTGTATTTGTGGGTAATTTTTGCTTTATAAATTGGGTGTTTTTTTTAAGAGTATGTGTTTTCACTTAAGAGGTCACAAGTTCAAAACCAGGGGTAGAGTATGTATGTTTTTTTAGAATTAGCAGTCAGGGGAAGTGGATCCCTTGTCACAAAAACAAGAAAGTATCATACACCAATTTGGTGTCTAGTTGGGTAGTGACCTTAAAATTAAATAATGGTAATAATAATAATTTAACCCAAGTGTTTTATGTTTTATAATTGTTTATTAATATTTCTTTATCAATCTATAATAAATAAATCCTTGGTTGGTTTTGTCTCTCATCTATATGTTAATATATTATATTTATAGTAATAGTATTTTACTTCAGTTTTATTATGCATGCGAGTTATGATTATGGTCCATAATGATTACATGTGATCTATGATTCTAGTTCATGATGGTTACATGTGATTTACGATTTTGATCTCTGATGGTTGTGTTTTGAGCTAACCTAATATGATATGTTTATACATGATGATTTGATCAAGGATGCTAGTTTGAGTTGTTGTGACAGGAAGTAAATAGGATTGCAAGTGTACCTTATTGACAAGCTACTAATGAGGTATGATGTGAAGTTATTTCAGTTTAGTTTGAACCTAACAAAAACTATGTGCTTGGAACAGGAATGCATGAACATGCATTAGGTGGTTGAAATCGACCACAAGCATTAGCAACAACGACAAAATGAATTGGAACATGTAGCAGTATGTTGGTAAAGCACTTCGGGAGAACGACCATTATGGGACACTGGTACCCAATAGTGTCCATTGATTTCCATGAGCATGCTGTGACTGGTATGATGGTTTGAGGTAGGTATATACCTTGGTTGTTTGACTTTATGATGTGAGGAAGCCTTTCCAAGGGATGGATTGCCCGAGATAGGGGATGTCAGGGAACTTGGAAGGTGAGTGACTACATGGAAGGGGGTGACCAGATTGCCGGAGGGACTGTGTAGCAGAGAAGGGAAGGTCAGGGAAGGTAAGGGAGACGTATTTCAAGTTGAATGTTGGGCAGGATATCCTGGTGTGGGTGTTCATCTTGGTTTTGAGCTTTGGTTTACCGGATGGATTTCAGAATCTAGGGCGGAGGTGGTCTCAAGGTTCATTCCCAAAGACCTAGGAATCCTTTGACTGGTCTTGGCGGGATACACGGTAAAGCCTAAGGGAGGAGTCTTGGTTTAGGGCCTAGTGATCTGGTGTGGATTGTGGTAAAGCTTGAGAGATTGGTGTCTTAGTTTAGGGCCTAGTGATCCGTTGTGGATTGTGGTAAATCCTGAGAGATAAGGAGACATAAAATTCCTCAAGGATATTGATGGATTCTGGATGGCATTCCAAGTTCGGTTCGGTTTTGTGATTCGAGCACCAGTTTTTGTGTGATCACGGATTGGTGAGGGTGGAGGTGGTTTAACCTCAAGAGTCCCTTGGTTGTTATTGGATTGGTTTTTCCATGAGATCCCACATTCATGCTTGGAAAATGGCACGAGGGTGACTAGCTGAAAGAAAGTTTTGGTTCAGCCATATCTACAATCGGGTGGTACGTGGAAGTCTCGAACCTAGTCGGATTTTCCTATGGTAAATAAAATTTAAGTCCTCTTTCTTTTGCAATTGTATATGTTTATTTAATGGTTGTTATCACACTATTATATCCATGGTTTTATGTTGGTTATAAGCATGGTTAATTGATTGGTTCATGTCATGGTTATTTCATGTATTTACTTGTAATTGTTAAAATGATGGATGCAAGACTTAATTGATGTTATAACAATTCAAGGGAGAAGTTCGTGATCCTTCTTGTCATGTTTCATAAGAGTTTTCAGTCATTCATGCTTTGTCTTGTATCCTAGACATGTACGTTGCATTGATGTCAAGCATTTGATAGAATGTCAGTCTCGGTTGTGGATGGTCAGGCCTAGACCTAAGGTTGATTTTTGTTTTAGCAGTCTTGTCATTGTGTCTTTGATGGATTATGAAATTTATAACAAGTTCTCGGCAGTGGCTGGAATTCTAGGCTAGAAAAGTGACTTGGATTTCGCAGACGTGGGCACAGGTCTGCTAGGAAAATTCCCTGGATGTTCGCTTGCAGGCTTGTGAAAGTGTCCAGAGGTCAAGAGGTCTAAAAATTCAGTGGGACTTAGGGGCGCAATTCCTCAGTGGTTGGGATGCCTCCTCGAAGTGTTGTTGCTGATGTGGAAGGTATGGTTGATGTGTTTCTGTCGATTCCATTTCCTTAAGGTCACCAAGGAGGTTGAATCATATCATAGTAGCCTCTCATTGCATGTTTACCTTGGTTGGCTGGTTACTTGGATAGATTTGGGAGGAGGGTAGTTACAGTGAAGCACCAAAATCCGCTCATTATGTTGTGGCATATTGCAATATTGGAGTAACTGAAGACTTATTTAATGCTTCACTTGCTTTGTGGAAAGATGTATAGTCGTTTGATTAAGGAGAAACTTGCCACGTGACTTTTAGAAGAGATTTCTTTGAATAATTCACTGAAAATGTCGATGGAGAAGTCTACTTTGCAGACAAGTCAAAACTCAGGCCATTAGGGCTTGGCACCATCAAGATCAAACTACCTGGTCTCCCAGACTTTCTTCTACATGATGTTCTCTACCTCCTAGAATTGCAAAGAAACTTGTTGTCTTTGGTTCACATCCGCTCGAAAGGACACTCCATACACATGTTTGATGGCAAGGTTGAGGTCAGAAAAGAATCAAACAACTCACTTGTCATGACTGGTATAGAAGGAAGGTATTCTGAAGATGTAAGGAACCTCTGCTCATGCACAAAATTTTGCATTCAATTCTCAATTTGATGGAGGTACAATACCATAGAGTCTCTTATGGCATGCTATATTTGGACATTTGAACTATGACATTCTGCGTTTATTGAAGAAAAATGGTGTTTCTATTTTTTGTACCATTCCTAGGAAACATAAGCAATGTGATGCTTGTATCTTAGAAAATCACAACAAACCGTCTTTTCATGATTCTCATTCCACAACACATAGAAAGATTGAACTCATTCATTCTAGCTTATGTGGCCCTATGCATATTCCGTTGAATCATATCATAGTAGCCTCTCATTGCATGTTTACCCTGGTTGGCTGGTTACTTGGATAGATTTTGGAGGAGGGTGGTTACAGTGAAGCACCAAAATCTGCTCATTATGTTGTGGCACATTGCAATATTGGAGTAACTGAAGACTTATTTAATGCTTCACTTGCTTCGTGGAAAGATGTATAGTTGTTTGATTAAGGAGAAACTTGCCACATGACTTTTAGAAGAGATTTCTTTGAATAATTCACTGAAAATGTCGATGGAGAAGTCTACTTTGTAGATAAGTCAAAACTCAGGCCATTAGGGCTTGGCACCATCAAGATCAAACTACCTGGTCTCCCAGACTTTCTTCTACATGATGTTCTCTACCTCCTAGAATTGCAAAGAAACTTGTTGTCTTTGGTTCACATCCGCTCGAAAGGACACTCCATACACATGTTTGATGGCAAGGTTGAGGTCAGAAAAGAATCAAACAACTCACTTGTCATGACTGGTATAGAAGGAAGGTATTCTGAAGATGTAAGGAACCTCTGCTCATGCACAAAATTTTGCATTCAATTCTCAATTTGATGGAGGTACAATACCATAGAGTCTCTTATGGCATGCTATATTTGGACATTTGAACTATAACATTCTGCGTTTATTGAAGAAAAATGGTGTTTCTATTTTTTGTACCATTCCTAGGAAACATAAGCAATGTGATGCTTGTATCTTAGAAAATCACAACAAACCGTCTTTTCATGATTCTCATTCCACAACACGTAGAAAGATTGAACTCATTCATTCTAACTTATGTGGCCCTATGTTGGGTATATCTATTGAAGAACAAATCTGAAGTCTTTGAAACTTTAAAAAAAATTCATGGATGGATTGAAAAATATACAAAATCTCATATTGACTCTATTCGTACTGATAATGGAAAAGAATATACTTCAAATGAATTTGAAAACTACCTGCGCCAGCATGGGATCAAACATCAAACAAATGATCCTTATAATCCTCAATAGAACAGTGTAGCTGAAAGAATGAACAAGACAATCTTAAATATGGTACGTTCAATGATGTTTTTCAAAAATGTAAAGTTGATGTTTTGGGTTGATGCAGTTCTATGTGTTGTGTATATTAAGAATAGGTGTCCATCTCATGCTCTCAAAATAAATACTCCGTATGAAATTTGGTATGGCCACATTCCTTTGGTGAGGCATCTCAAGGTTTTTGGTTCCACCTATTATGCCTTGATTCCTAAGGAACAAAGAAATAAACTCAGTGCAAGGAGTCGAAAATGTATCTTCTTGGGATACTCAGATACCTCCAAAGCATATCGTCTTTGTGATGAAGTAAATAAGAAGCTTATAATATCTAGAGATTTGATATTTCTTAAATCTTCCAAGATTGAAAATGTTGTTGAGCTACAGTTTGATCGCTTACATAGATTCAGGCATGCAAAAATGTGTCAATAATTTGATAATGAGATTCCGTATCTTGAAGGGGGGATCCCTATATTGGATCAATCTATGGAATCTCCTTCTAAATCACTCTCTCCCCCTCATGAAGATCCACCCATTCATCAAGAAGACACTTTGAGTGATGTGACTAAGAGAATTAAGAAGCTAAATATCGATTCAGCCCCGTCTTAGTCAATTAAACAACCTCGGACATCTAAAAAAGGTCCTCCAAAATGGGTCACAGAGACACTTGAAAGCGCTCATCCTGATGAGGTTGGAAAGACAAGGACAAGAATCTCTGCTAGTTAGAATGGAGGTGATGTAGACAATTTTGATTCACCTGTTGATATGGGGATAAATAAAATGGAGTATTTATTTTAGGTTTTGTTATGCATCTTCGATCAAGATTTTTCTCCTCGAGGTCATGCAAATAATCAGTTACAGTAAATTCCACAAATGTGGCTGAATATGTGGTACTTGCAGAAAAAGCGAATGAGATTATGTGGCTCAAGAAGATTCTGGAAGATTTATAAGGGAAACAAATGCATTTTACTCCTCTTTTGATTGACAACACTTTTGCAATAAAGTTGGCAAAGATCCCAAAGTTCCATGATAAAACCAATCACATCAATACAAGTATCATCTCATTCGACATCATGTTGAGGCCAAGATTATTCACCTTCACAATTTTTCCACAAATGAGTAGATTGAATATATCTTCACCAAATCGATTGGAAGAGAAAAGTTTTAGAGATTAAGAATGATTCTTGGACTCACCAACATCCCTTCCGATTAAGGGAGAGGAAGGGGGCGGAAGGGGGGGGGGGGGGGGGGGGGATGTTAACATTTAAAATTTGGGATTAGGAAATTCATGTAAATATTGTAAATAAAAAACTAGAGAAGGTGAAGAGATAATGGAATTTGAATTCCAAGAGTATCCCTCACAATGTATATATCAATAATCTCTTAGTGCAAATCGTACAATTTCATTCGGAGTTACACAAACCTGGCCTGACAACTTTATGGAATTGTTCTTCCATGCAACTAAATATGTACAAGTTTTAGATGGAAAATGACCTAAAATGAAATAATAAATGATAAACGCACTAGAAATACCTATTTGGTTGTTAGTGTCACAGTACTAATCGAATGAAGTTGCATCCCCTTCGCGTCCACCTCCCCCTGGCCCCCTTCCGGTTCTCCCACACATACTCTATCCTCTGCACATCCTTCATTCCACACAGATTCATAGCTCTATGCAACTACTGTCCCACGCAAATAAATCTACAAAAGTTTTAAATGGAAAAGAATTTAAAACTAATTTTGTGTAGTTCTTGGCACTAAATACTGTAAATCAAAATTTGTTTTGCATGCATGTTCAATAGTTAATATTTTTACCGCATTAAGGATAAATGTTTTAATTAATCAATTTATATATTAAGAAAATTTATATATATGTAATAGGAAAATTTGAAATATTATTACATTAAGAATTAAAGTTTTTGTTCATAGTGATATTAATTGTGCAATGGAATAAAGTTCTCTCTGCACCCTTGTTCTTTCGCACATACTTTGTCCTTTGCACATATTTCATTCTGCACAGTCCCATCAAAAATCCCTCGTAGTGAAATTAATTACGCGTCCATAAGTTCTATCTGCACCCCTATTCTCCTGCACATACTCTGTCATTTGCACACCTTTCATTCAACATAGATTCATAGCTCTATGCAACTGATCTTCCACACAACTGAATCTGTAAATAATTTAGATACAAAATAGTTTAAAATTAATTTCGTCCTTGCGGAATAAAGTTCCCTCTGCACCCCTGTTCTCACACACATACCTGACCTCCACATAGTATAATCTTCCCACAAGGAAGCTCCGCACAATGAAACATAATAATATCAATTTGATTTTTGTTCATAGTTAAATTAATTACGTGTCAATGTAATAAAGTTCCTTTTGCACACCCATTCTCCCACAACTACCCCATCCTCTGCACACCCTTCATTCTCCCACAACTACCCCATCCTCTGCACACCGTTCAGACAGTGAACGTTTTCATTATGTGGAGAACGAAAGCGAAATTGAAACTTTTATTGTACAAAATGCAAACTGAAATAACACTACCTTTATCAATCTGCATATTAAGATAATTTGTACATATGTAATAGGAAAATGTTAAATATTATTACATTAGGAATTAAAGTTTTTGTTCATAGTTAAATTAATTACACGTCCACAGAACATAGTTCCCTCTGCACACCCATTCTCCCGCACATACCCCATCCTCCACACATCTTTCATTCCACACAGATTCATATCTCTATGTAACTTCTCTCCTGCAGAGTTAGATATGTACAAATTTTAAATCGAAAATAGTTTGAAATTAATTTCTTCCCTATGAAATAAAGTTCCCTCTGCACTCTTGTAATCCTGCACATACCTCGTCCTCTGCACAGTAAAATCTCTGCACAAGGAAAGCTTCACACAAGAAAACTCCACACATTGAAACATAATAATATTAATTTGAGATTTGTTCATAGTTACATTAAGTACATGTCGACGGAATAGAGTTCCCTCTACTCCCTTGTTCTCCTACGCGTACCCCATCCTCTGCACATCCTTCATTCTGCACAGATTCATAGCATTATGCAACTACTCTGCCACACAACTAAATTTGTAAAGGAGTTTAAAATTAATTTTGTCCCTGCGGAATAAAGTTCCCTCTGCATCCTCATTCTCTTGCACATACCTCGCCCTCCGCACACTAAAGCTTTGCACAAGGAAACATAATAATATTAATTTGTGTTTTGTACAACACCCGCTGCGCCTATGCAAAGGACTTGCAACCGCATCAATCTTGGGATCATTGGGCAGAATAGTAACATAATAGTGCGAGTGCTAGTGTGGGATCATTAGGCAGAATAGTAACATAATAGTGCGAGTGCTAGTGTTAGAGCACTCACCAACGTAATGACAAATCAGAAAATTAGTTTTTTTTTTTTCAAAATGAATTGTCAAACACTGACCAAATACCAAAAATAAAACACCCTCCATTAGAGGATTTATGTCCCATTAGAGCTCCCTCCCTCAACTAATCGAAAATTACAAATATGATTTACAGAAAATTATTTTAAAATTTATGAAAAAATAAAAATATTAAGCATTTTTCAGAAACAATGATTAAAATTGAAAAAATACAATAAAATAACACAGAACCAATACATTTTGACAATAAAAAATATACTATAATCTTTAAAAACATATAATTTAATTAAATTATTTATCAATTATTATATTATTAATAATTAATAATATAATCAATTTCCATTCCATAACCTTGAGGTATATCATTAGTCCAATCAATTCAAAGTGTATCATAATAATCCTTGAAATATCATTGCACAAGTTATATTAATTATTAATAATATAATCAAATTCCAAACAACTATCATTATTCCATTCCATAACCTTGAGGTATATCATTAGTCCAATCAATTCAAAGTGTATTATAATAAACCCATTCCATAACCTTGAGGTATATCATTAGTCCAATCAATTCAAAGTGTATTATAATAAATCTTGAAATATCATTGCACGAGAGAACTCTGGGCAAAAATTTATTTTAATAAATTTATTATTTAACACAATAAACCTGCACATGTTTTTGCATGAACAAATTAGGGGAAAAGAATCTCCCGTTACCATACTTTTAATCTTATATTATTCAATAACATATGATAATTTAAAAAACATGTAATAAGTGGATTTACAAGAGAAAGATGAAATAGGAAAAGTTACAATAACTTTATGATGGGTCACTTTCATCACGTGGAAATGAATGTTGACATATTATTGTCATGTACCAAATTACAACCACGAACTGCCATTATTTGGACCTTTAGTCTTTAAACTTTAACATTATCCAATACCTACGAGGACTTCCTTTCGTGTGTATGAATTCCAGATGCGTATGGATTCATTCTAGTGTTTTTAAAATGGTATGTATTTAATAGTTAAAAAAAAAAAAATTAAATTAAATTATTAATTATATTTGGATACGGAATTAACAATGGTGTGATTAATTTTTCATTATATTTTTAGCGTTTTGATATATAAATATGGAGGAAGTGTATTCTTAATTTAATTTAATTTTTTTACGTATGACAATAATAACTTGGAGGAAGTGTATTCTTACAAGTACCTAGGAGTTGATATCCATCACAAGCTCAACTAGAACCATAGCATTGAGAAAAGAATCAATGGGGGATGGAAAGCTTATTTTGGTCTTGAAAATAATTGTAAAACAGCAAACCTCGTAATGTGGGATAAAAAGAAGTTCCTCTTTGAAACTTTAGTCACTCCGGTTATCTTATATGGTTGTGAAGTTTGGGGCTGCAGCATCTCCAGAGAATCATGGAGGAAGATTGAGCAAATCCAAAAGCGTTTTATAACTTATAACCTGAAAATTAAAAGTAATACACCCTATCCTATTCTCCTTATAGAAGCAGGTCTTTCTTCTATTGAGAGCCTAGCTATGCTCAGGTTTCTGATGTACAAGCACAAGATCAATAACATAGACAATCATAGACTTCCTAAGCTAGCTTTAAATTCCAGCCAAAATCACCTAAGGCTTAACCGAGGATGGCATAAGGACACAAGGGCCTGGTTAAACTATTGGGAGATCAATGAGAATGATGCTTTGCAAAACATAAATAACATTAAAGATATTGTTACTTCTAAGTTCAAAGAAAAATTGTGGTGTGAGAAAGATTTAGCGTCTAAAAGAAAATTAAGTTATTATAAGAAGGTCATCAACCCCACCCTTGAAGATCAAAAGTATCTCTCTATTCTAACTAGCTCAAAAAAGAAAATTAATATAGCAAAGATTAGAACGAATTCTCATGAGCTCCATAGTGAAACTGGCCGCTGGGTAGTCCCTAAAACGCCATGGATGGAAAGGATCTGCCATATTTGTGAGAATAGGAGCATCGAGGATGAAAACCACTTCCTCTTAGAGTGCCCTGCATACAACCACATTAGATCTCAATTTCACAACCTTTGTTACAATACTGACCTTCCTAGCCTTTTACAATGCCAAAATTAGAGTGAACTCGGGAGGCTTCTCTCCAAGCTTTTTGAGCATAGGAATAAAATCTTAAATCAAAATAAATAATTTGTCTTTTTAGGTCCGATAGATCATTATTTGGTCTCAGCGGACGTTAACCATCATCATCATCATCATCATGAAAAATGATTATGTTTCTATTGCAATTGAAATTGTAATATTCTTATATTTATAATTTAGTAATTTAAAAATTATTTTAATATGATTTAAATTTTCAATGTTATGATTTAAATAATAAACATATTATAAATATAATTTAAATAATAAATTGATTAAACATGAGAAAATTGATCAATTTGATTTTAATAAGGAGTATAATTTTTTATTAAATGTAACTCAAAAATGTGAATTTGAAAATAGTGGAGATATATATTCTATAAAATTCACTGAAAAGTTAATAAACATGATTATCTCGGTCATATATATATCCACTTGTTCAGGGAAAAATGAGTGCAATAATAATTAACGAAGTTGTACTAGTTGTAAGTTATAATTAATATAGTTGGTAATGAATGCAATAGCATCTGCTGTTATAAATCTCTCTCAACCTGTAAAATGTGATTGCACTCAATTTTGTTCTTAGTCTACACCAGCGCGAAATGTATATAGAAATTTGTACTCCTGAAATTACTGTAAAAATAATAATATTATAAAATTTAATTTAATTTAATTTGTTGTTTTATTTATTTTTATTGAAAATTTCTACATCAAAAAATTATTTAATGAATAGTTACAAAAATATGTTAATTTTAAAATCAATATAATAAATAATTTATCATTTAAAATATTTTATAGAAAGTTATTTATATATTATTATAATTACTTTCTTGGTAAAATAAAATAAAATTTAGAAAATTAGAGTTTAGAATATATTTTAATATTTATAAAAAATATTTGTGGAATAGATAAATTTTATAATTAGCTTAACGAAAAGTATTGAGAGGCTTCTTTTTTCTTTTTAGATAATTATGATAGCTCCATCCAGCTTTTGTTTAACCCGATGAGGGTTTGTTAAACCCATTTGAAATTTGAATTTCAAATGCTGAATCAAGTGTTTTAAGCATGGAGGGCCTAAAAAACAGAGTTTTAGCTCCTCTTCTGCAAATTTCTCAGCAACACCATTTAGTACCTTAGCAAACTTAGGGAAAAATTTGTCTTTAAGTGGCTGAGTTTATCATGTTGGATTTCTAATGGCATATGAGTTTGACATTTTCAAATTCATATGACATTTTTCATCTAATTTCTTTTAAATACAATGTTTTATTTTTTTTAACAATTTAAAGAGGTTGAATAAAACATCAATACCATAAAATATTCATTACGATTTTTTTTTTCAAAAAATATCATTATCTTTGTTTAAAAGTCCTCTTCAAAAGGGTACTTTTGGTTTTTCAATTTATTTAAATAGTTGAAAAACACCTTTCCTAAACTTGACGTGTAAATCATGCTCGTGTGTGTGTGTGTGTGAGAGAGACTAAGTTACACTATGTGAACACATGCATACTATAATGACTCGGTAATTTGTAATTCCAGATAGTTACTGTGGTAAAACAATATGAGTGGTAATTTGTTTTATTAAAGACATTATTAGTTTTGAAATAAATATAAGAGATTATTTTGCACATGTGTATTGATGAAATGATGAAATGCTGGCAGCCTCCAAAAGGAGGATTTTCTATTAAAAGAAAATAAAATCAGTTATGGAACTGAAAAAGAAACTGCCTCTCACCCAAGGAAAAGGTCCTGGGGAGGAAAACCTCTGGGCTGTTGATGAACAGGCAGAGGGGAGATTCCAAGGAGGGCAGAGTGGAAAATTGGGGTTAAGTCTGATTGTGATCAGATAACCCAGCACAGTGGTGCATGAGTCTTGTGGAGGCTGCAGGCCTGCAAGACGGCTCGGGGGGAGAATCCAGTGCAGTGGATCTCAAGGTTGGGAGGTTAAGAGCTATATTGCAGCAGGTGGGAGCTGAAAGTCAAGCAACAGTAGCAGATTACCAGGTATGCACCTTTAACAGTTTTAATTGAGAAACAGGTAAGTCGGCATACAAACTTATACAGTGGTTTAACTTCCTTAGTAAAGTAAGAAATATATTTAGGCAAATGCGAATGTCTGAGTTTCATTCATTAAATAAGGAAATATGACTATGTAAATGCAGATGTATGAACCTCTGTATTAAGTAAGAGATATTGATATACAAATTGTAAATGTCAAGCTTCCTTCATAACATCAAGAAAATACAGCTTACGTATATACTGTGGACTGTGACACCCTGATTACTAATATACAGAAGACTTTAAATAGCTGTGTATGTTATTCGTTACTGAGAGAATGATTGACGTAATATAAATATATGACAGTGATTCTTTATCAAAATAACAACAGTCACAGTGAATAAGTAAATAGCCATTCGACAGAAATGCATAAACAACCTTAGCCGATAACAAGGTTATCTCACAACCCAGTTTCTGGGTGAATAAACCATTAAACACAGATTCAGATATGAAAGACAAGTCGAGCAGGGTTACACCTGAAGCGGCCGTGTCCGTATGATGTATCAAATAAACAATACAGTGGTGCGTTCACATACAGATACGAATGCATTCAAGAAAAAGGAACCAGTATCTACAGATATAACTTAAATTAACCTATAGTTGTAGCAACGTGCTTAACACCGAGAGCTATTCGCTAAAATGGAAAGATTGTAAGAACTCAGCTTGCAGGACTAGGTTGCTAATAGAGCAACGAAGTCGTATAGCTGAAAGGGTAAACATTAACATAGGCGAAGCAGAAAGGGTTACTCACAGGTAAACCCTACTCTATTATTACACTGTAAAATGACTTTATATATATCAAGCGAATTAAACAATGATGCTAGTCGCGGGCCAACAAACATGAATAACAATGTTAGATTGAGGAACTGTAAAGAGAACTGGAAAACGCATACATTATTAACCAATAGGTTACACCGCCATGCTTTATATATACATGTGAGCGAGAAGGGCTGTGCTTGCTCCCATTATTCCAGAAGCAAGCCGTAACCCTGAGTCCGCCGAAAAGAAAAAAAAACATATTCTGTTTAATATCCATGAGTTCGAAACAGTAGATTATAATACCATAAAACAAGAGCGGAAAATAATCACGAAATGACCAGAATGACATAAACGAGCAGAATATATATATCCATTACTGTAATGAGCCGTAGGGTAAGGCCACAAGTTCATTAATAAATAACTGTATCAAAACCTGAGAAGAGCATGTCGGTTGGGTAAAACCCGAATATAGTAACAATATACAAAACGAGGAGAAGGTATTGCGTAATACACTTTACAACTGAACTTAATACTTAAACGACCAACAGTCAAACCCTCATTGGGGCCCGAGGGCGTAACCAGAAAGTAACTACACCACAGGGTTCCATGGATTTACAGAACAGGTTGGAACGCCGCCTGTAAAGCCATACCCAGTTGTGAGCAAGGGCAACCGACCTGAGACACATGAATACAGGCATGAGCCTAGTCTCGGCCAGAGGGAGCCGCCAACTTTATACTACAGTAAACCCTAAGGGGTAATACATCCAACAACGAAGACTTACCCGGAAGGTATGCTGGTTGACCTGAAACTTCTTCGGATAGTAGCAGACGCCGAGACCAATCTTCCTGCGCGAAATTATCATTGTTAGCAACTGTGCAGACAGGTAATGAGCATATCAAGAGCCAAAACAAAACCACGAACAGCTAGCGGTAACCTTGGAGGCTCGCCATAGTTGAAAGAGTTCATACCTGCTCCAGTAGCAGGGCTGCGGAGAGAGGGATACTGTCGGAGGAGCGGCAGAAGCATTGGTGAAAATGAACCAAGACCGAAGAACCCGGCAAACATATATTGTCAACCAAACCCTAGGAGTGATCAGCGCCATCCGATTTGGGGAAGAGATCGCCACCGTTCGTTTGAGCGGGAGTGTGGCTCTCATATCGAAGGTCAATCCATCCGCGCGATCACATGGGTTCACATGGCCCGTAGCCACCTGGCCACGGAGCAGTGAGTTGGAATTACCTCCGCTCACCATGTGGCATTTAAGTTAATGCACCTCAATCAAACATTAATACTGCTAAGTAAAAGTGCGGGTGGTAGATGTGATACCAACGTTTCATAATACCATGTAAGGGATTTTAAACATAAACATATATTATCATGTTAAGAAACTAACTACGCATATAGACCGGGTATCACCTATACCACGATGACTCAAGGTGGAGTTAGGTAACAAGTAAATTTTTTTTTTATTTGTTGGCATAGTTGAGTTGAGATCGTGACACATACCTCTTAAGATGTATGAACATTTGCAAAGATAAGCATTTCATTTAATGGAAAATTGACATAGTATACAACATTAAATATTTTTGCAAACAATATTATTAGGACAACAACATAATTCTCCATAATTTTTCTTTACTCCAAATCAAAATTTATAGTGCTTATATAAATTTTGAGGGTTTCAATTGGATAAAAGTGGAAAACTTAAAATTTTATCGCCACATTTATCCCAAAAGTGTAAACCATTTTCATATTTTCACTCATTTCACCTCTAAAACAACCCCTAAAAATTGCAACTTTATAAAAAAAATCTAAAAACTTTTAAAACCTCAATTAAAATATTGTTTCTCATTCATTAAAAAAAAATTCACCTCTAAAAATTGCAATTCTATAAACTTTTATATAAAAAAAATTATAAACTTCTATGTGAAAAAAATCTATAGACTTTTAAAACCTCAATTAAAAGTTAAATCTTAATTAAAAACTTAATAACATGTTTTTGAAATATCCATTAAAATTTTATGTTAACTTTAAGTTTTGGCATTTTATGCTCTCACGTGAAGTCCTAAAACCTGGAACAAGGTCGTTCAAGGTCTTGAGGATTCGTCTACCCTACACTATGCACACATTTATAGATTCACTTATGCATACGTTAATAGATTCACCTTAGTAGATGTTTAATTGTATATTTTTCTTATTAATTTTTAAATGACTTTGAACACGGTCACGAGGGGTTACAAGGGTTCGTCAAGATTATTTTTACAATATCTATACATTTATAGATTCACTTTAGTAAATGTAAATGTTTAATTGTATATTTTTATTATTAGTTTTTTAAGTGATTGATAATTTTTATAGATTCATTTTAGTAAATGTGTAATTGTATATTTTTATTATTATTTTTTAAGTGATAAATAGTTTTAGAGGTTAATTTAATTTTAATTAGTGAAAAAAGTTTTTAAATATATAACTTTGTATATATCCTTATTATTCATCTTATAGTAGTTATTGATAATTAAATTAAAATTCTGAAAGTTTTATTTCAAAATAAACATTTTATTTGTTATGAATTTTGATTTTTGATAATATAATATTTGTTCTTTATAATTATATAAAACAATCAAATTGCTCACGGGTTTAGAACAGATAGAGACAAGGTGTTTTGTTATGGCACTCTATACTGTAAAAATGACCTAGGCCGAATTTTATGAGAAAAATCTAACCATACGAAAGGCTTCGGTAATTACGGGTTTAGAATAGACATAGACAAGGTGTTTTGTTATGGTACTCTATAGTGTAAAAATAACCTAGTCAAAATTTTATGAGAAAAATCTAAACATACTAAAGGCTTTCGTGATTAGACAAGGTGTTTTGTTATGGCACTCTATAGTGTAAAAATAACCTAGTCAAAATTTTATGAGAAAAATCTAAACATGCTAAAGGCTTTCGTGATTACAAAGTGATTTTGGTGATTTTGATGATTAGTACCCCAATCATCTCAAGACTCTTGTAAACTGAGAAACAAAAATTATATATAATACTTGAATTTGACCCAAAAAAAAAAAAAATAGATTCATGACATAAAAATAAAACAAATTGAATTGATTATTAAATTAATTTTTATATTTAATTTAAATCAATTTAATATATTATTGATATGTATAATTCAATAAATAGTTGAATTAACTAATTTTTATAGTTAAAATTTATTTCTTATAAATAAATAATTAATATTATAATAAATTATTTTAAATAAAATTAATTGTTTTTTATGGTAGAAGATAATTAACATTATAATAAATTATTTTAAATAAAATTAATTGTGTTTTATACCGGTTTCCAGCGTTAATAATTATATTGGACAAATACTTTTGCAACCTAAAATATCCGAGGAAAACACAAAAAATTACTTAAAAACATTTGATCGGTAAAATTAATTATTTTTATAAACTATATAATTGGATTAAATTAGTTTTAATTATAAAAATATTAATTTGAAAATAAAAAACTATTAATAATTAACGTTTTCTTTATATAAAATCCATTTGTTTTTACACTTATATGGATATAAATACGATAAAACTCCTAACAACTATCATAATTCCACTATTCATTAATCAAAGTGTATCACAATAAACCTTGAGATATAATTGCACGCGAGAATTCTAGCCC
This sequence comes from Pinus tabuliformis, assembly GCA_031772625.1. Classification (NCBI taxonomy): domain Eukaryota; kingdom Viridiplantae; phylum Streptophyta; class Pinopsida; order Pinales; family Pinaceae; genus Pinus; species Pinus tabuliformis. The sequence goes on along the minus strand of CM062813.1, from coordinate 692,515,768 downwards.
AATACTGGCAGGAAGTCTGAATTATCTGACTACTACCAGACCAGAAATGTCATTTGCTATTGGAAATCTCTCTAGCTTTATACAAAAGCCTTGTGAGGGTCATTGGTATACTGCAAAAAGAGTTGTAAAGTACTTGAAGGGAACTCAAGTATACATAGTAGAGGTAGGTAACCCTTATTCTTTTGCACATACTTTGTCCTTTGCACATCTTTCATTTTGCATAGTCCTATCAGAGCTCCCTCTTAGTGAAATTAATTACGCTTCCATAAGTTCTATTTGCTCCCCTATTCTCCCACACATACTTTGTCTTCTGCACACACCTTTCATTCAACATAGATTCATAGCTCTATGTAACTGATCTCCCACACAAATGAATATGTAAATAATTTAAATGCAAAATAATTTAAAATTAATTTCGTCCTTGCGGAATAAAGTTCTCTCTGCACTCGTGTTCTCACACACATACTTGACCTCCACACAGTAAAATCTTCCCACAAGGAAGCTCTGCACAATGAAACATAATAATATCAATTTGATTTTTGTTCATAGTTAAATTAATTATGTGTCAATGTAATAATGTTCCTTTTGCACACTCGTTCTCCCACAACTACCCCATCCTTCATACCCTTCAGATAGTGAACGTTTTCATTATGTGGAGAACGAAAGCGAAATTGAAACTTTTATTGTACAAAACGCAAACTAAAACAACGCTACCTTTATCAATCTGCATATTAAGCAAATTTGTACATATGTAATAGGAAAATGTGAAATATTATTACATTACGAATTAAAATTTTTGTTCATAGTTAAATTAATTACGCGTCCAAGGTATAAAGTTCCCTCTGCACATCCATTCTCTCACACATACCCCATCCTCCACACATTCCTCATTCCACACATATTCATATCTCTATGCAACTGCTCTCATGCAGAGTTAGATCTATACAAATTTTAAATCGAAAATAGTTTGAAATTAATTTCGTCCCTATGAAATAAAGTTCCCTCTGCACCATTGTAATCTTGCACATACCTTGTCCTCTGCAAAATAAAATCTCTACACAAGGAAAGCTTCACACAAGAAAACTCTGCACATTGAAACATAATAATGTCAATTCGAGATTTGTTCATAGTTACATTAAGTATGTGTCGACGGAATAGAGTTCCCTCTACACCCTTGTTCACCTACACATACCCTATCCTCTGCACATTCTTCATTCTACACACATTCATAACGTTATGAAACTACTCTGCCACACAACTAAATTTGTAAAGGAGTTTAAAATTAATTTTTTCCCTGCGGAATAAAGTTCCCTCTGCACCCTCATTCTCTAGCAGATATCTCGTCCTCCGCACACTAAAGCTCTACACAAGGAAACATAATAATATCAATTGGAGCTTTGTACAATACAGATAAAAATCAGACTTGAATTGAAAAATAAAGAGTTACAGCTCACAGGTGAGTACTGCACCTGGAGACTGCACTCAAACAAAGAGAACTCTCTCTGTACACTCTACTCTTCATCAAATGAGAAATTACATCATTAAGTACATTACTAGAACTCAGGAAGTTGCAACCAAACTCCTAAACTCTAGGAACAAATCCTAAACTAAGGAGATATGTTACAACTTGTGTAACCATTTCTCCATTAATACAAAATAAGATTAATTATTTTCAACTCCCCCCCTTAATGGAGAAAGGATTATCCTGAACTCCTAGCATCCCTCTAAACAATTAAAACTTTACATGCCCAAGAGGCTTAGTAAAAATATCAGCCATGTTATCACAAGTTTTACAATATTCAACACATCTCTTTTGACTGCAGTTTCTCTCGATGAAACAGAGCTACAATGCTCTGCTTTTTGTTGCTCCATGCTATGACCCTGAATCCAATGTTGAATGCGTAACCTATGATAGATCTTCGATCATCCTAGTTACCTGCCCAATCGGAATCTGAAAAAACTACTAGAATAACATCAGAAGTGTTAGTGTACAAAATGCCATAATTACTAGTACCACTAAGATACCTCAACACAATTTTTGCTGCGACCTAGTGACTTTTGAGTGGTTTTGACATGAACTGGCTCAACACACTAACAAAATATGCCAAATCTGGTCTAGTTGTAGTCAGATATATCAAATTGCCAACTAGCTGTCTGTACATGGTTGCATCCACCTCTTTAGTACCGTCGTCACTGCTCAACTTTAAGTTCTGTTGTAATGGTGTTGCTGCTAATCTGCACTGCTCCATTCTGAACCTTTCCAGCAAGATTCTGACATACTTCCCTTGAGTAAGAAAGGTTTGTCTAGAGTCTTTCCATCTCATACACTTGTGACATCTGATTTCTTTGATTAGATTGTTAGCATTCCCTGTTACAATCATGTCATCTACATACAAAGAAATCAAAATAATTTGCCTCTGTTTATTAAACTTGGTATACAGATTTGGATCATTCAAGCTCCTATGAAAACCATGCTGTACAAAAAATGAGTCAATTTTCTCATACCACGACTTGGGTGCCTATTTTAAACCATAAAGTACCTTTTTCAATTTACACACAAGATGTTTCTGCCCCTTTTTCACAAAACCTTCAGGCTGTACTAAATAAATTTCTTCCTTCAAGTCACCATTCAGAAATGCAGACTTAACATCTAGTTGGTGTAGCTGCCATTTGTGTTTTGTTGCTAAGGAAATTAGCATTCTAATGATGTTTAATTTGGCTACAGGAGCAAAGGTGTCATCGAAATCTATTCCCTCTTTCTGTGAGTAACCCTTTGCTACCAATCTAGCTTTAAGTTTCTCTATACTCCCATCTGTATTTATTTTTGGTTTATACAGCCATTTGCATCCTATGGGGGTTTTACCTTCAAGGAATTCAACCAAATCCCAAGTATGATTTCTATTTATTGATTCTATTTCCTCATACATTGTAGCCCTCCATGCATCAGATTTACTTGCTTCCTCATAATTTGCAGGTTCTACAATGTTTAAAAGCTTTGACATTAATGCATAGTCTTTCAATTTAGAAGGTAATCGAGTATTCCTGCTTGATCTCCTTGGTAGGGGACTTACCTCAAATCTGTCTATTTCAGCCTTTTCTGACCTTGCATTATTGATTACATTTCCTGTTACTTCTTCTTCTTGTTTCTGCTCCTGCTCTTCATCTTCCTCACCGTTTTCTTCCATTAGCAATGGAATGTCCCAATCACTGTTAGAGTCATCCTTTCCTTCTTCAACCTGTTCTAGTTCTAACATTGTAAATTCCCCAGGATTCCCAAGATTGGAAGGACCAACATGTTCGCCCTCTATAAGTCGCATAAGGCCTTCAACCAGATCAGAAACGAACTGGAAGCTCCGTGTCTATTTCCCATTTCCATAGACTGTCAAAGGCTCCTTGCTCAAAGCATGAGCAACAAAATTACTTGCAACCCGATCATCATCACGGCACATTCGCGGACCGTATGTATTGAAAATTCGAGCAATCCGAACCTCAACATTTGCCCCAACACGCTTGGCAAGTCTGAGTATGTTCAAGATTCCCACATCATTAGTTTTGATAGTCTTCACAGGATTGTGTTTGTAATGCACAAGGGAAGCGGGGCAAGCCAAATGGCAGATTTGATCAAACTCCAACAATAAGGGTTCCACAACATCATGCCTTATCCGTTCAAACCTCGGATTGCCAAAATGATGCAAAACATTCTCCTTCCTTCCTGTGAAGAAATTGTCGACAACAATAACACTGTCGCCTCTTGCCATGAGCCTGTCAAGTAGATGACTACCAACAAAGCCAGCTCCACCCGTCACGACAACTCGCAGGGACTTTCTCTTCAAACCTAGGGGCACTTTAACCCCTGAATTCACCATCGAACCCGAATGATACTGAGCAAACCGAGAAACAGGAGTCTCATAAACAACCCGATGAGGTTTGTCGGGCACAAACCTTCCATTTTCATTAACATTAGAAGCCAAAAAACCAAGCTGAAGGATAAAGAAAGTCGATGCAATGGCGATTCCTATCAAAATAAACAGCAGCCGCTGCTCCCTGAGAAAATAATCTATTGGCCTGATAATAGACCACGTCTTTTCTGGCTTAAGAGAGTACTCATCACTGTTATTCATATTGGACTGATAAAATTTCTGATCCTCTGATGAATAAGTCTTCAATGAGCCACCACCGGGCAAGTCCGATCTGTTGCCACCAAACAGATCAGGAACTCCAATGCACCACCACTAGGCAAATCCGATCGGCTACCACAGAACAGATCAGGAACTCCAATGCGCCACAACCGGGCAAATCCGATCTGCTGCGACCGAGTAGATCAGGAACTCTAATGCGCCTCCACCGGGCAACTCCGATCTGCTACCAACGAACAGATTCGGAACTCCAATGCGCCACCACCGGGCAAATCCGATCTGCTGCCACCGAGTAGATCAGGAACTCTAATGCGCCACCACTGGGCAAATCCGATCTGCTGCCACCGAACAGATCAGAAACTTTCAATGCGCCACCACCGGGCAAATCCGATCTGGTGCCACCGAGTAGATCAGGAACTCTAATGCGCCACCACCGGGCAAATCCGATCTGCTGCCACCGAGTAGATTTGAAATTTCAAAGTGCCACCACCGGGCAAGGCCGATCTGCAAAAATTGCAGATTTTCCACAGAAAAAGAGGCTGGCGCTTCTCGACGGCGAAATACCCGCGCCAAAAACAAAATCGATGCGCCTTATGAAATTGGCGTGATTAAGGCTTGATTTTCCGCGCCAATAGCACTTTCTGGCGTGCTGGCGCAACTATCGCTCTCAAAACCTCGCCAAATGGCGCAACTATTCCTTAATAAACAGTGCCAACCCTTTCTTCCGCTCAAAAATGGCACGACTGTTCGCGACGAAACCGCGCCAACCCAATTTTCCGCTCAGAGATGATCAGTCATCTGAGACCTGTCTTCAGGTGTTACTGCAGTCCACCTGATTCTACGAATGCTTCTGTACACTCCATCGCCACTACAGTTCTGTAATCAATGATGCATCCTAAAAAAAAAAATTAAGGCTATCCCTACTCTGAGCTCTGATATCAAGATAAAAATCTGACTTGAATTGAAAAAGAAGGAGTTACAGCTCACAGGTGAGTACTGCACCTGGAGACTGCACTCAAACAAAGAGAACTCTCTCCGTACACTCTACTCTTCATTAAATGAGCAATTACATCATTAAGTACATTACTAGAACTCAGGAAGTTGCAACCAAACTCCTAAACTCTAGGAACAAATCCTAAACTAAGGAGATACGTTACAACTTGTGTAACCTGTTATCACCTAGAACTGCAGTCACATGTACATAAATTTTGTCCAAAATTTCATTGTCAAAAATGGGTGTCAAATGGTTGTTGTCTTATGTTTATTACTTAGGGGTCATGTTTCTAAATGATATTGATGTGAATCATTTTCAAAAACCGTTAGTCATCCTTCATCATGATTGAATAAGACATGTCTTATCTTGTATACGTCACTGGTCCTTTTCGCATTTTCGCAGCGCAGTTTTATTGGTTGATTTTGCAGCGCAATGATGTTTTAGCCTTTTCGCAGCGTGTCAGTATCCAGCCATTTCGCAGCGCATTCTGCTAATTTATAACTATCTGCGCTACGAAATCGCGGATTCGGGGATTTTGCAGCGCAGATTCTTAAAATGTCATGTCTGGGGATGAGTCATTGTGTCCGTCCAGTTATTGTCAGTTGGCGTACCTTCTAAACACTTATGAGCCATCATTCCACCAGTAGGTTCATAGTCACGCACATTAAAATCATTCAAACGGTTTTGTCATGCATGGTCGTGTTATAATGTTTGTCAATAATGCATAAAGTGGTCAGCTTGTATGATAAGTTATTTGAATTGCAAATGTGCCCGAGTTTCTTCTTCAAGAGAGCCTGTTGCAAGCGAGCCTGCGTTCTAAAATTTGAATTTTCCATTTGAGTTGAGGCTGGTGGTGTTTCTCTGTGCGAAAGATTTCAAAGCGTAATGGAGAAGAAGGAGCATCGGTCTGGAAGGTGTCAGAGGGCAGAGCCTGAAGGATTGGATCTTGCATTGAGGGATGAAGGTGTAAGAAAGGCTTTCAAAGATGCTGGTTGCTGGAGTTTCTGTGAAAAACTGAAGGGTGGCCACACTCAGGTAACAAAAGAGTTTGCCTTGAACTTTACAGGTTTAAGTTCTAAGGTGTCTATGTTAGAATTCCAAGTATCTCCAGAGGCTATTGCTAATGTAACTGAGATTCCGAGAGGAGGGCAGGAGTGGTTTAAAAACTTCAAATTTGATATGAACCCCTGCAAGGAATTCTTGAAAGAAGCCTATGTGAATGAAGATCTAACCAAGGCTGTGCCTAGAAGTTATGTTAAAGAACACTATGCTATGCTTCTTACCTGTATTCAAAAGTATTTAACCTGTGAGGGCAGATATAACAAAGTCTATTCCTATCATTTTAAGTTGTTGCTGCATTTTACGGGTAAAGCATCTATAGATATTCCATTTTACCTGTTTCGTAGTCTCAGCAAGATGTGTGATAAAGTTCAATTAAGGAAGGATGACTGTGAGACATCCTTATTTCACCATGGTCTAGTCAAACTGTTAGTGCTGGATGCTCTTCAAAAAATTGGTAGGGATTGGAATTCTTTCATCTATATGGCTGGTTTCCAGAGTAGGACAGGCCTCACCCCACAGCCGGTTAGAGAAAGAGAAGAATCAATGGAAGAACCTACAATAGCTGAGCTTAGAAAGGAGGCTAGGGATAAAAAGAAAACCAAATCTCAGATGAGCAAGCCAGTAAAGCCCGTGGTTATTAAAGAGCCATCTCAGCCATCATCAAAGGAAAAGGTTAAGCACAAGAAAGATGTACCTGGATCAAGTGGGTCTGAAAGAGTATCAAGAGTTAAAACAAGGAGTCAATTAAGCAAAGAGAAGGGTAAATCAGTAGCTGTAGATGAAAGTCCAATTTCAAAGGCCAGCTTAAGTGATTTGCTTGATGCCATTGAATTTGAGCAGGAAGAACCGGTGCATCTTGAACCCATGCATATTGATTTAACTCAATCATCACCTGAGAGCACTAAGAAGTCAAAAGCTTCGAAAAGACTTAGGTTTGATGAACCTAGTGAGGAGTTTATGTTCAAACCACGAAGGCCAGTTACAAGGAAACAAGTTAGAGAAGCTGAGAAAGTGCATAAAGAAGAGAAAGTGCATAAAGATCCCCAGAACGGAGGTAATTGAAGTATTGACCAAAACAGTGGAGGCAGTCAAGCATAAAGACAAGAACAGAAAGGTTATTATTACCCAAGGAGGAAATGTTATAGCCATAAAGAACCAAGCGGGAGCAGCAAAAGATGAAGTTGTCCAGGTGAAGAATGTTAATGAAGTTGCCCAGGTGAAGAATGTTACTAAGGAGCTTGCAGTTAGATATGCCAACTACCGAAGAGTTGTGTTAAAAGGTAGCAAAAGCCTAGTGGGTCAGGTAGATTCAGTGGCTGATGTGTATACATGGACGGTTCCAGCCCTCAAGCAAGCTAAACTCATCAGAAAGATGAACATGAGCCTGAGAGCTGAAAATAAAGCCTTAAAGAAGGAGGTTGCAAATTTGAAGATACAGCTAGGTCAACTAGCTCACTGATTTGAAGAAAAAGGTGATATTCTTAGTTTTGGTCAATTTTGTTTAAGCTCCATTATTTTGAAGTCATATAAGTCTTTGACACCTGTAGAAGAAGTCTGAAGAGTCATAAGTTCAAGCAAAAGACGCCTTAGTGCAAATATACTCTGTTTTAGCAAAAACAGCAGTTTCGTAGCGCGCTACGAAACTACTGTAGGTGCTGTTTTATGATGAAAACAAAGAGTTTAATGATGGGATCAGCAAATTTTTGAAGAAAATGCCTAAGGAACATAAGGGAGACCACATAAGACTATTCTAGCTATGCAGAGAATGACAAGTGTGCCTTTTGGAAAAGGTGAAATATTTTTGTCTTTAGTTAAACCTTGATAAAGGTACTTTATTACCGATTATTAGGGTTCTGATAGGGAATGCATACGGAGATTTTGGTTTATACACCTGTTAAGTCAACAAGGCTTCCAGCACATTGGGGAATATGGTGATGCTCGTAATCTTTAAGGAATTAAAGAGCTGGGAACATGTTACTTAATTTGTGAAGAATGATGGGAGACAAGGACCGGGAAAACAGGGGACTTATCTTGATGATTAATGAATCATCTACGCAGCCAGTATCCAAAGCCAGCTTGTTCATTGCATTCTCCTCCAAGATATCTCGACCAAAACAGAAAGAAGATAGATGTCAAGAATCAAGAAGGAATCATGCTACGAGGAGGACAGATTTTGAGTTTTGATTAAATTAGGACTCTTTGTAATTACAGTTCAGTACTTATGTATTTAATGAGTTAGTTAAACAGAAGATAGGAGTAGTTAATAGTAACCTCCGAGCTCCCCTCATGCTGGAGGAGGAAGCTCAAGGTGGTTAAGAATGTATTCCTATATATAGATCAAACTTTGATGTAATAGAGGTTGGATGTTTTGATAAAAGACAAGACTATTTTGGTTTATGTATAGCAGATTTCAGTAATACAAATGTCTGTTGTTTCTTCTCAGGATTCACAATAGATCTAATGGTTCAAATGTATGATGGTTTATTCTCTTTAGTGTTCTTTTACAGTTTTGTTACTGCATAATCACTCAGAACTCATGTGTCATGCTCTGACTTCCTGTATGCCTTGGCAAACTGTGTTTTATGTAAGTTATGTTTGAACATTAGATGTAAAGTGCCCTGATTTCTATGAAAGGATAGTGTTTTTTGTTTGCTGATATGTGTGAGACTCCATAAGCCCAATGGGAATCACTTTGATATTTGTCCAGCCAGCTTATTTTTCATGTGTTTTAAGAGTTAGCCATCTTTCCTTGTCATTAGTCAATATTCATAGTCTGTGAGAGAGCCCTCTCTGACTAGGGAGGCTAAGCCTTAGTCTAAAGCCTGGTTTGAAATAGTTACACAGAATCTTGCTGATTGGCAGCCTTCAGTACCTGATTTTGTGATAACATAACCATTTCTCCATTAATACAAAATAATATTAATTATTTTCAACTAATACTCCCTCGGCCTATGCAAAGGACCCGCAACCGCATCAGTTATGGGATCATTAGGCAGAATAATAACATAATAGTGTTAATGTTAGTGTCATAGCACTCACCAACGTAATGGCAACTCAGATTTTTTTTTTTTTTTTTCCAAAATGAATTGTCAAGCATTCACCAAATATACAAAATAAAACACCCTCCACAGGGGGATTTATGTCTCATTAAAACTCTTGAAAATTATAAATATGATTTGTAGAAAATTAAAAAATTATTTTTATATTTATGAGAAAATAAAAATATTAAACATTTTCTGAAAACATTAATTAAAATTGAAAAAATACAACAAAATAACGCACAGTCAATACATTTTGACAATGAAAAAAATACTATAATTTTCAAAAACATATAATTAAATTAAATTATTTATTAATTATAAAATTATTAATATATAATAATTAATAATATAATCAAATTCCAAACAACTATCATTATTCCATTCCATAACTTTGAGCTATATCATTAGTCCAATCAATTCAAAGTGTGTCATAATAAACCTTGAAATAGCATTGCATGAGAGAACTCTGGCCAAAAAATTATTTTAATAAATTTATTATTTAACACAATAAATCTGCGCATATTATTGCATGAACAAATTAGGGGAAAAGAATCTCCCGTTACCATACTTTTAATATTATATTATTCAATAACATATGATAAGTGGATTTACAACAGAATGATGAAATGGGAAAAAGGTATTATAACTTTTTGATGGGTCACTTTCATCACGTGGAAATGAATCTTGACATATTATTGTCATGTACGAACTAATAGTGTTTTTGGGTGAATATTTTTGTCTTTCAATTTTTAAATTGGATAACAATCTTTTGAAATACTAAGTTTCAATTATGTAATTTGCAAAATATTAGTAATCTAAAGTTTTTCATGACACTAAATTTTAAGTATAATTATGATAATTTATTTCATTATAATTTTTTTATTTGGTAAATTTGATAGTTCTTCCTCTATTTATATTACTTTTTCAAAATATTTAACAACCATTTGTTCTAGGTAGCTTACTTGCTCGAAGGAAACCAGATAATCACCTGTCAGCATTAAACCCTATCCAAAATTTAAAGAGGTGTCTTGTTATCCATCTAGCATTATTGTTTTGATTGTCTATACTATTGTTTCTAAAAAGCAAATTAAACATGTAAATGCATTTCATCAAAGGAAAAGTTTTTGAAATCAAACTGGATCACTGTGTAGAAATTTTGAATTATAAACACATATTCAATGGATATTATCCTGATCATGTACTATTGCGGAATACATACACAATACATAAGCTCCTCTACGTTGATCATCAATTTACAGAAGCAGAAACATTCATAGGCGTACATAGAAGCATCAATCACACATACCGACACAGTATTTTCTTGGGGAAAGCATCTCGCTAAAAACCCCAACTATCTGTATATTATAGTGATTGAATCATGTAACAATACATAGTATAATACTCCTCACAAGTACTCAGTACTATCTCCACATGTTACACACAATACAGCTCAGATCTGATCTCCAAATCTCCCCCGCTGCTTGCCTGCCTCCACAACTCAATACCTGCTCAAGAATTGATGAGAATGGCTTAGCAAACTCGTATTTGACCTGCAAATAATCACTCACACTCTGTTGGACGTGAGCACAGGCTACAATTCTTGCTATTGGCCAATTCATTGGCATACTCAATCCCTCTGATTGTGCAAATCATCATGCACAACTATAGTCACAACTGATAGCAATCTGATCCTCTAACACCTGTCCCTGCTGAACTGAACATGCACTGACATGCAACTGAGTTAACTGATGTATTCTATAGTTGCATTATGAGTTAATAACTTGTGAATTAATTAATAACTAATTCACCCAACTCATCTCTAGTCTATTTGCCAGTTAGACTAAATACAACTAGTTTAACAAAGCTAAACTGAACACAACTCCATCAACTGCACCTCCAGTCCACTAAACTCAACTCACTTGAGTTTTAACTGAAGTCCTGCATGCAAATATTAGTCATCCCATAGGTAACCACGTATTGCCCTCTGGGATCTGCATGTATCACATCCGTAGCTCATCCTGAAGTGCTCCAAGAGAATAAGATCATGTTTATAGTCAAAATATTATTATGAGACAATAATATTTGACTTTTCTATTTTTGACAGCCAGTCTAAAAATAGACTTTGATCACTCACACTGTGATCACTCACACTCTGGTCACCCACACTGTGATCACTCATACTGTGATCACCCACACTGTGATCATCCACACTGTGATAAAAAATAGAACTTGCGCCATAATTTGCTTGCGGGCCCACTTAGTGAAGGTAACTCTTTTCACTAAGCTCCATCATCTTGTTGCATTCTCAACAAGCATTTCTTGTTGCACACTTTTCAACACTCCCTCTCAACAAGAAAGGCTTCCTATCAAACCCAATCCTGTAACTGTGGAATGTTCTCCATGCAACACATCTGGCTGGTCCACTTGTCCTGTCATCAAAGTCTCTGACTGCTATTACCTCTATCGACTGAAACTCTGCATCTCTGTGCTCTTCAGTATCTGACTGCTCTAGCCTCTGTCACTTTGATCTCTGACTGCATCCGTGCTGCTTTTGGTTCTATCTCCCAGCATTGCATCTGCACTGCACCTCCCAACTGACCTCCCTGTTGGGCTCGAAACTCCCTCTGATGCTGAATCTCTACCTGTTGCTAACAAGTGCTCCCTCTCTGACATCTGCGCTACTGCAACATCTCCATGCATCTCACACCATTGCACACCTCTCTGTGCCACCTAGCACTGTGCAAAACACTTGTGCCTCTCGCATTGCTACAGCCTGCTAGCTATGCACTGTCCTGGGATTCCCTACACTGTCGCTCTCTCTGCCGCTCCATTCGCATCTTTCTCTACCCAATCAGTCAGTTCCTACTACTACACATCTGGGGCTCCCGTAGCAAGGTCTCATCCAAGAGGTTGGGTACCTCAAGGATCCTGCCCCTTCTCCTTGGGACTATCAATCCACATCACCCCACCTCCTACCTAGAGGTATGGCTTCATGCGATCCCTCAGCCCACCTGGCTCAAAGTTTCCCGCTACTGGAGGTCTCTGCATGAGTAGATGTCTCTACTCGATCTCCTCTCAACTTCCCTTGTTGTGGCTCCTCCACAACCTCCTGAAGATGCTGCACCAATCGTGGCTCCTCCACAATCGTCTGAGACTTCTTCTGGCTCTGCATGTTGAGAGGTAATATACGCTCCCTCTCAACCACCAAGTCTCCATCAGTTGCCTCGCTGCTCAAGGCTTTGTATGCATCTTGAACCTCAAGAGCATACAGGTTCTTGACCCGTGAACCAATCTGCTTCACCTGTCTGGTGATGATGTGTCTAAGGAAAACCTTTCCCTTACTGAAGACTACATCATAGCCTCTGTCTTCCAGCATCGCGATCGACACCAAGTTTCTCTTCAGTCCTGGTACATACTTGACATTGGTCAAGGTAAGGCGAGCTCCATGCTCCCTCTGAAAAATAACCGTGCCTACACCTGAGACACTATACTTCTCATCATTACCCATCCCTATGAGTGTCTGGAGATCTTTCTCCTCCAAAGTACTGAACAAACTTTTGTCACCGGTCATGTGGAAAGAAGCTCCACTGTCAAGAAACCAACCACTTCCCATCATGGATGAAACCATGCATGCGAAGAGTGTGAAATCCAACTCAAACTGTGAAGCAAGTGCCTCACCTTTAGATCCTTTCCCGGATCCCTTCTTGGACTTATTCTTTGGGCAATTAGTAGCATAATGACCCAACTCATGACAATGAAAGCATCTCACCTTCGCCTTGTCAACCTTCTTCCCATCATTGGAAGAACAAGATTCGGAAAGAGAAACCTTCCCCTTCCCCTTCTTCGCCTTACTCGCTAAGGCACAGTTCTCCTCATCCTACATGGATGAAGAACCGTCTCTGGTGCTCCGCCTGATCTCCTCCTGCACAAGATCTGACCATAGTCTTTCCCATCCTGGCAATTTCTCCCGACCATTGACAGAGTCCTGATAGGAATGCCAACTCTTCAGAAGACCAAGGAGAGCCAAGCTCACCAAGTCCTCATCATCGACAGTAACCCCCACACTTCCCAGCTCATCTCGACACTGAGTGAACTTCGTGAGATACTTGGGCATACTGTCACCATTCTCGCATTTGATGTTTCTGAGTTTTTATCTCTTTCTTTGGAATTAAATTCGAATTCCACCAGCTCAAAACTCAACTGCTTCCGATCTAGAATTCGTGAGAACAAAGTATTTCTCATACAGAGATTGAATGTATGGGCATTCACTGGATATCTCACCTTCCAAAAGAAGGATGAATCCAGAGGCTACCTGGCCCGATTACAGACTCTGCCTGAAGAAATAAAATGTAAACACTTCCTGAATAATAGATTTGATGATCAATCCTCGCTTGATATCCTGTAAAAATCTCTTCTACAAATCAAGCAGCTCTGATACCATGTAGAAACTTTTTCTACAAATCATCTAGCTCCGATACCATGTAGAAATTTTGAATAATAAGCACATATTCAATGGAGATTATCCTGATCATGTACTATTGCGGAATACATACACAATACATAAGCTCCTCTATGTTGATCATAAATTTACAGAAGCAGAAACATTCACAGGCGTACATAGAAGCATCAATCACACATATCAACACAGTATTTTCCCGGGGAAAGCATCTCGCTAAAAACCCCAACTATCTGTATATTATAGTGATTGAATCATGTAACAATACATAGTACAATACTCCTCACAAGTACTCAGTACTATCTTCACATGTTACACACAATACAGCTCAGATCTGATCTCCAAATCTCCCCCGCTGCTTGCCTGCCTCCACAGCTCAATACCTGCTCAAGAATTGATGAGAATGGCTTACCAAACTCGTATTTGACCTGAAAATAATCACTCACACTCTGTTGGACATGAGCACAGGCTACAATTCTTGATATTGGCCAATTCATTGGCATACTCAATCCCTCTGATTGTGCAAATCATCATGCACAACTATAGTCACAACTGATAGCAATCTGATCCTCTAACACCTGTCCCTGCTGAACTGAACATGCACTGACATGCAACTGAGTTAACTGATGTATTCTATAGTTGCATTATGAGTTAATAACTTGTGAATTAATTAATAACTAATTCACCCAACTCATCTCTAGTCTATTTTCCAGTTAGACTAAATACAACCAGTTTAACAAAGCTAAACTGAACACAACTCCATCAACTGCACCTCCAGTCCACTAAACTCATCTCACTTGAGTTCTAGCTGAAGTCCTGCATGAAAATATTAGTCATCCCATAGGTAACCACGTATTTCCCTCTGGGATTTGCATGTACCACATCCGTAGCTCATCCTGAAGTGCTCCAAGAGAATAAGATCAAGTTTATAGTCCAAATATTATTATGAGACAATAATATTTGACTTTTCTATTTTTGACAGCCAGTCTAAAAATAGACTTCGATCACTCACACTGCGATCACTCACACTGTGGTCACCCACACTGTGATCACTCATACTGTGATCACCCACACTGTGATCATCCACACTGTGATAAAAAATAGAACTTGCACCATAATTTTCCTGCGGGCCCACTTAGTGAAGGCGACTCTTTTCACTAAGCTCCATCATCTTGTTGCATTCTCAACAAGCATTTCTTGTTGCACACTTTTCAACACACTGCGTCAATCTTCATTCGATGATATTACTGGGGCTGGCGCCTTGGCACTGGAGCCTGGCATCTCGCTCCTCTGCTCAATTCTCCACTTCAGCGCTTTAAGAGTCTGTTCAATTCTTCCTAGGGCCAGGTTATTTCTGTAGGTCTGTATCTGAATTGTCGCTATCTCCCTGAGTAATTTCACCCTGACTGGGTCCTTTTCCTTGTTTTTCTCCTGTGCCTCTGCTCCGTCACCCGCCGTTTGCTCTCAATGTAGGGTCATGGCCCGTGCCACCACGTTCTTCATTACCAAGTACTGTTGTATGGTTTGCTTGAATAGGGAATGCCTTCCACGAGAATTCTCGGGATCAGGCACCATGATTTCCCACTCCTCCATGGGGATGTCCCGGTGCTTGATACTATCATTCAGTTCCCTCTCCCAACTCACAATTTGGGCTCTAATGTCCGGCGAATTCCCTGCCATGTAAGCATCAATAATTGTCTTCATATGTTCACTGTCTAGCTTCCTTCCTCTTTTCCTGGTCGGCCCACTTGTTCCTTCTTCCGTCTTGGTTTCTCTCTTTCCTCTCCTGGGGGCCATATTGCTCCCTGCCTGTTTGCAACTATCTTCTTCCTGGTGTTCTCTGTTCTGCTCACTGTACTTTTCCCGGTATGTTAAAATACCTATCACAAAATCGTTGCATTTATCAGAGTTATAATATTGAATCCAAACGATTTCCCAATTGCTCGTTTTCTTTCCCTTTCTAGTGTTTGATACCTTCAGGGTTTTAGTCAAATTAGGTTTAGAGCCAGTCCTTTTTTTGGTAAGGGTTTGGTGTTTTCTTGGGTTTCTTCCTATTTTCCTCCCGTGGTAGCAGTCTGCGCCCGACCTTACTATTTTGGTCATCCTCATGGGTTCCTCTTCGAATGAGGTCGAATTTTTGTTCCACCTTTCCCAGGGTCTCCCTGGCTTGTCGACAGGTTTCCTCCTGGAGCCGACTCTACTTCCCTACCCCTAAGGTTGCTTGATTTCCTAGTTCACTATAATCCTTGGGGTTTTTTCCCCCCAAGTTTCTTCCATTTATCCTACTGGCTCGCTCCCATCAATTCCTACAGGGCTGGCTAGGGTCATGTTCTATCGGGGAATACTACAGGCTTCTATCACAGGATGGCCCTCTCCCTTCCTGGGTGCGAGACCCTCCCTCTCGATCTCCCTGCCCTGGAAATTCAAATGCACTGTGAAATTGGTTTTACCATTGTCGCGGGAGGTTCTGTTATCCTTTTTTACAGTCTTATGCATGTTCCATTTCAGACTTCCTATTTTCCTACTGAAAATAATTCTGAGCCTAGCAGGGATGTGGAGCGAAAGGACTACATACCAACTTGTCGATTTGTTGCCTCTTTCGTCTGCCGTCTACGTCTTCGCTCTTCAGCCACCTTCCCTCTCGCCAGCTTTTCTCATCTTCGTCTGCATGCATTTTGCTATATTCTTATTTTCGTTAAGTTTTATTCCTCTCTCCCTCCGGTCCCTTGCCTTTACTGCCACCTGTCTGGCATTATTACATGCACGGATCCCTACACCCTCATCTCGGGATGCTGCCCTTCTGTCCTTACTGCCATCTCCTCTCATTAATCTGCACTTTCTCCCGGCTGCTCTTGCCATGTTCCTGTTGTCCTTGTCCTGCCACTTGTTATCATTCTTCTGCCCGCCCTCCTACTCTCTGCCCTGCCCTCCTCTCTGTCGTTCTCTTCCATCACCGCCCTCATACTCTCGGGGTTGTACCTTCTCTGCCCTGCTCCGTCACTCGCCAAATTGCCTGTCTACTCACTTCATTCTCTGCTTTTGTCCTTTCCCCACCTGTCCTCTTCCTTCCCCTTCTTGGCTGTGTCTCCCCGGTCTCTCTAGATTTTCTATGATGTTCCCTGATCTGGGGTTCCTCTCTCCTCCTTTGTCTTGTGCAAGGAGTTGCACTAAGTTTGCCATCTCCTCCATCTGGACTAGCTCGGCCTCACTTGCATCCAGAGTTCTTCCACCATTCCTGCACCCCCAATTTTCCAGGTTGTCTGTTGGTTCATTGTCCTTCCTTCTCACATGGGTGGGAAGCATGTAGGCTACCTTTCTTATGAGTTTACTTATCTCATGCACCAACTAGGCGGTTCTCTAGGTATGGCTAATTTTCTCTGCTTGGGTTCCTTGCTGTAGTTGTTTGACTATATCCACTACCATTTTCGCATCTCCTTCGGCCTGTAGAATTTGGTATTCCTCCCTTATGGAAATTTCCAGCCCTTTTTTCAATGCATGGAGCTCTGCTTCGTTGTTTGTAGCGTTGTCGCTGTCCATTGCGTAGATTCTAAGTGTCCTTCCCCTTTCGTCTCTGAATACTTCGCCAGTCCTTGCCTCATTTGGGTTTCCTTTCGCAGCCCCGTCGAAATTCAACTTAATAAACCCTTGTTGAGGATTTATGTAGTGATTGACCTCCTCCACCTCATTATTTTGGTGTTTCCTTGCTGTCTTGTGCGTCATACTTGGCTTTAGTTGCAGGCGTGTCATTATTCTTGTTTCTGTTGGGTCAGTTTTCCAATCCTCCTTGTACCACCTCTTTATGAGAATGGTCTCTTTGATATTCTGTATGATTTGGTTCCATATCTCTATATTTTCTCTACCATCCTCCTTGAAAATCAGGCGGTTTCGCTCTTTCCAGATATTCCACAGAATGAATCCTATCGAGAGTCTCCATGCCCTATTCAGGATCGTATTCTGGTAAGGTTTATTCCTCTAGTTCTCTATCGTTGTTTTCATGCTGTTTATATCTCTGTCACTGATTTCAAAAAGTTGTTGATGTTGTCTCCACAGGTTGCTGCTAACTTTGCAAGCGTTGGTTAAATGCTCCATGGTCTCTTCCTATTCTCTGCAGAGGGCGCATCTCGATGCCCCTTCGTTCCTTTTTTCCTCAGTTGGTCCCATGTTAGTGCTTTCTCGTGGCTCATGATCTAGGTAAAGAATGCTACCTTCAGCCATGTTTTTGTTTTCCATATGCTTTCCCATTTTTTTGTTTCTGGGTGTCTGTTGTATCCTGCTTTTAGATGGTATCCTTCTGCTATTGTGAACATACCTTTGATTCTATGTCCCCATCTTAGAGCGTCCATCCATTCTTTGATCGTTAATTTCCTTGTCATATATTTCCCAGTGGGCTCTTATAGGTGCTTCTGGCCAGTTTTCCTTTTGTTTCCACTTTCTCCAATACCCATAAGATTCTGGGCTTTAGTAGTTTCGTATTATATCTCCCTCATTTAGGCTAGTGAACTGGTGGATCTCTTGGAGTAGCGGCTGGTTGTTGAGTTTTTCTCTCTGTTGCCACACTTCTTCCCAGAAATTGGCTTTATCCCCTCCTCTTACTTCCCAGAAGCTGTGCTCCCTGATCAGATCCCTATTGGCACTTGCCAAATTCCAGATTGCAGAGCCTTTCTTCTCAGTTTGACTTCTCAGCTTTCCTTCTGGAGATCTGGGCATCTCATATTTTCTCTCCCATAGTTTTTTCCACAGGTCGTCCCCTCCCTGTGTCCATCGCCACCACAACTTTGCCCCCATTACCTGGTTCAGGATGTATGGGTCTCTCAGGCCTAATCCTCCTTCTTTTAGGGATTTACTTAGCCAACTCCAAGATAGAAGCGCCCATTTTTTATTATCTTACTTGACCCTTGCCATAGGAATTTTTTAAACATATCTACCATTTTTTGGCAGATTGTTTTAGGTGTGGCTTGGCTGGTAAGTTGATAGATCGGTATGGATTGGAGCACCGATTTTAGCAGGATTATGTGACTCAGGATATTTAGCGCCCTGAATGTCCAGTTTTTCATTCTCCGTTGAATCTTACCCATCAGGTTACCCCAATTAGTAACTTTGTTTTTCTTGTCATTTAGCAGGATGCCTAAGTACTTAGTAGGGAAATTCCCAACTCTGAATCCCATGGTTCTTTCCAGGAAGGCTTGGGAAGAATCTTGGGTATTGAAGAAATAAATTTTCGATTTCTCTTTGCTTATCTCTGTCCCAGAGGCCCCTGTGAAGTCTGTGAGAATTTCCATTATTTTTTTTGCTTCTTTGAGTGTTGCCTATCCATATAACATAACATCATCAACAAATTGTTGGTGGGTTAGAGGTAGGTCATTTCCCCAAAGTCTTAATCCCTTCAGTTGTTCGCTATTAACTTTAGCTTTTATCAATCTTCCTAGTCCATCCGCTGTGAGGATAAACAAGAATGGGGATATCGGGTCGCCCTGCCTGAGCCCTCTGGATGGATTGAAGGCTTCTATTGGTGACCTATTTAGTAGTACTGACATAATTGGCGTAGTTATCATTGACATTACCTAGTTTATTCACCTGTTGTTAAAGTCGTATGCCTTTAGAATTTGTTGGAGGTATCCCCAATTAAGTCTATCATAAGCTTTGGCTAGGTCTAATTTTATCAGCATCCCTTTGGTTTTTGAATTTTTCAGTGAGTGAATTGCTTCTTGTGCTACCACTATGCCATCTATTATTTGTTTGCCTTTGACAAACCCCGTCTGCTCCTGGGATATCAACTCTGGTAATATTGGTTTTAGTTTATTCACCATGATTGTAGCTAGTATTTTGTATATAATGTTGCAGAGCGCTATAGGTCGGAATCCTTGTGGTTCTTCTGAGTTCTCTATCTTTGGTATCAGGGCTAGGAATGTAGCATTCAAGGTCGGATGCATTCTTTTGGTGCATCGAGACTCTTCTACTACATTCACTATATCTTGGCTCATGAAGTTCCATGTGGCTTGATAAAATTCTGAAGTGAATCCATCAGGCCCAGGTGCTTTATTCTTTGCCATCTTTTTTATTACCTCCTCCACCTCCGCTTTCGTTATGACCCTTAGGAGAGCCAAGTTCTGATCTCTAGTCACTATTTTAGGGATATGTTGACTAATTTTATCAATGTCGTCCTCCCTTCTGATATTGGGTTCTGTTAGGGGCTCTTTAAAATTTTGTATCAACAGATTCTCCATTTCAACTTTCTGTGTTAGCCTGTTGCCTTGGTGGTCCCTTAAGGAGAATATTCTATTTTTCTGTCGGTGATGTACCATTGCCTTATGGAAGAATTTCGTGTTTCTTTCTCTTTCTTTTAACCATTGGATTCTCGATTTTTATTTCCATAAGATTTACTCTTGTTTTCTTCTTTCTTCCAGTTTATTTATCACTAGTCCTTCTTCTTCTACCAGCTCTTCATTTCTTCCTTCATCTATGATTTTCTATTGTATTCGTTTCATCTTTATTTGGAGCGTTTCTTGTTCCTTTTGAATATTTCCAAATTCTTCTATGTTCCACTTCTTTATCCTTCCTTTTAAGTCTTTTAATCCGATTTAGAGGGGGTGCATTTTGTTTCTTCCTTCCATCCCAGTCTCAGTCTCCTTCCACCAATTCTTCATTTTATCTATGAAGGTGGGTTCTCTCAACCAGAATGCCTCAAACCTAAAGGGTCCATTTTGGTTCTGCTGATTCATAACTATTTCTAATTTAATGGGCCAGTGATTTGACCCTAAACACGGGAGGATTGTTGCTTCGTAGAAGATATCATTTCTAATGAAGTTTTTTATTACTAGGAATCTGACTAGCCTGGATGCTATTTGTCTGCTCCCTCCTCTTCGATTGTTCCATGTGTATTTTCCATTTATGGTTGGGATATCTACCATTTTCAGTTATGCTTGAAGGTCCCTAAACCTCTCCATCTCTGGATCTTCTCTTTTCAGTCCACCTTTCTTCTCATCTTTTGATGTTGTCATGTTGAAGTCTCCTGCTATCAACCCCAATTTTTTTCGTGTAGGTTTCCTAGCTTCTAAAGTTGGAGGAGAAAGCTTCCTCTTTCCACTCGTGTATGAGGGCCGTATACTGCCAAAACTAGAAACCATTCTCTATTTCCGATTAACCGGAACTTCCCCGTGAGTATTCTTTTCATGCCTATCCAGTAATCTGCTATGATTTCTGTAGGGTTCCATAGTATTGCTATGCCTCCCGCACTGCCTTTTGCATCTATGGTCATACATTCATATTTCGGTTTTATTTTGTTTAGGATTTCCTCCATTTTCCTTCCTGAGATTTTTGTTTCCTGTAACAACATTAGTTGGGGTTTTTCTTTTCTTAGCCTTTCCGCTAAGTGTCTATGTTTGCCTTTACTATTAAGGCCTCTTATATTCCAGGATGTGATTATCATTGGGGTGCTTGGCTTGTCTGGTGGAATACCGCCGAGAGCGGAACTACTCTCCCGATGTTCACTAACATTTCTCCCATGATCTGTATCGATTCTTGTAGATTTCTCCGACCTCTTTTCTTCCTGCCTTTTGCTTTGCTTTGATGGTCTTGAGTATTATCCTGTTGAAGGCCTAGTTGTTCTACCATTTCCATCTTTCCCTGTCCCTGTTTCACTTGGTACTGTTGAAAAGTTTCTCTGTATAATATTTTTTGCTCTTCTGGAATGAATCTTTCATCCAGGTGTCTCCATTCATCTAGTAGTTTCCGCAATACTTCTTCTTTTGAGCTTAGTTCTTCTCCTCTGCTTGTGTCAATTTCCATTACTATGTTGTCCATCTTCTCCCTCGCTTCCTTTTCCTCCTTCTATGTTGGTTCACTTTGTGCCTTCCTCTTGGTATGTGATTTTCCTTGGCTTGTGCTGCTTTCCTTTCCTTTTTCTCCCTGATAGTCCATTATTTGGGTCTTGTTGTTTTCTTCTTCTTCTTCTTGTAGGATTTCAAAGTTGTTTGTATTACTTGGTTGGGTTTGTTGTTCTCTCTTGTGTGTCTTCTTTTTCTTTTTAATTCTTGAAACCCTTCATTGTCTTCTTGATTTTTTCTCTGTTGTTTGTTCCTTCGCTCCTCTTTTTCTGTATTGAGTGGGCATTCCTTGAACAGATATCCATACTCATGACATATTTTGCATCTGAATGGAATGCGCTCATAGTCGAGGGTTTGCTGCCATACCTCCTCATGATACTCTAGCTTGACTGTATCTGGAATAGGGTTAGCTATATTTATGTAAACACAAATTCTAACATATGAGGTGTATCTTCCCTTTTTTGTAGTTTCAGCTATTTTAACAAAACTTCCTATTGTGTTTCCTATACCCTGTAGGATCTCCAGATCCCAGAATTGCATTGGTAGCCCGAATAACCTCACCCATACCGAGGCTGCCAAGAATTTTTCCGTATCGGGGTTATAACATTATTCCCAGTATCTCATAAATAGTTCATAATGAAAGTAAGGACCATTTTCAAACACCTTTTCTTTATCTTGCAGGTTCGAGAAGATTACCATGAAGAAGCCTCTTGCTCCCAACTTTAGCTCAATATGGCCACGAGGTTGCCATTTTTGCTAGATCCATTTGGTGAGATCCTTTTCCGTTGGCCATACTTTGATGAACTTGCAAATTAGCGCATGGTCTTTCATGCAGCTTCTGTATCGCTCCAGTTTGTTCATCAGGATTATGAATCTTGGTTTCTCCATTGCACATGGTAAACACTTGCCTCTGCTTCCTGTTTGCCATCATGCTCCAAGGACAGGTCCCGGTTTTCTTGTTTCTTCCACCTGTTTGCTGGTGTTCTGGCCTTCTCTTGTCGTCGCGTCTCGATAAGAGGGGATCTCTCCCCTCCTCTCCTCCTCTGTGATTTCTTCTGGTTCTTGGTTTATGTGTTTGTCGCTTGTTGCAGTCTTTGGTTTTTCCCTGTGCCACCTAACTCATGACCACCTGACCATTGGGGTTGCAGAGCAGTTTTCTTTCAAATCAATTCATCACACATCAAATTTTCATTAAAGCAAAGTATTTCATTATAATTTTAAAGTTATAAGTTTGAGAAAATTATTTTGGTGATATTTTTTTTTAAACGTATCATGAGTATAGAGTTATCATTTTTTTCAAAGTATAAATTAATTTTCAAATTTTACATTTAAAAAATAATTTAAATTCTTAGAAAATTTAATTTTTCTGAACACTTTAGTAAATTAAAATGAATATATATATTAATTTACATTAAATAAAATAGATAGATCATATATATATTCACTAGTCTTCAAATATTTTTCTAAGAGTAATTTTTAAAATAATGATTTTTGGGTGCTTTCATATCATGCAAATGTATTTATAAATTTTAAAATAAAACAAATAAAAGATATAACATAAAAAAAAAGCTAAGTAATTATATTATTTAATAATTTTTTTATGATAAATTTATTAACTTTAAGTTTTCCATTTCTCATGGATGATATTTGGTCGATAGTATGGCGCTGGGTAATACTTTTTTAAGTGAAACAAGGTCACATTTTGGTGAAAAAATGATGCTCCATTGAGCAATTTTTAAGCTCTAGATGGGACTGTTGAGGCTCTTAAAAATAGAAATTTTAAAATTTATGGAAATATCAATAATGATATGCAAACTTTAAAATTGTAAGTATTTGATAGTTAAAAAGAAATAAATAAATTACTAATTATATTTGAATAGGGAATTAACAATGGTCCAGATTAATTTCTCATTATACTTCTAGCCTTTTGATATATAAATTTGAAAAATGATTATATCCCTCTTGCAATTGAAATTGTAATATTCTTATATTTATAATTTAGTAACTTGAAAATTATTTTTAATATGATTTAAATTTTCAATGTTATAATTTAGATAATAAATTTATTATAAATATAATTTAAATAATAAATTGAATAAACATATGAAAATTTATCAATTTGATTCTAGTAAGTATTATAATTATTTATTAAGTGTAACTCAAAAATGTGAATTTGAAAATACTAGAGATGTATATTTTATAAAATTCACTGAAGAGTTAATAAACATGATTACATTGGTCCAATATATATATAAACATGATTATGTTGGTCATATATATATATATATATATATATATATATATATATATCTATATATATCTATATATATATATATATATATATATATATATATGCAGTAACATCCACTTGTTCAAAAAAAAATGAGTGCAATAATAATTAACCAAGTTGTAATAGTTGTAAGTTACAATTAATATAGTTGGTAATGGATGCAATGACATCTGTTGTTATAAATCTCTCTTAACCTGTAAAATGTGATTGCACTCAATTTTGTCTTCACTCTACACAAGGGTAATATATATATAAATTTGTATCCTAAAATTATTTTTAAAATAATAATATTATAAAATTTAATTTAATTTAGTTTGTTGTTTTATTTATTTATTTATTATAATTTGATTTATTTTTATTTCTACATCAAAAAATTATATAATGAATAATTACAAAAATATGTTGTTTTTAAAATCAAAACAATAAATAATTTATAATTTAAAATATTTTATATAAAGTTATCTATATGTTATTGTAATTATTTTTTTGGTAAAATAAAATAAGATTTAGAAAATTAGAGTTTAGAATATATTTGACTATTTATAAAAAAATATTGGTGGAACAAATAAATTTTATAATTCGCTTAAAGAAAAGTATTGAGAGGGTTCATATTTCTTTTTAGATAATTATGATCACTGAATCGAGCTAAGGGTTTCTGAAACACATTTGAAATTTGAACTTCAAATGTTGGATCAAGTGTTTTAAGTATGGAGTGCCTAAAAAACAGAGTCTTTGAATTTCAAATGTTGGATCAAGTGTTTTAAGTATGGAGTGCCTAAAAAACAGAGTCTTTGAATTTCAAATGTTGGATCAAGTGTTTTAAGTATGGAGTGCCTAAAAAACAGAGTCTTAGCTCTTCTTCTGCAGATTTCTCAGCAACACAGAGTTCTCTGCAACACCATTTAGTACTTAGCAGACTTAGGGCAAAATTTGTCCTTAGGTGGGTGAGTTTATCAAGTTGGATTTCCAATGGGATATGAGTTTGACATTTTCAAATTCATATGATATTTTTTTAAATACAATGTTTGGTTTTTTTTTTTTTAACAATTTTAAAGAGGTTGAGTAAAACATCAATACCATAAAATATTCATAACGAAAAAAAACTTCAAAAAATACCATTATCTTCGTTTAAAAGTCCTCTTCAAAAGGGTACTTTTGGTTTTTCAATTTATTTAAATAGTTGAAAAACACCTTTCCGAAACTTGACTTGTAAATCATGCTCATATGTGTGTGTGTGTGTGAGACTAAGTTATGCTGAACACATGCATACCTCTCAAGATGTATAAAAATTTGCAAAGATAGGCATTTCATTTAAAGGAAAATATTTTTGCAAAAAAAATTTACTAGGACAACAACATAATTCTCCATAATTTTTCTTTACTCCAAATCAAAATTTATAGTGCTTATATAAATTTTGAGGGTTTCAATTCGATAAAAGAGAAAAACTTGAAATTTCATCGCTACATTTATCTCAAAAGTGTAGCCCATTTTTACATTTTTACTCATTTCACTTCTAAAACAACCTCGAAAAATTGCAACTTAGTAAAAAAAACTCTAAAAACTTTTAAAACCTCAATTAAAAATACAATTTCTCATTAATAGAAAGAAAAAATTTCACTTCAAAAACAAATTATTAACTTCTATGTAAAAAAAATCTATAAACTTTTAAAACCTCAATTAAAAATTAGATCTTAATTAAAAACTTAATAACATGTTTTTGAAACTATCCATTAAAATTTTATGTTGACTTAAGTTTTGGCATTTTATGCTCTCAGGTGAAGTTCTAAAACCTGGAACAAGGTCGTTCAAGGTCGTGAGGGTGCGTCTACCCTACCCTATGCACACATTTATAATTCACCTATCCATACATTAATAGATTCACCTTTCTAGATGTTTAATTGTATGTTTTTATTATTATTATTTTAAATGACTTTGAACACGGTTATGAGGGTTCGTCAAGATTATTTTACTCTATGCATACATTTCTAGATTCATTTTAGTAAATGTTGGGTATATTTTTATTATTATGTTTTAGTAGATGTTTACTGGTATATTTTTATTATTAATTTTTTAAGTGATCGACAATTTTTATAGATGTTTAATGGTTTATTTTTATTATTTTTAAGTGATAGATAGATTTAGGGTTAATTTAATTTTAAAAAAGTTAATGAATCGAAAGAAAATTAATGCGGTGACAAATATGTAGTTAGTGAAAAAAGTTTTTTAACATATAATTTTGTATAAATCGCTACTATCTATATGGTAATAGTTATTGATAATTAAATTAAAATTTTGAAAGTTTTATTTCAAAATAAACATCTTATTTATTATGAATTTTGATATTTGATAGTCTAATATTTGTTCTCTATAATTATATAAAATAATCAAAATGCTCACGGGTTTAGAATATAGAGAGACAAGGTGTTTTGTTATGGTACTCTATAGTGTAAAAATGACCCAGGGGAAATTTTATGAGAAAAATCTAACCATACCAAAGGCTTTGGTGATTACGAGTTTAGAATAGACAGAGACAAGGTGTTTTGTTATGGCACGCTCTAGTGTAAAAATGACCAAGTAGAAATTTTATGAGAAAAATATAACCATACGAAAGACTTTAGTAATTACGAAGTGATTTTAATGATTAGTAACACAATCATCTCAAGACTCTCATAAACTAACAAACAAAAAATATATATAATACTTGAATTTGACTGAAAAAACTTTGCATTTAAATTACATTTATGACATAAAAATAAAACAAATTGATTTGATTATTAAATTAATTTTTATATTTACTTTAAATCAATTATTTAATAAATAGTTGTATTAACTAATTTTTATAGTTAAAAACTATTTCTTATAAATAAATAATTAATATTATAATAAATTATTTTAAATAATCGCAGAGTGGAAAGTCCTTTCCTAGAGGAGCTTCGACCAAGAGACGAAGGATGCCTAAACCGACACTGGATGATTCCGGCGAAAAACGGACAATTCCGGAGAAAAAATTGCGTCAAAGGAGACAACAAATTGGGAGCCATAGCCCGGAGGTTTCTTTCCAGGAAGTATCTGTTGGGGAGGCTGATTTTTTTCGGTTAATTAACAGAAGAATTCAGGTGTATTGGAGTATGGACGAGGCTTGGTATACTGGTTTGCTTAAACGCTATGATCCGACAAATAAACTACATCTTGTTGTTTATGATGATGGCGAAGATGAATGGGTTTCGCTGGAGCGGGATAAGGTCAAGATTCAAATACTCGTTCCTGGTGAATTTTCAACCATACCCAATAGCGGTATTGGGCAGAGCAAGCGTGATGATTTAGACATTAGAAGTTTAGAGCATACCAGGCAAGGTGACATCAAATGTTTGCAGCAGGTTGGTACTTATTGTATACAAGAGAGTGGAATTGATAGTTCACAGAAGAAGAGTAGTAGAAGGAAGGTTTTGAGAGAAGAGCAGAAGGATGGCATGGGCGCTATTGGGAGTTCGCAGAAGAAAACTACTAGAATGAATGTTTTGAAAGAGGAGCAGAAGGACGGCATTGAGCAGAAGGATGATATGGAAGCAATTGAGAATTCGCAGAAGAAAACTACTAGAAAAAATGTTTTGAAAGAGGAGAAGAAGGATGGTAGTGATGTGTCAGAGAAACGAAATTCTAAGCGAGGGAAACAGTTTCATGTTAATGATGGTAGACTGGTTCAGCAAGCCAGGTCTATCACGGATATCAGAGAGCAACTTAAACCAGCAAATGAGGATAGGGAGAGTCCAATTGCTAGCGTGTCCAACCGTTCTAGCAGTATTGATGGTAGTCGGGTTCAGCATGCAAGGTCTATGACGGATGCCAGTTAGCAACTTAAACCATCAAACGAGGATAGGAGGAACCCAATTGCTAGCGTATCCATCAGAAATGCGGGTCTATCCATGACACACGGTGTTCGCCGTCTGGAGGTGACAGGTTCTGCCACCTCGATCGACTGGGTTGACACACGGTGTTCGCCGTCTGGAGGTGACAGGTTCCGCCACCTCGATCGACTGGGTTGAGACCTCGTTCATGAGGGTTCAGATTCACGAGGGATACTCTGCATTCCTCTGTAGACAGAGGTATGTACCCAGGTTTAGCTTTTCCTCTTAAAGAGTTTGGAAACCCTAATTCAATTTTCTCTTTCCTGCAGGACTTCGACAACTCACTCTCCAAATGGGTGGTTCGAAAGGGACACAGTGCCTCTGCCATCTTCAACCACAGGTTGGCATTCTGAGGCTAGATATAACCTCTGTATGTTGGTTAGGAAAAACTTACAGTTTTGGGTATTATTTTGAAACCCTTGCAGGGGTTCTGTTTGAGTTCGGTTTTTACAGCAGAATATGTAATAGACTACTTGTTATGATTTAGCCGTCGAGGCCACAGCTTCTTGCGTTGCCATTTAATTGTATTTCTAAATTTTAATCTGAATCCAGTGTAATTTAATTATGAACTGTGCATGAATGTATTTTTCTGTTCTGAACATTTAGATCTCAGTTAATCTCCACTGCAAAGGCAGATTTCACCCCTCTTTACCAGCACGTTAATTAACTCGTTTTCATCATATTATCTATGTTTTCATTTCTATAGTGTATTCGCAATACATACTTCAGCCTGAAGTCGGCCTATATGATTAGTTGTTTCACTGCATAATATTTTCATTTTCAGATCGGTGGCTAGGTAACAGAGGTTTCAGTCCTCATTCTTCTCTATTTTTTTTTTAAATTTTAATCCCTTATGTTAAAGGAATTATGTCTAGTAAAGTCCAGAACAATTTAAGTTTTTAACTGGCCTGTCTCTAAAAACGTTTTCCTTCACTCTGATTGTACCTTAGTCTCCAACCCAACAACAGACCTTGGCTCTTTGGTCTGCAGATTTCCCAGGGTTTGGAAGTCTTTCGCTACCTGTTAACAGTACCCTCTTATAGGTTTAAAGTTTCCAGAATGAACAGTTAATTGAACAACCTGTGGGTTGCCATGGACCCTTACCCTCGATAAGGGTAGCAATTTTTTTACAACGGCTTGTTAGATGGGTTCTTAAACAACTATTTAGACAGGCCTGGAACGGTCCAGAACTGCCTTCCAGTTGCACTGCTACTACAACAGGTTTAATGTAAATTCCCTCTACGTTTTCCATTTCAGTTTACATTTAAGACACATTTGTACAATATTATAATTGTGTAAGCAATATTCATCAAGGAATTACACATTACTTTTCATAAACAGAATTATTTACATGCGCTGTAATTACCCAAAGGTAACAACTATCTGCTAAGCAATTTAATCCAGTAATATATATCCATACTTATCTACAGAATTTTGTTATACCAATATAAGAGGGTTTAACACATTCCTTTAGCATGAACAGACTTCTCATTATATTTTGCATAAACAGAACTTCTATTAAATTAAGTTCTACATAAATTGTTCAACACTACTGTTTAGCAACTAATTAATTCAGTAAATATTATACTTATTTGTAGAGGTCTCTGTCAAACCAGAAGAAAGATAGGTCGCCACCGCGGCCCTGGGCGAGATTGAGCTCCGGGACGACTTCGTCAGCGCCGCCATCGATGGCGAGATCAATGTTGGGGTTATCATCAAGCTCCTAGAGTGGGATGCTCAAAGACGCGGCCTGCTCAGCAACATTTGCTACAATTCTGTGCAGCAGGAAAAACATTTGAGGCAATTCTGTGTAGCAGGAAAAAAACTGTGGAAAAGAACATAAAAAACTAACCTAAACTAACTAACTATTAACCTAAAAAACTAACCTAAACTAATTAACTATTAACCTAAACTAATTATTAGGTTTTTTCTTATCTTAACTATTCATCCAACGACTGAGAACTTTTCAATCGTCTAACATCTAATCGAATGGTTCAGAAAAGTACACGGTGACAATTGGGAGAGTTGATTTCAGAGGGGAACGCCTTACGGCGTAATTAAATTAAAAAGAAATACATAATAAAAAATGAGGTAAACTACTTTCAATTAGTAACATAACGATATTCTTTTCCTGCGCAAAATATATGTTGCAATACACAGAGACAAGAAAGAAATCCGAATCCATACAGGTATACAAGCAAATCGGTGCCAGGCTTTTTAAAGGTTTCTTCTGCGGTGGAGAATAAAGATGTTGATGCTGTACCGCTTGGGCTTAGTGGGATGTGGGGTATTCATATACTGGTAAAACAATCCTTTTGAATCCATAAAAATCTAGTATAGTTTGGTCCCTATTCTGCCTATTTTGGGTGAATTATGTGTAGTGCACTTTGGCTTCCATTGATTTCAAAATCATGGATTTCTGCATCGCAGGTTCAACAATTCAGAATGGACAAATATGGAAAAGTGCATACCGCAATGATTTCTCAAATACGATATTCGGTTGGTTAGTATGTGTACTACATATTTCACACTCTGGGATTGCAGGTCTGCAAGAGAAGAAATTGAAGCTCTTCTTTTGTAACAGTGTCATAGATATTCTGCCTAGGGGAGGGGCGCCATTACCTGTGCGCCCTCCCCTCCACCTCGCCTACAAGCACGTGAACACCACATGACCTTGTACGACACGTGTCCAACGTGGACTATCACGTGTTGTGCAGCGTGTCAGGCCATAAAACATCATTTGCCGACCTTCCGCCCGGTCGTTTCCGCCTATTTGCTGCGATGTGTGGTTCGCTTGTGGGTTTTTTGTTCGGGTCCGGTGTTTGGGCGAAGCCCTCCGCCGACGATGGCACGGGACAGCTCCATTACCTGCGCGCTTCATCTACCATGGTTGAGCTAATGTCCGCCATTGTTTGCTTGCACACATCCATGGTTGGAACAGGGTTTCTGTTGTTCTTGTGGTTTTCCGCCTGCAATTGTTGTTCAGTCTGGACCGCCGGTGGTTTAGGGTTTCCTTGGTGGTTGTTTAATTCGCGCTATTTGTTGTTTGGGGAGGAGCCAGTACCAATTTCAGCCAGTTCGAGGTCGAAGGTTGCATTTACAGGTAATTGCAGGTTTTTGTGGTTTTTGTTTGGTTTTTTTTTCTCCATTTGCTAATTTCCCACTTGTTGCAGGTGTGGCGAGCTCTGGAGAAGGTCTGGCGAAGGTGTGGTGAGCTCTGGACTTGGACATGGCTTCTATCCGGTAGGATTTTAATCCTACCAGCCATTTCTGATGTGTTTTTCAACACCTCACCTTGTGTTTTTCAACACCTCACCTTGTGTTTTTCAACACCTCACCTTGTTTATTGGAATTTTTGTTAAATTTGCAGACAGGTTTTGGGTTTTGTAGGTTAGGGGTTTTGTTTTGAGGGTTTAGGGTTTTGCAGGTTAGGGTTTTAGGGTTTTGTTTGCAGGGTTAAAGTGTACTGGTTTCTTAACCATTTCCTTACTGTTCTTTTTGGGTTGAACATTGTTAGATAAGGGCAATTGGCTGCCTTCTTAAAAGTTCTTATTTGTTGCGTAGACAATATTCTTGTCTGGATGGCATAGCAATGCTGCAGATTCATATAGCAATGAGATGCTTTAAATGTGTGTCTTGGGTTTTGTGCAACAATCCTTGCATAGAGATGGCACATTACTAATCTGCAGTGTAAGGGAGGTGCAATTACGTAGGAGTGTAGAGGGTGCATACTTGTGTGAACATGCATATGCTAATCTTAGTGTCTTTCGTGTGTTTCCACCTTCAGTTAGTTCCATTCTGCAGGTTGTTCAGATTTAGAAATTCTGGTTTGTCTTTTGTTACTGTTTAGTTTGGCTTTAAGTTTAATTCAGTTTTAAGGGTGCATGCATGGTCCGTTTTTCAAATAGCATACATCCTTAGGCTGTCCAAGGTGCTTTTATGGGAGTTGTCTATTTCTAGGTGAGAGCTTAGTTCTATAGGAGGCACCAACAGATTTTCCTGATCTGTAGTTATCCATGGAGCTAGGGTGTACTAGGTGTTCTGAGTAGGGTTAGGGTTTGACACAGTGAAACCAAGTTCTTATTGCACGTGTTTAGAGACATTATTTTACCTTATTCTATTATCTGAGAAAGGAAATGTAGGGTGCGCCACTGTGTTGGTTAGTGAGTTTTGGTTTTGAGCTATTGCTGTGTATTAACTTCTTTCTGTATTCAATAGAAGATGGATGTGTTTGAGAGTTAAGATATTTTACAGAAGTATGTGCTTGTAGGTAAGCTTACTTAGATCTAGGTTATTCTTTCAAAGTTGAAAAACTGCTTACAGTGGTCTGAAAATTAATATCCTTGAGCTGGTTTATTGAATCTTCCCTTTTGTTAAAGATAGAAGATGTTAATTGTTTCCAAATAATTCTATTTTTACCTGCAGTGCTGAGTACATTGCCAACTCTGACACTCTGACTAAGTTCACAAACACTGCAGACAAAAATATTTACTTGTTTTTTCCATTTCTTCATGTATTGTGACTGTTCGTATTGATTGATAGCCATCTCACAACAATGGACTGAGCATAATGAAGAAATTTATTGTTGGAAAGTGCACTGGTTTCTTAACCATTTCCTTACTGTTCTTTTTGGGTTGAACATTGTGAGATAAGGGCAATTGGTTGCCTTCTTAAAAGTTCTTATTTGTTGCGTAGACAATATTCTTGTCTGGATGGCATAGCAATGTTGCAGATTCATATAGCAATGAGATGCTTTAAATGTGTGTCTTGGGTTTTGTGCAACAATCCTTGCATAGAGATGGCACATTACTAATTTGCAGTGTAAGGGAGGTGCAATTATGTAGGAGTGTAGAGGGTGCATACTTGTGTTAACATGCATATGCTAATCTTAGTATCTTTCATGTGTTTCCACGTTTAGTTAATTCCATTCTACAGGTTGTTCAGGTTTAGCAATTCCGGTTTGTCTTTTGTTACTGTTTAGTTTGGCTTTAAGTTTAGTTCAGTTTTTAGGGTGCATGCATGGTCCGTTTTTCAAATAGTGTACATCCTTGGGCTTTCTAAGGTGCTTTTATGGGAGTTGTCTATTTTTGGATGAGATCTTAGTTCTATAGGAGGCACCAGCAGATTTTCTTGATGTATAGTTATCCATGGAGCTAGGGTGTACTAGGTGTTCTGAGTAGGGTTAGGGTTTGACACAGTGAAACCAAGTTCTTATTGCACGTGTTTAGAGACATTATTTTACCTTATTCTGTTATCTAAGAAAGGATATGTAGGGTGCGCCACTGTGTTGGTTAGTGAGTTTTGGTTTTGAGCTATTGCTGTGTATTAACTTCTTTCTGTATTCAATAGAAGATGGATGTGTTTGAGAGTTAAGATATTTTACAGAAGTATGTGCTCGTAGGTAAGCTTACTTAGATCTAGGTTATTCTTTCAAAGTTGAAAAATTGCTTACAGTGGCCTGCTTTCTATCATCCTTGTTGACTGCAATGAATAATTAGATCTGAAGCATATTGCTACTATGACTTAATAAATACCATAAGACAATAATAATAAGCCTAACCCCATTGCACATTGACCATAAGAGGTTAATAAAGTCATATGTTTTTTTGTTGGTGACTTTCCAAGTGTTTTTCTAAGGTTTGGTATATGTTTTCTGATATCTAAAATATGTTTTTCGAGATCTGGTGTACTTGTTTCAGTAGGAAGAAATCAATTTGCTAAGGTTTAATATCCATAAGAAATCACTTATCAGTCTTGGGAGCATCATTTTGAAGCTAATGGTGAAGTATTAAGTGATTTATTTTGTGAAATATTGTTCATCTTTGCAGTGGAAAAAGAAGCCCCAAGACATAATATGAATTGACATAACAATTTCAAAAGGGGAATAAGTATCTAAGTTATCATTGTAGCATCTTTTGTGGACTGATATCATCTCTCTTAAATATTTCAGAGGTTGGTGTATTTTTTGAGCCATTGGTTTCAGGTCTAACTATTATGTTTGCATCCATTGGGTGGCAGACTTCATTGGTTTCTCTTTTTGTCTTTCTAGGTACTAGCATTTCTTCCACTGTAATAAATAGTCTTTCAATGTTAATAATCAATTTTTTATAAACATTTGTGCTTAGCTTGCAAATAAAATTGCTTTACAACCAACCAAGCTGTTGTTGGCTTTTCAATGTAGTGAATGCATAGAACCATAATGTTGTTAGCGTTTCAAAGAAATAAAACAACCTAGGTTGTAAGCCAGAATGTTTTTGTGACAAGAAAAAGACACAATTCATCCAAAATCCACATCATAATGTGGTTACAACCAAAAACATATGACACCCCTATTCTTTAGGACCCTGAGAATCTTGTAAGATTTCTACATTATAATAGACTATAGATGTTCCTTCTAAAATGGATTTTGGCTACAATGTATCACACATTATGAAATAAAACAACCTAGGTTGTAAGCCAAAATGTTTCTGTGACAAGAAAAAGATACAATCCATCCAAAATCCACATCATAATGTGGTTACAACCAAAAACATATGACACCCCTATTCTTTATGGCCCTGAGAATCTTGAGTGCCAAAACTCCCCAAGTTACCTTCTTGAGCCAGGTAGGTTGGCCTACTTGTCAAGGGTTGATTAGGAAATGGTTGATTGCTGCCATATGATTGACTCCAATTTGTAGCTTCCAACCATGGAGGTATTGAGTACCCATACCTCACATTTGCACTACTAACCCCTGCATTAAGTGGAGGTGTGTAATGAGCATACATAGAATTGACACCAACTCTGGTAGGAATAAGGCAAGTGGGTAAACCCTCAGTTTGATAGTGAGGCACTTGAATGTTTATGAGATCTTGGAATAATGGTGTATTATCTGCAATGGAGTCCAATGAGTTTGAAATAATCCTGGTTTCATTAGCTATTCTTATATCATTGTCAACCATATTGATCATCCCTTGTTCCTTTTCAAGCATTTGTTGTGCCTTTCTTTTTTCCTTTTCCTGTCTTGCCATTTGTTTTTGTTGGTCCTTAACTTGCCTTACTTTATCTCTTTCAATCCTTTCATCTGCTCGACGTTGCGCTGCAACAATCCTTGCTGCCTTCTTCTCCTTGACTAGATCCTTCTTTTTCTGTTTTAATTCTTGCATTTCAAATTTCTTTTTTTCAGACTCAACTAACAGGTTTATATAGTCCTCTGAGGTGAGTAACTGTGAGCTTCGGCCCAGACGAAGACTACCCGGTGCACCTTGCTTTTTTTTCACTGATACTCTCTCTACTGGTAGCTTTAGGAACCGACCAAGGGTCTTCTCCACCCCTCCCACCTGCATGTTATTGCTTGGTACTTCCCTTTCAGTATCTGATGGAACTGATTGAACTATATCATTATCTTCATTTGATGCCTCATTATGTGCTTCATCTTCTTCCATTGATCTATTGTCCACAAAAAATGAACAATTTCATTGTTAAATTCTGCTGGTTGTGAGGGCATGTTCATGCTTTCTTCATTGGTTGTTGAGACACTATGTGCATTCATATTAATCATTGCTTCTGCTAGCCATGAAGGGGGTTTAATTGGCTTGTCAATGTCAATTGGTCATTGTCAACTGCATGTTCAACAATGTCATTAACAATATCAGCAACAGGAGTTTCATGTTCTTGAGTTGGTGGAACGATCTCCATGTTACTGCAAATTTGTTCATGGTTATATTGTGTTTCACATACAGTTTAATCATCTTCAACATATAAGTGTCCTTGAGAGAGTGAAATCATATTACCAGCTGCAACAACATCATCTTGGTCATCTACTTCTTGCACTTCAACACCTATTTGGGCATTCCCTTCTTCTTGACCATCCACATGAAACGCTTGGCTACAACCATTATCATGCATAAGAGCATCATAGTTTAGTGGCCAGATTCCTGTCCTCCTAAAGCCAGCCTTGATATTTGATGGTGTCAAAGCCCTTTTAAAAGCTTTACTTGCAAGCTCTGCTAGCTCGAACCTTTTCACCTCAACCCCTGGATTCTTTGCCATCCATGTAGCGCGCTCCAACGTGAAATAGTTCTTGAAAGGGCCAAACACACTAACATCAAGCGGTTGCAGTCTATGAGTGGTGTGAGTGGGCAATGTCAACAGGTCGATGCCTAAATTATTTTCTTCCACAATTGCTTGTACAACCATGTGGCTCCCATGGCCATCTAATATCAATAGATGTCTGTTATTAGGTGAGACGCCACCTGGTACCGATGCAGCAAAGTGAAAAATCCAACTTAAAAATAGTTCTTTAGTCATCCATGCATGGGGATGTGCAACCATGCATGCACCTGGTTCACAGTTCTGTATATAGTTTTTCAGTTGATTTTTACCTTTGAATAGATAAAATCTTGGGATTGAAGTACTAATTGCATTGACACAACATAAAATAGTTATCCACTCCCTACTCTTAGGCAAAATCTTTGGCACATTTCGGCTCCCTCTCTTGGCAATTACCCGCATGCCACAATTCCTCCCTGCCTGTAAACCTGTTTCATCACAGTTCCATATATGGTCTGCTCCATAAGAATGTTTATCGTAAGCACTAGAAAGTGTGTCATAGAACTTTTGCACAACTGCAGGGCACAAATTTAATGCTCTGTCTCTGTCAAGGCCCTCAGCAGTACGCAATACAAGTTCTGGATGCCTTTTTTTAAACCCAAACCACCATGATTTACCAGGAAACCCATCTTTGAATGGGTTTGGCCTCCCTTGACAGATTTGAGCAACTGTGGATTTGAGTTGTATCAACTCTAGCCCATGTCCCAATTGGGCCATCTCTTTACACCACTCAACCACCTCGGCCTCCTCCTCCTCAGTCATAACTGTAAGAGGCCCTCTACGTTTTGTATGAGTCAGTCCATTTATCCAATAATGTATTGATGAGGGAGGAATACCATGTTTTTTTGCAGATGCCCGAACTGAGTATCCATTAAACTCTATGTCGTCAATTGCAACTAACATTTGTTCTTTTGTCCATCCTCTTATAGCACTGATCTTTTTAGTTGAACTTTCCCCTTGGACTGTTGTTGACGGTGGTTCTGTGGCTGATGGTGTGTTAACATCAGCTGCCGTCACATGGTCATCCTCAACAATGTTCCTTGGGGCATTGTTGACATTGACATCAGCGGTCCTGTCCTCATCAGACGATGTGCATCGCAGTTGCGCACCCCTTGTCACTCTCCTGCCACTTCTCCTTGTACGAGCAGCATAACTTCCTTTTGCCATAGATGCAACAACCTGTAAAATTATTGCATGCATTTAGACATTAGAATATTTGTAAATTATGCTTTCATACAAGGCAAAAATACTTCTGCTTTATTACAGGAAATTATCAACATGTATGTTAGTATCCTTGAAAAATCAAATATACATAATCATTTTGTTATATGTCTTCAAAATTATCAGTGATTATTGTTTTGATAACTTGTCTTTACACTTGAAATACCATGACTGTATTGATTGGTTTTGTTATGCATTTCCCAACAAAGCTCTTGTTCAGTTTGACTACTTAAAATATTGTTTTGTTGTTTGTTGTTTGTTGTTTTTTTGTTTTCTATAAGTGATTGGCTAACATTGGAATATGTATTATTACAGAAGTCGAAGATTACAAATAGAGTTCATGCCTCAGCATCCCTTTCTCCAAACCTGTCCTTTGACCACATCCCTACGTTTCCATTGCAGTGATGTAACTGGATGGAAATGGAAGAAAAATTAGATTTTTAGTAACAACCAAATAGGCAACCAAAATCCAAATTATCTTGAGTTTCTAGCTTAGTCGATTTTGATTATTACATTCTGAGTCTCTCCATTGACTTTTGTTCACCTATTTACACAGTGTTTTAGCTAAGGCATAAGCAAGAGAAATGTGCACATATATTTTGTTTCACTCTGTCTCGTATCATTTGCTAGTGATATTGCACATGCTAGCATCATTAGAACCATGGCTATGGCCAAGGAAGAAGTTCCTTCACATTCAGTTACTCTATTGATCACAACTTGTGATGTTTTGGTTATCGGTAGTTATGTGCATAAAAAGCCTTGAATCCATGCTTTCATCATGTAGAGAAAGAAATGCTCGATAATGGGGTAAATGAAATAAAGGAAAAGTTGGACCATGTTTCCAAGAAATATTCTCAACTATAATATTTCATAGATTTGACTTCCAAAAAATTGAATTGCATTACTTCGTAGTCTCTCATTGCAAATTACAACTTTCTTTTGCCTCAGAAGATGGGCAGAAAGCTAGGAATAAGCAGGACAAAAAGCCAAGGAAAAGAGGAAGGCCTATGACCAAAAAGCGAAAATATCCAAAGCTAGACAAACTTGATCCATGTAGCACAAAAACAAAACGATAGTCAGCACCCATAATTTGCATGACACACACAACATTGGTTTCCAGGTGATAGACCAAGATTAAAGTAAAATATTGTCCTAGGTCATTTGGAGGATAGGCAACCAAAAGCCAAATTATCTTCAGTTTCTAGCTTAGTCAATTTTGATTATTACATTCTGAGTCTCTCCATTGACCTTTGTTCACCTATTTACACAGTGTTTTAGCTAAGGCATAAGCAAGAGAAATGTGCACATATATTTTGTTTCACTCTGTCTCGTATCATTTGCTAGTGATATTGCACATGCTAGCATCATTATAACCATGGCTATGGCCAAGGAAAGAAGTTCCTTCACATTCAGTTACTCTATTGATCACAACTTGTGATGTTTTGGTTATCAGTAGTTATGTGCATAAAAAACCTTGAATCCATGCTTTCATCATGTAGAGAAAGAAATGCTCGATAATGGGGTAACCAAAATAAAGGAAAAGTTGGATCATGTTTCCAAGAAATCTTCTCAATTATAATATTTCATAGATTTGACTTCCAAAAAATCGAATTACATTCCTTTGTAGACTCTCATTGCAAATTACAACTTTCTTTTGCCTCAGAAGATGGGCAGAAAGCTAGGAATAATCGGGACAAAAAGCCAAGGAAAAGAGGAAGGCCTGTGACCAAAAAGCGAAAATATCCAAATCTAGACAAACTTGATCCATGTAGCACAAGAACAAAACGATAGTCAGCACCCATAATTTGCATGACACACACAACATTGGTTTCCAGGTGATAGATTAAGATTAAAGTAAAATCTTGTCCTATAAGAATGTTTTTGACATCCTTGGATTAAGCAAATAATGCCTTCAATTATATAAATCACAAAAAAATTTCCATATCTGAGAAAACGAATATATAGAACTTGTTCAAGAAATATACATTGTATGGGTTGGGGAACTTTTAAGATAACCTACAACAGTAACTATGGGTTGCAGAGTTGTTGTCTACAGTTTGTAATATTGTACTGAAAAGGGATGACGATGATCATATTGATAGTGAGTTGGAAAAAGTGGTGAAGCTTGTTAGGTATGTGGGTAATAAAGATGTATTTTCTGAATTTTGCAAGGAAAAACTTTCTCGCAGATTGTTGTTCAATAATAAAAAGGTAATTGAAAATCATGAACGGAGTTTGTTGTCAAAGCTCAAGGTTCAGTGTGGTTCACAGCTTACATTCAAGATGGAGGCCATGGTTAATGATTTTGTCCTTAACCAAGAAATGCAAGCTACCTTTCATGATATTTCGAAACAACAAAATCATCTTACAATAGATTTCTCCCCTGCAGTGTTGAATATGGCAATGTGGCCAACCTACCAACGCTCCCAACTTAATCTGCCATCTCAGATGCTAACTTGTGTTGAGGTTTTCGAGCACTTCTATTCTACCCAACATAAAAATAAGAAGCTTACATGAATACATTCACTGGGCACGTGTGATATCATCTCCCATTTTGACCACAAGCGTATAGACATGACAGTAACAACCTACCAAGCAGCTACGCTATTGTTGTTCAATGACTCCCAAAAATTGACTTACGAAGACATTAAATTTCTGTTGAATTTGCCAGATGAAGATGTTGAGAGATTGTTGCATTCACTTGCATGTAGAAATTACAAAATTCTTTTGAAGCAGCCACCCATCAAAACAATAGCTCCACATGATACTTTTGAATTCAATTATGCTTTTACACATAAAATGGCCAGGATTAAGGTTCCACTTCCCAGCCTCGTGAATGAGAAGAAAAAAGTCACAGGGACGGTGGAAAAAGATAGAAAACCAGCCATTGAAGCCACCATAGTTCGTATCATGAAAAGTAGAAAGGCTTTGCATCATCAACGATTATTGAGTGAATGTATCTAGCAACTTGAAGGCACGTTCAAACCCAACATTAAATCACTGGAAAAAGGCATTAAAGATTTGATATCAAGGGATTTCTTGTGACCAGACCAACAAGATCCCAATATATACATATATGTAGCCTGATCAAAACTCCGCTCTTGTGGTGGTGGAGTTAATAAAATGTGGTCATGCATATGTTGATCATCAAACCAAGAGAAGTAAAGGAGTATAGAGAGGAAAAGATAAATTCTCCATGGAGAAATTGACCTATTGCAAAGTCTTTAATGTTGATTTATGAAATCTAAGTACTCTATTTTCCTTACTGTATGTTTTCATCTAAATGGACAACAATATTTTCCTTACTGTATGTTTTCATCTTATAACTCGGTTCCCCTTAACAATCTTTTCGTTATTGTCTATTTTTGTCATATCCTTGTGGTTATATCTCGGTGCTCCTTAACAGTATTTCCCTTACAGTCTGTTTTCGTCTGATCCTCCTGGTTATATGTCGGCTCTTCTTAAGTAGTAGTCATTTGATTATGCTTTTCAATAAAATCTTGCTGTGCACATCAATACGTCTATACGTCTGAACATAGAAAAAGAAATAGGTGAATTGTGAAATAGAACTATAGACTATGTGTTTATTTTCATGAAAGTGAAAATGAATATGTAAGAAGGTGAATTGTGAAATAGAATTGTAGGTTGTGTGTTGATTTTCATGAAAGTGAAATTGAATCTGTAAGAACTGAAACTGTAAGAACTCTGATAAATGAAAATAGAACTGTAAGAAGAATGTGTTGTAATTGATATAACTAACCTGGATATACTAGCAACTGTTTTGTGATGTTGTCTTCAAGTTTGCTGAATAGTTTGAAAGCATAAGATGCAACTTCAACAGTGGTTGAACTTCTTTTATAGTTTTTGGCACTTGAATTTAATTGGTGGACATGGATGGACATGGATTGCAATGGCTTCATTTTGAATGTGTGGTCTGGATTTAATTTGATGTGATCTAATGGTTGGGAATTGGTTATTTGTTGATCCATGTGCTTTGATCTGTTTTAATGAGAAATAGAGTGAGTTGGGTGTCATTTATTGCAGTAATTGGGTCTGGGTGTCATTTATTTAACAAAGTGGGTTTAAATTTTATTGGGTTGGGTGTCATTTATTGAACATAGGGTGTTTAGTTGTTGAACAACACAACAATTATGGCTGACATACATTCCCTTTTGTTATGTGCAGGTAGGCATATTTATTTGGGATGCAAAGCTATAGTTTTGATGAGTGGGGGTTGAAGTGACTGCTGCTTTATACTTCTGGAATAGACCATTTTGGAAGCCTTTATGGTTTTAGCTGTTTTCTAGTTGGGTTAATATGGTTTGCAGTCTTAAGTAGTAAAATACTATTTATGGACAGTTGTGGGCCCAATCAATGTATGGGGAAATTTTGGACATAAATTAATACTTATTTATACTTAATGTTATTTATTTTTGTTTAAATATTGGTTTCAAAAGTCTCAATTTATGGTAGTTTGGTGGGACCAATACTGTATCAATTACTGGTCCCTACATAACATTAGGAATCCCTCCCCTATATTATCTATGAATGTATCATCTCATTTGAGGAGGGCTATATTATCTGTGTAAATTCTTATTTTCGGAGAACTTGATCAGGCATGGTGTAGCCGCGTAAAGAAGAAACAATGAAAAATGCCATAACTTGCTCAGTCCTTTAGGCGCTCTTGCTGGTGATATTCTCCGGCTGGGTTTCAATTTGGATCTTGAGACCCACTGAATTCTGGACCAAACTGTGGCTTTGTTTGGAAAAGAAAACAAGCACACCAGCCTCTGGATACACAGGTATAATTTCTTCATATTTCTTGATGTTTATAAAATTAGGACTTGGAACTTCTCACGGTGAATCCAAAGAAGATTAAATCAAAATTGTCTGTTTCATTGTAGAATTTCTTTAGATTTCTTGATATGGGTAGAATTTCTCATAGTGAATCCAAAGAAGATTAAATCAAAATTATCTGTTTCATTGTTGTAAGATACCTTCCCTAGGTATGCTAATAGATCTAATTTATTTTGAAATTAAATGTGATAAAATGCAATAACTTACTTACATGACTTTTAAACAAATAAAATTTTATCATTTACATTTTAATCAGCATAAATTAAGGTGAATATTTCATTCTAATAAACTTTACAAGAGTAGTATATGGAGGGATACCTGTACCGGTGGCTGATGGAGATACTTTTGTCCTGTTGCTCCCGCTGAACGCTCCTCTTGACGGACCCAACTGGATTTACCTCCCAGCTAACTAGGAAATACTCCTTAGCCCAGGAAACCTCCACAGGTTCTCTAGCTCTCCGAACCCAAGTCCAACCAGATGTAGTGTGTGGGATCTAAAATGAATGATCCAGACCAAGATAACAATACTTCCCTCCTCTCAACAACCCAAGAAACCTCCACAGGTTCCTAAGGTCTCCAAAAACACAACAAGTTCAAACAGTCACAACCAACCCCACAATCATAAGTAAGACCCCACATCCCATTTTCTCCCTTCCCCCTTCCCTTTTATACCCTCCTTCCCT
The DNA here is from genome assembly GCA_031772625.1 of Pinus tabuliformis. Lineage (NCBI taxonomy): Eukaryota > Viridiplantae > Streptophyta > Pinopsida > Pinales > Pinaceae > Pinus > Pinus tabuliformis. Next base: position 692,473,209 of record CM062813.1, on the reverse strand, counting down.
TCTCCATATCAACCACCTCTCATTAATGTCATTAACTTCTCATCCATCCTTACAGTTGACTTCTCTTCTCCCAAGTAAGCTGGGAGTACATTTGGAAATGTGACATGAATATAAAATTGAGAATTTAATGGGAAAGGACCATGTCTTCTCCCAAGTAAATCTGAAAAGTACATTTGGGAATGTGAGGTGATTATATATATTGATAATTAAACGGAGAGGACTATGTCTTCTCCCAAGTAAATGTGAGAATACATTTGTGAATGTGAGATGTAATTACATGGAGAGGACCATGTCTTCTCCTTAGTAAATGTGAGGGTACATTGGGGAATGTGAAATGAATATTTATATTGATAATGAAATGGAGAGGACTATGTCTTCTCCCAATTAAATGTGAAGGTACATTGGGGAATGTGAGATGTAATTACATGGAGAGGACCATGTCTTCTCCTTAGTAAATGTGAGGGTACATTGGGGAATGTGAAATGAATATATATGTTGATAATGAGATGGAGAGGACTATGTCTTCTCCCAAGTAAATGTGAGGGTACATTGGGGAATGTGAGATGTAATTACATGGAGAGGACCATGTCTTCTCCTTAGTAAATGTGAGGGTACATTGGGTAATGTGAAATGAATAAATATATTTTTGAAATAATGGAAGGAGACCATATCCTACATAATATTCAATTTGAGAAGGTAAGTGGGGAATTTGAATAATGGAAATCATGAATTTTATATTAGACCAATATTTCTCAATATTTTCAGATAATGTGAACATTAACAAAATTTGTAGGATAAGATTTAAGTGGGGCATTACATACACCCCTCCTTTAGAAAACTTTGTCCCGAAGTTAGAATGAAAAGATGCAAGGAGTTTGAAAGCATAGTAACCAGAGAGAGTTATAGCAATAAAATCTGATAAGTCCAACAATGACATTTCTTCCCATCAAGAGTCTCCAACTGATCTATATCCTCCTATCCACCCTGGCCTACTTCCATTCCCACCCTATCCGTCCTTTGCTGCTTTATCAATGGCAATGGCCATACTAACCACTAATAAAACCGACATGGTGGGAGCGTCGAATACATCAACCTAACTTCCCCAGCAGGCAACTAGCAATCGTTATCACATGTCTAGGGGAGCACATCCACCACTGCCATCCCACGATTCCAGGTTTTGGAGGATACACGGTGGGAAATGCCTCCACCCCTCTTGTAGAACTAGGGTCAATACCCTAATACGGACCACACTACAGAGCTGGTTGGACTTGTCATCGAATAATCTAGTCAGGTCGTCTTGCCAACTGTCATTTGCATTTTACCCGTGTCATAAGAGTGGATATCAAGTAGATACCAAATGTAGTAAAATAATGTACATTATACCTTCCTCATGAGATGTCTCGTCCTTCCCTCTTGGCTATCATATAGTTCTTTTTCCCCTGCGGGTTAGCTCTCATTCATGCATTTATATAACAACAAGACATATAATCATCACATTACTAAGTCTAGTATCCATGTGTCAATCTGGGAATTTTCACTAAGTCATTCATTTAAATAAATCATATCCACTTGAGCTATATATGAACCAAAATAATTATGATAAGCTACGCGCCAGATAATCCATCACTAAGTGAGTCATACATGTAGTCCATATATCAACCATTTCTATCATCAATATCAAATTTATCAACTGAGTCATATGAGTAGTCTTGTGTGTCAAACCAAATGCATCAATATTACATAATGTTCATAAATAAATAACATGGAAATAGAATCTTAACATAGGTAGCTATCTAAGTCAAAATAGGCATCACAGATACTCAAAAAGTGAGAGGTAGTCACGATGCATAGTCTCTGCATCCTCCTAGGTAGTAGATCCTGGGCTATACTTGTCCCACTGGACCTTAACTTGGTCCACCGTGCGATGTCCGAGCTGCCGAACCCTACGGTCCAATATGCGTAATGGTTCTACGGTTCCCATGTCCAAGACCTGCAAGTCCTTCCAATCCAGTTTGTGAGATTCATTAGAAACATAATGTTGTAAAACAGATACATGAAAAACATCATGAGTTTTATGGAAATGGGGCGGCAGTACAAGACGATAGGTAATTGGTCCAATCTTCTCTTTGATCCTAAAAGGTCCTACGAACTGAGGTGACAATTTCTTCCCCTTCCCAAACTGGATGGTGCTTTTGTTGGGCCAGATACGAATAAAAACTTGGTCCCCTACTTCATAACTGCGATCAATCCTATGTGAATCAGCATAACTCTTCTGTCTATCCTGTGCTTCCTTTAACCTTTGCTGAACCTACTTTACCTGTTCCTCCATTTCTTGAACTAATTCTGGGCCAACTATCACTCGGTCCTCCAACTTTTCCCAACTCAACAGCGTCCTGCAAGGTCTTCCATATAGAACTTGATAAGGAGGCATCCCGATTGAACTGTGATAACTGTTATTATAGGAAAACTCTACCAATGGTAAGTACCTTTCCCACTAAGTCTGATTATCCATGACATACATCCTAAGCATGTCCTCCAGAACCTGATTTACTCTTTCAGTCTGCCCATCTGTTTCTGGATGATATGCAGTGCTCAGGTTCAACTAAGTCCCTAGTGCTGACTGCAAACTTGTCCAAAACCTAGATGTAAATCAGGAGTCTCTATCAGAAATGATCTTTGTGGGCAATCCGTGCAGTTGGATAGCTTCATTGACAAACACTCATGCCACATCCGTAACATCGTAAGTGTCCCTTACTAGGATGAAATGGGCACTTTTGGTCAATTTATCAACTATAACCAATATGGCATTGTGCCTCTGGGAAGTGAGTGGCAAACCCACCACAAAATCCATGGAAATTACTTCCCATTTATATGTAGGGATGTCATGAGGTTGTAGGAGTCCTACTGGATGGCGATGATCAGCCTTCACTCGCTGACATTCAAGACATTTGGTGACAAACTAGACTATGTCATGCTTCATGCCTGCCCAAAAGAAGAGTTTCCTTGTGTCTGCATACATCTTCTTTACCTTAGGATGTGCACAATAGAGTGCTTTATGAGACTCTCTGAGGATGGTTTCTCTTATACCCCCTTCCTTAGGTACATACATTCTCCCTTGGAATCTCAATTGCCCATCTGGTTCAAGGAAATATCCTTCAAACTTTGGTTCTATCTGTTTCCCATTCTGGATAGTTGAGATGACTTTTAGATACCAACTATCTTCAAAGAGTTTCTCCAATATCTGCTCCCTTAAATTTACCTTTAAGGCTACTAGGGAGAAGGTTTGTGGCCTCCTACTTAGTGCATCTACCACTACATTCTCCTTTCCCTTGATGTATGAGATTTCAAAATCATACTCACTCATGAATTCGCTCCATCACCTTTGTCTGGCATTCAAATCCCTTTGAGTGAAGAGATGCTTCAGGCTTTGATGATCCATTCTTAACTCAAATCTTCTCCCAATGAGGTAGTGTCTCCATAGCTTCAAGGATAATATTACTACTGCCAATTCTAAGTCGTGGGTAGCATATAACTCTTCATGCTTCTTCAATTTTCTAGAAGCATAAGCTATTACCTCGCCTTCTTGCATCAATACTACACCCAATCCTTGTGCCAAAGCATCAGCGTAGACAGTGAAGTCTTTTCTCACGTCTGGTACTTGAAGGATCGGTGCACTATTTAGTAACCTCTTCAGCTCTATGAATGCAATGTTACATTCATTTGTCCATTCATACCTAATCCCCTTTCGCTGTAATGTGGTGATGGGTTTTGCAATGCTTGAAAACCCTTCCACAAACCTGTGATAATACCCAGCTAGCCCCATAAAACTACGTACCTCATGGGCATTTTTTGGTACTGGCCAATCCATTATGGCCTTCACCTTTTCTGGGTCAATTGAAATCCATTCTCCTGAAATGATGTGCCCAAGGTAATGGACTTTCTTCTGAAAGAAGGAACATTTTGACAATTTCTCATACAATTGATTTTCCCTGAAACAAGTCAATACTACCCTTAGGTGCTTTTCATGCTCCTTTTCATTCTTGGAATATATAAGAATTTCATCAAGGAAGAATTGCACGAATTGGTCCAAATACTTCCTGAACACACCATTCATGAGGCTCATGAATACTTCTGGTGCATTGGTCAAACCGAACGGAACAACTTCGAACTCATAGTGCCCAAACCGAGTTCGAAATGCAGTTTTTGATATGTCTTCCTCCTTTATCCTCAATTGGTAGTACCCAGATCGTAGATCGATTTTTGAGAAGACCGCTGCCCCCTTCATTTGATCAAATAAGTCATCTATTCAAGGTATTGGGTACCTATTCTTTATCGTGGCTCTGTTTAAGTCTCTATAATCTATGCATAGCCGCAAGGAACCATCCTTCTTCTTGAAAAAAATTACTGGTGCACCCCAAGGGGAAATACTAGGTCTGATCATTCCCAAGTCTAAGAGCTCCTTTAACTGCATCTACAACTCACAAAGCTCTGGAGTTGTCATCCTATAGGGTGTCTTAGATATTGGTTCTGCACCTGGTTTTAGATCAATGGTGAAGTCAATCTCTCTTATAGGAGGTAATCCAGGCAATTCCTCTGGAAAAACATCCTTGAATTCTGCCAAAACTGGATGTTGATCTAGGGAAGGTCCCTTTTGGTCACTCACAATCTTGACCAAATATAGTTGGAAACCTTGTCTGAGACAACGTTTTACCTTCATCATGGATATGAATCGTAGGGACACTCCCCTCTTGATTCCACAAATCTGAACTGGCCTACCTTCATCATCTAAAGAGATCACCTTCTTCTTGAAACAGTCTACCAAAGCTCAATGAGCTTCAAGCCAGTCCATTCCAATAATTACATCATACGTCCCCAATGTTGTGATGTATGCCTTCAACTTAGTCATACACACCCCGAGGTTTACCTGACATTGGTCAACACTAGGCCCTACTGCTTGTTTTATTCCAGAAACCATCTCTACTTGTTTAAAGTCATCGTGCTTATAGGCTGCCAACCCACATTTTTCTAATGCAACTGGTGAAATGAAACTATCTGTAGCACCAGAGTCAAACAAAATGTTAACTTTTACTTTGTTTATCATACCTGAGGTTTCTACCACGACAGACTGGTGTTCAACTTGCTGATTGTCAACTGCAGCATAGATTCGGTGGTGGCTACTTGCTCTCCCCATTGGTTCTTTTCCCTCTCTTCTGTTGTTACCGGTTCGAAACTCAGGGCAGTCCTATTGGTAATGAGGTCCTCTGCATCCCCAACAAGTGATGCGTGGTGGACCTTGAACTGAATGTTGTGGAGTTCTTTGGAAAGAGTTTCTTCCCCTGGAACCCCTGCCCCCACTTGTTGCTCTTCGCATATGACTTTGATTTGTACGTGCCCTTGAAGCTGTGGGTGAAGCTGCACTTGAAACCATTGAAATCCCTACTATTGGTGTTCTAGGTATAACCCTGTTTCCATATGGTCGTGGCCTCCAACTTCCTCCCCTTGGGAAGGTACAAGGGGCCTTCCCCATAAACCCTATTTGATGTGGAAAGATGGCTCGGCCTTCACCCTTAAAGTCTAGGTATTCTTCGACATAATGAGCCTGTTCTACAGCTTCTGCAACTAAGGATGGTTTCCACATCCGCACCATTTCCCTAATCTTAGGTCTCAACCCATACATGAAACGATCTGCTTGGCACCCACTAAGGAGGTTGAGGGTCTTCTAGGACAAGAAAAGGGGATAACTTCCCCACCTCCTTTAGGAACAGGGGTTTAGGCTAAGGCCTTTAAGCAACTTGACATAGAAGTCACAGTGGAACATTATCAAGATGATATCACCAAGGTCCTTTAGATGTAACCACTAGACTCCACTTCTTGTACTACTTCTTCCCCCCTGCTCTCCACTTTCTTTGGTCAATAATGTTTCTTTGGGTGAAGGCCTAGTTAGTTCTACTAGTTGTGATATCTTTAAGCCTCTCATCCCCCTAAAGCCAAATCCTACCTTTGTCTCATGCATGTGCCCCTCCGTCACTGTGCACTCTTCCTCCTCCATTCTCTCCTCAAAACAATTCTCTCAAAACAAATCATTAGACACCAACTCTTGTTACAACCTGCATCCTCAATCTTTGATTCCCACCAGTTCTACGTTGCCTCGGGGTCTTGGATCTAAACCTATCTTTCCAAAAGTTAAAGGTTGAGGCATAAAATATTTTTTTGCCAGAGCCCAGGTTAAATCTTTCCTACCTGTGGAAGATGGGAAACAAATCTCCATTGATGGGGCTATTAGAGTAGCAAAGGCCCTAGGAGCAGTTTCCCCACAATTATTCAATCCTTCAAATGTCAGGGCTTGGTCATCCCATAAAAAAATTGGCCATGAGGAGACTACTTGACACAAATAAACCCAGTATTCTCCTTTTACAATAGACTCTGGGGAATGGCCCCTCTATATCCAAAGTTATAGAATCTATGTTTAAAGGTTGGTGTTTTACTTACTCATATGTTTATGGAAGATTGGGAAGCTTAGCTATTGGGTGGAATCCTCAAAGCATAAATCCGCTTGACACTTTGAGTGTAGATGTTGTTTTAGGTATGGACTTCTACTCAGCTAAGCTTGGGTTGGAGTTGAAACTTGAGGGTAATCAATTTTATGGACCATTTTCAAATAGAGGTCTGTTTTGAGACTCTTTATTTCAAAAAAGACTTCTTTAAGTTGAAGACCTTATCTTGGGAGGTGATTTTAATTTTTCTTTGGGCATGCTAAAGTTTGGGGACCCCATGCAAGACCTAACATCTTGATAGATTATTCCTCACATCTGATGGTGGAACACAAACTAATAGATGTGGACATGGTTAATATGTCCCTACTTAGAGGAGTAAAAGAGTGGGGCATGTTAGGGTGGCTAAAACTAGACCTCTTCTTATTATTTGAGAGACTTGTTGAAGGGATACCCATGATGTGACAATGGTTTGGAATTAGGAGAGATTTTGACCATTATCCTATCTTTCTGAAATTCAAAGGTTTGGGGAAAAAATCAGCAAGCCATTTTAAGTTCAATGTAACATGGTTAAAACAAGACTTTATGGCATTAGGTCACACAAATTGCGTCCCTTACACTCTCGACCCTGGAGATTCGACTATCACTCATTTTTCCAGGAACCTTTCAAAACTAAAAAAACTACTATTTAGTGGGAAGAAAACAAAAGGATGAGAGAAGATCAAGAACTGAAAGAAGTGGAATCAAAGTTGAATCTTTTGGGGGACTTTGAGGATGGGGGTTACTCTTATGAAGACACAAAAGCTAAATTGTTTCATCTTGAGGCTAAGAAAATGAAATTTCCTAAGGATAAAGAAGCTTGCTAGAGATTTAAAAGCAGAGAAATCTAGCTTGATTGTAGGGATGAGAAAAATAAGTTCTTTAAGAATTTTTCAAAGGGAAGGAAAATAGAAAATACCATATGGAGTTTGGAGGATCAAAACATTGTTCGAGCCTCCACTTTCGAATATTTGGACCTTATGGGAGAACACCACTTCAACTCCCTATTCACAATAGGGTAGGTCCAATAATAGCTTAGGTGATCATACTGGTTCAATTCTTTCCAGGTTTTCTTAATGAGGAGGAAAATTTACATCTGATGGAAGAAGTTTATTTTGGGCCAGGGCAATGAACCTATTCGAAGCGGCTCATTTTGTACTGAAAAACCTATGTATGAATAAGGACTGATTCAGCTTCCCCTTCTAGCTACTTTGGGATGGGGAGTCAGTCCTAGTGGGGAAATTATGGACACTTTTCCATATTTTGTATCTGGGGTACTTCATTTAATTTATTCTATGGTTTTAGGTTTTGGCGCTATTTATCAAGCACTCATATAACCCAAAATTTTAGAAGAATATTTTGCATTATTTTGCTGTGTATGGAAATATAGAATCAAAATTACACAATTTTGGATATTCATCTACCCTTGCTAGGTGTTGGTTCTTTTCTTTTAGTTCTCAAAGATATGTATTTTGGAGGTGTACATGTGGTGTTGTGCACGTCTCGCATTGTGTACATGTTGTATAGGTGGTATGATGTATATGTGGTGTTGTGTACACATTATGCAAGTGGTGCCATGCACATGTGATGTTGTGCACACATTGTGCAGGTGGTGCTTTGTACATGTGGTACTATGTACGTGTTGTATATATGGTACTGGTGTACATGTGGCATTGTATGCATGTCGTACATGTTGTGTTGCGGGCATGTTGTACTATGTATGTGCATTGTATAGTTGTGGTATTGTGACGTGTATCCATTGTGTGGTACTCTATGTATGTACATGTATTGTGTGGTGTTGTACATCGGGTATAGGTGTATGGTGTTGTGTCGTACACTAGGTGTAGATGCATGTATGTGTTGTGTTGTACACTGGGTGTAGGTGTATGAGTGGTATGTCAGGTGTAGGTGCATGTATTTCATCATGTTGTATGCCATGTGTGGTTGTATGTGTGTGATGCACACTATGTGTATGTTTACATGGTTGAGGAGAAGGCACTGGGTGTTGTCGGGTGTTGCAATCAGTCTGGAGTGCGTACAGAATAAGGACAAAGGAAGAAGATAAGGATTTGTTAAAGGATAAGTATCAGTATTTTACTTTAATTTTATTATGCATGTGAGTTATGATTATGGTCCATGATGATTACATGTGATCTATGATTCTGGTTCATGATGGTTACATGTTATTTATGATTTTGATCTCTGATGGTTGTGTTTTGAGCTAACCTAATGTGATATGTTTATACATGATGATTTGATCAAAGATGCTAGTTTGACTTGTTGTGACAAGGAGTAAACAAGATTGCAAGTGTACCTTATTGACAAGCTACCAATGAGTTATGATGTGAAGTTATTTCAATTTAGTTTGAATCTAATGAAAACTATGTGCTTGGAATAGGAATGCATGAACATGCCTGATTGGGTGGTTGAAATCGACCATAAGCATTAGAAGCAACGGAAAAATGAATTGGAACATGTAGCAGTATGTTGGTAAAGCACTTCCGGAGCACGACCATTATGGGAAACTAGTACCCCATAGTGTGCATTGATTTCCATGAGCATGCTATGACTAGTATGATGGTTTGAGGTAGGTATATGCCTTGGTTGTTTGACTTTCTAATGCGAGGAAGCCTTGTGAAGGGATGGATTGCCTGAGATAGGGGATGTCGGGGAACTTGGAAGGTGAGTGACTATATGGAAGGGGGTGACTAGATTGCCTGAGGGACTGTTTAGTAGAGAAGGGAAGGTCGGGGATATATATTTTTTTGTCACGAGAATTGCTAGATGGAATTAGATGCACATTGTGAGAGCACCCTGGAACAATGGGTCGGTAACTGTTCATTGGGAGGATAAGTGGCACGGGATTATAGCATTAGACATTGGATGCAACTTTGATTGTGACAGTGGATTTTGGACTTCCTGGGAAGGAGGTGAATCCTGGTACTACTTTTGAGGGTGGAGGTGTGAACCTTTGGATTCCCTTATTGATTGATATGGGCATCGTATACTTTTATTTGTTGGTTTAGAAAATGTGCATATGTGTATATGTGGTTATTGTAAATATCGTAATGAGCTATGTTATAAAGCTCCAGTAAGTGGTATTGTTGTTATCTAGTCATGTCGTCATGATATTTTTCTTTTGAGCAGGTCATTCGTTGTAAATATTGCAACGAGCTAAGTTATAAAGCTCTATGGCCAGTATGTTTGTTTTAAAATTATTTTGTTGAGGTCTTGGTGTGGTTTAACACTGAGGATGGTGTTGCTCAAGGGGGAGGGCTTTGAAACAACCTTGGTAAAATTCCATGTAATAAAAGTTAATAAAGGCAAAATAAGACCAAAGGTAAGGGACACGTATTCCAAGTTGAATGTTGGGCAGGATATCCTAGTATGGGTGTTCATCTCGGTTTTGAGCGTTGGTCTACCGGATGGATTTCAGAATCTAGGGAGGAGGTGGTCTCAAGATTCATTCCCAAAGGCCTAGGAATCCCTTGATTGGTTTTGGCGGGATACACGGTAAAACCTAAGGGAGGAGTCTTGGTTTAGGGCCTAGTGATCCAGTGTGGATTGTGGTAAATCCTGAGAGATAAGGAGACAGAAAATTCCTCAAGGATAGTGATGGATTCTAGATGGCATTCCAAGTTCAGTTTTGTTTTGTGATTGGAGCATCAGTTTTTGTGTGATCATGGATTGGTGAGGGTGGAGGTGGTTTAACCTCTAGAGTCCCTTGGTTGTTATTGGATTGGTTTTTCAATGAGATCCCACATTCATGCTTGGAATATGGCATGGGGGTGACTGGCTGAAAAAAAGATTTGGTTCAGCCATATCTACGGTCGGGTGGTACGTGGAAGTCCCGAACCTAGTCGGATTTTCCTATGGTTAATAAAAGATAAGTTCTCTTTCTTTTGCACTTGTTTATATGTGGATTTAATGGTTGTTATCTCACTATTATTTCCATGGTTTTATGTTGGTTATAAGCATGGTTAATTCAATGGTTCATGTCATGGTTATTTCATTTATTTACTTGTAATTGTTAAAATGGTGGATGCAAGACTTAATTGATGTTATAATAGTTCAAGGGAGAAGGTGGTGATTCTTCTTATCATGTTTCATAAGAGTTTTCAGTCATTCATGCTTTGTCTTGTATCCTAGACATGTAGGTTGCATTGATGCCAAGCGTTTGATAGAACGTCAGTCCTAGTTGGGGATGGTTAGGCCTAGTCCTAAGGTTGATTTTTGTTTTAGTAGTCTTGTCATCGTGTCTTTGATGGATTCTGAAATTTATAACAAGTTCTGGGCAGTGGACGGAATTCTGGGCTAGAAAAGTGACTTGGATTCCGCGGACGTGGGCATAGGTCTGCTAGGAAAATTCCCTAGATGTTGGTTTGCAGGCCTGTGAGAGCATCCAAAGGTCAAGAGGTCTAAAAATTCTGTGGGAACCAGGGGCACAATGCTGGAGTGGTTGGGATGCCTCCTCGAAGTGTTGTTGCTGATATGGAAGGTATGGTTGATGTGTTTCTGTCGATTCCATTTCCTTAAGGTCACCAAGGAGGTTGAATCATATCATAGTAGCCTCTCATCACATGTTTACCCTGGTTGGCTGGTTACTTGGATAGATGTGGGAGGAGGGTGGTGTAGAAATTTCACTATAGATTAAATTGATTATGCAATGTACTAAAGCAAAATACTTAACCTACTTCTACAATAAAACTTGCGGAAGCTTAATCGATTTTGAGCAAGATCAAATAGAACACATATAACAGAGAAGAAGATTTAATCACACATGAAACATAGAAGAATACTCGGGGGAAAGCCTCAACTAAAAACCCGGCTATATGTATTATCATACAAGTGGAAATATCTCAGGATTACACAAATCTTTAGCTCACAAGCTATCCAACTCTCAGTACAATCCCTCACTGTTTCTCATAGACAGAATAGACAACACATATGCCTTCCTTCAGTCCTCCAAGTCTCCTATTTCCTTGAGCAGTTTCTCTTGGGTCCTCAAGCTGCCACCTGTGCGTAATAATCACCTCACGCACTGCTTTGACCTCTGAAATAACTGCGCAATCCTCAAGAAATGAATTCCTTCTGCATGCAAGAGATATTCACATGGGAATATTCTAGCAACTGATAATAAACTGTCCCTTCCTTTAATTTCAACTAGGTCTTTGTTTGAACTGACATGCATGAGTTATTTATGAGAGAATATTCAGTTATCTGGAGAACACTAGTTGCATGCATGCATGCATTAACTGACTGAACTCACAATTAGTTCCACAAACTATTTGGAACTAATTTAACTAGACTTAACTCAGTTAACTGAGCTAACTAATTACAACTCATCCTTATCTCCTTAATTAAGGGATAACTTCCTCAATCAAAGGGATAACTGTTGCATGTCTTCACAAAGACTTCATGTTTGATTTTCTCCAACTAATTAACTCAAGATGAATTAATTAATTATTTTTCAGACAGCTGCTGAGACCAAATTCGAATTTTAATTCTCAATTTTAATTCAAGGACTAATTAAAATTGGAATATATCCTGAAATGCTATCTATAACAATGCTATTTTTATCATTTCTTGTTGTTATTTTCAACAGGTGGTTACAATGAAGCACTTGAATCTGCTCATTATGTTGTGGCACATTGCAATATTGGAGTAACTGAAGACTTATTTAATGCTTCACTTGCTTCGTGGAAATATGCATGGTTGTTTGATTCAGGAGCAACTTGCCACATGACTTTTAGAAGAGATTTCTTTGAATAATTCATTGAAAATGTCGATGGAGAAGTCTAATTTGCAGACAAGTCAAAATTCAAGCCATTAGGGCTTGGCACCATCATGATCTAACTACCTGGTCTCCTAGACTTTCTTCTACATGATGTTCTCTACCTCCTAGAATTGCAGAGAAACTTGTTTTCTTTGGTTCACATCCACCAGAAAGGACGCTCCATACACATGTTTGATGGCAATTTTGAGGTCAGAAAAGCATCAAACAACTCACTTGTCATGACTGGTATAGAAGAAGAAAGACTTCTGAAGATGTAAGGAGCCTCTGCTCATGCACAAAATTTTGCATTTGATTCTCAATTTGATGGAGGTACAATACCATAGAGTCTCTTATGGCATGCTATATTTGGAAATTTGAACTATGACACTTTGTGTTTGTTGAAGAAAAATGGTGTTTCTATTTTTCCTACCATTCCTAGGAAACATAAGCGATGTGATGCTTGTATCTTAGGAAATCACAACAAACCGTCTTTTCATGATTTTCATTCCACAACACATAGAAAGATTGATCTCATTCATTCTAACTTATGTGGCCCTATGCATATTCTGTTTGCAAATGGTGACAAATACATGATGACTTTTATTGATAACTACACCAAAATGTGTTGGGTATATTTATTGAAGAACAAATCTAAAGTCTTTGAAACTTTCAAAAACTTTCATGCATGGATTGGAAATGATACACAATCTCATATTGGCTCTATTCGTACTAATAATGGAAAAGCATATACTTCAAATGAATTTGAAAACTACCTTCACCAGCATGGGATCAAACATCAAATAACTGATCCTTATAATCCTCAATAGAACATTGTAGCTGAAATAATGAACAAGACAATCTTAAATATGGTCTGTTCAATGATGTTTTTCAAAAAAGTAAAGTTGATGTTTTGGGTTGATGCAGTTCTATGTGTTGTGTATGTTAAGAATAGGTGTCCATCTCATGCTCTCAAAATAAAGACTCGTTATGAAATTTGGTATGGAAACATTCCTTTGGTGAGGCATCTCAAGGTTTTTGGTTCCACCTGTTATGCCTTGATTCTTAAGGAACAAAGAAATAAACTCGGCGCAACGAGTTGAAAATGTATCTTCTTGGGATACTCAGATACCTCCAAAGCATATCGTCTCTGTGATGAAGTAAATAAGAAGCTTATAATATCTAGAGATGTCATATTTCTTAAATCTTCCAAGATTGAAAATGTTGTTGAGCTACAGTTTGATCGCTTAAACAGAATCATGCATGAAAAAACGTTTCAATAATTTGATAATGAGATTCCATATCTTGAAGGGGGGATTCCTATACTGGATAAATCTATGGAATCTCCTTCCAAATCACTCTCTCCCCCTCATGAATATCCACCCATTGATCAAGAAGACACTTTGAGTGATGTGACTGAGAGAATTGGGAAGCTAAATATTGATTCAGTCCCATCTTAGTCAATTGAACAACCCAGGCCATCTAAAAAAGGTCCTACAAAATGGGTCATAGAGACACTTGAAGGTGTTTGTCTTGATGAGGTTGGAAAGATAGGGACAAGATTCTCTGCTAGGTAGAATGGAGGTGATGTAGACAATTTTGATTCAACTGTTGATATGGATGTTTCTTATGATTATGAATTAAATCTATCTACATATTTTGAACCAACTTACTTCAAATAATTTGCTTCTCATGATGAATGGAAAGAAATGATGCAGAAATAATATGATTCTTTGATAAAGAATGGAACCTAGAAGCTGGTTGATCCTCCATTTGGAACCCAGCCGATAGGCTGCAAGTGGGTCTTCAAGCACAAGTATAAAGCAGATGGATCACTTGACAAGCATAAAGCTAGGCTCGTGGAAAAATGTTTTGCACAAAAGGAAGGGGTTGATTATGAGGAAACCTTTGCCCCCATAAAATGGGATACCATCTGGGCTCTCTTTTCCCTAGCAGCTCAAAATAGTTGGAAAGTTCATCAAATGGATGCAAAAACTTCTCTCTTGAATGGATATATGAAAGAGAATGTTTTTATGTCTCAAGCAGAAGGATTTGTTGTGAAGGGACATGAGCACAACATATATAAGCTTTTAAAATCCTTGTATGTCCTCAAACAAGCACTGCGAGCTTGGTACGAGAAATTGACTGAGAATCTTCTGAAACTCAATTTCAAACACTATGATCTTGATGATGCAACTTTTTTTGTCAAGAAAGGTGGAAAAATAATTGTATATCTTGTGGTGTATGTAGATGGTCTTTTGATGACATGGAACAATGAAAATTACATTGCATCCATAAATAAAGAACTGAGGAAATGTTTTGAAATGACAGACTTGGGATATGTTCACTACTATCTTGGTATTGAAGTAACCCAACATTTGAAGTTTATATTCCTCTCTCAAAAGAAGTACATTGGAGATTTGTTGAACAAATTTGGCATGGTTGAGTGTAATCCTTTGAAGACTCCAATGGAACAGAACTTAAAGCTCACATCCACTAAAGGAAATTAATTTGAGTATGCAATAGAGTACAGACAACTTGTAGGAAGTCTCAATTATCTAACTACTACCAGACCATAAATTTCATATGTTGTTGGAAACTTCTCCAGCTTTATACAAAAGCCTTGTGAGGGTCATTGGTTTGCTACAAAAAGAGTTCTAAAGTACTTGAAGGGAACTCAAGAATTTGGACTCAAGTATACATAGTGGATGACTTTCGCTTGATTGGATACTCCGATTTAGATTTTGACAGAGATAAAGAAAACAAACTATTTATTTCAGGTTCTGTTATGAGTCTTAGATCAATATTTTTCTCCTCGGGGTCACGCAAATAGTCAGTTACAGTAAATTCCACAAATTTGGTTGAATATGTGGTACTTGCAGAAGAAACAAAGGAGATTGTGTGGCTCAGGAGAATTCTGGAATATTTATAAGGGAAACAAGCACATTTTACTCCACTTTTGATTGACAACACTTCTGCAATAAAGTTGGCCAAGATCCCAAAGTTCCATGATAGAACCAAGCACATCAATATAAGTATCATCTCATTCGACATCATGTTGAGGCCAAGACTATTCACCTTCGCAACTCTTCCACAAATGAGCAGATTGAAGATATCTTCACCAAAGCGCTTGGCAGAGAAAAGTTTGAGAGATTAAGAATGATTCTTGGACTCACCAACATCCTTTCAGATTAAGGGGGGGGGGTGGGGGGGGGGAGGAGGGGTGTTAACTTTGGGATTAGGAAATTCATGTAAATATTGTAAATAAAAAAATAGAGAAGGTGAAGAGATAATGGAATTTGAATTCCAAGAGTATCCCTCACAATGTATATATCAATAATCTCTTAATGCAAATCATACAATTTCATTTGGAGTTACACAAACCTGGCCTGCCAGCTTTGATAATATCAATACGCTAGTGGTTACTCTGAAAGAGCAAAGTGATAACACAGAGAAAACATGACAAAGAACAAGCATGATTATATAAATAGAGGATAGAGTTTTCCTGCTGAAAAGATTCACAAATTTGATTGTGTAAATAGAGAATACGTCAAAGCCTATTTAGCTAATGATTTTTCAATGTGTTGATTTAACCACGAAATTTTTTGACATGAAATTTATTCGAAAAAACATAGTATTTCGGAAGAAAGCTTATGTCACATTCAAATAATACAAATTCAAGACACTTTGACATCAAGCTAAATGCTATAGTCACTAGTAATGCAAATTTGAAATATGTGTTATTTCTAGTTTACAAATTGTTCTCTCTAATTGTGCCTATTACATTATGAGATAAAGATCTTGTTCCTAGTTAAACTAAATTGCTTTCCCGCACAACTAAATCTGTAAAAGTTTTAAATGGAAAGGAGTCTAAAATTAGTTTTTTTTTTGCGCAAAAAATCTAAAATATATTTGAATGGATTTATGTGTTTTATGAATATATCTTGTACACCGCACATCTTTCATTGTACATAGGTTCACAACTTTATGCAATTGTTCTCCCACACAACTACATATGTACAAGTTTTAAATGGAAAATGACCTAAAATGAAATAATAAATGATAAACACACTAGAAATACCTATCTTTTTGTTAGTGTCACAGTACTAATCGAATGAACTTGCAACCCCCCCTCACCCCCTGTTCTCCCACACATACTCTATACCTTTATCAATCTGCATATTAAGCAAATTTGTACATATGTAATAGGAAAATGTGAAATATTATTACATTACGAATTAAATTTCATAGTTAAATTAATTATGCGTCCACAGAACAAATTTCCCTCTGCACACCCATTCTCCCGCAATCCTCCACACATCCTTCATTCCACACAGATTCATATTTCTATGCAATTGCTCTTCTACAGAGTTAAATCTGTACAAATTTTAAATGGAAAATAGTTTGAAATTAATTTCGTCCCTATGAAATAAAGTTCCCTCTGCACCCTTGTAATCCTGCACATGCCTTGTCCTCTGCACAGTAAAATCTCTGCACAAGGAAATCTTCACGCAAGAAAACTCCGCACATTGAAACATAATAATATTAATTCGAGATTTGTTCATAGTTACATTAAGTACACGTTGACGGAATAGAGTTCCCTCTACACCCTTGTTCTCCAACACATACCCCATCCTTTGCACATCCTTCATTCTGCACAGATTCATAGCTTTATGCAACTACTCTGCCACACAACTAAATTTGTAAAGGAGTTTAAAATTAATTTTGTCCCTGCGGAATAAAGTTCCCTCTGCACATCCATTCTCTTGCACATACCTCGTCCTCCGCACACTAAATTTGTGCACAAGGAAACATAATAATATTAATTGGAGTTTTGTACAACACCCCCCGTGCCTATGCAAAGGACCTACAATCACATCAATCCTGGGATCATTGGGCAGAATAGTAACATAATAGTGCCAATGCTAGTGGTAGAGCACACACCATTGTAATGGCAACTCAGAAAATTAATTTTGTTTTTTTTCCAAAATGAATTGTCAAGCACTGACCAAATACAAAAAATAAAACACCCTCCACTGGGGGATTTATGTCCCATCAGCCGATCGAAAATTAGAAATATGATTTGCGGAAAATTAGAAAATTATTTTTGAATTTATGAGAAAATAGAAATATTAAGCATTTTCCTGAAACATTGATTAAAATTGAAAAAATACAACAAAATAATACATAATCAATACATTTTGACCAAAAAAATACTATAATCCTCAAAAACATATAATTTAATTAAATTATTTATCAACTTTAAAATTATTAACATATAATAATTATTAATAATTAATAATATAATCAAATTCCAACAACTGTCATTATTCCATTCCATAACCTTGAGGTATATCATTAGTCCAATCAATTCAAAGTGTATCATAATAAACCTTAAAATATCATTGCACGAGAGAACTCTAGCCAAAAGTTTATTTTAATAATTACAAAAATATGTTATTTTAAAAATCAAAACAATAAATAGTTTATCATTTAAGATATTTTATAGAAAGTTATCTATATATTATTATAATTATTTTCTTGGTAAAATAAAATAAAATTTAGAAAATTAGAGTTTATAATATATTTGAATATTTATAAAAAAATATTTGTGGAATAAATAAATTTTATAATTCTCTTAACGAAAAGTATTGAGAGGCTTCATTTTTCTTTTTAGATAATTATGATAGCTCCATCGAGCTTTTGTTTAACCCGATGAGGGTTTTAAACCCATTTGAAATTTGAATTTCAAATGTTGAATCAAGTGTTTTAAGCATGGAGGGCCTAAAAAACATAGTTTTAGCTCCTCTTCTACAAATTTCTCAGCAACACCATTTAGTACCTTAGTAGACTTAGGGAAAAATTTGTCCTTAGGTGACTGAGTTTATCATGTTGGATTTCCAATGGCAAATGAGTTTGACATTTTCGAATTCATATGATATTTTTCATCTAATTTCTTTTAAATACCATGTTTGAATTTTTTTTTTAACAATTTTAAAGAGGTTGAATAAAACATCAATACCATAAAATATTCATAACGATTTTTTTTTTTCAAAAAATACCATTATCTTTGTTTAAAAGTCCTCTTAAAATGGGTACTTTTGGTTTTTCAATTTATTTAAATAGTTGAAAAACACCTTTCCTGAACTTGACGTGTAAATCATGCTCGTATGTGTGTGTGTGTGTGTGTGTGTGTGTGTGAGAGAGAGAGAGAGAGAGAGAGAGAGAGAGAGAGACTAATTTATGCTATGTGAACACATGCATACTTCTTAAGATGTATGAAAATTTGCAAAGATAAACATTTCATTTAATGGAAAATTGACATATTATACAACATTAAATATGTTTGCAAAAAATATTATTAGGACAACAACATAATTCTCCATAATTTTTCTTTACTCCAAATCAAAATTCATAGTGCTTATATAAATTTTGAGGGCTTCAATTCGATAAAAGCGGAAAACTTGAAATTTCATCGCCACTTTTGTCCCAATTCTATGGACCATTTTCAAATAGAGTTCCTTTTTGAGACTCTTTATGTCAAAAACAACTTCTTTAAGTCGAAGACCTTATCTTGGGAGGCAATTTTAATTTTTCTTTGGGCATGCTGAAGTTTGGAGACCCCATGCAATACCTAGCATCCTGATAGATTATTTCTCACATCTGATGGTGGAACACAAACTAATAGATGTGGACATGGTTAATATGTCCCTACTTAGAGGAGTAAAAGAGTGGGGCATGTTAGGGTGGCTAAAATTGGACCGCTTCTTATTATTTGAGAGACTTTTGGAAGGGATACCCACATTGTGACAATGGTTTGGAAGTGGGGGAGATTTTGACCATTATACTATCTTTCTGAGATTCAAAGGTTTGGGGAAAAATTTGGCAAGCCATTTTAAGTTCAATGTAGCATGGTTAAAAGAGGAGGACTTTATGGCATTAGTTCACACAAATTGGGTCCCTTACACTCTCGACTTTGGAGATTCGGCTATCGCTCATTTTTCCAGGAACCTTTCAAAACTAAAAAAACTACTATTTAGTGGGAAGAAAAAAAAAGGATAAGAGAAGATCAAGAACTAAAATAAGTGGAATCAAAGTTCAATCTTTTGGTGGGATTCGAGGATGGGGGTTAGTCTTCTGAAGACACAAAAGCTATATTATTTCATCTTGAGGCTAAGAAAATGAAATTTCTTGAGGATAAAGAAGCTTTCTAGAGATTTAAAAGTAGAGAAATCTAGCTTGAATGTAGGGATGAGAAAAACAAGTTCCTTAAGAATTTTTCAAAGGGACGAAAAATAGAAAATACCATATGGAGTTTGGAGGATCAGAACATTTTTCGAGCCTCCACTTTCAAGGATTTGGACCCTGTGGGAAAACACCACTTCAAATCCCTACTCACAGGAGGGAAGGTGCAATAATAGCTTAGGTGATCATACAAGTTCAATTATTCCCACGTTTTGTTAATGAGGAGGAAAATTTACATCTGATGGAAGAAGTTTATTTTGGGCCAGGGCAATGAACCTATTCAAAGTGTCTCATTTTGTACTGAAAAATTCTATTTATGAATAAGGATTGATTCAGCTTCCCCTTCTAGCTACTATAGGATGGGGAGTCAGTCCTAGTGGGGAAATTATGGACACATTTCCATATTTTGCATATGGGATACTTCATTTAATTTATTCTATGGTTTTAAGTTTTGGTGATATTTATCATGCACTCATATAACCCAAAAATTTAGAAGAATTTTTTCCATTCTTTGGCTGTGTATGGAAATATAGAATCAAAATTACCACAATTTTGGGTATTCATCCTTGCTAGGTGTTGGTGCTTTTCTTTTAGTTCTCAAAGATTTGTATTTTGGAGGCGCACATGTGGTGTCGTGTACATGTCATACATGTGGTGTTGTGCACATCTAGCATTGTGTACACGTTGTATAGGTGGTACAATGTACATGTGGTGTTGTGTACACATTGTGCAAGTGGTGCCATGTACATGTGATGTTGTGCACACATTGTGTAGGTGGTGCTTTGTATAGGTGGTACTCTATCCATGTTGTACATATGGTACTGGTGTACATGTGGTATTGTGTGCATGTCGTACATGTTGTGTTGTGGGCATGCGATACTATGTATGTGCATTGTATAGTTGTGGTATCATGATGTGTATCCATTGTGTGGTACTCTATGTATGTACATGTATTGCGTGGTGTTGTACATTGAGTATAGGTGTATAGTGTTGTGTCGTACACTGGGTATAGGTGTATGTATGTGTTGTGTTGTACACTAGGTGTAGGTGTATGAGTTGTATGTTAGGTGTAGGTGCATGTATTGCATGGTGTTGTATACCATGTGTGGTTGTATGTGTGTGATGCACACTATGTGTATGTGTACATGTTTGAGGAGAAGGCACTGGGTGTTGTCGGGTTTTGCAATTGGTCTAGAGTGCGTACGAAATAAGGACAAAAGTAGAAGCTAAGGATTTATTAAAGGATAAGTATCAATATTTTACTTCAGTTTTATTATGCATGTGAGTTATGATTATGGTTCATGATGATTACATGTGATCTATGATTTTGGTTCATGATGGTTACGTGTGATTTACGATTTTGATCTTTGATGGTTGTGTTTTGAGCTAACCTAATGTGATATGTTTATACATGATGATTTGATCAAAGATGCTAGTTTGACTTGTTGCGAAAGGAAATAGGATTGCAAGTGTACCTTATTAACAAGCTACCAATGAGTTATGATGTGAAGTTATTTCAATTTAGTTTGAATCTAATGAAAATTATGTGCTTGGAACAGGAATACATGAACATGCTTGTTTGGGTGGTTGAAATCGACCGCAAGAATTAGCAGCAACAACAAAATGAATTGGAACATGTAGCAGTATGTTGGTAAAGCACTTCAGGAGCACAAACATTATGGGAAACTGGTACCCAATAGTGTCCATTGATTTCCATGAGCATGCTATGACTGGTATAATGGTTTGAGGTAGGTATATGCCTTGGTTGTTTGACTTTCTGATGTGAGGAAACCTTGCCAAGGGATGGATTTCCCGAGATAGGGGATGTCGCGGAACTTGGAAGGTGAGTGACTACATCGAAGGGGGTGACCAGATTGCTCGAGGGATTGTGTAGTAGAGAAGGGAAGGTCGAGGATATATTTGTTTTAGTCATGAGAATTGCTAGATGGACTGAGATGCACATTAGGAGAGTGCCCTGGAACAATGGGCTAGTAATTTTTCAATGGGAAGATAAGTGGTGCAAGATTATAGCATTGGACATTGGATGCAACTTTGATTGTGACAGTGGATTTTGGACTTCCTGGGAAGGAGGTGAATCCTGGTACTACTTTTGAGGGTGGAGGTGTGAGCCTTTGGATTCCCTTGTTCATTGATATGGGCAGCGTATCCTTTTATCTGTTGGTTTAGAAAATGTGAATATGTGTATATGTGGTTATTATAAATATCGTAATGAGCTATGTTATAAAGCTCCAGTAAGCGGTATGGTTGTTATCTAGTCATGTTGTCATGATGTTTTGCTTTTGAGCATGTCATTCATTGTAAATATTGCAACGAGCTAAGTTATAAAGCTCATTGGGCAGTATGTTTGTTTTTCAATGATTTTGCTGAGGTATTGGTGTGGTTTAACACCGAGGATGGTGTTCATCAAGGGGGAGGGTTTTGTAACAACCCTGGTAAAAATTCCATGTAATAAAAGTTAATAAAGGCAAAATAAGACCACAGGTAAGGGACACGTATTCCAAGTTGAATGTTGGGCAGGATATCCTGGTGTGGGTGTTCATCTCGGTTTTGAGCTTTGGTTTACTGGATGGATTTCAGAATCTATGGCGAAGGTTGTCTCAAGGTTCATTCGCAAAGGCTTAGGAATCCCTTGACCAGTTTTGGCGGGATACACAGTAAAGCCTAAGAGAGGAGTCTTGGTTTAGGGCCTAGTGATCCAGTCTGGATTGTGGTAAAGCTTGAGAGACTGGTGTCTTAGTTTAGGGCCTAGTGATCCGATGTGGATTGCGGTAAATCTTGAGAGATAAGGAGACAAAAAATTCCCCAAGTATAGTGATGTATTCTGGATGGCATTCCAATTTCGGTTGAGTTTTGTGATTGGAGCACCGGTTTTTGTGTGATCACGGATTGGTGAGGGTGGAGGTGGTTTAACCTCTAGATTCCCTTGGTTGTTATTGGATTGGTTTTTCCATGAGATCCAACATTCATGCTTGGAATATGGCATGGGGGTGACTGGCTGAAATAAAGATTTGGTTCAACGATATCTATGGTTGGGTGGTACGTGGAAGTCCAAAACCTACTCAAAATTTCCTATGGTTAATAAAAGCTAAGTTCTCTCTCTTTTGCACTTGTTTATATTTGGATTTAATGATTGTTATCTCACTATTATTTTCATGGTTTTATGTTGGTTAAAAGCATGGTTAATTGATTGGTTCATGTCATAGTTATTTCATGTATTTACTTGTAATTGTTAAAATGAAGGATGCAAGACTTAATTGATGTTATAACAGTTCAAGGGAGAAGATGGTGAACCTTCTTGTCATGTTTCATAATAATTTTCAGTCATTCATGCTCTGTCTTGTATCCTAGACATGTAGGTTGCTTTGATGCCAAGCGTTTGATAGAATTTCAGTCTCGGTTGGGGATGGTTAGGCCTAGTTCTAAGGTTGATTTTTTTTAGTGGTCTTGTCATCGTTTCTTTGATGGATTTTGAAATTTATAACAAGTTCTGGGTAGTGGCCAGAATTCTGGGCTCGAAAAGTGACTTGGATTCCACGGACGCGAGCACAGGTCTAGTAGGAAAATTCCCTGGACGCTGGCTTGCAGGCCTGTGAGAGCGTCCAGAGGTCAAGAGGTTTAAAAATTTAGTGGGACCCTCGGGTACAATGCCTGAGTGGTTGGGATGCCTCCTCGAAGTGTTGTTGTTGATGTGAAAGGTATGGTTGATGTGTTTCTGTCGATTCCATTTCCTTAAGGTCACCAAGGAGGTTGAATCATATCATAGTAGCCTCTCATCGCATGTTTACCCTAGTTAGCTAGTTACTTGGATAGATGTGGGAGGAGGGTTATTATAGACATTTTTGGGCACTGCAACCCCAAGCATAAATGTCCATAAACCAAGGGCTCCCAAGTCCCTAAAGGTGTTGTTCCAACCCCTAAAAGAACAAGGTCAACTGATTACAACATATCCCAGAAGTTCTCCAAGAAAAACTACTCAGAACTGGTCAAAATTGGACCATTTCACCTGATCCATAGGCAAAGTGCGTTGCATCCACCTAAATACACACAATAGGTGCGTTGCATGTCAAAAAGCCCTTCTATGGGGTGCGATGGGCGAGAAGGGACAAATGGCAGGGTCAATCCGCAAGGTGGAGAAGCATGGAATCTTCCAGAAACTTCTCCTGTGACACTTGCCTCTCTGAATTCGACCAGGGATGAGTAAGAGATCATCAATCTCCAAGTGGAATTAAGAACTATCAGAGGGGAGACACTAATCAAATCTCAAAAGCTGACTCACCTCCCTTGCAAACATCTATATATGGATCCCTCATCCCAGAGATCCAGAGGCTGGAATATTGTATCTTGTAAGGAAGTGCTGCTGGTTTATTGGTGCAATATCATAGTGTTGGGTGATCTAAGCTTTTCATGAGGTGAAGAAGGGCTTCTTGCTGAGAGGATGATGCTGGGTCAGAACAATTGGTTGTAATTCTCTTGGCTCTTTCTTGATTATCAATAAAGCTATTCAAGTTTCCTCCATACACTTGTGTGATTGATGTTTTATGCATTTGTATGGTTAATATACATCTGATCCTATATTGCTTATGCTAATAGATCTATGTTCTTGTATAGTGTTATGCTGCTTTGATTCTACAGGTACTCTGTGAAGCTGGGTACACAAGAAAGCAAGTAGCAAAGGACTATCAGAAGAGAGAGGAATCGAGCAAGGAACCAAGCGCGAGACTGAGGTTGGTCTCCTTTATTCTTCTCTCATCTATCTCTCATAAAGGAAAACGAAAGTAGTTTTAGTTTTGTTTGTTTCTAAGGTAGCTACCAGGCTTAGTGGGATTAGCAGCTCTGCATAGACACTATTCCTCGTAACAAAATGGCGACTTTGCTGGGGAGCGAGTAGATTGTTTGTTCATCTACATTTTTTAACTTTTTAAACTTACAAACGGAGCTTGAAGTCAAGCCAACTAGCCTTCGAACTACATTTGCTATGCAAGTGCAAAGTAGATCAACGCTGCTTCAGTCAATCTCTGGGTTTTGTTTATGAATTAAACAATTGATTTACAAGCTCTCTAATTGCCCTTGTGGTGGCTCTAGTAACCTCCTTAGATCTACCCCTATGATTGATTTACTGATTATCACTTGCTCGGCCAAAATCCCTGAACTGAACTGCAAATTGTGACCTGGAACTCAATCAAAGTCTCGTCTGTGGTCCAGCGCACTGTCTGTTCTGTGAACTTCAAATGTAGCGCACTTCCCAAGTGTGGTAGGTGCGTTGCATTTCAGTTTCACTGTGTTGCAGGTGCGCTGATCAGACAAGGCCTTGTTCCTAAATTTTGGTTTCTGTGTTCATTCTTTTCAGCTCTATTCAAGAGTTTTGCTACCTATAATCAGTAGACCTCTATTTGAAACCCCTTTCCTTGATGTTATTCCGCCTCAATTGTGCAAAGAAGTAGCGTAATTGTACTGTCGTTTCTTGATTTGAAAGTGTCGCAAGTGTCGTTTTCAGTCATAGAAGAGAATCTGATTGTTCTTGATAGTCGATTACCCTGTTTCTCTTGTATTTGATATGAATTAGTAGTTTTTCTAGTGTCGAAATCAAGTTTTCAATTCCAAATCGCAAAGTGTTGTCATTGTCCTCATTTTTTCTTGTAAAGAAACTTGTTAGTAATTGTCGCTTTGAAAAAATAATTCAGATTTATGCTTAGCTTTCTTTTGATCATTTACACATTAAGAAGGCTGAAAACAAATACATGCATGTGCGTTTGCATTTAGACTGTTTTTTGGTTTGATTTAGGACAGTGCATTTAGTGTGTGCTCTTTGCTCTTTGTTGAAAGAACGCCATCTCTCTTTCCTTAGTAGCTAGGATTTTCATTTGCAAAAAGAAGACTAAACAACTGTTTATCATCTTAGATTGCATTTTAGGAATTGTACATCTACATCACGCGGCGAACCTGAAAGGCAAATTTCTTAAGCAAGATCAACCATAAAATAAATTTAATGAATCTAAAAATGCTTTGGAACCTAACGCACAACATCTAGAAGTCAAGGCTAGAGACGTATTCCGGCGTCGTAAAGCCTGGTAACTGTTGCTTTCACTGTTGGTTGGGTGATTCCTCCACTTTGAAACGATAAGTGCCAGTACAGACTTGTGCTCCCACGTACCATCGAGTATATTTTGGGAGACCACAATAGGCTTAATCCTTTATCCATAGGAAGCCGTGTCTGCCACCCTATCGATCGCAATCCACTAAACACAACATTCGTGAATATTGACTGCCGTACCGTAAAAAGTCTTCTGTAGTTTTGCGATTGGTTTGGTAATCCCTATGCCTAGATTTCCAGAGCAGTCCCTTTCGTTCCTTTTCAGACTCCTTAATGGAAAAGGTCCATCTGAGCACTTGTCACTTCAGGCTCATTAAAAATCGAAGGCGACTAGAGTCATCTTTTGTTTTTTCTCAACTCTTAAAAATTGAAAAAACAAGTTGTTTCAAAGCGTCTAAAATTCATCTAATTCGGAAACATACTTCCCCTTGATTTTTAGTTGATCGAGTAATCCACAATCGTGGAAGAAAGTCAATTGAAACCCCGTCGTTCGCGGAGGCGTATGAGTCAACCGTCTTTGTCTCCGGAATAAAAGCTGTTACGGACAAAGCGAACTCGTTTAACCGGTTCCAAATCCCCTGGTAAAGTTAGAACAAGTGTTCCAACACCATCAGAGACTCCGGTTACTCCAAACATTTCTGGTATCCCTACCTTTACAGAAGAAGTTCAACAGCCACCGAAGGACAGTAGCACTGATCCTAGTGTGAGGGTAAACACTTGTGTTACTGAACCAGTTCCATCTACAACTGATTCAGAGGGTGTTATTCCCCAAGCATCTGTCGCTGTAGATTCCATACCTTCTTCGGCACCAGAAATATTTTACGGACCAGACGGTCTACCTCTTCCACCTGGTCTGATTGCTATAGAAGAGATTATGGAGGATCCTCCATCTAGTACTCCATCGCAATTTGGAGTTGGGATCACTTTGTATCCTTCTTCATCAGAAATTAGTCTACCGCCATCGGAAGCTCCTGTAGAATCGCTAAGCAATATTTTGGATAGACTAGAAATGTCTGAACAACCGTCGACATCTAGGACTGTGTCGTCTGACACAGCGACGGTAGAACTTCCTGCTGTCACTCCAACAATGTTCGCTGGTATACCATCTGTCCCAACTAGCTCTCAATCGCTAGAATGGGCCCACTCAGGGGCTATTTCGACAGTATGGTCCGTTCCTGTTTGTTCATCCAGAATAGTATCCGGAAACTCTTATGTTGAGTCTCAGCAAATTGATCCTTCAGGGTGTCAATTTGGGCAGTCCAGTCCTCAAGGGCAAACAATTCCTTTAAGTACCGGATTACCACCGTATGGGGGGCAATATACCCTTTCATTGTCTCCTCCGGGAGGACAACCATACGGGAGTTCGCAACAAAATTCAGGTTATGCTGGAATTACATCTAGCAGTTGGGTACCGATACTACCTCAACAACCAAGAGTTGTGTATTCAATGCAACAATGTTTGCCTATGTCAAATATACCAACAACGCCGGCTATTGTGACAGTGTCGCAAGTACAAGCGCTGCCTATTGTATGCCAACCTCAGGTTTCTCAGGTTGTAATGCAACAGCCTCTTGACCCTGCGACTCAACCATAATCGCCAACTAGTGGAATGACACAGGCCCAAACGGGTACAATTACCCCTCATCTTGGTCAAACAGTCAGTATTGGACAACAGCACATGGCTTCACAACCATGGCTGGTGCAATACAAACAACTGCAATTCCAAAAAGTATACCAAGGATCTGAGCAACAAATCTTTGCAAATAGTGGGCAACCATATATTCAAAATGGTCAAAATCAACCATTCTACAATGGCTATGCCCATCAACCTTACCAAAGTTACCAGCATCAAATGCATTATGCTGGTATGCAGGGACCAACTGCTCAGGTGATTCCATCTTATCCTGGGTATGCTTTGCCTAACCTGAATCAACAGTTACCCTTCGTGGAAACTTTAGAGTTACTGGATCTAAATCAGTTAACAAACGATCCAATTGCTTACGCCCCTTGGTGGCCAGCGATTTCGCATAAACTTCCGTCAGATATTCCTAAATTTAATGGAAATCTGGGTGAAGATTTGTCGAATCATGTGATGACCGTTCATCTGTGGTGTTCATCAAACACCCTAAACGATGATTCGATTAGGCTTCTCCTTTTTCAGAGGACGTTAACTGGTCCGGCAGCAAAATGGTATATTGAATTACCCAAAGCTTCGTTTGACAACTTCAGTACCCTAGCCACAACCTTTTCAACCCATTTTCAGTTACCGATAAGGTACGAAACGGGAATGGAACTTCTTACCAATTTCAAGCAAACAACGACCACTCACATATCCGATCATATTCATGAGTGGCGACGTCGTCGTAGAATGGTAAAAACGTATGTTCCTGATCAGCTTTTAGCTGAATGGTTTATTAAGTCATCATTGCCTTCCATCACAGAAGATGTGGCAAAAGGAGGAGTCGTCATCGAAGAGCAAGTTATCGCTCGTGCACAATATTTAGACTTGATTTACACTGTCTGGCACGCTCTACGATAAAATACCTGACGCTCCCAGACCGGAATTTTCAGTCCCCCCTCCTCCTAAATCAAACAATGACTCTCATGCCGGCAATGACATGATTGGCACGACAAACACGAAATCGACAAAGGCTACATCTAAAAAGGCCCGTAAGATTTCAAGTCAAAATGTGAAAGAAGAACTTCTCACCTCGAAAGTAAATGCCATCTCGACTGATAAAGGAAAAGAAACCAAGCAACTAGGAGGCAAGAAGAAAAACAAAGGGAAGAAGAAGAAACAGGAGGAATCATCACCTGAAAAATCTTCTGCAAACCCTACTGGAAATAGGAAACCAAAAAATCCATGCATAATATGTGATGAGGATCATTGGACAAAAGACTGTCCATTTAAAGCTGAGCTTAAAAAATTCTGCAAGAATTCAAAAACCTCGGCAGTATTAACTGATCCGTTTCCGAATCCAGGAACAAATCTGGTTGACAGTGGAAATGCTTCCCCATCCCAAGTGCTGATGTTGTCAGTTTCCAAACAGCAAAATGATGCTTTGATATCGACAAGGAACAAAGATTACGGGAATCCACAGCTGTCGAACAACAAGGATAAAGATCAACCTAGTAGTTCGACAACAACTTCGACAGAAGTTGCGCCACCCATCATTCCTAAGCTAAAAATAAAACCACCAATGGGAGTAGTACATAAGTCGACAGTTAATCCTCGTGCCAGAGCAGCATAGCATTATAATATAGTGGAAGATCTGGCCCAATCGCCATCCGCTATGTCGACACTTGAGGTACTGCAAAATTGCCCATCCCAAAAGCAGGCTTTATTATCAGCTATCGGTGGGATAGACCCAAGGATTCTAATCTTGTATCCTTTAATCATAAAGGATACGATCCTCAGTTACCAGCTCAACTAGCTTTCCTCATTCAAGTGAAAGCCCTCAACAAAACTGTTCATCGAACAATTATTGATGAGGGGGCATCTACATGTATTATGTCGATGAGTTGCTGGAAAACTTTAGGATCTCCAACCTTGTCGTGATCTTCGTCAACATTAAAAGCATTCGACGGACGAACATATACCCCGTACGGTATTCTAAGTAACTTGCAAGTTGAACTAGGGGGGAAAACAATAGAAATAGATGTTGAAGTAATCGACGGAAACCTCGATTACAACATCCTACTGGGAAGACCATGGATATATGCTATGGTTGCTGTTGTGTTGACCTATTTTAGGAAGATTGCATTCCCCTTCCAAGGAGGGATTACAATCGTCGATCAACAAACTTTCCTCCCCAATGGTTCCCAAGTTACGGGAAGCATTCCGATGATCCATGGAAGCCCCCATTTGCTTCAAAATATCGGAGTAGGCCTACTAAAAGACCCTATATTAATGGGTACTTTTTCCCTCCCACCTCCACTCAACCTGGCGGAAGTGGCAGCGATAGGAACCTGCAATATGATATCTTCTATTAACAAGATCTCAGAAAACGATATTAACATGGATCATCAATTGGTGTTGCCTCCAAGCCAAATGGAAATATTGTAGCAATCAATGTTTCTAGCATGGGAGGCAAACCCAAATCAACGCTCATCAAGCGTTTGGATAGATAGGTCTAAGGAATATGGCACCCCTTCAGATCCTTGGTCGCAAGTGCATTACACCGACGAAGGAATTGTTCAATCAATGGTAATTGAAGGGGCACCATGGGAAGATTACCACCATCGTTCCCATCTTCCGACTTGTAAAGAAGATACTCCTGATGACCTTCATCATCCGTCAGTTTTTTATTTCCTATCAAATATTGTAAACACGGTGGATTCCGAGCGAAACTTGTCCAATATTGAAGAGACTATCGTCATAAATATCTCGACCAAAACAGATGTTGTAGAGAATATTTATGTTGGCAAATGTTGTTCTCCTTCAGAACCGGAAATATATAATGCTCTTTTTCGCG
The DNA here is from genome assembly GCA_031772625.1 of Pinus tabuliformis. Lineage (NCBI taxonomy): Eukaryota > Viridiplantae > Streptophyta > Pinopsida > Pinales > Pinaceae > Pinus > Pinus tabuliformis. The sequence goes on along the minus strand of CM062813.1, from coordinate 692,443,074 downwards.
AATTCAGAGATGTCTTTGCTTGGTCATATGATGAAATGTCGGGCATTGACTCAAGTATAGTTGAACACGAAATTAAGATGTATCTAGATGTCAATCCAGTACGACAACGAATACGGCAGGTGCACCCCAAGAAAGCCGCTGCCATCAAGGCAGAAGTTGAAAAGCTTCTCCATGCTGGTTTCATTTACCCGGATCCTCTAACTGATTGGGTATCGAACATTGTTCCTGTTATGAAAAAACAAGGAACAATTAGAGTGTGCGTCGATTATAGGGATGTAAATCAAGCTTGTCCAAAAGGCAACTACCCTACACCCTTTATTGACCAGATAATTGATGAATGCGCCGGATGCGAAATATTTTCATTCATGGATGGATTCTCCGGGTATAATCAAATAAATATCCGCCCACAGGACCAGTCAAAGACTGCATTTATTTGTTCGTGGGGCACATTCGCATATCGCAAATTACCCTTTGGTTTAAAGAACGCAGGGGCAACGTTTCAGAGGGCAATGAATTATTCCTTCCATGACATCAAAAACATCATTCAACCATATCTCGATGGTCTTCCGACTCATTCGCGAAAGCAGACTGATCATCCGCAACATTTAAGAGCGATATTTCTACGTTGTCGACACTACAAGATACGACTCAATCCACACAAATGTGTGTTTTGTGTCAGTTCTGGTCGTTTACTTGGCTTTGTAGTCTTAAAGGACGGGATTCGTCTCGACCCATGTAAGGTTCAGGCAATCATTAATTTGCCTCCACCTTCAAATTTGCTTCAGATTCAGAAACTCCAAGGGAAAGCAAACTTTCTGAGGAGGTTCATTTCAAATTACGCCGAACTTGCTAAAGGTTATACACGTCTATTGAAAAAGGAAGTGCCCTTCGTCTGGGATCAGGTCGCGCAAGCTTCCTTTGATGCTTTAAAGGAATCCCTAATGAAAGCATCATTAATGTACGCTCCTGATTATCAAAAAGACTTTAACCTGTATCTGGCTGCAGCAGATACAACCATCGCAATGGTTTTAGTTCAAGAAGACAACGGAATTAAACATCCTATATATTATTTAAGTAGGAACTTAAATGATACAGAAAGAAAATATTCTTATGTTGAAAAGCTAGCGCTCGCAGTTGTTCAAGCGATACAGAGATTTCGACACTGTGTCCTCTTTCGAAAAACTACCATTCTGTCATATTGCAACCCCATGACTTATATATTGTATCGACAGTTGCTGGGGGGCAAATATTCAAAATGGATAGCAATTCTACAAGATTTTGATCTGGAATTTGTAAAATCCAAGTCAAAGAAAGCCCTAGTTTTCGCAGAATTATTATGCGATCTCCCATCATCGTCCAACGATGAAACATCCGAAGAAATAATCGTGGATGAATATTTGTTTCTGATATCTTCAAGCAATCCGTGGTATGGAGATATAATCATCTATCTCCAAACCCAAAAATATAGGCCTAACACCTCCCGCTCCGAACAAAAACGTATTCGATACCAATCAAAAGACTACATGATCATCGGTGACACGCTTTACCGTCGTGGTGTCGATACAGTTCTAAGGAGGTGCCTCACCCATGAGGAAGTCAAAAAAGTCCTGAATGATTGACATTCAGGCGCGTGTGGAGGGCATCAATCCGGTTACGCTACGGTGCAATTTTTTTTTTACGAGCATGATACTTCTGGCCAACAATGTTCAAAGATTGCATAACCGCAGTCAAAAGTTGCCATGCCTGTCAAATTTTCGATAGAAAAACCAGAAGACCACCCGCACCTCTGTAGCCAATAGTTGCTATTGGGCCATTCGCCAAATGGGGCATTGATTTCATGACATGTAACCCCACCTCGACCGGGGGGCATGGGTACATCATAGTCGCAATGGACTATTTTACCAAATGGGCCGAGGCGATGCCTACATTAGATAACACTAGTGAAACAACTACCCTTTTCTTTTTCAATCATGTAGTCGCCAGATTTGGCGTTCCACAAGCTATAGTCACAGATCATGGATCGCTTTTTCGCAATCACATGATGGCCGAATTAGCTGCCAAATTAGGGTTGTCTCACGACAGCTCTACTCCATATTACCCGTAGGCCAACGGACAAGTTGAAGCAATCAACAAGGTCCTGAAGCGCATGTTGCAAAGGATGATTGGAGTCCACAAAAGGAGTTAGCACCTGATCCTATACTTGGCCTTGTGGGCATACCGAACATCGGTAAGGAATGCAACCGGGTTTACACCTTTCCAACTGGTGTATGGCCTAGAAGTAATCTTACCAGTTCAGTGTAAAATCTCGTCCCTCAAACTCACAATCGACCTTCTCCCCGGAACTTCAGAAGAGGAGGCTCGTTTCTTGGAACTAATCTAATTGGATGAAACCCGGCGTGATGCCGCTTTGGCTAACGAAGCCCATAAGAAACGAGTCAAGGCGCAGTTCGACAAGAATGTCAAACCCCGTGTCTTCTCAGAAGGTGACTTGGTCTTACTTTATGACCAGGAATCCGATAAATTGGGAGTAGGTAAATTCAAGTCTTTATGGATGGGCCCCTATATTGTTAAGCGAGTGTTAGCAAAAGGAGCCTACGAGTTAATGGATCATGACGGAATTCCACTGGCGCAACCCCGTAACGGGTTGTACCTTAAGCATTACTATGCATGATTCAGTGTGGTAACCTATATGCTTTTGTTACATTTTTGTTTTCGCTAAGGGTAATAGTTTTGGTCAAGTAAATCTGCTTTTTACATTTGTCGTAGATGTCGAACCTATTGGAATCTTTTGTTGGATATGCCGACGGAGCAAGTCGTAGTTCGCGGAACCTATCTTCTGCGGCCTGGGCCATTTTTAATCCAAGCGGCGAGTTAGTAAGTTTCAGAGGGGTATGTATTGGTCGATCAATGAATAACATCGCTGAATATAGCGCGTTGATAGAACTTCTCTCTGATGCCATCACACATGGCATACGCCGACTAGTCGTCAGGCTAGACTCACAGCTCGTCATACTACAGCTCACTGGTATCTACTCCATCCGAAATCCAGCTATCTATCGCATGTTCCTAAGGGTTAAGATTTTGGAAAGGCAATTTGATTTTATTCAATTAGCATATTTCCAGAAACTTAAACACATTAACTGACTCATTGGCAAATTATGTGTTAGATAGACATTTGCAACATTTATAAAAAGGAGCATTTCATCAATTTGTGCATTCGGATCATGTAACTTAACCAAAATAAAACTCTGAAAATAAAAAATATATATATAACTATTTATGGTTTACACATAATGTTCTGTAACCAAGACAAAATTGGTCAAATGACCCAAAACTCAAAACGATAGGGGGCACCCTAGTCTAATGATGCTGGTGATAACAAGTCACCGCTTGTGCAATCATGCGTAAAAGCCTAGTCCATTGACTTGGCACGCCAGTAGTCAACCTCAAAGGCAGCTCGGCAGTCCTCACATCTGGGATACCGAGAGTGAGACCCTCGACTTGATCCTGTAATGCTGAAAGAGTCTCGACCACATCAAGGTTGCGAAGGATAGCCCTTCCCACAGCCTCTCCTGCTGGAGCGGCAGCTGGCACTCTCAGGCGTACTACTGGCCGAACGGAACCAACATCTGCATGAGCACATGAGTTCTGATTAGTCTTGACAGAATAAAACACAAGGACATTATAAAAGAGAAACGATAAACAGAAATATGGTCAAGAATTTAACAATAGCACCCCACTGCTCGCCAGCCGGCAGTACCAAATCCGGGTCACCCTGGAAGTCCATACCAGCATATGGATACTCAGAAAAAACCATCTCCTGACGATCGAACCACTCGAAGAAGGTATCAAAAAAATAAATCTGAGACTGACCAGCATGCTTGGACATATGGTCGACCCATCTCTGCATCCGTGGTTCAGTCGGTGAAGGTAAACCAAGTGAAATATACTGCAGCTGCATCAGTGGTATCTTTCCCAAGGCGAAGGTGGTCAAAATAGAACCATATCCAAAGTTCTTCAATCTTTCGTTTTTCACCTTGGTCAACTGTTCTTTCATCACAAGGAGTACTGCATCACACTAGTTGAACACCTTCGGTTCGAGACATTCTAAGGCGTACTGCATATAAGACCGGTTGGCCACATGAAGAGCTGCACCACCAGCCATCCTACCAAAGGTGAACAGAATGGTCCTCAAAGACCTGTTAGTGACATCTCGGATGATGATCTTGCCGTCTTTACTCGGCTGAGATCCCTCTCTGCAATACCTGTGAACATAATCTCTCACAGATTCGCCTCCACGGGCCGAACCTGATAAAGAGATAGGGGCACCCCACCTCGATAAGCCGGTCAAAAAATAGATGTCCACGACAGTCAAGGGGATGGATTTGCCCCTAATCTGGAACACCTGGCTGGTAGGGTCCCAAGCATCGAGCAAATACTGCAACAAGTTGATTTGTTGCCTCATGCTAGAGATGCGGAAAAACTTCAGTAGGCCACAGTTCCGCAGTGCATTTACTGTAACCGGATCATGTAAAGAAAGCATGTCCTCTTCTTCATGCTCACGTTCTCACCATGTAATGGTTGTTTTGCTCCAATAAATCTCTGAAAACAAACAAGAGAAGAGTTAGATCCTGATTTGGTGAGAAACAGGCAAAAATTTCCATTGAAAACTGTGCACAAATTTCCCTCCTTGTGCCCATCGCACCTCCAGCTTTGTCATGGGTGCATTGCATGCCAACTGTCCAGTGAGTAGGCCAACATGCAACGCACCTTTCGATGTAGAAAGGGTGCGATGGAGCCAGAGCGAGTTTTTCAAACCCTAGAGGCTCAGAAAAACCAAAAATCAGGCTCAGAATGCAAAATGGAAAAGATGAAATGAAAGAGCTCAAGTTTAGCTCCTACCTGGTCCAGACGGCGCCAAAAATCGTCCACAAAATCTCCCGGAATCAGCAGGTGAAAATCAAGGGGGGAAAGCACCTCCAAAGCTCCAACAAGCCAAAGTTCAAATGAAATGGTAAAATGAGGGGTAAAAGCACTTTTAAATTACTTTTTACATAATTCAAGTAAAATATTAGTGTCTTAACTCATTTTTCAAACATATATTGTTCATTTCTAACTAGTTTGATGAAGCAATTGAGCATGCAGTACAATCTTTGAAGGAACAAAGCTATTAATGGTAAAATCAAGAAATGACTGTTATATCGAGCAATTTTAACGCGGACTTCATGCTCGTTAAAAAATAAAAATAAGAAATGAGCAAGTATTTCCCCCAGCGTTTAAGCTCCTTTTAAAATAAAAAATGAACCAATTTCCGGTAAATAACCATCGTGAATGTAGTACTTCAGCCTTTGAAGCCTTGGTCGTGTTCTCATCATCACCTCCACTCTGTATTGGCCAATCATTCACCTCCACTTGATTGTTTACCCCTTCTGAGGAACAGCTGCGAAGAGTGATCCTGTTAGCCATCCTTGTAACACTGCCGTGATTGGAAATTCCAAACCTTACCTGGAATCAGATGCTACCTGAATTTATCACTCGTTCCTCAAAGACGAGTCTCCTTTAAGCTCTTTTCAACTGACTCGTAAAATATGAAAATATTGCCGAGCCATTGGCCTCTCCAGCTCGTTAAAGTGACCGGAAGTGCTATCCCTCCTTTAGATTTTAATCTTTTTGGACCTGAGGGATTATTACACAAAAAGATTGAGCGCTTGTTTTGTTCGGCTCGTTAAAAGTACCAAAAATTCATCCCTTCTGTATTATTTTATACTTTTTCGGACTTAATGGATTAGATGATGAAAAAGGATTTTTTGGAGTTTCCTTTACGTCCCTTTTTAGACTCTCTAAAATTGAAAAGGACCGAGTTATCTTTGTCTTTAAACTCGTTAAAACCTAATAGCGACAAACTTGTCCATAACAGTCAAGAACGAGTTTCACTATCGCTAGACTCGTTAAAACATAGCGATGGGTTTGCCCGAAGGGAAAATTATAGAACAAGCATATGTTATCCTCCTCAAGCTTGACAAAAATAAAGAGGTACTGGTCAGCAATGACTGGGGAAAAATTGGGAAGAAAACTTGAAGAAACTTTGTTGGTAGCAAGTCGCTCTTGAACATGACACTTTCACTCCGCATCCAAGTCGGGTTGGGTTGTTCCATTCATTGGTCACATCACCATGGTTCCATCACACCATCCACATTTGGGGTTAATGCTACCAATCCATCATGTCAGTGTCGCTGATATGTTCAAGAGAAGTCGCTCAGAGAATTCACCTATGTCTCACCCACTCTAATACATTTCCGCTCCATTCTTTCATGACCGCCACCCTGAACCGTATATCACCAGATCGTTTTCACCTCCATTAAAATCATTTGCTCCGTTCCATGTCATTGATGTGGGATTCATTAAGGCCCTCCTATGACGGATCGCTTCTTGTCGACATCAACTCATTATCCAAGAAGTCGATCTAGAACAACCCCTTCAGTACTTTGAAGCTTGCATGCCTCAATGGCAAGTTTCTCACTTCCGGCGACAGCTTTACATCAATGGCCTTCGACTGAAAGATTTTGCGTGGTGTTCGATGCCAAGTCCCTTATTCATACCACGTGAATTGTACTGCAGTGCCTTGAGGATCATTATCATTATCGGTGATCCCTCTCGCGCCTGTTAACAACTTACATCATTAGCTGGTAATCAGGTGATGTCTTTCCATTTTCGACTCCAGAACATTTCTCACATGGATCGACTTGTACTTTGAGTGAAGATCGAACAAGGTTGAAGACCCCGGATCTAATTTCATCCATCTGGGCTGCGATATATATTCAGGAAAATAAAGACATCAAATGTACATCATTGCTTCACAGATAATCATCCAATCTAAGGGAAGATGGCTCTACCAGAATCATCAGTCTACACTCAGACGATTGTCTGTCTCATGTACATGAAAAATGAATTTATAAAGCTGAGCATGGGAATGCCCGCCTCAGCTAGATCATGAAAATATTATGAAGATAATGTGTTGTATTGTATCTTATTACAGGTCTCCTTCCAGCTTGAAAGAACTTTGGATCCTCATGATAAAGCATTTAACCCGACATCAAAAAGATTAACGACCTCATGCTTTAGGGGGCAACTGTTATAGACATTTTTGGGCACTACAACCCCAAGCATAAATTTTCATAAACCAAGGGCTCCTAAGTCCCTAAAGGTGTTGTTCCAACCCCTAAAAGAACAAGGTCAACTGATTACAACATCTCCTAGAAGTTCTCCATGAAAAACTACTCAGAACTGGTCAAAACTGGACCATTTCACGTGCTCCATAGTCAAAGTGCGTTGCATCCCACCTAAATACACACAGTAGGTGCATTTCATGTCAAAAAGCCCTTCTATGGGGTGCGATGGGCGAGAAGGGACAAATGGCAGGGTCAATCCGCAAGGTGTAGAAGCATGGAATCTTCCAGAAACTTCTCTTGTGACACTTGCCTCTCTGAATTCGACCAGGGATGAGTAAGAGATCATCAATCTCCAAGTGGAATCAAGAACTATCAGAGGGGAGACACTAATCAAATCTCAAAAGCTGACTCACCTCCCTTGCAAACATCTATATATGGATCCCTCATCCCAGAGATCCAGAGGCTGGAATTTTGTATCTTGTAAGGAAGTGCTGCTGGTTTATTGGTGCAATATCATAGTGTTGGGTGATCTAAGCTTTTCATGAGGTGAAGAAGGGCTTCTTGCTAAGAGGATGATGCTGGGTCAGAACAATTGGTTGTAATTCTCTTGGCTCTTTCTTGATTATCAATAAAGCTATTCAAGTTTTCCTCCATACACTTGTGTGATTGATGTTTTATGCATTTGTATGGTTAATATACATCTGATCCTATATTGCTTATGATAATAGATCTATGTTCTCGTATAGTGTTATGCTGCTTTGATTCTACAGGTACTCTGTGAAGCTGGGTACACAAGAAAGCAAGTAGCAAAGGACTATTAGAAGAGAGAGGAATCGAGCAAGGAACCAAGCGCAAGACAGAGGTTGGTCTCCTTTATTCTTCTCTCATCTATCTCTCATAAAGGAAAATGAAAGTAGTTTTAGTTTTGTTTGTTTCTAAGGTAGCTACCAGCCTTAGTGGGATTAGCAGCTCTGCATAGACATTATTCCCGGTAACAAGGGTGGTTACAGTGAGGCACCCGAATCTGCTCATTATGTTGTGGCACATTGCAATATTGGAGTAACTGAAGACTTATTTAATGCTTCACTTGCTTCGTGGAAAGATGCATGGTTGTTTGATTCAAGAGAAACTTGCCACATGACTTTTAGAAGAGAATTATTTGAATAATTCATTGAAAATGTCGATGGAGAATTCTACTTTGCAGACAAGTCAAAACTCAAGCCATTAAGGCTTGGCACCATCAGGATCAAACTACCTGGTCTCCCACACTTTCTTCTACATGATGTTCTCTACCTCCTAGAATTGTAGAGAAACTTGTTTTCTTTGGTTCACATCCGCCAGAAAGGACGCTCCATGAACATGTTTGATGGCAAGGTTGAGGTCAGAAAAGAATCAAACAGCTCACTTGTCATGACTGGTATAGAAGAAGAAAGGCTTTTGAAGATATAAGGAACCTCTACTCATGCACAAAATTTCTCATTCAATTCTCAATTTGATGGAGGTACAATACCATAGAGTCTCTTATGGCATGCTATATTTGGACATTTGAACCATGACATTCTGTGTTTATTGAAGAAAAATGGTGTTTCTATTTTTCCTACCATTCCTAGGGAACATAAGCAATGTGATGCTTGTGTCTTAGGAAATCACAACAAACCATCTTTTCATGATTCTCATTACACAACACATAGTAATATTGAGCTCATTCATTCTAACTTATGTGGCCCTATGCATATTCCGTTTGCAGATGGTAACAAATACATGATGACTTTTATTGATAACTACACCAAAATGTGCTGGGTATATCTATTGAAGAACAAATCTGAGGTCTTTGAAACTTTCAAAAACTTTCATGCATGGATTGAAAATGATACACAATCTCATATTGGCTCTATTTGTATTGATAATGGAAAATAATATACTTCAAATGAATTTGAAAACTACCTTTGCCAGCATGGGATCAAACATCAAACAACTAATCCTTATAATCCTCAATAGAACAGTGTCACTGAAAGATTGAACAAGACAATCTTAAATATGGTACGTTCAATGATGTTTTTCAAAAATGTAAAGTTGATTTGTTGTGTATATTAAGAATATGTGTCCATCTCATGCTCTCAAAATAAAGACTCCCTATGAAATTTGGTATGGCCACATTCCTTTGGTGAGGCATCTCAATGTTTTTGGTTCCACCTGTTATGCCTGGATTCCTAAGTAACAAAGATATAAAATCGGTGCAAGGAGTCGAAAAAGTATCTTCTTGGGATACTCAGATACCTCCAAAGCATATTGTCTCTATGATGAAGTAAATAAGAAGCTTATAATATCTAGAGATGTGATATTTCTTAAATCTTCCAAGATAATTTGAAAATGTTTTTGAGCTACAGTTTCATCGCTTAGACAGATTCAGGCATGCAAAAACGTTTCAATAATTTGATAATGAGATTCCATATCTTAAAGGAGGGATCCCTATGTTGGATCAATCTATAGAATCTCCTTCTAAATCACTCTCTCCCCCTCATGAAGATCCACCCATTGATCAAGAAGACACTTTGAGTGATGTGACTGAGAGAATTGGGAAGCTAAATATTGATTCAGCACCATCTTAGTCAATTGAACAACCTGGGCCATCTATAAAAGGTCCTCCAAAATGGGTCACAGAGACACTTGAAAGTGTTCATCTTGATGAGGTTGGAAAGACAGTGACAAGAATCTCTGCCAGGTAGAATGGAGGTGATGTAGACAATTTTGATTCACCTGTTGAAGTGTATGTTTCTTATGATTATGAATTAAATCTATCTACGTATTTTGAACCAACTTACTTCAAATAAGTTGCTTCTCATGATGAATGGAAATAAATCATGCAAAAATAATATGATTCTTTGATAAAGGATGGAACCTAGAAGCTAGTTGATCCTTCATTTGGAACCCAACCGATAGGCTGCAAGTGGGTCTTCAAGAACAAGTATAAAGCAAATGGATCACTTGACAAGCATAAAGCTAGGCTCATGGAAAAATGTTTTGCACAAAAGGAAGGGGTCGATTATGAGGAGACCTTTGCCCCCACAAAAAAATGGGATACCATTTGGACTCTCTTTGCCTTGGCAGCTCAGAACATTTGGAAATTTCATCAAATGGATGTAAAAACTTCTTTCTTGAATGGATATCTGAAAGAGAATGTTTTTATGTCTCAAGAAGAACGATTTGTTGTGAAGGGACAAGAGCACAAAATATCTAAGGTTTTAAAATCCTTGGGTGTCCTCAAACAAGCACTATGAGCCTGGTACAAGAAATTGATTGAGCATCTTCTAAAACTCAATTTCAAACACTATGATCATGATGATGCAAATTTTTTTGTCAAGAAAGGTGGAAAAATAACTGTATATCTTGTGGTGTATGTAGATGGTCTTTTGATGACAAGGAACAATGAAAATTACATTGCATCCATAAATAAAGAACTGAGGAAATGTTTTGAAATGACAGACTTAGGATATGTTCACTACTATCTTGGTATTGAAGTAACCGAATGTAGAATTTCCTGCAAATTCTCTACAAATCTACCTTTGAGATCTATGTAGAAAATCTGACTGTAGATTAACTCGATAATGCAATATAAATAAAGCAAAATACTTTATACTTTTGCAATCAAACTTGCAGAAGCTTAAAATATTTGAGCAAGATCAAGCTGAACACATATAACTAGAAAAAGAATCAATGCACATGAAACACAGAAGAATACTCAGGGGAAAGCCTCAGCTAAAAACCCCACTATCTGTATTATCATACAAGATGAAAATATCTCATAATTACACAAAGCTTTAGCTCTCACAGCTAGCCAGCTCTCAGTATAATCCTCCTGGATGCTCACAAGAAAACAAGGCTTCTCACAAACCTTCTCCGCAGCCCTCCAAGCCTCCTATTTCCTTGTGCAGTTCCTCCTGGGTGATCCTCATGTTACCAAGTGTAACACTGATCTCTCACACTGATCTCACACCCTGTAAAACTGTGCAGTCCTCAAGGAACCTTATTCCTTCTGCATGGATGAGTTTTCTTTATATGAAAACTCATGCAACTGATAGTACAATGTCCCTGTCTTTAATATCAACTATGTCTTTCTCAGAATAGACATGCATGAGTTAATGATGAGAGAATCTTCAGTTATCTAGAGTACACTAGTTGGATGCATGCATGCATTAACTAACTGAACTCACAATTAGTTCCGCAAATAGTTTGGAACTAATATAACTGGACTTAACTCAGTAAACTGAGCTAACTAATTACAACTCAAATACAACTCAACCTTGTTTAGAAAATCTTCGGCAAAATCACATAATCAATCTTTTGTCGACGCGTTTCGAACCAACTAGTGTGGTTCATCGTCAGGACAAGTTGAAAAATAGATCCAGCTTAGTCTGTTTAAATAGCTAGAGCAGAGACACCAACGGTTACCTGGGTGAAAAGTTAACTTAAGGAGCAAGGTCAATTTCGGTTAAATTAGGTATAAAGTAAAATAAATTATCATATAATAATAAATATATATAAATAATATATAAATATATAAAATTAGTTATATTAGGTGTAAGATAAGGAATAAAAATATGAAGAATTATAAATTAATAATAAATTATTTATTATATAAATGAAGAAATATAATTTAATAATAAATTATTTATTTATCTATTAAATGAATAAATGAAAAATTATAAATTAATAAAATAAAATATTTATTTAATGAAGAAATAGAATTGTTAGTAGGTAAATAGATTTTATATATAAATTTGGTTATATATAAATATATAAATAAAGAATTTTAATAAATTATAGAATTAAAAAATATTTTTAAGGTAATAAGGGACCATTCTTTATAAACAAATAAGATGGAAGAGAATAAGAATAATCAGAAGAATTAAGTTGTTAATAATAATAATAATAATAATAATAATAAGTTATAAAAATAATTAAATTAAAAAATCAAAGTAAAGTAAAAGACCATTACCAAATAATAATATTACGTAATTGTTTATTAAATTACTAAATGTTAGTATTTAGTAATAGTTTATAAACCCAATAAAATAATTAATAATTAAGTTAAATAAATAAATAATAAAAATAATAGTAGTAATAATAATAATAAAATCAAATAAATAAACATACATTATAACCCCTATAATCTAGTTACATTAGGTTAAAGTCCAAGATAAATCCTTTAAACCTATGGTCAAATAATCAGTATTAATTCAAAATTTATAAAGTTTAACTAAGTCAATAGGTGAATATAATATTACTTATAAGGTCTAATACACTAGTAAGCCCGACACTAATTCATAAAATACTCAGAATAATAGGACAAATCTGCCACAAGAAAAAATACAAGGAGGGGAAAAACAGAAACCCTAAGACCTAAAAAAGAGGGGACATGAGGAGGCTAGGAAGACAAGGCTGGGACCCAGCAACGGCTAATCTTCCAGCCATCATCCCTATTAAGATTGTTCGGCCTTTTCTCAATCTCCAGGGCCTCTCTAAATTTGCGATGGTGAAACTGCGCAATCTTGGCAAGGACTTGAGCCTCCTCTATACATATATGATGCATAGTCTTCCCCGCATGCTCAGCCAGGGCTGAGGACTTGGTCCTACCATGTCTTAAGTCAGCCGAATGCTCGCTAATCCGCTGATTGATAGAACGACCAGTCTCACCAATATAAGGGGTCCCACAGGAACAGGGAATGACATAGACGCCCTTCATGTTCTTAGGGTCAATCGGGTCTTTCACAGACCTGAGGGAGCCACGGATAGTATTGAGGGGTCTAAAAGTTGTGGGCACATCAAACTTCCTTAGAATCCTCGCAATCCTGTCCGTGGTCCCTTGGATGTAAGGAAGGTTCGCACCCAAGACATGATCTTTAGGAACCCTTCGGATTGAAGGCTCCTTCTTGGCCCTGAGGAAGGCTTTTTGACCGAGGTGCCTATTGTAACCATTCTTCTCAAAGACTTCTAGGAGGTGAGCCTTCTCCTTCCCCAGGCTCTCCTCATCTGAAATCCTCACAGCACGGGTGGCCAGAGTGCTAAGAACCCCTAACTTCTGAGCGGGGAAATGATGCGAAGAAGCATAACTCAACCTTATCTCGTTAATTAAGGGATAATCTCCTTAATTTAAGGGATAACTGTTGCATGAATTCACAAAGTCGTCTAACTTGAATTTCTCCAACTAATTAACTCAAGATGAATTAATTAATTATTTTTCAAGCAGCTGGTGAGACTAAATTCGAATTTTAATTCTCAATTTTAATTCAAGGAAAAATTAAAATTGGAATTCCTGGATTCTATTTTTATCATTTCTTGTTGTTATTTTCAACATTCCCTCTCAACAAGAAAGGTATTCAACTCGATCCTGATCCTGAACCTTTGGAATGTTCTGCATGCAACACTTCTCTCTAGTGTTGTTGCTCCAACAACTCCAGAAATAGAAAAAACATCCAACCTGAATAAGTATGATGCATCGGTCATCAAAGTCTCTGGCTGCTATTGCCTCTGTCGACTGAAAACTCTACGCTTCTACTGACTCAACCTTTTTGCACTGTTGTCAATCCTTCTCTACGCTCTTCAGTATCTGACTGCTCTAGCCTCTATCACTTTGATCTCTGACTGCATCAATCCCACTGATTCCTCCCGCTACTATGTACTTTGGGCTCCTGTAGCAAGGTACGATCCATGAGATAAAACCTCTCAATGGACCCTACCCAATTTCAGCCTTCTTGGGACTATCACTTCACATCGCCCCACCTCACACCTAGAGGTATGGCTGCATGTGATCCCTCTGCCCACTTGGCTCGAAATTTCCCCCTACTGGAGGTCTCTACATGAGTGGATGCCTCCATTTGGTCTCCTCTCAGCATCTCCACTTGTGGCTCCTCCACAATTGTCTGAGACTTCTTCTGGGACTACATGTTGAGAGGTAATGTACTCTCCCTCTCAACCACCAAGTCTCCAAAAATTTTTTTGCTCCTCAAGGCTTTGCATGCATATTAAACCTCAAGAGCATACAGGTTCTCGACTCATTAACCAATCTACTTCACCTGTCTCATGGTGATGTGTCTAAGGAAAACCTTTTCCTTACTAAAAACAACATCGTAGCCTTTTTCCTCCAACATCGCGACCGATACCAACTTCTTCTTTAGTCCAAGCACATACTTCACATCTATTAAGGTGATAAGAGCTCCATGCTCCATCTGAAAAGCAACTGTGCCCACTCCTGAAACACTATACCTTTCTTCGTCACCCATCTCTATGCGCATCTTGAGGTCTTTCTCCTCCAAGGTACTGAATAAAATTTTATCACCGGTCATGTGGAATGAGGCTCCACTGTCAAGATACCAACCACAACCCATCATCGATGACACCATGCATGCGATCAAGGTAAAGTCCATCTCAAACTGAGAGGTTAATGCCTCACCTTCAGATCCTTCCGAGGATCCCTTCTTAGACTTCTTCGATGGGAAATTAGTCGCATAATGACCCATCTCATGACAATTAAAGCATCTCACTTTAGACTTGTCAATCTTCTTCCCTCCATGAGAAGAATTCGATTCGGAATGGTACACCTTCCCCTTCCCTTTCCTTGCCTTAATTGCTAAGTCCAGATTTTCTTCATCATCCTTGGATGAAGAACCATCTCGTGTGCTCCTCCTGATCTCCTCCTGCATGAGATCTGACCACAGTCATTCCCAATCCGACAGTCTCTCCCTTCCATTCACAGATTCCTGGTAGCTATTCCAGCTCTTTGGAAGGCCAAGGAGAGTGAGGCTTACCATATCATCATTGATAGTAGGTATTCCCACACTGCTAAGCTCATCTCTACAAGTGGTGAGCTTGTTTAGATATGTGGAAATAGTATTGCCATTCTCCATCTTGATTCTTCAAAGATTATCCTTGAGCGCCAATTTCCTCTGGTCGCCATTGTTCTGGTAGAGGTCCTTCAATGTCTTCCACATTGAATATGGAGTATCCTTCCCATGGAGACTCAAGACAATATGGTCTCGAACTCCCTCAAGGATGATCCGTCTCGCCCTCACCACACACTTCTTCCACTCAACCAACTCTTGTGCATTAGTTGAAGCCGGCTTTCGGATTTCTCGATCAATGAAATCCTTCAAGCCGTTGTCTTCTATGACAACCTCCATGCGATCTTTCCATGCTATGTAATTCGAGCTTCCATCCAAGGTATACTCGAGTCTCAAGCCATAGAATGCCATTGACCAACTTGATGTATGAGATGAATTCGATTTTCACCTGCAACCTCGAACTTTAAACTTCGAATTCTCTTCTCAATATATTGTTCACAGCGTTGATAACCTTTGCTTCGATACCATGTAGAATTTCTTGCAAATTCTCTACAAATCGACCTCTGAGATCTATGTAGAAAATCTTACTATAGATTAACTCGATAATTCAATATAACTAAAGCAAAATACTTTAATCTACTTCTAAAATCAAACTTGCGGAAGCTTAAAAGATTTGAGCAAGATCAAGCTGAACACATATAACCAGAAGAAGAATCAATGCACATGAAACGCAGAAGAATACTCAGGAGACAGCCTTAGCTAAAAACCCCACTATTTGTATTATCATACAAGATGGAAATATCTCAGAATTACACAAAGCTTTAGCTCTCACAGCTAGCCAACTCTTAGTACAATCCTCCTGGATGCTCATAGGAAAACAAGGCTTCTGACAAACCTTCTCCTTAGCCCTCCAAGCCTCCTATTTCCTTGCACAGTTTCTCCTGGGTGATCCTCCTGTTACCAAGTGTAACACTGATCTCACACCCTGTAAAACTGTGCAATCCTCAAGGGACCTTATTCCTTCTGCATGGATGAGTTTCCTTTATAGGAGAACTCATGCAACTGATAGTACGTTGTCCCTGTCATTAATCTCAACTGGGTCTTTCTCAGAATAGACATGCATGAGTTAATGATGAGAGAATCTTCAATTATTTAGAGTACACTAGTTGGATGCATGCATGCATTAATTGACTGAACTGACAAGTAGTTCCGCAAACAGTTTGGAACTAATCTAACTGGACTTAACTTAGTAAACTGAGCTAACTAATTACAACTCAAATACAACTCATCCTTATCTCCTTAATTAAGGGATAATCTCCTTAATTTATGGGATAACTGTTGCATGACTTCACAAAGACTTCTAACTTGAATTTCTCCAACTAATTAACTCAAGATGAATTAATTATTTTTCAAGCAGCTGGTGAGACTAAATTCAAAATTTAATTCTCAATTTTAATTCAAGGACAAATTAAAATTGGAATTCTTGGATTCTATTTTTATCATTTCTTGTTGCTATTTTCAACACTCCCTCTCAACAAGAAAGGCATTCAACTCGATCCTGATCCTGAACCTTTGGAATTTTCTGCATGCAACATTTCTCTCTAGTGTTGTTTCTCCAGCAACTCCAGAAACAAAAAAAACATCCAACCTGAATAAGTATGATGCATTTGTCATCAAAGTCTCTGACTACTATTGCCTTTGTCGATTGAAAACTCTGCACTTCTATTGATTCTACCTTTCTGCACTGTTGTCATTCCTTCTCTACACTCTTCAGTATATGACTGCTCTATCCTCTGTCAATTTGATCTCTGACTGCATCAATCCCACTGATTCTTCCCTCTACTATGTACTTTGGGCTCTCATAGCAAGGTACGATCCATGAGATAAAACCTCTCAATGGACCCTACCCAATTTCAGCCTTCTTAGGACTATCACTTCACATCGCCCCACCTCACACCTAGAGGTATGGCTGCATGTGATCCCTTTGCCCACTTGGCTCAAAATTTCCCCCTACTGGAGGTCTTTGCATGAGTGGATGCCTCCACTCAGTCTCCTCTCAGCATCTTCACTTGTGACTCCTCCACAATTGTCTGAGACTTCTTCTGGGATTGCATGTTGAGAGGTAATGTACTCTCCCTCTCAACCACCAAGTCTCTAACATTTGCCTTGCTCCTCAAGGCTTTACATGCATCTTGAACTGCAAGAGCATACAGGTTCTTGACTCATGAATCAATCTGCTTCACCTGTCTTGTGGTGATGTGCCTAAGGAAAACCTTTCCCTTACTAAAAAAAACATCGTAGCCTTTGTCTTCCAACATCGTGACTGATACCAAGTTCTTCTTTAGTCCAGGCACATACTTCACATCTGTCAAGGTGATAAGATGGTGGCCTGGGTGCAGGCGATATAGACAACCTCTCTAATCTGGCTACAATTTCTTCAACTTCAGGCTGAATTCCTCTTCCTGGTTCAAGAGGTGTATTAGTCATCTACTATTAGACTAACTATTATAATAATTCCCTTCTTCCTTCATATAACCATTCTTCCTCTTTAAATCACCCCAACCCTTGTTCTCAGGCAAAAATCATACCATAGGCCTTATTGCTTTTAAAACAACGAAAATGCATTGAAAACGCAATATACACGAGCGGAGGGCCTTCGTTCCAAAGGAACAAAAAATACACTATTGGCGCTTTATATCAATATATTGTTAATTCAAAAGAATTAACTATTGGCGCTTTATATTTCAAACTGTGCGTTTGAAACGTAATTAACACTATTAGCGGGATTTTATTCCAAAGGGTCAGAACAACACTCTCGGCACTTTGTCATGGTGATTCTCTGATGCGATATGCCACATGGCTATCGACAATCGCTATCGACGATTCCGAAAGTCCACACAATAGAGTCCTCCCACTTCAACCTTGCGATGCGATAACCTTGCAGACCCAAAAACTTATCAACCTAGTTATATAGTATTTCGGGTCCAGACTGTCGGGGTTTCGTACTTCGGCGGCTCCAAAGGACCTTCTCACTCCAATTGTGATTCTTTGATGCGATCTGGTTCAGACCCGATACGGGTATGAACCAAATTCAATAGAATTTCAGGTCCGGAACTCTGCTCCGGCTAAGTATTTTTACAATTTCCTGTGTAAAACAGGATTTTGGCCGCGGAATTCTATAGGGAAATTAAAGAAGCCAACGCTCGACGATGTGAAGGGAAAATACAATTTGAGGAATTCAACCAAGACATTAATTGGGAATTAGGCTAATTCATTGATATTTGGACTCATAAAAAGGCCATTAAAACTGATACACGCATCTAATTAACACTCAACAGAGAATCATATAATCAGATGCAAAGAGAGGTTTTTCTTTAGATAATAATTCTTCTGGCACGAGTCTAACTCTGAGCCTCCCATTATTTTATTTATAATCAATAGATAGAGCCTTCTTGGCCATTATCCTTTACAAAAGCATGCTTTTACATAGAATGATTTAAAGCGTAAAGCTTTGTTACAACTTATCCATAAGAGATTATTTTAGCATGATTTATTCTTAATTCTATTCTTATCCTAAACTAGGAAAGCATCGAAATTGTTGGCTAAAGGACCCCACTCCTTTGCTTGTAGATTTTTTTGGATTTTTGGAATAAGTTTGAAGATTTTCCCTCAAAGTCACATGCTCCTGCATCAGATTCCTGAGGACAAAATTCTTCATGGGCTTCTATCCATGAGTTCATCTACAAAACTGCCCAGTTTCTGTAGCATGTCTTATGTAATCTAAGTAGCTTTAGCTGTTGGCTGATCCTTCCACTTTACCAAATACAGGAATTATTCTCGTCCCCTTGTTTTCTTTAACACCTTCTTGTCCAGAATTCTTTCTGGCTGCAAATTCTTTCTTGTGGATAACTGTTTTACCCAGTCAATCTCTTGGTTCTCTTGATCTTGTGTTGTATCATCTCCATTTTCACCTTCATACTTGTACAGGTCTGCAACATTGAAAATTGGTGATATTCCAACATTAGGGGGTAACTCAATCTCATATGCATTTGCAGAAAATTTCCTCAACACTTTGCATGGCCCAATTTTTTTGAACTTCAATTTGTTATACTCCCTCTTTGGAAACATCTCCTTTCTGAGATGTGCTAAAACCAGATCTCAAACTTCAAAGTTCACCTCTCTTCTTCTCATGTCTGCTCTGGTTTTATACTTGACGTTGCTATCCTGCAGCTACTGTTTCACTTGTTCATGTATTGCTTGCATTTCTGAAGCAAAGTTTTCACCCTCTGCACTTCTCATCTCTTATTTTCCCAAGTTTCTTAACTCAACTACTCCTCTTGGATGCATTCCATAAACAATATGGAATGGACTCTGTCCTGTACTCCTGTTAGGTGAGTCATCATATGCATATTCAGCTTGTGCCAATATTTGATCCCGCTACTTCGGATGTTCTGCAGTAAGGCTCCTTAAAAGATTGCCCAAACTCATGTTCACAACTTCAGTCTGTCCATCAGTTTGTGGATGATAGGTAGAACTGAAACTTAATTTAGTTCCTAGCTTCTTCCATAACGTCCTCCAGAAATGTCCAACAAATTTGGAATCCCTATCTAAGATAATACTTTTAGGCAACCCATGCAATCTTACAACCTCTTTAAAAAACAAATTAGCAATGTGAGAAGCATCACTAGTCTTATAACATGGAATGAAGTGTGCCATTTTTGAAAATCTGTCCACTACAACAAAAATTGAATCATTACCTCTTTGAGTCTTTGGTAAGCCCAAAACAAAATCCATACTTACCATATCCCAAGGCCTATTTGGAATTGGTAATGGGATATTCAAACTTGTGTTTTGGCTCCTTCCCTTTGCATGTTAACAGACTTTGCAAGTTTTCACATACTTCTCCACATCAGATTTCATTTTCGGCCAGAAATAAAATCTATTTAGCTACTCATAAGTCTTCTCTACACCAAAATGTCCTGCAATTCCTCCACTATGTTTTTCTTTGATTAAATTCTCCCTCATTTAACATTTTGGTATGCACATCTTATTTTTTTTAAACAACAATCCATCTTGTAAGAAGTAATCCAACCATTTACTCCTATCCATCAAAACAAGATTTTTACAAGCTTCAAATGCCTCTTTAAAATCTGGATCTATTTCATACAATTCTTTAAGAAAATCAAAACCCAACACTTGGATTTGACTTTCTTGAAATAATACATTCCTCCTACTTAAGGCATCTGCAACTTTGTTTGATTGGCCATTTATATGCTTCAAAACAAAATGGAAACCTTGAAGATATTCGACCCATTTAGCATGTTTCTGACTGAGCTTTGGCTGTTGCATAATATATTGTAGTGCATGGTTATCTGAATAAAGTATGAACTCCTTTGGAATTAGATAATTCCTCCATTTCTTCAATGACTGCACAACTGCATCAAACTCCTTATCATAAGAAGAATACTTCCTTTTTTAATCATTCATCTTTTCACTAAAATAGGCTATTGGTCTATCTTCCTAGCTTAGAACACCTCCAATTGCTTCTTCACTAGCATCACACTTCACTTGGAAAGGCTTACTAAAATCAAGTAAAACCAAAATAGGCTTTTCAATGATTTTCTTCTTTAACAGCTGGAAATTTTTCTCTGTTTCAGCAGTCCATCTAAATGGTTGTTTGTCCTTCTTTATGGTCTCAATAATAGGTGCATTAATCTTACTAAAATTCTTGATGAATTTTCTATAAAAGCTAGCAAGAACATGAAAACTTCTTACCTCAAAAACACTCTTGGGTGAAGGTCATTCCATGATTGCCTTGATCTCCTCTGGATCCATCTTCAACCCTTCAGCAGAAATAAAAAAACCCAAGTAAATTAGCTCCTCTTTCATGAATGAACACTTCTTCAAATTCAACAATAATTTCTCCTGCTGCAGCTTTTGTAAGACATAATTCAAATACCTTATATGCTCCTCCTTAGACCTAATTTAAACTAATATATCGTCCAAATATACTATTACAAATTTACCAATAAAATCTTTAAAAACTTCATTCATGAGTCTCATAAATGTACTTGGTGCATTTAAAAACCCAAAAGGCATTACTCTCCACTCATATAATCCCTCATTTGTCTTAAAAGCGGTTTTCCACTCATCCCCTTCTCTTATCCTTATTTGATGATACCCACTTTTAAGATCCAATTTTGAAAAATACTTTGCTCCACTCGAGCAATCCATTAAATCTTCAATTCTAGGCAAAGGAAATATGTACCTAATTGTGATTTTATTGATGGCCCTTGAATCTGTACACATTCTCCAGCCTCCATCTTTCTTTGGGCTCAACATTGTTGGTACTGCGCAAGGACTCAAGCTTTCTTTGATCAGCCCTTTGTCAAGCAATTCTTGCACCTGCTTTCTAACCTCTTCATTTTTTGTAGGAGTCATTTTGTAAGATGATTTGTTAGGTAGAATTTCTCCAGGAATCAAATCTATATGATGGCTAATTCTTCTAATGGGTGGCAACTCATTTGGAAAATCATCAACAATAATATCACAATAATTCTCCAACATTTCTTGAATTTCAATGGGTAAATCAAAAATTTTAGTAGAAGTCATTATTACCTTGGGCTTGCAAATTACAGCAAAATTTACCTCATTTTCTTCAATCTGCTTCAAGTATTCCTTTCCTCCTAATAACAGAGTTTTTGGATCAGTCTTCTTTCCTGGTACATCTTCTTCTTGTAGAGGCAGCAACGTATGATTGACACCATCCTTTCCAAACTTGTAGGTGTTTCTTTTTCCATCATGCATGGCTCCTCTGTCATATTGCCAAGGTCTTCCAAGCAATATGTGACACACATCCATTAGCATCACATCACATACAATTTTATCTTTATACTTGCCCACCTGAAATTCGACTTCACACTGTTCATTTACTAACAGTTGATGTCCCTTTTGCAACCATGACACCTTGTAAGGTGTTGGATGTTTCATTGTCTTCAGCTTCAATTTCTCCACCACTTCTATAGAGACCAAATTATCAGTGCTTCCACTATCAATGATCATCTGGCAACATTTCCCTTGGACTTTACACACTATCATGAATAAAGTCTTTCTTTGTGATGATTCAACCATCTCCTTTGTTGGCTTGAGCAAAACTTTATTAACTACCAAAGATTCTCCCCTCTCTAGTATATTTTCTTCTTTTGTCACTGTTGCTACTGGTGCTTCTCCCTCAACTAGAGCAACAATGGCATTCCTCTGATTTGTTTCTGCATTCTCTGGGTGCTCAAAATCTCTGTGTCCCAATTTGTTACATCTGTAACATATTATTTCTCTTCCTCTTCCTCTACCTCCTCTTCCTCTAGTAAAACTCCCTCTGCCTCTTGCATCACCTCTTGTGGGTGCATGCTGGGTTGAGCTACTGCTACCTCCATCTTTAGGTGCTGTAGATCTCCCTCTACCACCTTGACTTCCCCTTCCTCGGAAAGTACCTCTCCCTCTGGCAGACTGCTTCCTCATGAGTTTTTCTTCAACTTTCAGTGCTATCTGATAAGCTTCCTCTACTGTTTTAGGAGACAGTAGACTTATTTCATCTTGAATGTCCATCCTAAGGCCATTCACATATCTAGCCACCTTATCATTTTTATCCTGGGCTTCTCTAGCTCTTATGCTTACTTTGTAGAATTCCTCTGTGTATTCTTTTAGTGTCAAAGACCTCTGTCTAAGATTCTGCATTTGTCTGAATAAGGTTTGCTGATAATTACTGTTTGGTCAATTTAGTGCGTTCTAAATTGCTATTTAAAATGTCAATCCGGGATTCGTAAGCTGACGAAGTGAAGTGTACTATATGTACTAGATAACCATTTCCTTAATCTTTTGTCGTTTTTGAGTTTTTAGTTTATTTTTGGATTTATCTTTCCCTAATGTGTGATGGTGAAAATGAAAGTGAAGTATGGATGATAATGGTGATGGTGATTTCTACAGTGATTTTTTCTCAAACTTAAAAGTGCTCAAAAAGAAAGCTTTAAAACAACTGTAATGAAATCAATTCTTAAGAAAAACAATGAACTAATGACAATGGCCCAGTATCCTTGCTGCTGAATGAAAAGAAAGTAAAAATTGAACTTAAAGCAACTCAAAGCAAAGCAACTAATTCACACTACTTTAACTCTTCTGATCCTTTACCCTTCAGCTCAATCTACCTTGTGGGAAGCAATCATGAACAAGTCAAGCAATATGATATCTAAATGGCAAGAAATTAAATTTCATAAAAGAAACTAGTCACACTACTGCAACTCTTTTGATCCTTTACCCTTCAGCTCAATCTACCTTGTGGGAAGAAATCATGAACAAGTCAAGCAATATGATATCTAAATGGCAAGAAATTAAATTGCATAAAAGAAACTAGTCACACTACTTCAACTCTTCTGATCCTTTACCCTTCAGCTCAATCTACCTTGTGGGAAGCAATCATGAATAAGTTTAAGCAATATGATAACTAAATCACACTACAATAAGTAATATTTTGATTTCTTACTAATAGAGTCACTTGACTATAGAAAGAAACCATAAATTGATGAGCAGTATGATATCTAAATAACAGAAAAAACAAATAAGCAAATCACAACTTGAAAAAGACAGTGTTGGAATTAAACTTCAGAAAATGAAAGTTAGCAGGAAGGACAAGATGATCTCATATGTCAATAGTTATCAAAAAGATGAAAATTTGACCGGGCTGCCTAAGAAAACCTATAGAAAAACATTGATCAGCTGACAGCTACAAGAAAGCAGAAGTGAAAGTATAAATAGCAGTGAATTAAGAAGCATCAAAACAGTGTGTTATGTACAAGCTAAAGATTATGAAAGCAGAACATAATAAAACCAAATGAAAACTTTACAAGGCTTCAGCGCGCTGATCCAGGTGGATATTGGTGGCCACCTGCCAAGTCCACCTGGACCCCCACCATTGTCTTTCTCAGCATTTTCAGTTTCCTTAATTGTAGCACAACTTACTATTTTTAGCAGTTTTTCGGGTCCTGAACTTCCGGAGCCGTTTTGAGGCCCTAAACGACGTTTTTTGGGGAATCCGAGGGCAACATGGGTCCATGGAATGGACCATGTTACCTGTTCCAACAATGATAGTGCTCGGATAGATCTTTCTAATGAGCTATTGTACGCGTCAAACGGAGATCATATGCCAAAGTTACGACCCCGGGAAGTTGATGTACCAACTTACCCCAAACGGGGCCCACAGTTTGGCGTTTCATCTCCTAGGGTTAGGTTTTGGAATGTTAAGGGTTTTCCATTGTTTCTCAACAATAAATAGGCCTTCGAGCCTCATTGTAACACAGTTCAGAGGCATGTAGCCATCACATCTCTTCTCAGAGATAAGCTACCATCGCCCTAGCTAGTTTATTTCCATTTCTGGTTGTAAGCATATTTCAGTATTTTCCATTAATGAAATGAAGTATTATTTCCGCTGCATCTTTGTGTATATGGTTATCTCTGTAATTTGTTGCGTTCCTGTTTAAATCTGGATCAGTGGTATCAGAGCGGTCTGCTTTTTCTCTGTTTTTCTTTGCATGTCCCCAACAAGGTCGGGATATAAGGAGTTAGGGCTTGAACTGGTTGAACCTTTGCAAGACCAGCCTCGCAAATCCCGACGGCCTCCCATGGCGGACGAGAAGAAAGACGAGGGGGCAGGAGATCCCATCAAAATCTTGCTCGAAGAAGCCCTCGAGCGACAACGGAACGCGATGATGGACAGCTTTGCCCAGATCCTTCAGCGGCTACCCAGAAGCAACGCATCGGCTTCCAGCAGCTACTCTGGAAACGCCACACCCTTTAAGGTACAAGTTAATTTTGAAATCCCCATATTCGAGGGTCAGATAGACGCAGATGCCGTAGATAAATGGTTAAATCTGCTAGAGGGTTATTTTTCTGTTCATGAATTTTCGAGTCGGGAAAAGATTGTTTTTGCTCTTCTCAAAGCAGCCCCCCACGTCAAGGACTGGTGGGAAACCTACTGCGAGCAGAAGGATGAAAGTACTGGCTCACTATTTTCAGCCGCACCCACCTGGGATTCGTTCCGGGATGCCATCAAGGAGCAGTACTACCCTGTCGGAAGCTATGAGGATGAATACATAAAGTGGACCACGCTGCGGCAGGGAAGGGACCAAGACGTGCCGGAGTTCACCAATCTTTTCCATACCCTTCGCACAAAGTTGGGTATCAAGGATTCGGAGCAACATTTGATACTCAAATACCGTGGCTGCCTGCACAAGTACATCCAGGAAGAAATACAATTCCTAAACATCCCCTCGCTCGGCGCAGCATACCGGTATGCCGTCAAGGTCGAGCAGAAGTTTAAACAAAAGAAGCGAGACTTTGGATCTGCGAATCCAAAGCAGGGGAAAGGTGCCCCTAAACCACAGAACAAAGGACAAAGCCAAGGCGGGACAGCCCAAGACAACCAGCCGAAGCTGCAAGCAAAGAACAGCGCCGCGAAGCCGAGAAAGGACACTGGAAAATGGTGCGAGTTCCATAAGAGCTCCACTCACAACACAAGTGAGTGTCGGGCCAAGCAGTCACTGGTGGCTGAGCTAAAGGTTTCAGAATCAGATGCATGTTCCGACTCTGAGTCAGAACCCGATAAGGGGTATGAAAAAGGGAAGCAGATCATTGATGCGGATCCCAGCGCCACTGTTGCTACCGCAAAGATCCAGAAAAATGAACCCGAAGATCCAGAGGAGGAGGAGCGTCTCTTCCACTCCCAGATGTGGGTAAAGGGCTCCCCGATACAGTTCATTGTTGATAGCGGGAGTCAAAAGAACCTCATTTCGGCAGAGGTCGTGAAGCGGTTGGGCTTACCGACCACAGCACATCCACAACCATACACCATTGGGTGGCTTCACCAAGGACGAGATCTTCGCGTGAGCCAGCAGTGTCGCCTTCCATACAACATCAAGCCCTTCACGGATGAGGTATTGTGTGACATTGCTCCCCTTGAAGTTTGTGATGTATTACTAGGACAACCATACTTGTGGAAGCGACATGCTGTGTATGAATCAAGGCCCCGTGCTGTTATTATTACATTGGGAAATAAGTTGTTCAGGATACCAGAGGTAGCACCACCTGCCGCCATCTCTTTGATTACTGCAAAACAATGCAGTAAGATCATTTCCAAAACCAGGAAATTTGTTTTCCTGATGATACGCCCTCAAGGAAAGAAGAAGACAGTGGCCGCGGCCTCCAAACGGGGTCCCTCTGCACGACAACTACAGATGGACAAGATTGTGGAGGAGTACGAGGACATCTTCACCTCCCCGGCAGGGGTTCCTCTGCACTGTCAAGTCAAGCACTCCATCGATCTGACCCCAGGTGCGCCGCTACCCAATGGACCAATTTATCGGCGCTCCGTTCTGGAGAACAATGAAATCAAGAGGCAGATTCAGGAGCTCCTGCAGAAAGGTCACATCCGTCCGAGTTCATCGCCCTGTGGGAGCCCGATCGTGTTGGTACAGAAGAAGGATGGGACGTGGAGACTCTGTATTGACTATCGGGCGCTGAACAAGATCACTGTCCGTAATAGGTACCCGATCCCGCGGATTGATGACCTCCTAGACCAACTAAAGGGGGCGAAATATTTCAGCAAGATCGATCTGAAGTCAGGATATCACCAGGTACCAATCGAACCCTCAGATGTGTGGAAGACTGCCTTCAAATCCAAGGAGGGCCTCTTCGAATGGTTGGTCATGCCTTTCGGATTGACGAATGCTCCTGCAACCTTTATGAGGCTAATGGATGACATCTTGCGGCCATTCACCAACTCCTTTGTAGTAGTATACTTGGATGACATTCTGATCTTCAGCCAGAGTTGGGAAGAGCACCTCCACCACATCCGACAGGTTCTCCAAACACTGCGGCAACACAAGCTATGTGCCAATTTGGAGAAATGCACTTTTGGCATGACCCAGGTTCAGTATCTGGGATACATCATTGATGAACAGGGGGTGCATGTCGATCCAGCCAAGATCCAAGTCATTCGGGATTGGCCCTCTCCAACCACTCTAACAGAGCTCCGCAGCTTTCTAGGTCTTGCCAACTTCTACCGCAGGTTTGTGTTGGGGTTTTCTCATATTTCTTGGCCCTTGAGTCAAGTCACCAAGGGCGGGGCGAAAGCAAAATTCTTTTGGTCTGAATCTCAACAGAAGGCATTCAGGGAGTTGAAGGATCGCCTCTGCACGGCACCAGTGCTCGCGTTACCAGATTTACAACAACCATTTGAGGTCGAGACAGATGCCTCTGACTATGCTATTGGGGCAGTCCTTACTCAACATGGACATCCAGTGGCATATCACAGTGAAACACTTTCAGACACAGTCCGGAAGTACCCCACTTATGATAAAGAGATGTATTCCATTGTACAGGCCTGCCGACAATGGAAGCATTACATTTTGGGGAAGGAAACGGTCATCCACACAGACCACCGACCTCTGCAGTTCATACAGACCCAAGGGAAATTGCAGAATGATCGCCATCAGAAGTGGTCTACATACCTGCAACAGTTTCACTTGAATATCAAGTATAAAAAGGGCAGCACCAATAATGTTGCAGATTGCCTCAGTCGACCACCGATCATGGCGCTAACCACCGTGCTCAACTCTTGTGGGCACGAGACTTCTGATTGGCCACTTCTCTACAAAAGCGACCCAGAATTCGGCCACACATACCAGACACTCTTGGAGGGTCGGCAGGTTGCAGATTTTCACCTCCAGGATGCCCTATTATGCCACCTCGGTCACCTTTGTGTTCCTTCAAGCGAGCGTGCCAAGATGATTTGGGAAGCACACTACAGTCGGGCTGCTGGGCATTTCGGGGTCGAGAAAACAGTGGCAGTACTGCAAAATTATTTCTATTGGCCGAATCTTCGACAGGATGTTGGGAAGTACATCCGATCATGTACTGCCTGTGCCATTGCCAAACCGACCATTAAGAAGCACGGCCTCTATACCCCGTTGCCTACCCCTAGTCGACCTTGGGAATCCATCTCCATGGATTACATGTCAGGCCTTCCTTCCACTAAGCATGGAAATGACTGTGTTTTTGTGGTCGTCGACAGGTTCTCGAAGATGGCCATTATGATGGCCTGCAAGAAGAATATCACAGCAGAAGCCACTGCT
Organism: Pinus tabuliformis; assembly: GCA_031772625.1. NCBI lineage: Eukaryota > Viridiplantae > Streptophyta > Pinopsida > Pinales > Pinaceae > Pinus > Pinus tabuliformis. The sequence goes on along the minus strand of CM062813.1, from coordinate 692,414,886 downwards.
AAACTCTTCTTTGAACGAGTGTGGGTGCACTTTGGGATCCCACAGTCTATCATCTCAGATCGGGACAGTCGGTTTCTCAGCACATTTTGGTCCAGTCTCTGGTCAATGCTGGACACCAAACTCACGAAGTCCACAGCCTTCCATCCTCAAACTGATGGCCAGACAGAGGTTGTCAATAGGATGATTGTGCACATTCTGCGCATGTATAACTCAAAGCATCCACGCACATGGGACGAGAGCCTCCCCTATGTTCAGCACAGCTACAACCGAGCTCTTCACAGCTCCACTGGCCATAGCCCTTTTCAGGTGGGTTTGGGATTCCAGCCACTATGCCCCATTGATGTGGCCATGCCACTTGCAGCTACTCACATGAATTCAGCTCATGTCCAGTCCGAAACAGATAAGGCCACCAGCTTCATTGAGCGCATCCAACATATTCGCCAGCAGGTCCATGACATTCTTGAGAAATCAAATGCCAAGTACAAGCAGCGACATGATCAACATCGGGTGCCACACAAGTTTCAGGTGGGCGACAAAGTCTGGTTGCATTTGCAAAAGGAACGCCTTACTGGAGCCTATCGGAAATTGAGACCACTCCGATATGGTCCTTACACCATTACTAAGGCTATGGGAGACAATGCATTTGAGCTCAGCATTCCCCCATTCCTTGGCCTGCACCCAGTGTTCAATGTGGACCGCCTTCGGCCATACTTTCCACCATTGCTAGACACATCCGACATTGCAGAACAGCTCAAACCCACAGAATTAAATCCAGATTGCATGGAACAAGCTGCAACTGATCGGATCATGGACACACAGATCAAGAACACTCGCCAACAGAATATCCAACTGTATCGAGTTGTCAAAGCAGGCCAACTCCTTCAGCAGGGCAAGTGGCTCACCAGGGAACAAGTTCAGCAGAAGTTTCCTCATCTCATGGAGGAGCTCAACGCAATGGGGACCATTGCTTCCTAAGGGGGGAGGAATGATCCAGGTGGATATTGGTGGCCACCTGCCAAGTCCACCTGGACCCCCACCATTGTCTTTCTCAGCATTTTCAGTTTCCTTAATTGTAGCACAACTTACTATTTTTAGCAGTTTTTCGGGTCCTGAACTTCCGGAGCCGTTTTGAGGCCCTAAACGACGTTTTTTGGGAATCCGGGGGCAACATGGGTCCATGGAATGGAATGATGTTGCCGTTCCAACAATGATAGTGCTCGGATAGATCTTTCTAATGAGCTATTGTACGCGTCAAACGGAGATCATATGCCAAAGTTACGACCCCGGGAAGTTGATGTACCAACTTACCCCAAACGGGGCCCACAGTTTGGCGTTTCATCTCCTAGGGTTAGGTTTTGGAATGTTAAGGGTTTTCCATTGTTTCTCAACAATAAATAGGCCTTCGAGCCTCATTGTAACACAGTTCAGAGGCATGTAGCCATCACATCTCTTCTCAGAGATAAGCTACCATCGCCCTAGCTAGTTTATTTCCATTTCTGGTTGTAAGCATATTTCAGTATTTTCCATTAATGAAATGAAGTATTATTTCCGCTGCATCTTTGTGTATATGGTTATCTCTGTAATTTGTTGCGTTCCTGTTTAAATCCGGATCAGTGGTATCAGAGCGGTCTGCTTTTTCTCTGTTTTTCTTTGCATGTCCCCAACAAGGTCGGGATATAAGGAGTTAGGGCTTGAACTGGTTGAACCTTTGCAAGACCAGCCTCGCAAATCCCGACGGCCTCCCATGGCGGACGAGAAGAAAGACGAGGGGGCAGGAGATCCCATCAAAATCTTGCTCGAAGAAGCCCTCGAGCGACAACGGAACGCGATGATGGACAGCTTTGCCCAGATCCTTCAGCGGCTACCCAGAAGCAACGCATCGGCTTCCAGCAGCTACTCTGGAAACGCCACACCCTTTAAGGTACAAGTTAATTTTGAAATCCCCATATTCGAGGGTCAGATAGACGCAGATGCCGTAGATAAATGGTTAAATCTGCTAGAGGGTTATTTTTCTGTTCATGAATTTTCGAGTCGGGAAAAGATTGTTTTTGCTCTTCTCAAAGCAGCCCCCCACGTCAAGGACTGGTGGGAAACCTACTGCGAGCAGAAGGATGAAAGTACTGGCTCACTATTTTCAGCCGCACCCACCTGGGATTCGTTCCGGGATGCCATCAAGGAGCAGTACTACCCTGTCGGAAGCTATGAGGATGAATACATAAAGTGGACCACGCTGCGGCAGGGAAGGGACCAAGACGTGCCGGAGTTCACCAATCTTTTCCATACCCTTCGCACAAAGTTGGGTATCAAGGATTCGGAGCAACATTTGATACTCAAATACCGTGGCTGCCTGCACAAGTACATCCAGGAAGAAATACAATTCCTAAACATCCCCTCGCTCGGCGCAGCATACCGGTATGCCGTCAAGGTCGAGCAGAAGTTTAAACAAAAGAAGCGAGACTTTGGATCTGCGAATCCAAAGCAGGGGAAAGGTGCCCCTAAACCACAGAACAAAGGACAAAGCCAAGGCGGGACAGCCCAAGACAACCAGCCGAAGCTGCAAGCAAAGAACAGCGCCGCGAAGCCGAGAAAGGACACTGGAAAATGGTGCGAGTTCCATAAGAGCTCCACTCACAACACAAGTGAGTGTCGGGCCAAGCAGTCACTGGTGGCTGAGCTAAAGGTTTCAGAATCAGATGCATGTTCCGACTCTGAGTCAGAACCCGATAAGGGGTATGAAAAAGGGAAGCAGATCATTGATGCGGATCCCAGCGCCACTGTTGCTACCGCAAAGATCCAGAAAAATGAACCCGAAGATCCAGAGGAGGAGGAGCGTCTCTTCCACTCCCAGATGTGGGTAAAGGGCTCCCCGATACAGTTCATTGTTGATAGCGGGAGTCAAAAGAACCTCATTTCGGCAGAGGTCGTGAAGCGGTTGGGCTTACCGACCACAGCACATCCACAACCATACACCATTGGGTGGCTTCACCAAGGACGAGATCTTCGCGTGAGCCAGCAGTGTCGCCTTCCATACAACATCAAGCCCTTCACGGATGAGGTATTGTGTGACATTGCTCCCCTTGAAGTTTGTGATGTATTACTAGGACAACCATACTTGTGGAAGCGACATGCTGTGTATGAATCAAGGCCCCGTGCTGTTATTATTACATTGGGAAATAAGTTGTTCAGGATACCAGAGGTAGCACCACCTGCCGCCATCTCTTTGATTACTGCAAAACAATGCAGTAAGATCATTTCCAAAACCAGGAAATTTGTTTTCCTGATGATACGCCCTCAAGGAAAGAAGAAGACAGTGGCCGCGGCCTCCAAACGGGGTCCCTCTGCACGACAACTACAGATGGACAAGATTGTGGAGGAGTACGAGGACATCTTCACCTCCCCGGCAGGGGTTCCTCTGCACTGTCAAGTCAAGCACTCCATCGATCTGACCCCAGGTGCGCCGCTACCCAATGGACCAATTTATCGGCGCTCCGTTCTGGAGAACAATGAAATCAAGAGGCAGATTCAGGAGCTCCTGCAGAAAGGTCACATCCGTCCGAGTTCATCGCCCTGTGGGAGCCCGATCGTGTTGGTACAGAAGAAGGATGGGACGTGGAGACTCTGTATTGACTATCGGGCGCTGAACAAGATCACTGTCCGTAATAGGTACCCGATCCCGCGGATTGATGACCTCCTAGACCAACTAAAGGGGGCGAAATATTTCAGCAAGATCGATCTGAAGTCAGGATATCACCAGGTACCAATCGAACCCTCAGATGTGTGGAAGACTGCCTTCAAATCCAAGGAGGGCCTCTTCGAATGGTTGGTCATGCCTTTCGGATTGACGAATGCTCCTGCAACCTTTATGAGGCTAATGGATGACATCTTGCGGCCATTCACCAACTCCTTTGTAGTAGTATACTTGGATGACATTCTGATCTTCAGCCAGAGTTGGGAAGAGCACCTCCACCACATCCGACAGGTTCTCCAAACACTGCGGCAACACAAGCTATGTGCCAATTTGGAGAAATGCACTTTTGGCATGACCCAGGTTCAGTATCTGGGATACATCATTGATGAACAGGGGGTGCATGTCGATCCAGCCAAGATCCAAGTCATTCGGGATTGGCCCTCTCCAACCACTCTAACAGAGCTCCGCAGCTTTCTAGGTCTTGCCAACTTCTACCGCAGGTTTGTGTTGGGGTTTTCTCATATTTCTTGGCCCTTGAGTCAAGTCACCAAGGGCGGGGCGAAAGCAAAATTCTTTTGGTCTGAATCTCAACAGAAGGCATTCAGGGAGTTGAAGGATCGCCTCTGCACGGCACCAGTGCTCGCGTTACCAGATTTACAACAACCATTTGAGGTCGAGACAGATGCCTCTGACTATGCTATTGGGGCAGTCCTTACTCAACATGGACATCCAGTGGCATATCACAGTGAAACACTTTCAGACACAGTCCGGAAGTACCCCACTTATGATAAAGAGATGTATTCCATTGTACAGGCCTGCCGACAATGGAAGCATTACATTTTGGGGAAGGAAACGGTCATCCACACAGACCACCGACCTCTGCAGTTCATACAGACCCAAGGGAAATTGCAGAATGATCGCCATCAGAAGTGGTCTACATACCTGCAACAGTTTCACTTGAATATCAAGTATAAAAAGGGCAGCACCAATAATGTTGCAGATTGCCTCAGTCGACCACCGATCATGGCGCTAACCACCGTGCTCAACTCTTGTGGGCACGAGACTTCTGATTGGCCACTTCTCTACAAAAGCGACCCAGAATTCGGCCACACATACCAGACACTCTTGGAGGGTCGGCAGGTTGCAGATTTTCACCTCCAGGATGCCCTATTATGCCACCTCGGTCACCTTTGTGTTCCTTCAAGCGAGCGTGCCAAGATGATTTGGGAAGCACACTACAGTCGGGCTGCTGGGCATTTCGGGGTCGAGAAAACAGTGGCAGTACTGCAAAATTATTTCTATTGGCCGAATCTTCGACAGGATGTTGGGAAGTACATCCGATCATGTACTGCCTGTGCCATTGCCAAACCGACCATTAAGAAGCAAGGCCTCTATACCCCGTTGCCTACCCCTAGTCGACCTTGGGAATCCATCTCCATGGATTACATGTCAGGCCTTCCTTCCACTAAGCATGGAAATGACTGTGTTTTTGTGGTCGTCGACAGGTTCTCGAAGATGGCCATTATGATGGCCTGCAAGAAGAATATCACAGCAGAAGCCACTGCTAAACTCTTCTTTGAACGAGTGTGGGTGCACTTTGGGATCCCACAGTCTATCATCTCAGATCGGGACAGTCGGTTTCTCAGCACATTTTGGTCCAGTCTCTGGTCAATGCTGGACACCAAACTCACGAAGTCCACAGCCTTCCATCCTCAAACTGATGGCCAGACAGAGGTTGTCAATAGGATGATTGTGCACATTCTGCGCATGTATAACTCAAAGCATCCACGCACATGGGACGAGAGCCTCCCCTATGTTCAGCACAGCTACAACCGAGCTCTTCACAGCTCCACTGGCCATAGCCCTTTTCAGGTGGGTTTGGGATTCCAGCCACTATGCCCCATTGATGTGGCCATGCCACTTGCAGCTACTCACATGAATTCAGCTCATGTCCAGTCCGAAACAGATAAGGCCACCAGCTTCATTGAGCGCATCCAACATATTCGCCAGCAGGTCCATGACATTCTTGAGAAATCAAATGCCAAGTACAAGCAGCGACATGATCAACATCGGGTGCCACACAAGTTTCAGGTGGGCGACAAAGTCTGGTTGCATTTGCAAAAGGAACGCCTTACTGGAGCCTATCGGAAATTGAGACCACTCCGATATGGTCCTTACACCATTACTAAGGCTATGGGAGACAATGCATTTGAGCTCAGCATTCCCCCATTCCTTGGCCTGCACCCAGTGTTCAATGTGGACCGCCTTCGGCCATACTTTCCACCATTGCTAGACACATCCGACATTGCAGAACAGCTCAAACCCACAGAATTAAATCCAGATTGCATGGAACAAGCTGCAACTGATCGGATCATGGACACACAGATCAAGAACACTCGCCAACAGAATATCCAACTGTATCGAGTTGTCAAAGCAGGCCAACTCCTTCAGCAGGGCAAGTGGCTCACCAGGGAACAAGTTCAGCAGAAGTTTCCTCATCTCATGGAGGAGCTCAACGCAATGGGGACCATTGCTTCCTAAGGGGGGAGGAATGATCCAGGTGGATATTGGTGGCCACCTGCCAAGTCCACCTGGACCCCCACCATTGTCTTTCTCAGCATTTTCAGTTTCCTTAATTGTAGCACAACTTACTATTTTTAGCAGTTTTTCGGGTCCTGAACTTCCGGAGCCGTTTTGAGGCCCTAAACGACGTTTTTTGGGGAATCCGGGGGCAACATGGGTCCATGGAATGGACTGACCGATGTTGCCCGTTCCAACAATGATAGTGCTCGGATAGATCTTTCTAATGAGCTATTGTACGCGTCAAACGGAGATCATATGCCAAAGTTACGACCCCGGGAAGTTGATGTACCAACTTACCCCCAAACGGGGCCCACAGTTTGGCGTTTCATCTCCTAGGGTTAGGTTTTGGAATGTTAAGGGTTTTCCATTGTTTCTCAACAATAAATAGGCCTTCGAGCCTCATTGTAACACAGTTCAGAGGCATGTAGCCATCACATCTCTTCTCAGAGATAAGCTACCATCGCCCTAGCTAGTTTATTTCCATTTCTGGTTGTAAGCATATTTCAGTATTTTCCATTAATGAAATGAAGTATTATTTCCGCTGCATCTTTGTGTATATGGTTATCTCTGTAATTTGTTGCGTTCCTGTTTAAATCCGGATCACGCGCAGGGCCCTCTGCCACTTCAGCCAGTCAACGAGTAGTCACACGAATGAACTCAGAAAAGTCTTCTCATGTATTAAAGCAGCAACATATATAAAACAGTGGGGTGATAACAACAACAGTTCGGAAAATTACATATCAAAAAGCTTTTTCACAGCGTTCATCAACGCGTTATTTATAATGAAAAAGTGCTGAACTAACTAACTGAATCCTACGCTATTAACTGTGTTGCCAAAGACACGTAGATCCCTTCAGCCGAGATCTAGCGTAACTGTCATCATGTCTATTAAATCTTCAGAGTGGTAGCTGTTGGATTCAGGTTACGGTGATGATCTCCAGGTGTGCCGGTGTCTTCGTGGGCTGAGGACTGTGCCACGTAAACGTTCACGTGCCCAAAACAGAGACGTGCCACTGCTGAACTCCTTGGTTGGCTTTGCCTTTGACCCTCGTTGACCGTGACCTTCCATGGATGATTTGGCTGATTTAAAGGGACACGTTCCATGTATCCGTCACCTGTAGCTTGCCCATGTAGCTCGTTTCTTCATAGGATACCTGTAGCACAACTTTTAATAAAATAGCTACGGAATCCTGTGCTGGCTGCGGAAACCTGTGCTGGCTGCGGAAACTGAGAAGTTTCCGCAGCTGCATGAACAAAAACTAAACCAAACAACAGTCATAAGCATAGTCAGAAAACCATGTAAAAAGCTCTTTTTAAACTACAATGCAATGATTTAACAGCTGGGTGGATGAAATAAGTGGAAAAAGAAGGCTGAGAGGGTGTATAGGAAGGTGCAGGTTTGAGGCTCAACATACCCCCACTGTGAAGGTGTTGCATGTCCTCATGCAACCAAAATTGAGTTATTTCCCTCTAATCCACATGTTCCAAGGCTTCTGCAAGGACATCTAGCCCTATTTTCTTCTTCTTTGATGCTAACATCATCATCCTTGGTTTCCTGACTAGATATTTGAACTTGAGGTTAATCAATGCTCTGCTTAACTTTTTGCACTTCTTCTTCAGTTTTTTGTTTTTCTTTTGCCACAGTCCTAAATGAAGCATAGTGTTATCATGGACAATCTTGTCTACCTTACTCTGCTCTTTGAGTGCTTCATTTTCCTGTTTGATATGCCTATTTAGGACTTCTAACTCAAATACTTCCTGTTTCAAAGACTGAACTTGTGCATCAAGTGGCAAAGAGGTACTTGGTCCTGCAGCTGATTGTTCTAAGGATTCCAGGTAATTGTATGCCTCTTGCTGATTAGGATCTACCTCAGGTGTCTTTCTCGGACTAGGCTCAAAATCTGGTGGAGGAGGAAGACTGCTCTCTCTTTCTGGCCGAAAAGGGCTTTCCTCACGTGGAGGACTTGACTCAATGCTTGGCTGAGCCGGAGATTTCTCAAGTGTCTCTTCATCTAAATCAATAAAGTGAGATTGTTTTTCTTTGGTTTTATTCCCTTTCCCTTTTAGCCTAGTGCTCCTTCTTAAATATGAACTAGTACTCTTCTCTTGTGCACTCTGTTTTCCTTTTTCCTTTTTCTTGGCTATGGCAGCAGCTTGAAGATCTATTAATCTTTCTGACAGAGGTTGATAATCCTCTTCTATGGATTGCTCAGGGGATGGATAAACTTCTTGGATGGTTCTTTTGCCTTTTTCTTTTCTCTGTTTCTTACTTTTAGCTCTATCTTCTTCTTCTTTTTGCACTGTTTCTTGAATTTCTATTGTAGGGGAGTCTTGGACTGTAATGTTCTTTTGTTTCCTCCTACTTTTCTTTGGAATCTTTGGTGGACTGCTTCCAGAGGCCTCAGACGGCTCTTGGAAGTAGTTTCTTGTCAAAAACTGCTCCCAAGTATCCTTATTTTTCTTTAACTGGTCCTCAATAAGAATTTTTATGAGCCCATGATGGTAGAGATGAGGTTCAATATTGCCTACATGTTTTTGAACTGTAAAACTCATCTTTTTCAGACTTAATAGCAGAAAATGAGGGAAATTAAGAGTGTGACTGTCTATGAAATTCATCATCAATCTAACATGATACATATACATAGAGCCAAAACGACCTTCACACGTGATAAATTTCTGGATGACTAACAGTAGGCTAGACCATTCCTCTTTTAGTACATGAACAGGGATGCCTCTTGTAAATACGGTGGTATCCATACCTTGGTTTTGTAGCATGGTTCTCCATATTTGGTCGTCCACACTTCTATTTTTAAACCACCTTTCACCTTCTTGAGGTAAGCCCGTGGCAGCTGCTACTGTGGCCTCGGTCACTGTAAATTTCAAGTCTCCAACCTCCGCTGTTTGTCCATTAAAAGACTTCGCAAAAGCTTTGGTCACCTCCTTGTTATGGCCTTTAAACTTCTGGATGAATCGTAGCCATCTGACTTTCTTCAGCAATTCCTTAGTTTGAGGATAACCCTCCAAGTATTTCGGTCCTTCCGGCTCAGCTCTCAGTAATTTTCCCATCCTCTGTTTTAGATTCCAACTGAGAGTTCTTCTGCGTGTGAGGGTTAAGGGAAAAAAATAGCTCTGTTACAGGGTTTAGGAGAAACTGTAGTGACTGCAACGGGGTTTAGGATGACTGTAGTGACTGCGGTCAGGGTTTAGAACGAACTGTAGTGGCTGAAGTTAGAAATGGAGAACAGTGAATGGAAATACCCGAATTACAGGAGGAACAGTGGGTGAGCAGCAGTAAACGAGTTCATGAAATGAAATGCGGATGCATACGAGGAGTATGGTATAAGTGGAGTGTAAGTGGAGTAACGGCGGGACTCTTTCGAATCAGATGACTGCATATGAAATTTTACACGTTTCAACAGACGGCTGCGGAAATTACGGCTAAGAAGAGCCGTAACACAATAGGTCACGTCTCAAGAGTACGGGTAATAAATGGAAGTGCAGTCAGTCTTCAGTTTAAACTCGGGATAATCATGAGACCGTTAGGGCAATGAATGTGAGGTGTGTGGAGTGATATCGTGGAATAGGAGTGGTAGTGGAGCTATCGTATCAAATCATCGCTCATAGTAGAACTTGTTATGGTTTAATGACTATGCGTAATTATGACTTGAATTGTTATTTGATAAAGATTTTTGATCATACCTTTGTAACTTTGTCATTTCTTGCTCATGGCTTCTAACCAATTTCTCTTCTTTGTTATCTTGGAGATGCCCCATGTCTTTAGCTCAATTACACCTGCATTTCATGATTATCGCACTAACAGTTGACTGTAAATTTTGAAAATAGAGTGATGCTGGCTGCGGAAACTGTTTCTGGCTGCGGAAACGGTCTCCAGCTACGGAAACTGAGACAGCACCCCCTTAACTGCACAAAGATAGTTAGAGGAAAACCAACTGAATGAAAATAGTCCTGAAGCCAACTGAATGAAAATAGTCCTGAAGGGGACTTTTATTAATGGAGTGAAATGGAATGAGTGGAGTGAAATGAAAGTGAGGTGGAGTGAAGTGAAATGGAAATGGGAATGAGATGGAGGTGAAGTGAAATGGTAAGTGAGATGAAGTGAAGATGGAAAGAGAAGGGGAGGAGATTTTTTTTTTTTGGAAAATATAGAGTGTCGGGTGTCCCTGATTTTCACTCTACATTTTCTGTATAAGACCGCCAATCTATGATTGGTTTTCAGGCTTATACACAATTTTTTTTTTTTTTTTAACTGAAAGAAACAGAGGTTAGGCTGGTGGGGAAGGAGAAGGATTCTTCTCCACCAGCCTGATTGCAGAATTCTCTTGGAACATTTTGACAAACTCCTCTTTTGAGAGTGGCTTATGATAAATTTTCAATCGGTGGCCATTCACAATAAGAGGAGTCTGAAATTCATCAATGGTCTTGATTCTTACTGCTCCATTGTTAAAGACTTTATCAATCTCATATGGCCCAAGCCAATGAGTCTGAAACTTCCCTTTGAAGTCTTTAAATTTGGAATCAAACAGTAAAGCCCAATCTCCCTCTTGAAACTTTCTCTCTTTGATGTATCTGTCATGCCACTTAGCTCTTTGATGTTGAACTAGATCAGTCCTTAAAATTGCATCTTGTCTGATCTCATCTAACTCATTCAACTGCTCCATTCTGTGCTTTTGGGCTTCTGATATATTCATCCCCAATTGAACTGCCATCTTGAAAGTATTGACTTGAAACTCAATGGGGAGCAGGACTTCTTTCCCATAAACAAGTTCATAGGGAGAATGTCCTGTTGTGTTCCTCCATGTAGTTCTGTAGGCCCATAAGGCTTCAGGAAGCCTTTCTGCCCAATCTCTTCTGTGTAGATGAATAATTTTGGTGATGATACTCTCAAGAACTTTATTTGTAGATTCCACTTGGCCATTTGCTTGCGGATGGTAAGGAGTAGATTTTCTGTACTTGATTTTGTATTCTTCCATCAGCTTCTCCATCAAATTAGATGTAAATTGACTTCCCTAATCTGTCACAATTTCTCTTGGGACACCAAAACGAGTAAAAATATCCTCAAAAAGAAATTGAACAACTGAATTTTCAGTGGCAGAAGGCAATGCCTTGGCTTCTACCCATTTAGTGACATAATCAGTGCAAACCAATATATATTTCTTTTGTTTAGATGGTGGATTAATTGGTCCAATGAAATCTAAAGCCGATTTTTCAAAGGGTTCGATGAGTACCTGTGGCTGTAATGGCATTTCATTTGAAAGAGTCGGTCTCCCAACTCTCTGGTAGCTGTCACACCTTCTGACATACTGTTTTGCATCTTTGAAGAGAGAAGGGCAATAATATCCTAAAGAAAGGATTTTATAGGCCGTCATTTTGTCAGCAAAGTGTCCACCGCATGGTTCATCATGACATGCCTTGAGGATGTCAGGCATTTCATCTTCCCGAACACATCTTCTGATCACACAATCTAGCCCTGTTTTAAACAATTCATTAGAAATCCATGAATAACTTGAACTCTCCTGAATGATTCTTCTTTTCTCATTAGGAAATAAATGTGGAGGTAGTTTCCCTGTAACCAAATAGTTAGCAATATCTGCATACCAAGGAGTCTTAGTAGTTACGGCAAACAAATATTCATCTGGAAACTTATCCTCTACAGGAGAATCTTCGTTAGTGTTTTGGATTCTAGACAAGAAATCAGCTACTGTATTTTGTTTCCCTGGTCTATCCAACACAGTAATATTGAATTCTTGTAAAATTAAAAGCCATCTTGTAACTTTGCCATTAGTAACAGGTTTGTTCATGAGATATCTAATTGCAGAATGATCAGTATGGACAAAAGTTTCATAGCCGGTTATATAATGTCTAAACTTGTTGATTGCATGAACAACAGCTAAGAACTCTTTCTCAGTCACAATATAGTTTAACTCAGTGGGAGTCAAATTTTTACTGGTGTAGTAAATGGCATAAGGAACTAAATCCTTTTGACTCAACACAGCTCCTAGAGCTGTATCTGAAGCATCTGTAGAAATATGGAAAAGAAGTTTCCAATTTGGCCCTCTCAAAATGGGTGCTTCAGATATTCTTGTTTTCAAAGTTTCAAATGCAGATTGACAATCAGGATCCCATTTGAATTCACAGTCTTTTGTAAGCAATTTGAAGAGAGGAGATGTTATTTTGGTGAAGTTTTCAATAAATCTTCTATAATATCCAGTAAATCCAAGAAAACTTCTAACATCTTTTTGACAATTTGGAATAGGCAACTTGGAGATGACTTCAACTTTTGATCTATCAACTTTAATCCCATCCCCTGAAATATGATGTCCTAAAACAATCCCTTCAGTAAACATCATAAAGCATTTCTCATGACTTAATGAAAGGTTTGTTTCCTTACATCTTATAAGGAATTTTTCCAAATTCTCTAATGCCTCTTCAAATGTATTACCATAAACTGTAAAATCATCCATATAAACCTCTACACAATCATGGATTAGATCAGAAAAGATTCCTAGTACTGCCCTTTGAAATGTTGCGAGTGCATTACATAATCCAAAAGGAAGTACTCGGTAAGCAAAAGTTCCCCATGGACAGGTAAATGTGGTCTTGTCCTGATCTTCAGGTGCTACCTGAATCTGATTGTAACCACTAAAACCATCCAAAAATGAGAAATAATTTTTGCCTGCTAAAGTATCTAATACCTGATCAATAAAGGGTAAAGGAAAGTGATCCTTCAAGGTTGCTTTGTTCAATTCCCTGTAATCAATGCAAACCCTCCATTTACCATTATTTTTAGGTACTATAACCAAAGGAGAAACCCATCGGCTATCTGAAATTGGATAATTGAAGTTCACATTAAGTAACTTTTGGAGCTCTTCTTTCACTATCTCCCTAAGGTTTGGATTCATCCTTCTCTGAGGTTGTTTGATTGGTCTATTGTTTTCTTCAATGTAGATGTGGTGAATGCAAGTTTTAGGGTCAATACCTTTCATATCGGTATACTCCCATGCAAATGCAGTAGAATGTTTTTGCAAGATTTTGGTTAGCTCTTCCCGTTGTGATCTTTCCAAGTTTTTGTTCATATTCAATGTTTTACCTGGAAAGATCTCAATGGCGGAACTACCAAACTCTTCCATAGAGAAAAGAGACATTTGTCTAGATGATAGATACTCAATGTCAGAATCTAACTGAAATTGTGTGTGGTCATATTCTGAAGATGTTTCAAAGTTTTCTAATGTGTTCAGAATTTGACTATCTTCACTAACTTCGGAAATGGTAAAGACAGGTTGTATAGTATCTTCATCATCAATCCACTCATTATCTCCTATTTCTGTAATTGCTTTTGCTGGAGGATACAGATTGAATTTCTTTGTCGAATTACCATCAGAAATATACATATCCCCAGACCTACAACTGATAAAAGCATCAGCTGTGGCTAGCCAAGGTCTTCCTAAGATGAGAGGATGTCCTCCTAAATTACTCTTGGGAGTTAAAATCATGAAATCTACTGGATATTCCCAAGAGTCTAAGGAGACTGAAATGTCTTCTAATACACCATCTGGTTTAATAATTGATCGATCTGCAAGTTGCAGTAAAGTAGGTGTAAAGAGAAGGTTAGGAAGTTTCAGCTGTTCCATAGTCTGTCTACTCATAATGTTGATAGGAGCCCCCAAATCAATCAAAGTATTTGGAATTTCTACCCCATTGATATGTGTTTTGACAATTGGACTACCGGGATCTACATACTTCTGCATAGTAATATTTCCCATCATGATACCTGCAATTTTTCCTAACAGGTGGATTTTTCTTGTATCTCTTGGTTTCTTTCCTGGTCTTTTAAGACTCAACTCCTTTATTGTTTTTGCTAGAATAGGAATATCCTTAATGGCTTGTAACAAGGGAATCTTGATACAGACATTCTTCAATTCATCTAGAAAATCATAGTCAGGCAACAAGATTTGTTTTTCCACCCCTTTGTCAATTTGTAATCTTTCAGGAAAAGGAGGTGTGGATGAAGATGCAGGTTGCTCAACTATAGGAGTTGTGGGGGTTAGTTCTTTTTCTTTTTCTTTCTGAGTGTTTGGGTTTTGAAGAGATGCTTCAGAACCCTTATTGGCTTCAAGAGATTCTTCCTCAGAAATGCTTTGATTTTGAGCATTTATAGAAGGCTTATCTAAGATTCTACCTGATCTGAGTTGTACATCATTGAGAGGGACAATCATATAGGTAGGAAATTGTTGACCTTCCATCATGTAAGCATTTTGAGGGTTTTTATTATTGGGGTTTGGCAATGGCTGAGAAGGAAGTTGATTTGACTTCTGTTGGAATGGGAGCAAGAGTTGAGAATTTGGATTCTGTTGAGAAGGTTGTTGTTGTTGTGGAAATGGCAATGATAGTTGTGGGTTTTGATTTGGAAGTTGTGGAGCTTGTTGATTTTGAAAAGATGGAGGATATTGATAAAATTGAGAAAATCTCCCATAAGGATTTTGCATACCTTGTACCCATGATTGAAAAGGATTTTGAGGTTGGGACCAAGGTTGTTGCCAAGGATTCCAATTTGGTGGGGGTTGAAAATTCATAGAGTTGTTAAACCCTTGATTTTGTTGCCCCTTCCAAGGTCTCCTTGCAACAAAACAGAGAGACTCAATTGTATTTGGATCTTCTTGAAAGATAGCATTGAGCCCAGGAATTGAAGGACAATTCTTGGTCTCATGATTCTCTGAACAAATTACACATGTTTCTACAACTTTTGCATCCAAGGGACATTCCCTTAGAGCATGTTTCTTTCTACATTTTGGGCAAAAGATGGCCAAAGCTTCAGCTTCTGCTTTCTGCTTGTTGTGTATCTTAAGAGTGTCTAGTTACTCACTAAGACTCCCTAAGATATCAGTTTTGAACTCATCAAGCATGTTGCCAATCTCAGCCCTACTTACTGATCTAGTTGCAGATTTGTTTGCTCTGATGAGAGAAGGATCTCTAGGCCCTTTTTGAGTTTTAGATTTCCCCCTTGAGAGATGGACACATAGCTCCGCTATATCATGAAGTGGAAGTTGAGATATGTCTCCTTTCCCCATCATGTTCAAAATATCTATCCATTCATCTCTAATGGCTTTTAATAGAAGGGCTTTCAAGGTCTCCTCATCTAAGTTACTCATTTTTGCTCTTTTCAGATTATATTGGAATCTTTCAAGTAAATCTTCCAAGTTTTCATCTTATTTTTGTACCATTCTGAATACCTCATCCTTGTGATTGGTGGGCATACAATAGTCCAGGTACCTATCCAAAAATGTTTGTTTCATATCATTCCAAGTCCTAATGGATTGAGTGAGTAATCCCATGAACCATTTCAAAGATGCTCCTTTCAATGTTGAAGGAAACAATTTGAGTTTTTGAGAGTCTTCCAGATAATCATAAGTTCGACACACGACCTCAAACTCAAATAGAAATGTTTCAGGATCCTCATTTCTTAACCCATGAAAGTTTGGGAGGACAGATGGTGAGATGTTCTTCATTGTGGCTTGAGAGTCCTCATCGACTATAGGAAATCCGAATGAGTTATCTCCATCCCTATTTCCCCCAATGTTACCTCTACCTCCTCCATTATTTCCTCCTCCTCCTCCTCTACCTCTACCAAATCCATTTGCTACTTCTTCTGTCATGGTAGTTTCCCTGGAGAATTCAGAGTCCTCTGGTTCCTCTACTAAGGGTGAACGAGGAGGAATTTCTTCCTCTTCTTCCTCAGGTGATTCTACTTCTTCAATTACAATTTGTCTCCCTGTAGAAGGAAGGAAAAGATCTCTTCCTAATTCAGATTCGATGGATGGTGTGGGAGAGTCAACTACTGCCTCTTGAATTCTAGGAATCCTAGGGCTAGGAGTGTAGGTTGGAGATGATGGAGGTGTAAAAATTGAACTCTTGGCTCTAGCTAAAAACCTTCCCCTAGAATCTCTTGCTCTATGCATGTCATTTTTTTTATTTTTCTTCAAGTCGGGCTAATAATTCTCTTTCTGATCTTCCAGGTCACTCTAGGTGCAAGAAGAGAGCATACTCAAGAACTATTAAACCAATAACTTTCTCTTTTCTGATCCTCCAGATCACACTAAGTGCAAGAGGAGAGCATACTTTGAGAGGTTATCAATTTTCCTTCCTTGAAATTTTCTTGTTTTTTTTTTTTTTAAGAAATTGGCTACCTAGTTTCACTTCCCCGGCAACGGCGCCAAAATGTTTGGTCAATTTAGTGTGTTCTAAATTGCTATTTAAAATGTCAATCCGGGATTCGTAAGCTGACGAAGTGAAGTGTACTATATGTACTAGATAACCATTTCCTTAATCTTTTGTCGTTTTTGAGTTTTTAGTTTATTTTTGGATTTATCTTTCCCTAATGTGTGATGGTGAAAATGAAAGTGAAGTATGGATGATAATGGTGATGGTGATTTCTACAGTGATTTTTTCTCAAACTTAAAAGTGCTCAAAAAGAAAGCTTTAAAACAACTGTAATGAAATCAATTCTTAAGAAAAACAGTGAACTAATGACAATGGCCCAGTATCCTTGCTGCTGAATGAAAAGAAAGTAAAAATTGAACTTAAAGCAACTCAAAGCAAAGCAACTAATTCACACTACTTTAACTCTTTTGATCCTTTACCCTTCAGCTCAATCTACCTTGTGGGAAGCAATCATGAACAAGTCAAGAAATATGATATCTAAATGGCAAGAAATTAAATTGCATAAAAGAAACTAGTCACACTACTTCAACTCTTCTGATCCTTTACCCTTCAGCTCAATCTACCTTGTGGGAAGAAATCATGAACAAGTCAAGCAATATGATATCTAAATGGCAAGAAATTAAATTGCATAAAAGAAACTAGTCACACTACTTCAACTCTTCTGATCCTTTACCCTTCAGCTCAATCTACCTTGTGGGAAGCAATCATGAATAAGTTTAAGCAATATGATAACTAAATCACACTACAATAAGTAATATTTTGATTTCTTACTAATAGAGTCACTTGACTATAGAAAGAAACCATAAATTGATGAGCAGTATGATATCTAAATAACAGAAAAAACAAATAAGCAAATCACAACTTGAAAAAGACAGTGCTGGAATTAAACTTCAGAAAATGAAAGTTAGCAGGAAGGACAAGATGATCTCATATGTCAATAGTTATCAAAAAGATGAAAATTTGCCCGGGCTACCTAAGAAAACCTGCAGAAAAACATTGATCAGCTGACAGCTACAAGAAAGCAGAAGTGAAAGTATAAATAGCAGTGAATTAAGAAGCATCAAAACAGCGTGTTATGTACAAGCTAAAGATTATGAAAGCAGAACATAATAAAACCAAATGAAAACTTTACAAGGCTTCAGCGCGCAGGGGCCCTCTGCCACTTCAGCCAGTCAACGAGTAGTCACACGAATGAACTCAGAAAAGTCTTCTCATGTATTAAAGCAGCAACATATATAAAACAGTGGGGTGATAACAACAACAGTTCGGAAAATTACATATCAAAAAGCTTTTTCACAGCGTTCATCAACGCGTTATTTATAATGAAATAGTGTTGAACTAACTAACTGAATCCTACGCTATTAACTGTGTTGCCAAAGACACGTAGATCCCTTCAGCCGAGATCTAGCATAACTGTCATCATGTCTTTGTATAGATAATCTTCGGCAAAATCACATAACCAATCTTTTGTCGACGCGTTTCGAACCAACCAGTGTGGTTCATCGTCAGGACAAGTTGAAGAACCAATCCGGATTAGCTGATTAAATAGAGTGTGCAGAGACTCCAACGGCTAATTTGACCTAAGGATCCCGATCAAACCACTAATTTAACTAATAACATTTCTATAAATAGCTAAAACAGTTAAATTTGTTAATTAAATCTAAGATTAAAATCATTTAATAATATGAGTATTGAATAATATCCATGTTTATTATTTAAATATAATGGTCATATATTTATTAGATGATCTATAATTATTATTATTCTAATATTATTTAAGTATAAATAAACGATACTCTTAGAATTCAGTTATCTTAGGTAAAAATATACCATTTTATTATTTATTATTTACATATAATGGTCCTATATAATAGCTAAAACAGGTAATTATAAACATATAAATAGCTGTAATAATATCTAAGGTTAAACTCATTGAATAATATAATATCCATGTTTATTATTTTTTAAGTATAATAATCTATAAATATTATTATTCTAATATTATTTAAATATAAATAAATGTTACTCTTAGAATCTAGTTATCTTCGGTAAAAATATACCATTTAATTATTTATTATTTAAATATAATGGTCCATTCGAAAAATAATAATCTATGTTTATTAATAAATCCATATTTATTTAATAATTCATAATACCAATATTAAATAGAATTCTTATTAAAAAATTATTATTATTAGAATAAAGTAATATTCATGTTTATTAATACTAGAATAACTAATATTATTGTTATATCATATATATATTTATTTATACTACTATCTAATTCTCTTTTAAACCTAATGGTCATTGGTAAACTAGGTCTCCTTTAATATTTAAATAACCGATTTATATTTATTAAATACTCAATATATACTCAATAATCTATTATTCCATTATTAAAGTTAATTATGTCATTAGGTAAATATAATATTACTTATAAGGTTTAAAAGGGTTTTTTAGACATTAGTAAAGGAAGCATATTTAATCAAAATAATGGAACCAAAAAATCTAATCTAATATATCCAATATTAACATAAACGGGACAAGGTTAATACCCTGAAACTAGGACTAATCCGCCAAAACCGAAACTTAAGGAGGGGGAAGACGGAAACATAAGGGGAATGAGGAGGCTAGGAAGACAAGGCTGGGACCCAGAAGCTGCTAATCTTCCAGCCATCATCCCTATTAAGATTATTCGGCCTTTTTTCAATCTCCAGGGCCTCTCTAAATTTGCGATGGTGAAACTGCGCAACTCTAAATTTGTCATCATGTCTATTAAATCTTCGGAGTGGTAGCTGTTGGATTCAGGTTACGGTGATGATCTCCAGGTGTGTCGGTGTCTTCATGGGCTGAGGACTGTGCCACGTAAATGTTCATGTGCCCAAAACAGAGACGTGCCACCGCTGAACTCCTTGGTTGGCTTTGCCTTTGACCCTCGTTGACCGTGACCTTCCATGGATGATTTGGCTGATTTGAAGGGACACGTTCCATGTATCCGTCACCTGTAGCTTGCCCATGTAGCTCATTTCTTCATAGGACACCTGTAGCACAACTTTTAACAAATAGCTGCGGAATCCTGTGCTGGCTGCAGAAACCTGTGCTGGCTGCGGAAACTAAGAAGTTTCCGCAGCTGCATGAACAAAAACTAAACCAAACAACAATCATAAGCATAGTCAGAAAACCATGTAAAAAGCTCTTTTTAAACTACAATGCAATGATTTAACAGCTAGGTGGATGAAATAAGTGGAAAAAGAAGGCTAAGAGGGTGTATAGGAAGGTGCAGGTTTGAGGCTCAACAATTACTTGGCAGAAACTTACTTCTTAGCTTTGCTACCATCCTACTCCAATTCTTGATTGGTTGCTTGCCAAGTCTCTTCCTTTCTGCCTGCACACCATCCCACCAAAGCGCTGCATGGCCTTTTAACTTGGTGACAACAAACTTGACTTTCTTCTCATCTTCTGTTTCTTCATAATCGAAGAATTTCTCCATGCCATTAATCCCATCTATCAATTCTTCTGGATAAAATCCTCCTTCATATATTGGAGCCTCGGTCTTTGGCCTAGCTGTGGATCTCAACACTGACTAGAAGAACCTCATATCAGGAGTTACTGCTACAGCTTCCTCCTCTGCAGCTTCAACCTCAAGTTCAGTAACATCTCCATCATCTATATTTCTGCCTATTTTTAATGCATCCAATCTAGCTTGCATCTGTTGCACAGCTTCCATTACTTCAGCGTTGCAACAGGCTGTCCTCTTTCACCACCTCCAGTCCTCTTCCAACTCTGAAAGCCATATTAACTTTCCTTCTCCTGCTTCTGAGATTCAATTCAGTGTCAAAAGGGGGCTTCGATACCACTAATGGTGGCCTGGGTGCAGGCGATATAGACAACCTCTCCAATCTGGCTACAATTTCTTCAACTTCAGGCTGAATTCCTCTTCCTGGTTCAAGAGGTGTATCAGTCATCTACTATTAGAATAACTATTATAATACTTCCCGTCTTCCTTCATATAACCATTCTTCCTCTTTAAATTACCCCAACCCTTGTTATCAACAAAAATCATACCATAGGCCTTGTTGCTTTTAAAACAAAGAAAATGCGTTGAAAATGCAATATACACGGGTGGAGGGCCTTCGTTCCAAAGGAACGAAAAATACACTATTGGCACTTTATATCACTATATTGTTAATTCAAAAGAATTAACTATCGACACTTTATATTTCAAACTGTGCGTTTGAAATGTAATTAACACTATCGGCAGGCTTTTATTCCAAAGGGTCGGAACAACACTATCGACGCTTTGTCATGGTGATTCTCTGATGCGATATGCCATGTGGCTATCGGCAATCGCTATCGGCGATTTCGAAAGTCCACACAATAGACTCCTCCTGCTTAAACCTTGCGATGCGATAACCTTGTGGACCCGAAAACTTATCAACCCAGCTATATAGTATTTCGGGTCTAGACTGTCGGGGTTTCGGACTTCGACGGCTCCAAAGGACCTTCCCACTCCACTTGCGATTCTTCGATGCGATCTGGTTCGGACCCGATACGGGTATGAACCAAATTCAATAGAATTTCAGGTCCAGAACTCTGCTCCGGCTAAGTATTTTTACGATTTCCTGTGTAAAACAAGATTTTGGCTGCGGAATTCTATAAGGCAATTAAAGAATCCTGCACTCAACGATGTGAAGGGAAAATACAATCTGAGGACTTCAACCAAGACATTAATTGGGAATTAGGCTAATTCATTGATATTTGGACTCAAAAAAAGGCCATTAAAACTAATACACGCATCTAATTAACATTCAACAGAGAACCATATAATCAGATGCAGAGAGAGGTTTTTCTTCAGATAATAATGCTTTCGGCACGACTCTAACTCTGAGCCTCCCGTTATTTTATTTATAATCAATAGATAAAGCCTTCTTGGCCATTATCCTTTACAAAAGCATGCCTTTACATAGAGTGATTTAAAGCGTAAAGCATTGTTACAACTTATCCATAAGCGATTATTTTAGCATGATTTATTCTTAATTCTATTCTTATCCTAAACTAGGAAAGCATGGAAATTGCTAGCTAAAGGAACCCACTCCTTTGCCTATAGATTTTTTTGGATTTTTGGAATAAGTTTGAAGATTTTCCCTCCAAGTCACATGCTTCTACATCATAAGAGCTCCATGCTCCCTCTGAAAAGCAATTGTGCTCACTCCTAAAACACTATACCTTTCATTGTCACCCATCTCTATGCGCATCTTGAGGTCTTTCTCCTCCAAGGTACTGAATAAACTTTTATTGCCAGTCATGTGGAATGAGGCTCCACTATCAAGATAACAACCACAACCCATCATCGATGACACCATGCATGCGATGAGGGTAAAGTACATCTCGAACTGAGAGGCTAATGCCTCACCTTCAGATCCTTCCGAGGATCCCTTCTTGGACTTCTTCGATGGGAAATTAGTCGCATAATGACCCATCTCATGACAATTAAAGCATCTCACTTTAGACTTGTCAACCTTCTTCCCTCCATGAGAAGAATTCGATTCAGAATGGGACGCCTTCCCCTTCCCTTTCCTTTCCTTACTTGCTAAGGCCATATTTTCTTCATCATCCTTGGATGAAGAACCATCTCGTGTGCTCCTCCTGATCTCCTCCTGCATGAGATCCAACCACATTTTTTCCCAATCTGACAGTTTCTCCCTTCCATTCATAGAGTCCTGGTAGCTATTCCAGCTCTTTGGAAGGCCAAGGAGAGCGAGGCTCACCATATCATCATCGACAGTAGTTATTCCCACACTGCTAAGCTCATCTCTGCAAGTGGTGAGCTTGTTCAGATATGTGGAAATAGTATCGCCATTCTCCATCTTGATTCTTCGAAGCTTATCCTTGAGCGCCAATTTCCTCTGGTCACTATTGTTCTGGTAGAGGTCCTTCAATGTCTTCCACATTGAATATGGAGTATCCTTCCCATGGAGACTCGAGACAATATGGTCTCAAACTCCCTCAAGGATGATTCGTCTCACCCTCGCCACACACTTCTTCCACTGAACCAACTCTTGTGCATTAGTTGAAGCTAGCTTTGGGATTTCTCGATCAATGAAATCCTTCAAGCTATTATCTTCTAATACAACCTCCATGAGATCTTTCTATGCTATGTAATTCGAGCTGCCATCCAAGGCATAATCGAGTCTCAAGCCATAGAACGCCATTGACCAACCTGAAGTATGAGATGAATTCGATTTGCACCTGTAACTCCGAACTTTAAACTTCGAATTCTCTTCTCAATATACTGTTCACAACTCTGATAACTTTTGCTCTGATACCATGTAGAATTTCCTGCAAATTCTCTACAAATCTGCCTCTGAGATCTATGTAGAAAATATGACTGTAGATTAACTCGATAATGCAATATAACTAAAGCAAAATACTTTAATCTACTTCTACAATCGAACTTGCGAAAACTTAAAAGATTTGAGCAATATCAAGCTGGACACATATAACTAGAAGAAGAATCAATGCACATGAAACACAGAAGAATACTTAGGGGAAAGCCTCAGCTAAAAACCTCACTATCTATATTTTCATACAAGATGGAAATATCTCAGAACTACACAAAGCTTTAGTTCTCACGGCTAGCCAGCTCTCAGTACAATCCTCCTAGATACTCACAGGCAAACAAGGCTTCTAACAAACCTTCTCCTCAGCCCTCCAAGCCTCATATTTCCTTGCGCAATTTCTCCTGGGTGATCCTCTTGTTACCAAGTGTAACACTTATCTCACACCCTATAAAACTGCGAAATCCTCAAGGAACCTTATTCCTTCTGCATGGATGAGTTTCCTTTATAGGAAAACTCATGCAACTGATAGTACATTGTCCCTGTCTTTAATCTCAACTGGGTCTTTCTCAAAATAGACATGCATGAGTTAATGATGAGAGAATCTTCAGTTATCTGGAGTACACTAGTTGGATGCATGCATGCATTAACTGACTGAACTCACAATTAGTTCCTCAAACAGTTTGGAACTAATCTAACTGGACTTAACTCAGTAAACTGAGCTAACTAATTACAACTCAATCATATCTCGTTAATTAAGGGATAATCTCCTTAATCTATGGGATAACTGTTGTGTGACTTCACAAAGACTTCTAACTTGAATTTCTCCAACTAATTAACTCAAGATGAATTAATTAATTATTTTTCAAGCAACTGGTGAGACTAAATTCGAATTTTAATTCTCAATTTTAATTCAAGGACAAATTAAAATTGGAATTCCTCGATTCTATTTTTATCATTTATTGTTGCTATTTTCAACACCGAACATCTGAAGTTTGTATTCCTCTGTCAAAAGAAGTACATTGGAGATTTGTTGAACAAATTTGGCATGGTTGAGTGTAATCCTTTGAAGACTCCAATGGAACAAAATTTAAAGCTCACATCCACTAAATGAAAGTAATTTGAGGATGTAATAAAGTACAGACAACTTGTAGGAAGTCTCAATTATCTCACTATTACCAGACCAGAAATTTCATTTGTTGTTGGAAACCTCTCTAGCTTTATACAAAAGCCTTGTGAGGGTCATTGGTCTGCTGCAAAAAGAGTTCTAAAGTACTTGAAGGGAACTCAAGAATTTGGATTCAAGTATACATAGTGGATGACTTCCGCTTGATTGGATACTCCGATTCAGATTTTGATGGAGATAAAGAAAATGGAGTATTTATTTTAGGTTCTATTATAAGTCTTGGATCAATATTTTTCTCCTCAAGGTCACGCAAATAGTCAGTTACAGTAAATTCCACAAATGTGGTTGAATATGTGGTACTTGTAGAAGAAACAAAAGAGATTGAAAATACTGGAAGATTTATAAGGGAAACAAGTGCATTTTACTCTCTTGATTGAAAACACTTCTGCAATAAAGTTGGCCAAGATCCCAAAGTTCCATGATAGAACCAAGCACATCAATATAGGTATCATCTCATTCGACATCATGTTGAGGCCAAGACTATTCACCTTCGCAATTTTTCCACAAATGAGGAGATTGAAGATATCTTCACCAAAGCGCTTGGAAGAGAAAAGTTTGAGAGATTAAGAATAATTCTTGGACTCACCAACATCCCTTCAGATTAAGGTGGGGGGGATGTTAACATTTAAAATTTGGGATTAGGACATTCATGTAAATATTGTAAATAAAATAATAGAGAAGGTGAAGAGATAGTGGAATTTGAATTCCAAGAGTATCCCTCGCAACGTATATATCAATTATCTCTTAATGCAAATCGTACAATTTCATTCAAAGTTACACAAACTTGGCCTGACAATTTTGATAATATCAATACGCTAGTGGTTACTCTGAAAGAGCAAAGCGATAACACAGAGAAAACATGACAAAGAACAAGGATGATTCTATAAATAGAGGATAGAGTTTTCCCACTGAAAAGATTCACAAATTTGATTATGTAAATAGAGAATACTTAAAAGCCTATTTAGCTAATGATTTTTCAATGTGTTGATTTAACCAAGAAATTCTCTTACACAAAATTTATTCGAAAAAACATAGTATTTCGGAAGAAAGTTTATGTCACATTCAAATAATACAAATTCAACACACTTTGACATCGAGGCAAATGCTATAGTCACTAGTAATGAAAATTTGAAATATGTGTTATTTCTAGTTTACAAACTTCTCTCTCTAATTGTGCCTATTACATTATGAGTTAAAGATCTTGTTCCTAGTTAAACTAAACTACTCTCCCGCATAGCTAAATCTGTAAAAGTTTTAAATGGAAAGGAGTCTAAAATTAGATTCTTTTCTGTGCAAAAAATATAAAATATATTTGAATGGATTTATGTGTTTTATGAATATATCTTGTACACTGCACATCTTTCATTGTACACAAGTTCACAACTTTATGCAATTGTTCTCCCACACAACTAAATATGTACAAGTTTTAAATGGAAAATGACCTAAAATGAAATGATAAATGATAAATGCACTAGAAATACCTATCTTGTTGTTAGTGTCATAGTACTAATCGAATGAACTTCCACCCCACCCCGCCACCCCCATTCTCCCGCATATACTCTATCCTCTGCACATCCTTCATTCCGCAAAGATTCATAACTCTATGCAACTACTCTCCCGCGCAACTAAATCTACAAAAGTTTTAAATGGAAAGGAATTTAAAACTAATTTTGTGTAGTTCTTTGCACTAAAGATTGTAAACCGAAAGTTGTTTGCCATGCATGTTCAATAGTTAATGCTTTTACTGCATTAAGGATAAATGTTTTAATTAATCAATTTGTATATTAAGAAAATTTGTATATATGTAATAGGAAAATTTGAAATATTATTACATTAAGAATTAAAGTTTTTGTTCATAGTTATATTAATTGTGCATCAATGGAATAAAGTTCTCTCTGCACCCTTGTTCTTTCGCACATACTTTGTCCTTTACAAATCTTTCATTCTGCACAATCCCATTAGGGCTCCCTTGTAGTGAAATTAGTTACATGTCCATAAGTTCTATTTGCACCCCTATTCTCCTGCACATACTCTGTCCTCTGCACACCTTTCATTCCGCATAGATTCATAGCTTTATGCAATTGCTCTCCCACACAACTAAATCTGTAAATAATTTAAATGCAAAATAGTTTCAAATTAATTTTGTCATTGCAGAATAAAGTTCCCTCTGCACCCCTGTTCTCCCACACGTACCCAACCTCCACACAGTAAAATATTCCCACAAGGAAGCTCCACACAATGAAACATAATAATATCAATTTGATTTTTGTTGATAGTTAAATTAATTACGTGTCAATGTAATAAAGTTCCTTTTGCACACCCGTTCTCCCACAGCTACCCCATCCTCCGCACACCCTTCAGACAGTGAATGTTTTCATTATGTGGAGAATGAAATCAAAATTGAAACTTTTATTGTACAAAACGCAAACTGAAACAACACTACCTTTATCAATCTGGATATTAAGCAAATTTGTAAATATGTAATAGGAAAATGTGAAATATTATTACATTACGAATTAAAGTTTCTGTTCATAGTTAAATTAATTATGCGTCCACGGAACAAAGTTCCCTCTGCACACCCATTCTCCCACACATACCCCATCCTCCACACATCCTTCATTCCACACAGATTCATATTTCTATGCAACTGCTCTCCTACAAAGTTAAATTTATACAAATTTTAAATGGAAAATAGTTTGAAATTAATTTTGCCCCTATGAAATAAAGTTCCCTCTACACCCTTGTAATCCTGCACACACCTCGTCTTGTACACAGTAAAATCTCTGCACAAGGAAAGCTTCACACAACAAAACACTACACATTGAAACACAATAATATTAATTCGAGATTTGTTCATAGTTACATTAAGTACGCATCGACGGAATAGAGTTCCCTCTACACCCTTGTTCTCCTACACATACCCCATCCTCTGCACAGATTCATAGCGTTATGCAACTACTCTGCCACACAAATAAATTTGTAAAGGAGTTTAAAATTAATTGTCCATGCGGAATGAAGTTCCCTCTGCACCCTCATTCTCTTGCACATACCTCGTCCTCCGCACACTAAAACTCTGCACAAGAAAACATAATAATATTAATTGGAGTCACAACACCCCCAACGCCTATGCAAAGGACCTGCAACTACATCAATCCTGGGATCTTTGGGCAAAATAGTAACATAATAGTGCCAGTGCTAGTGTGAGAGCACTCACCAACGTAATGGCAACTCAGAAAATTAGTTTTTTTTTTCCAAAATGAATTGTCAAGCATTGACCAAATACCAAAAATAAAACACCCTCCGCCAGGGGATTTATGTCCCATCAGAACTTCCTCCAATCGAAAATTAGAAATATAATTTGCCGAAAAATAAAAAATTATTTTCAAATTTATGAAAAAATAAAAATATTAAACATTTTTGAAAAATTAAAAAAAAAATAATAATAATACAAAATCAATACATTTTAACCATAAAAAAATACTATAATCTTCAAAAACATATAATTTAATTAAATTATTTTTCCATTGTAAAATTATTAATAATTAATAATATAATCAAATTCCAAACAACTATCGTTATTCCATTCCATAGCCTCGAGGTATATCATTAGTCCAATCAATTCAAACAACTATCATTATTCCATTCCATAGCCTTGAGGTATATCATTGGTCCAATCAATTCAAAGTGTATCATAATAAACCTTGAAATATCATTGCAGAGTCCATTCCATAGCCTTGAGGTATATCATTAGTCCAATCAATTCAAAGTGTATCATAATAAACCTTGAAATATCATTGCACGAGAGAACTCTGGCCAGAAATTTATTTTAATAAATTTATTATTTAACACAATAAACCTGCACATGTTTTTGCATGAACAAATTAGGGGAAAAGAATCTCCCGTTACCATACTTTTAATATTATATTATTCAACAAAATATAGTAATTTAAAGAACATATAATAAGTGGATTTACAAGAGAAAGATGAAATGGGAAAAAGTCATAATAACTTTTTGACCGGTCACTTTCATCACGTGGAAATGAATGTTGACATATTATTGTCGTGTACCAAATTACAACCACTAACTGCCATTATTTGGACCTTTAGCCTTATCTTTAAAGGCTAACATTATCCAATAGGTACGAGAACTTCCTTTCCTGTGTATGAATTCCAGATGCGTATGGATTCATACTAAATAAAAAAATTGGAGAGCAATTGTTTGAAATTCTAAGTTGCAATGATGTAATTTGCAAAATATTAGTAATTTAAAGTTTTTCATAACATTAAATTTTAAGTATAATCATGATAATTTATTTCATCATAATTTTAAAATAATTTTGAGAAACTTATTTAGTTGAATTATTTTAATGTTAAATGTATCGTGAGTATTAAAAAATTATTTTTCAAATTTTATACTTAAAAGTAATTTAAATTTTCAGAAATTTGATTTGTCTGAGCATTTTTGTACATTAAAATGAATCTATATTAATTTACATTTTGATTTGTCTGAGCATTTTCATACATTAAATAAATGTATATTAATTTACGTTGAAATAGACATATTATTATATATGTATATATATATTCACTAGTCCTCGAATATTTTTTTGAAAGTAATTTTTAGAATAATGATTTTTGAGTGTTTTCATATTATGCAAATATATTTATAAATTTTAAAATAAATAAAAATATAACATAAAAAAGCTAAATAATTATATATTATTTAATAATTTTTTTATAATCAATTTATTAATTTTGAGTTTACTATTTGTCATGGATGATATTTGGGTGATAGCATAGCGCTGGGTAATACTTTTTAGTGAAACAAGGTCACATTTTGGTAAAAAAATGATGCTCCATGGAGCAAAAAAATGATGCTCCATGGAGCAATTTTTAAGCTCTAGATCGCGCTATTGAAGCTCTTAAAAATAGAAATTTTAAAATTAATGTAAATATCAATAATGATATGCGAAAAAAAAAATTAATTACTAATTATATTTGAATAGGGAATTGACAATGGTATGGATTAATTGCTCATTATATTTCTAACTTTTTGATGTATAAATTTGAAAAATGATCGTCCCTCTTGCATTTGAAATTATAATATTCTTATATTTATAATTTAGTAACTTGAAAATTATTTTTAATATAATTTAAATTTTCAATGTTATAATTTAAATAATAAATTTATTATAATAAATTGATTGAATGTAAGAAAATTTATCAATTTGATTTTAATAAGTATTATAATTTTTTATTAAGTGTAATTCGAAAATGTGAATTTGAAAATACTAGAGATGTATATTTTATAAAATTCATTGAAAAGTTAATAAACATGATTATCTCGGTCATATATCTATCTATCTATATATATATATATATATATATATATATATATATATATATATATATATATATATAAACATCCACTTGTTCAGGAAAAAAATGAGTGCAATAATAATTAATGAAGTTGTAATAGTTGTAAGTTATAATTAATATAGTTGGTAATCGATGCAATGGCATATGCTATTATAAATCTATCTCAACCTGTAAAATGTGATTGCACTCAATTTTGTCTTCAGTCTACACAAGGGCGAAGTATAGATATATATAGAAATTTGTACTCCTCAAATTATTTTTAAAATAATAATATTATAAAATTTAATTTAGTTTAGTTTGTTGTTTTATTTATTTATTTATTATAATTTGATTTATTTTTATGGAAAATTTCTACATCAAAAAATATATAATGAATAATTACAAAAATATGTTATTTTTAAAATCAAAACAATAAATAATTTATCATTTAAAATATTTTATAGAAAGTTATCTATATATTATTAGTATTATAATGATTTTCTTGGTAAAATAAAATAAAATTTAGAAAATTAAGTTTAGAATATATTTGAATATTTATAAATAATATTTGCCGAATAAATAAATTTTATAATTCGCTTAAAGAAAAGTATTGAGAGGCTTCATTTTTCTTTTTAGATAATTATGATAGCTCGATTGTTTAACTCGATGAGGGTTTCTTAAATCCATTTAAAATTTGAATTTTAAATGCTGGATCAAGTGTTTTAAGCACGAAGGGCCTAAAAAATAGAGTTTTATAATTCTCTGCAACACCATTTAGCACCTTAACAGACTTGGGGCAAAAGTTGTCCTTAGGTGGCTGAGTTTATCCTGTTGTATTTCCAATGGCATATGAGTTTGACATTTTCAAATTCATATGATATTTTTCATCTAATTTCTTTTACACACAATGTTTGAATTTTTTTTTTTAACAACTTTAAAGAAGTTGAATAAAACATCAATACCATAAAATATCCATTACTAAAAATCTTCAAAAAATACCATTATCTTCGTTTAAAAGTCCTCTTCAAAAGGGTACTTTTGGTTTTCAATTTATTTAAATAGTTGAAAAACACCTTTCCTAAACTTGACGTGTAAATCATGCTCATATGTGTGTGTGAGAGACTAAGTTATGCTATGTGAACACATGCATACATCTTAAAATGTATGAAAATTTCCAAAGATAATCATTTCATTGAATGGAAAATTGACATGTTATACAATATTAAATATTTTTGGAAACAATATTATTAGGACAACAACATAATTATCCATAATTTTTCTTTACTCCAAATCAAAATTCATAATGCTTATATACATTTTGAGGGTTTCAATTTGATAAAAGAAGAAAACTTGAAGTTTCATCGCCACATTTGTTCCAAAAATTTCACTTATCTTTACATTTTTACCCATTTCACTTCTAAAACAACCATAAAAATTACAACTCTATAAAAAGAAATCTA
Source organism: Pinus tabuliformis (assembly GCA_031772625.1). Lineage (NCBI taxonomy): Eukaryota > Viridiplantae > Streptophyta > Pinopsida > Pinales > Pinaceae > Pinus > Pinus tabuliformis. The sequence continues at coordinate 692,384,037 of CM062813.1, read as the reverse complement.
AAAACTTTTAAAACCTCAATTAAAAATATTATTTCTCATTAATAATAATAATAATAAATTTATTTCTCATTAATAATAATAATAAAAAATTTACCTCTAAAATGACAACTTTATTTAAAAAATCTATAAAATTATGTGTAAAAAACAATTACAAACTTCTATGTAAAAAACATCTATAAACTTTTAAAACCTTAATTAAAAGTTAGATCTTAATTAAAAATTTAATAACATATTTTTAAAACTATCCATTAAAATTTTATGTTGACTTAAATTTTGGCATTTTATGCTCTCAGGTGAAGTCCTAAAACCTGGAACAAGGTCGTTCAAGGTCCTACGGGTTCGACTACCCTCCCCTATGCACACATTTATAGATTCACCTATGCATACATTAATAGATTCACTTTAATAGATGTTTAATTTTACAGTGTTATTATTATTTTTTTAAATGACTTTGAACACGGTTATGAGGGTTCGTTACTGTTATTTTTACTCTATGCATACATTTATAGATTCACTTTAGTAAATGTTTAATGGCATATTATTATTATTATGTTTTAGTAGATGTTTAATTGTATATTTTTATTATTAGTTTTTAAGTGATTGAATGTTTTTAGTAGATATTTAATCGTATATTATTATTATTTTTAAGTGATAGATAGTTTTAGGAGTTCATTTAATTTTAAAAAATGTTAATGAATTGAAGGAAAATTTGTGCATTGACAAATACGTGGTTAGTGAAAAAAGATTTTTTAACATATAATTTTGTATAAATTTCTATTATCTATCTGGTAGTAGTTATTGATAATTAAATTAAAATTCTGAAAGTTTTATTTCAAAATAAACATCTTATTTATTATGAATTTTGATATTTGATAATCTAATATGTGTTCTCTATAATTATATAAAACAATCAAACTAGATAAGGGATTAGAATAGATAGAGACAAGGTGTTTTGTTATGGCTCTTTATAGTGTAAAAATGACTTAGGCGGAATTTTATGAGAAAAATCTAACCATACAAAAGCTTGGGTTATTACAAGTTTAAAATAGATAGAGACAAGGTATTTTGTTATAGCACTCTATAGTGTAAAAATGACCTAGTCGAAATTTTATGAGAAAAATCTAACCATACTAAAGACTTTGGTGATTATGAAGTGATTTTAATAATTAATAACGCAACCATCTCAAGACTCTCATTAACTAACAAACAAAAACTATATATAATACTTGAATTTGACCAAAAAAAAAAAAAAACAAAACAAAACTTTACATTTAAATTAGATTTATGACATAAAAATAAAACAAATTGATTTGATTATTAAATTAATTTTTATATTTAATTTAAATCAATTTAATATATTGATATGTATTATTTAATAAATAGTTGAATTAACTAATTATTTAGTCATATATTAATTGTTTTTTATACAGGTTTCCAGCGTTAATAATACAAATACTTTTGCAATGTAAAACATCCCACGGAAAACACAAAAAATTACTTAAAAACATTTGCTCAGTAAAATTAATTATTTCTATAAATTATATAATTTAATTAAATTAATAATTAATTATAAAAATAAATTATATAATTAAATTAATTATTAATTATAAAACTATTAATTTAAAAATACAAAAACTATTGATAATTAATATTTTCAAAGAAATATTATATAAAATCCATTTGTTTTTACACTTATATGGATATAAATACGATAAAATTCCTAACAACTATCATGATACCAATCAAAGTGTATCACAATAAACCTTGAGATATAATTGCAAGCGACAATTCTAGCCAAAAAAACGATAAAATTCCCAACCACTATCATGATTCCATTATTCATTCAAAGTGTATCACAATGAACCTTGAGATATAATTGTACAAGAGAATTCTAGCTAAAAATTTATTTAACGCAATAAACCTTGACATATTCTTGTGATGAATTGATTTGGTCTAAACAGAACTCATCTATTCCCATAAGAGTCAAGGATTTATATGAAGCCGCTTCATCATCTCTTCAGGTACAACCCTCTCCAACCTTCCCTTACAAATTCTGGAAAGTATCTTGCCCGTTAAAGGCAATTTTATTCTCCTGGCTGGTCTTCTTCAACCGGAACCTTACCTGGGAGGTCCTCCAAAGAAAGGGTTGGTCTGGACCGAGCAGATGCGTTATGTGTGGGCTTGCATCTGAATCAAATACCCACATATTTTTCCAGTGTCCTGCATCTGCTCTCATCTGGCACGATCTATCTACAGCTCACGGGTTTCCTCCACAGGTTTTCCTTTCAGTTCAAGAGGCTTTTCGGTGGTGGGGCGCTCAACGCCCTCTTTGGCGATCCTTATTTATTTCCACATGTTGGTGCCTCTGGAAATGGAGGAATGCCTGTATTTTTCAGGACTCCAAGGTCCCTATAAGCTCCACTATGATGCATATCACGGCTATGCTCGAGCCCGCCTGTCAATGATGGCTCTTAACTCTCTCTTTTTGCTTCTTTCCTCTCTCAGCCTCTTCTCTTTTTGCTTCTTTCCTCTCTCAGCCTCTTTTATGAACTATGTCGATCCATTTTACTGTCTCTCCTTTTCATCTGTTTTGTATCCATTTTATTGTCTCTCCTTTTCATCTGTTTTGGCATATAATATGTGCGTGAATGGTTTTTTGTGAAGAAAGTATCAACCACACTAAGGTGAATCATGGAGCAAAGCGAATAGAATTATCGAGCCACCGTAGAGACGAGAAGCTATCGAGCCACGACAGGGTAGAGCGAATATAAAGCCGATCATTGAGGAGTCTAAGCAGGGTTACATCTGAGGGTGCGTCAACAGAACTCTGGACGTGAGAATGTTCAAGTAGGAGTCGACTGTGGAAATAAGTAATCAACTTGAAAGGAGGAGTCAAACAGCGTCGGAACAGGCTTTTTTTTTTAGGTCTACACTATGATTTCATCTTTGATCTTCCCTCGGATTTTTCCTGTTTAAAGCTTGAACAGGCCCAGCTTAAGTTTCTGGCAGCTGCTATACATTTGGTTCATATGTAACGCCCATTATATTTGCTCAATATAATACCATGCTGATTTTTTTCGTCTGAAAAAAAAAAAAAATAGTTGCACGAAGAAATTATGGTAAAAAATCTCCGCTTACCCATACTTCTAATCTTATGTTATTCAGTATCATATAATAATTTGAAGAAATATAATAAGTCGATTGAGATATAATAATACGATTGAAGATCAGATGGAAAAAATTCAAAAAGTTATAATCAACTTTTTGACCTGTCACTTACGAGTGACACCAGCAAATGAATATTGACATACTATTGTATCCACCCGTACGAGGACTTCCATTCCTCTGATTCCAGATGCGTATGATATGTTATTGAAATAACAAAAATACATCATGAGCTCAGGTATTCTTTTACATATATATATTTTATTGAAATTTGGTAGGAATTTTTTGAAAATTTGTAACAACTAAAAACACTAAATTTTGTAACGACTAATAACAGAGTTTAAATTAACTAAATTCATGATTTAAAAAAAAAAAAATGATTAATAAAATTGAAATTGTTTATATATTCAGAAACGAAAACAAAGTTTAAATTAACTAAATTCATAAATTAATAAAAAAAAAAACTTTTTTCATCATTTAAATGTTCCATAACATTAAATTAAATGAAGATATGGAGTATGTTTTAAAACTGTTTTTATTTGGCTAAGAGTTTATCTTCCTCGGACTTAAGTAAACAGGTTAAGAAGCATCTAGCAGGAGTGAAAGTTGCCTCTGCCAAAGGACTGTCCCTTTCCTCCGCTGGATCCACTTGGCATTTTGTTTCCTGGTGATCTTCTCCTCTGCTTTTAAAGCACTTTGATATGCTTCTTCTATAGATTTGGGAGAGAGAATACTAATCTCATCTAGTATCTCCATCCGTAATCCATTCACGAACCTTGCTGCCTTTTCTGGGGTTTCTTCGACATAACCTGCTCGCAGATTCACTCTATAAAATGCTTATGTATATTCTTTCACAGTCATTGCTCTTTGTTTCAGGTTCTATACCTGTCTATATAGAGCAATCTGATAGTCTTTAGGTAAAAACATACCTTTCATCTTGGCGATCATTCTGGTCCACTTTTTAATTGGCGGCTTATTTGATCTCCTTTGCTTTGCCTGCACACTGTCCCACCATAGCGCTGCATTTCCCTTCAGTTTTGTAGCTGCAAATCTGACCCTCATATCCTCACTGATTTCCTCACCTTTGAAGTATTTATCCAACTCGCTAATCCAGTCCAATAATACTTCAGTGGATAAACTGCCATCATAGTTTGACAGTTCAGGCTTCGGTTTGCTGCTTGCTAACAGAACAGATTTCAACAATTTTATCTCTGGCCCTTCCTCATCGGACCCATCTGTCATAGCTGTAGCTTCTTCTTCACTATCGTCACCACCTTCTGGATCCCTGCACCTCCCTGCTTCTACTGCTGCTAATCTGGCACTTAGGATCCTGATTTCCTTGTGCAGTCCTTTGTCAGCTACCCTCGGAATAGCTCTATCTCTACCCCTTCTTCCTACCTCCATAATTTGTTTTCTTCCCTAAGGAAGGCACTGCTATGATACCAAAATTTGATGACTCACCCCAAATGTTGAGGTGGGTGCCTTCATGGCAACTGGCCCATGTGATCCCTTCCCACGCTCGTGTGCAACTGGGGTTTTTTTGGTGAGATTTTAATGGAGCATTAACTCTGCCACCTTTTCGAGGTTGTCTTAGTCACCGTGTTATGGTTCTATGGCACGGGTTTTGGTTGTAGCTTGGGTCATTGTTGCTACTGTTTTCGTTCTGCTCCTCTGTGCCCTTACCTGGTTCCTTACGCCCGATGGTAATGGCTCTTTGCCTCCCATTGTCTGTTGGTTTCGGCCTCGGCTCTGGTTCTATGTTACTGGGTAATGTTAAGATGTTGTATCGACGAGTTTGGTGGCTGCTTCTTGTGTGGTTTTCCAAAATAATGCTGGGCTTTGTGGCAGTCTTGGGTATGCAGTGATTTCTCTGTAATTTTAGTTGGTTTGCTGCACTTCTGGTTTGTCTCTGCTACGTTTGACTGTGTATCTCGACTTCCCTGGCAACAGTTCGACTCTAACACAAGATAACCTCTCTGCTATGATTTCAGGCTCCCTCTTTGCTTTTCTTTTGCTAACAATTTCGCTCCTTGTGAGCAGCTGGGGTTTCGTGGCTCTATGGTCGTGGCTCAAACGTTGTTGGTCTTGGTGGTGGTCTGACTATGAAACCTGCTCTCCACTTTAGGTAACTTTTAGGGTACTCATCTTTACCCTTCTCTCAGTTTATTCTCCGTATAACTAGTTATGTTGCCTCTCTAATCATTGTCTCTTGACTGTGCAGGTAATTCGCTCCTCTGTGGTGGTGGCAAGGGTTTGGTCCTTGACAGTTACTGTTTCTTCGCTCTTGTGCTCTAGTCTCCACTTGAAACAGGTAGGGTCCTTCCCATTTATCTTATATAGTCCTGTAGGTTGTTTTTGTAGAGACGAAGTCTCGTTTTTGTTGGTCCTGGGTCACAAGAACACTTCTTGGTCTGTAATGAAAATATCTGAGGACTGGTTGGCAATTGTATATTTTTTTTGGAAGGCACTATGCCTTATGCTCTGAACCTGTATTGGGTTATAGGATGCTGTCTCTGAACTATAACAAATATTTAAGCAATGTATGTATATATATTTATAGAAATGATAAATCTTCTACTTGTAAAAATTTCAATGATTTGCTTTAGTGAAGTACCCGAATGAATTCTCTTGTAGTGTTTAGTTGCTTCTTCTTTTTGCTTTTAAAATATTCTGTTAGAGTTTACATTCTCTGGTTTCTATTCTCCTTTGTTGGCAGCAACCCTTTGTTCATCTTTTGGTTGTGTATTTAAGCTGCTGGTAGCCTCATTCAGTTGAGGAACTACCTCTAGTTGCAATTTGCAGTAACATTCCCTTTTGCTATTATTCAAGTATTAATTTATTTAAGACTATTCCCTATTCTATTTATTTTCAAAAAATAAAAAGTAACGACATTGGCTTTGACAGCCTTCTTGAAAAGAAATAACAATAAAAGTAAATTGAAAAGTAAATTTAAAAAAATTCTCAAAGCACCATGTCGAGCTGTGGCCTCCCTAATCACCGGGCCTATGCAAAGGACCTGCAACCGCATCAATTCTGGTATCATTGTGCATAATAGTAACATAATAGTGCAGTGCTAGTGTCAGAGCACTCACCAAAGTAATAGCAACTCAGAAAATTAGTTTTGTTTTTTTCAAAATGAATTGTCAAGCACTGACCAAATACCAAAAATAAAACACCCTCCACTAGGGGATTTATGTCCCATCAACCAATCGAAAATTAGAAATATGATTTTTGCCCAAAATTAAAAAATGATTTTTGAATTTATAAAAAAAATAAAAATATTAAAAATTTTCCTGAAATATAAAATAAAATTAAAAAAATACATATACATTTTAACAAAAAAAAATACTATAATCTTAAAACATATACTTTAATCAAATTATTTATCAACTTTAAAATTATTAATATATAATAACTAATAAATAATTAATAATAATCCAATTCCAAACCACTATTCCCTTCCATAACCTTGAGGTATATCATTAGTCCAATCAATTCAAAGTGTATCGTAATAAACCTTGAAATATCATTGCACGAGGGATTATAAAACATATACTTTAATCAAATTATTTATCAACTTTAAAATTATTAATATATAATAACTAATAAATAATTAATAATAATCCAATTCCAAACCACTATTCCCTTCCATAACCTTGAGGTATATCATTAGTCCAATCAATTCAAAGTGTATCGTAATAAACCTTGAAATATCATTGCACGAGAAAACTCTGGCCAAAAATTTATTTTAATAAATTTATTTTTTAACACAATAAACCTGCACATATTATTGCATGAACAGATTAGGGGAAAAGAATCTCCCGTTACCATACTTTTAATCTTATATTATTCAATAACATATAATAATTTAAAGAACATATAATAAGTGGATTTACAACCTAAAGATGAAATGGGAAGAAGTTATAATAACTTTTTGACCGGTCACTTTCATCACGTGGAAATGAATGTTGACACATTATTGTCATGTACCAAATTACAACCACGAACTGCCATTATTTGGGCCTTCAACCTTATCTTTAAACTTTAACATTATCCAATACCTACCAGAACTTCCTTTCCTGTGTATGAATTCCAGATGCGTATGGATTCATACTAAATAAAAAAATACATAAATAATTTTACTAGTGTTTTTGAGTAATTTTTGTTTGTTTGTCAATTTTGAAATTGGATAGCAATTTCTTGAAATTCTAAGTTGCAATGATGTAATTTGCAAAATATCAGCAATTTAAAGTTTTTCATGACATTAAATTTTAAGTATAATTATGATAATTTATTTCATCATAATTCTAAAGTTATAATTTTGAGAAATTTATTTTGGTGATTTATTTTAATATTAAATGTATTACGAGTATAAGGTATTAATTTTTTCAAGCTGTAAATTATTTTTCAAATTTTATATTTAAAAATAATTTAAATTTTCAAAAATTTGATTTTTCCTGAGCATTTTCGTACATTAAAATGAATCTATATTATATATATATATATATATATATATATATATATATATTATTTACATATTTTGTTTGAACTTAAATTTTAAAATAATGATTTTTTAGTGTTTTCATATTATTCAAATATATTTATAAATTTTAAAATAAAATAAATAAAAAATATAACATAAAAAAGGCTAAATAATTATATATTATTTAATAAATTTTTTATAATAATTCTATTAACTTTGAGTTTACTATTTGTCAGGGATGATATTTGGTTGATAGCATGGAGCTGGGTAATATCTTTTTAGTGAAAAAAGGTCACATTTTGCTGATTGAGCTGTTGAGGCTCTTAAAAATAGAAATTTTAAATTTATGTAAATATCAATAATGATATGCAAACTTTAAAATTGTAAGTATTTGATAGTTAAAAAAAAAAAACTAAATTTAATTACTAATTATATTCGAATAGGGAATTGACAATGGCGTGGATTAATTTCTCATTATATTTCTAGCGTTTTGATGTATAAATTTGAAAAATGACTATGTCCCTCTTGCATTTGAAATTGTAATATTCTTATATTTATAATTTAGTAACTTGAAAATTATTTTTAATATGATTTAAATTTTCAATGTTATAATTTAAATAATAAATTGATTGAACGTAAGAAAATTTTTCAATTTGATTTTAATAAGTAATATAATTTTTTATTAAGTGTAACTCAAAAATGTGAATTTGAAAATACTAGAAATGTATATTTTATAAAATTCACTGAAGAGTTAATAAACATGATTATCTCGGTCATATATATATATATATATATATATCTTAACATCCACTTGTTCAATAAAAAAATGAGTGCAAACCGACCCTGCCACAAGTATGAAGAAATAATCCGGTTTTTTGCATATCAAAGCACAGATCTGTATTATTTTGTTGTTGTTCTTGACATCCACCGGTTCAAACATCCGCCATTGAGCCCCGATCGGGCAACATATCCACATATCGTGGCAATGAGCATAGATCGAGTCTCGGGCTCGTAGATCCAGACCTTCTAATGGAAGAACGACCCTATTTATGGTCAGATCCGGAAGCTCGCTCACCGAACAGGCTGTTTAGAAGTGAGTATAAGGTGCAGAGCAGGGTCAAAGGGATAGATCTGCCAAAAACAAGATCTGGAACCCTAGAAAGAGATCACAGTTTCGCCAGTCCACAATCTGCCGGGACAGAACCCAATCGTTTTCAAATCCTCGTTAGAACGCCCATGGGAAATACAATCCTCATTTGGACTCATGCTATAGATAGGACTATAGATCTGAAAAATAACATAGCTAACCAGATTTGCTACCCAGCAGGCGAGCAAAATCTAGTAACAGGAGGCAAATCACTACAGGATCACAGATCCTTGAAGGAGTACAACATCAAATCAGGATCTACAATTATTCTCAATATGAGACTACGAGGAGGTGCAGCTACCAGCAAAACAACAGCAGGAGACAGTGGGTCCAAATCGAATCACAACCCAGCTCAGCACCAGCAAAACAGAAGTGAAGGAGCGTCCTACAAGCATATATTACAAAGTGGGAAAGCCCCTCCGACAGTCCCAAAGCAGGCCGGAGCAGAACCAAGCCCATACATAGTGGAACAAATGCAGCACACACCAGAACTAACAATCGATATAGCAGAAGCAGAGAAGGTATGCGATAGCTATGGGAAGCAAGCTATCATCTGCCGTTTTAATGGGTTTTGGCCCAAACCCTTGGAACTGTTTCATTGGATACTCACAAATTGGTCTCTGGACTGTGAGATCCACCTCTGTTCAAAAGGATTTTTCATAGTAAAATTTCAGACGCCAGAAATCAGAGAGCTCGTGTTTCAGCAAGGACCGTGGTTTTGGGGCTCTTCGGGTCTCTTTATTACCCCATGGTTCCCGGAGTTTGACGCAAACACTTTTGTTGTATCTCAGATGCCGGTATGGGTACGTCTTCATAACCTCCCTATCCATTTCTGGGACCAAAAGATACTTGCATGTATAGGCAACTCCATAGGTAGATTCATCAAAATGGATACACAAAGAATTGAAGAAAGAATTTTTACTTTCGCTCGCATATGTGTGGAAGTAGATCTTAGTAAAGGTTTATTGGGAAACATTAAACTGAAACACAAAGACCGTAGCTGGTTGCAGTCATTAGATTATGAAAATACAGCTTTCAGGTGCAGAATATGTCGGCAAACTGGACATCTGCAAAATGCATGTCCAGAATACAAAAAGAACAGCCGCAGAAAGAAGAAAACAGGTAATCATCAAAAAGGATGGAAATTCTCCTATACAGAATCAGATGAGGAGGAAGAAAATGAGGAGGAAGAACCAGTCCAAAATGAAAGCAACCAAACAGAAACTCAGAAGGCACCCCCACAAGAACCTATGGAATCACAACCCGGAAAGAACCCAAATTCAATGGAAATCAGTGGAACCAAAAGGTAGCACTCTCCAGACGCCTCTGATTCAGACAAGGAAAATCATTGACCTAGCGAAGAAAATCCTCTTCAACTTGTTCCCATAATTCCATCCCAAGGAGAATGGCAAAAAGTTGAGAAGAAAAAGGGGAGAAAGACATGATTTCTCTCACTTCTCTTATTTGTTCTCGCTGAGGTCTTTTCTCATAATTCTTGTTTTTTATTTTTTAAGCTCTCCAACTGGACGGGCATTGGCCTGAGCATTCCTCACATGAGGAGGTCGTATATCTGTGCATTCCTCACATGAGGAGGCCGTGTATCTGTTTCAGTGGGTTTCCTTACTTGTTTAGTTGGACGGGACTAAGTCTCCACATCCAGCGAGCTCTATGATTCCAAATTATAGAGCAAATTGAATGCTGCGGGATATACTTGTAACTTTTTGTCCTGGTAATAAAAAGTTGGATTTTTTCTTTTGGAAAAAAAAAATGAGTGCAATAATAATTAACGAAGTTGTAAGTTATAATTAATATAGTTGGTAATGGATGCAATGGCATCTGCTGTTATAAATCTCTCTCAACCTGTAAAATGTGATTGCGCTCAATTTTGTCCTTAGTCTACACAAAGGCGAAGTATATATATATATATATATATATATATATATATATATATATAAATTTGTACTTCTGAAATTATTTTTAAAATAATAATATTATAAAATTTAATTTAATTTAGTTTGTTGTTTTATTTATTTATTTATTATAATTTGATTTATTTTTATTGAAAATTTCTATATCAAAAAATTATATAATGAATAATTACAAAAACTATGTTATTTTTAAAATCAAAACAATAAATAATTTATCATTTAAAATATTTTATAGAAAGTTGTCTATATATTATTATTGTTATAATTATTTTCATGGTAAAATAAAATAAAATTTAGAAAATTAAGTTTAGAATATATTTGAATATTTACAAATAATATTTGTGGAATAGATAAATTTATAATTCGCTTAAAGAAAAGTATTGAGAGGCTTCATTTTTCTTTTTAGATAATTATGATAGCTCGATTGTTTAACTCGATGAGGGTTTCTTAAATCCATTTGAAATTTGAATTTAAAATGCTGGATCAAGTGTTTTTAGCACGAAGGGCCTAAAAAATAGAGTTTTATAATTCTCCGCAACACCATTTAGTACCTTAACAGACTTAGGGCAAAAGTTGTCCTTAGGTGGCTGAGTTTATCATGTTGTATTTCCAATGACATATGAGTTTGACATTTTCAAAATCATATGATATTTTTTATCTCGTTTCTTTTAAACACAATGTTTGAATTTTTTTTTTTAACAATTTTAAAGAGGTTGAATAAAACATCAATACCATAAAATATTCATAGCTAAAAAAGTCTTCAAAAAATACCATTATCTTCGTTTAAAAGTCCTCTTCAAAAGGGTATTTTTGGTTTTTCAATTTATTTAAATAGTTGAAAAACACCTTTCATAAACTTGACGTGTAAATCATGCTCATATGTGTGTGTGTGAGACTAAGTTATGCTATGTGAACACATGCATACATCTTAAGATGTATGAAAATTTCCAAAGATAAGCATTTCATTGAATGGAAAATTAACATATTATACAATATTAAATATTTTTGGAAACAATATTATTAGGACAACAACATAATTCTCCATAATTTTTCTTTACTCCAAATCAAAATTCATAGTGCTTATATAAATTTTGAGGGTTTCAATTCGATAAAATATGAAAACTTGAAATTTCATTGCCACATTTGTCCCAAAAATTTAACTCATTTTTACATTTTCACCCATTTCACTTCTCAAACAACCCCACCTTTACTCTGCTAATTTCATTTTTAGAGCCTTGACGCCCAGCAAGATCTCTTCCGGCACCTACGTGTGTTTGTATGGAAAAGGCATGGGGAAATAGCCTACCCTTGTATTCACTAATGAATGAATGAAGCAATCAATTCCTTACCCTTAAACCCAACGAAAATGATTATGAATCATTGGAGGAAGTGAAGATCCAATGCTTTGCTTTATGTCCCTAGTCTTTTCTTTTTGATGATACTACTTAAAACGAAAAAAAGATTACCTCTAAAATGACAACTTTATTAAAAAAAATCTATAAACTTATCTATAAACTTTTAAAACCTCAATTAAAAATTAGATCTTAATTAAAAACTTAATAACATATTTTTAAAACTATCCATTAAAATTTTATGTTGAGTTAAATTTTGGCATTTTATGCTCTCAGGTGAAGTCCTAAAACTGGGAACAAGGTCGTTCAAGGTCCTAAGGGTTGGTCTACCCTACTCTATGCACACATTTATAGATTCACCTATGAATACATTAATAGATTCACTTTAGCATAGGTTTCATTTTATAGTGTTGTTATTATTATTTTAAATGACTTTGAACACGGTTATGAGGGTTCGTTACTATTATTTTTACTCTATCCATACATTTATAGATTCACTTCAGTAAATGTTTAATGGTATATTTTTATTGTTATGTTTAGTAGATGTTTAATGGTATATTTTTATTATTAATTTTTTAACTCATTCATAATTTTTATAAATTCAATTTAGTAAATGTTTAAGTGTATATTATTATTATTATTTTTAAGTGATAGATAATTTTAGGAGTTCATTTAATTTTAAAAAAAAGTTAATAAACTGAAAGAAAATTTGTGCATTAACAAATATGCAGTTAGTGAAAAAAGTTTTTTAACATATAACTTTGGATAAATTTCTATTATCTATCTGGTAATAGTTATTGATAATTAAATTAAAATTTTGAAAATTTTATTTCAAAATAAACATCTTATTTATTATGAATTTTGATAATTGATAATCTAATATTTGTTCTCTATAATTATATAAAACAATCAAATTAGACAAGGGATTAGAATAGATAGAGACAAGGTGTTTTGTTATGGCTCTCTATAGTGTAAAAATGACCTAGGCGGAATTTTATGAGAAAAATCTAACCATACGAAAGGCTTGGGTGAGTACAGGTTTAGAATAGACAGAGACAAGGTATTTTGTTATGGCACTCTATAGTGTAAAAATGACCTAGTCGAAATTTTATGAGAAAAATCTAACCATACTAAAGCCTTTGGTGATTAAGAAGTGATTTTAATAATTAATAACGCAACCATCTCAAGGCTCTCATTAACTAACAAACAAAAACTATATATAATACTTGAATTTGACCCAAAAAAACTTACCTTTAAATTAGATTTATGACATAAAAATAAAACAAATTGATTTGATTATTAAATTAATTTTTATATTTATTTTAAATCAATTTAATATATTATTGATATGTATTATTTAATAAATAGTTGAATTAACTAATTATTTCTTATGAATAAATAATTAATATTATAATAAATTATTTTAAATAAAATTAATTGTTTTTTATACAGGTTTTCAGCGTTAATAATTATATCGGACAAATACTTTTGCAATGTAAAACATCCCACGGAAAACACAAAAAATTATAGTAAAATTAATTATTTCTATAAATTATATAATTAAATTAAATTAATAATTAATTATAAAAATAAATTATATAATTTAGTTAAATTAATTATTAATTATAAAACTATTAATTTAAAAATACAAAAACTATTGATAATTAATATTTTCAAAGATATACTATATAAAATCCATTTTTTTTACACTTATATGGATATAAATACGATAAAATTCGTAACAACGATCATGATTCCAATCAAAGTGTATCACAATAAACCTTGAAATATAACTGCAAGCGAGAATTCTAGCCAAAAAACGATAAAATTCCCAACAACTATCATGATTCCATTATTCATTCAAAGTGTATCACAATGAACCTTGAGATATAATTGTACAAGAGAATTCTAGCTAAAAATTTATTTAACGCAATAAACCTTGACATATAATTGCACGAAGAAATTATGGTAAACAATCTCCGCTTACCCATACTTCTAATCTTATGTTATTCAGTATCATATAATAATTTGAAGAAATATAATAAGTCGATTGAGATATAATAATACGATTGAAGATCAAATGGAAAAAAGAAAAAGTTATAATCAACTTTTTGACCTGTCACCAGCAAATGAATATTGACATACTATTGTATCCATCCGTACGAGGACTTCCATTCCTCTGATTCCAGATGCGTATGATATATTATTGAAATAACAAAAATACATCATGAGCTCAGGGATTCTTTTATATATATATTTGATTGAAATTTGGTAGGAATTTTTTGAAAATTTGTAACAACTAAAAACACTAAATTTTTGAAATTTTGTAACTACTAATAGCAAAGTTTAAATTAACTAAATTCATGAATTTAAAAAAAATAAATAAAAAAACTTTTTTCATTATTTAAATGTTCCATAATATTAAACTAAATGAAGATCTGGAGTATGTCTTAAAACTGTTTTTATTTGGCTAAGAGTTTGTCTTCCTCGGACTTAAGTAAACAGGTTAAGAAGCGTCTAGCAGGAGTGAAAGTCGCAGGTTAAGAAGCGTCTAGCAGGAGTGAAAGTCGCCTCTGCCAAAGGATTGTCCCCTTCCTCAGCTGGATCCACTTGGCATTTTGTTTCCTGGTGATCTTCTCCTCTGCTTTTAAAGCACTTTGATATGCTTCTTCTATAGATTTGGGAGAGAGAATAATAATCTCATCTAGTATCTCCATCCGTAATCCATTCACGAACCTTGTTGCCTTTTCTGCGGTTTCTTCGACATAACCTGCTCGCAGATTCACTCTATAAAATTCTTCTGTATATTCTTTCACAGTCATTGCTCTTTGTTTCAGGTTTTGTACCTGTCTATATAGAGCAATCTGATAGTCTTTAGGTAAAAACATACCTTTCATCTTGGCGATCATTCTGGTCCACTTTTTAATTGGCAGCTTATTTGATCTCCTTTGCTTTGCCTGCACATTATCCCACCACAGTGCTGCATGCCCCTTCAGTTTTGTAGCTGCAAATCTGACCCTCCTATCCTCACTGATTTCCTCACCTTTGAAGTATTTAACCAACTCGCTAATCCAATCCAATAATACTTCAGTGGCTACACTGTCATCATAGTTTGACAGTTCAGGCTTCGGTTTGCTGCTTGCTAATAGAACAGATTTCAACAGTTTTATCTCTGGCCCTTCCTCATCGGACCCATCTGTCGTAGCTGTAGCTTCTTCTTCACTATCGTCACCACCTTCTGGATCCCTGCGCCTCCCTGCTTCTACTACTGCTAATCTGGCACTTATGATCCTGATTTCCTTGCACAGTCCTTTGTCGGCTACCCTCCGAATAACTCTATCTCTACCCCTTCTTCCTACCTCCATAATTTGTTTTCTTCCCTAAGGAAAGCACTGCTATGATACCAAAATTTGATGACTCACCCCAAACGCTGAGGTGGGTGCCTTCGTGGCAACTGGCCCATGTGATCCCTTCCCACGCTCGTGTGCAACTGGGGTTTTTTTTGGTGAAATTTTAATGGAGCATTAACTCCGCCACCTTTTCGAGGTTGTCTTAGTCACCGTGTTATGGTTCTATGGCACAGGTTTTGGTTGTAGCTTGGGTCATTGTTGCTGCTGTTTTCGTTCTGCTCCTCTGTGCCCTTACCTGGTTCCTTCTGCCCGATGGTAATGGCTCTCTGCCTCCCATTGTCTGTTGGTTTCGGCCTCGGCTCTGGTTCTATGTTACTCGGTAATGTTAAGATGTTGTATCGACGAGTTTGGTGGCTGCTTCTTGTGTGGTTTTCCGAAACAATGCTGGGCTTTGTGGCAGTCCTGGGTATGTGGTGATTTCTCTGTAATTTTAGTTGGTTTGCTGCACTTCTGGTTTGTCTCTGCTACGTTTGACTGTGTTTATGGTGTGCATTCTTGTCAAGTCCTCAGCTCGACTTCCCTGGCGACAGTTCGGCTCTCACACAAGATAACCTCTCTGTTATGATTTTAGGCTCCCTCTTTGCTTTTCTTTTGCTAAAAATTTCGCTCCTTGTGAGCAGCTGGGGTTTCGTGGCTCTGTCGCCGTGGCTCAAACGTTGTTAGTCTTGGTGGTGGTCTGACTATGGAACCTGCTCTCCACTTTAGGTAACTTTCAGGGTACTCATCTTTACCCTTCTCTCAGTTTATTCTCCGTATAACTAGTTATGCTGCTTCTCTAATCATTGTCTCTTGACTGTGCAGGGAATTCGCTCCTCTGTGGTGGTGGCAAGGGTTTGGTCCTTGACAGTTATTGTTTCTTCGCTCTTGTGCTCCAGTCTCCACTTGAACCAGGTAGGGTCCTTCCTGTTTATCTTATACAGTCATGTAGGTTGTTTTTATAGAGACGAAGTCTCGTTTTTGTTGGTCCTGGGTCACAGGAACACTTCTTGGTCTGTAATGAAAATATCTGAGGACTGGTTGGCAATTGTATATTTTTTTTGGAAGGTACTATGCCTTATGCTCTGAATCTGTATTGGGTTATAGGATGTTGTCTCTGAACTATAACAAATATTTAAGCAATGTATGTATATATATTTATAGAAATGATAAATCTTCTACTTGTAAGAATTTCAATGATTTGCTTTAGTGAAGTACCCGAATGAATTCTCTTGTAGTGTTTAGTTGCTTCGATGTGATGCACAGTCTCGTTAACAGTCCCTCAATCATGTAGTTAATTTCGTGCACAGTACCAGATTATAGTCATTCATAATAACAATTGTTTGATACCTGAAATGCTTCTCTTTACTGTTTTAAAATATTATGTCAGAGTTTACATTCTCTTGGCAGCAACCCTTTTTTCATCTTTTGGTTGTGTATTTAAGCTGCTGGTAGCCTCATTCAATTGAGGAACTACCTCTAGTTGCAATTTGCAGTAACATTCCCTTTTGCTGTTATTCAAGTATTAATTTATTTAAGACTATTCCCTATTCTATTTACTTTCAAAAAATAAAAAGTAACGGCATTGGCTTTGACAGCCTTCTTGAAAAGAAATAAAAATAAAAGTAAACTGAAAAGTAAATTTAAAAAAATTCTCAAAACACCATGTCCAGCTGTCGCCTCCCTAATTGGATGCTCATGCATCACCGCGCCTATGCAAAGGACCTGCAACTGCATCAATTTTGGGATCATTGTGCATAATAGTAACATAATAGTGCCAGCACTCACCAAAGTAATAGCAACTCAGAAAATTAGTTTTGTTTTTTTCAAAATGAATTGTCAAGCACTGACCAAATACCAAAAATAAAACACCCTCCACTGGGGGATTTATGTCTCATCAGCCAATCGAAAATTAGAAATATGATTTTTGCCCAAAATTAAAAAATTATTTTTGAATTTACAAAAAATTAAAATATTAAAAATTTTCCTAAAATATTCAATAAAATTAAAAAAAATACAACAAAATAAGATAAAATCAATATATTTTAACAAAAAAATTACTATAATCTTAAAAACATATAATTTAATCAAACTATTTATCAACTTTAAAATTATTAATATATAATAATTATTAATAATTAATAATAATCCAATTCCAAACCACTATCATTATTCCCTTCCATAACCTTGAGGTATATCATTAGTCCAATCCATTCAAGGTGTATCGTAATAAACCTTGAAATATCATTGCACGAGAAAACTCTGGCCAAAAATTTATTTTAATAAATTTATTTTTTAACACAATAAACCTGCACATATTATTGCATGAACAAAGTAGGGAAAAGAATCTCCCGTTACCATAGTTTTCAATAACATATAATAATTTAAAGAACATATAATAAGTGGATTTACGAGAGAAAGATGGAATGCGAAGAAGTTTAACTTTTTGATGCGTCACTTTCATAATCTTGACATATTATTGTCATCACGTGGAAATGAATCTTGACACATTATTGTCATGTACCAAAGTACAACCACGAACTGCCATTACTTGGGCCTTTAGCCTTATCTTTAAACTTTAACATTATCCAATACCTACCAGAACTTCCTTTCCTGTGTATGAATTCCAGATGCGTATGGATTCATACTAAATAAAAAAATACATACATAATTTTACTAGTGTTTTTGAATAATTTTTGTTTGTTTGTCAATTTTGAAATTGGATAGCAATTTTTTGAAATTCTAAGTTGCAATGATGTAATTTGCAAAATATTAGTAATCTAAAGTTTTTCATAACATTAAATTTTAAGTATAATTATGATAATTTATTTCATTATAATTCTAAAGTTATAATTTTGAGAAATTTATTTTGGTGATTTATTTTAATGTTAAATGTATCAAGAGGATAGGGTAATTTTTTCACGGTGTAAATTATTTCTCAAATTTTATATTTAAAAATAATTTAAATTTTCAAAAATTTGATTTTTCGAGCATTTTCGTAGATTAAAATGAATTTATATTAATTTACACTATATATATATATATATACACTATTCTTCACATATTTTGTTTGAAAGTAAATTTTAAAATAATGATTTTTGAGTGTTTTCATATTATGCCAATATATTTATAAATTTTAAAATAAAATAAATAAAAAATATAACATAAAAGGCTAAATAATTATATATTATTTAATAATTTTTTTATAATAAATCTATTAATTTTGAGTTTACTATTTGTCATGGATGATATTTGGTTGATAACGTGGAGCTGGGTAATATTTTTTTAGTGAAAAAAGGTCATATTTTGGTGATTGAGCTGTTGAGGCTCTTAAAAATAGAAATTTTAAATTTATGTAAATATCAATAATGATATGCAAACTTTAAAATTATAAGTATTTGATAGTTAAAAAAAAAACTAAATTTAATTACTAATTATATTTGAATAGGGAATTGACAATGGCCTGGATTAATTTCTCATTATATTTCTAGGGTTTTGATGTATAAATTTGAAAAATGATTATGTCCCTCTTGCATTTGAAATTGTAATATTCTTATATTTATAATTTAGTAACTTGAAAATTATTTTTAATATGATTTAGATTTTCAATGTTATAATTTAAATAATAAATTTATTATAAATATAATTTAAATAATAAATTGATTGAATGTAAGAAAATTTATCAATTTGATTTTAATAAGTAATATAATTTTTTATTAAGTGTTACTAAAAAATGTGAATTTGAAAATACTGGAAATGTATATTTTATAAAATTCACTGAAGAGTTAATAAACATGATTATCTCAGTCATATATATATATATATATATATATATATATATATATATATATATAAACATCCACTTGTTCACGAAAAAATGAGTGCAATAATAATTAATTAAGTTGTAATAGTTGTAAGTTATAATTAATATAGTTGGTAATGGATGCAATGGCATCTGCTGTTATAAATCTATATCAACCTGTAAAATATGATTGCACTCAATTTTATCCTCAGTCTACACAAGCGAAGTATATATATATATATATATAGAAAGTTGTACTCCTGAAATTATTTTTAAAATATAATATTATAAAATTTAATTTAGTTTAGTTTGTTGTTTTATTTATTTATTTATTATAATTTGATTTATTTTTATTGAAAATTCTACATCAAAAAATTATATAATGAATAATTACAAAAATATGCTATTTTAAAAATCAAAATAGCAACCCTAGTCGCGCCTTCTGAGCGACCCTGCAAGCGCTCTCCCTCATGGAGCCTGGAGGCGGCCCTGCGGCCCCTCCCCCCTTTCCTCCGGAGATCGAAGCCTTCAAGGCTCTTGTAACTGCAACAGGAAAACGTCAGGCCACAGGCCCGCAGCAAAAATTCGTCAAAAAACTGGACAGTATACCCAAGGTGGCCTTACCAGAGGAGGAAATCTGTAGATCTGCACTGAATCTTGCAGAAAAAGGTCTGATCGGCCAGTTCACCGGTTTGTGGCCATCCCCGAGAGCTGTCGAAGAATGGGTCAAAAGGAACTGGCTACCTTTGGTAAATGAAGGAATCAAGATCTATTTTGTAGGCAAAGGGTTCTTTGTTTTCCTGTTTGAAAGTTCAGAGGACAGAGGCCTGATTTTCAGAAATGGGCCATACTTCATGGGGCCTCAAGGACTCTACCTGAACAAATGGTCTACAGATTTTGACCCAGTGCAAGATGTGCCCAAGGCGGTTCCTATTTGGGTGCGCCTCCCGCATCTTCCCCTGCATTGCTGGAATCATAGCTCACTTCAGTCCATTGGAAATGCTCTTGGAAAATACATAGACCAAGCCCCAAGGAAGGACCAGTATTCCTGTGCCCGGATCTGCGTGGAGGTCGATTTGGAAATAGGATTACCCGAAGCGATTCAGCTATCGGTGGCAAACTGGACACACATACAAGAGCTTGATTACGAACAGCTGCCCTTCAAGTGTCGTTTCTGTCACGAGTATGGGCATTTTGCTAGATACTGCAAAAAAAGAAGCGACGAGACAACAGAGAAGGAAAAAGAAGAACAATGGAAACAGGCAAAGAAGACAACATTCAACAGACAGAGTAACAAAAACAAGGCTAAAGGGACAGAGAACAAAGTAGATAATGGAAGCACAAGTAACCAAAACGCCGGAAGCAGTGAAACAAAAGGCAATGAGGGGGATAAAAACCCCTTTGAAATCCTCACGCCTCCTTCAGATCCTCCGGAAGCAGGGGAAGAAGAACCACCACAGCAGGAGAATATTGAAACCCTAGAACCAGGTAATAACCCAATCTCCATCCCAAGCAATATTTCTTCTCCATCATACGCAGATATAATAAAAAAAAAGAAGAAAACAATAGAGAATATGGGATCATCAGATGATGAAACACTAGAAAGGTCAACAAAAAGGGCTGGACGAAGATCAAACAAGGAAACTAGAGAAGAGGAGTCAGAAAGACAAAAAACCCTCGGCAGTCAAACTACCATCGAAATGACACTAGGGAGGAATATCAGGTCTAGGGCCTCCAAAGGAGGAGGGCCTACCCCTTTAAGTGGTAAATGATGCAGTTGATCTCTTGGAACTGTAGGGGTCTGGGTAATCCCAACAAGGCAGAGGCTATCAGAGACTTATTGAAGATGGAGACCGCGGACATCCTTATGCTCCAAGAGACCAAAGTAGAAGGGGAAACCCTTCTAAACACCAGCGCTAAGAAATGGAAATTTGATTCAGGAAAGGCTGTTAGTGCAAGGGGCACAGCTGGAGGATTAGGTACTTTTTGGACAAAAGACTTCTCACTAGAACGATTCTTAGCGACTCAACATTGGATTTTCACAGAGCTGCGTCACACCGTAAGCAATCTTACCCTCGCTCTGTTTAACTTGTATGTCCCTGTTCATTATGAAGAAAAGAGAGAGTGCTGGAGGTCACTTATAGATTATATAGCGCAAATCAGTCCCACAAATTTAGTCATAGGTGGAGATCTGAATATAACTCTAGATCCCAAAGAAAAGAAAGGAGGGATCCAGTCTAGAGATCCTTTCATCAATACAGTGGGAAATTTGATTCTGCAGTGGGACTTGGTAGACTTCAAACCAGTGAAAGGCAAATACACCTAGACAAACAATAGAACCGGAGAAAATCAAATCTCAGCCAGATTGGATAGGTTTCTTATCAGCAGCTCTTTAATGATGGACAACAGAATAGTTTTCACCAAGATTCTTCCAAAGCTCACATCGGATCATAAGCCTATCCTCTTATGCCTAAAAGAGGAAGAGGATTTAGGCCCCCTTCCATTTCGTTTCAACCCTCTTTGGGTAGGCAAAGATGGGTTTTTAGAAACAGTTCAAGCAGCATGGAGGATAGATGTACTCGGTTCCCCAAGCTATGTGTGGGAACAAAAAATGAAAAATACAAAAAAAGCACTTAAAGATTGGATAAAGAAATCCATGCAATCTCCCAATAGGCAGAGGAAGGAGGCAGTAATTCAATTGGAAGGAATACAACTGGAAATGGAGGAGAAAGATCCCTCTTCCACAGATTTAGCCAATGAAAAATCTGCTCAAAGGAATGTATACTGTTCTTTCAGAAATGAAGAGGAATATTGGCGCTTAAAGTCTCGAAGTCTGTGGCTCAAATCTGGGGACAGAAATACCTCATACTTTCATAGACAGTGCAGGGCCCGTCTCTCGCGCAATCACATAACAGAAATTACCAGCACTAGTGGTCAGGTTTATAAAGGATTCTCTCAAATCCAAGAAGCAGTTGTAAATCATTTTCAGAACCTTCTTAGTGCAGAAAGAAATGGGAATGAGGAGGATGAAGCAGAGTTCCTCACAACCATCCCAAATCTAGTCAGTGAGGAAGATAATGATTCTCTGATGAACCCAGTAACGGAAGAAGAAATAACTAGTATTGTATGGTCCATGGAACCAGATAAAGCCCCAGGTCCCGACGGTTTCACAATACACTTTTACAGAATTTGTTGGGAGATTATCAAAATTGATCTCTTCAGAATGATAAGAGGAGTCTTGAGGAAGGAAAAAGTGGGTGGTGGAATAAAATCCACATTTCTCGCTTTAATCCCCAAGGAAACAAACCCAAGATCCTTTGACAGATACAGGCCGATCTCCCTTTGTAATTCATCATACAAGATCGTGGCCAAACTGCTGGCAAACAGAATCAAGCCACTTCTTCAAAAACTCATCTCTCCAGCCCAAGGAGGATTTGTGAAAGGCAGACAAATCTTAGATAATGTCATTCAAATCCAAGAGGCTCTCCATTCCAGCCACACACGGAAAGAACAAGGTATGATTATCAAATTAGATATGAGTAATGCTTTTGATCGTGTTAATCGTTCTTTCTTGCTCAGGGTACTTGCAGCCTTTGGGTTCAGACAGGAATTCATAAACCTTATCAAAGCCTGCATCGAAAACATCTGGATCGCTCCAATGGTGAATGGGAGACCAACAGAGTTCTTTTCAGCCACCAGGGGACTGAGGCAAGGCTGCCCTCTGTCTCCCTTTCTCTATATTCTGATGGCGGATTCATTAAGCAGAAAGTTGACACAGGAGCAACAAAGTGGCACCATTCCTGGGATAAGAATCGTGCAAGGCGTAGCCCCAGTGAATCATGCGCTCTTTGCCGATGATTCACTCCTGCTCGGGGGCGCATCCATGAGAATCGCTAAATCCTTCAAGACAATTCTCCAAAAGTATTGCAGTGTTACTGGAGCACTAATCAGTGAGAGGAAAAGCGCAGTTTACGGATGGAATACCGATCAACAAACAATTGAAAGGATAGCCAGTGAACTGGGGTTCAAAGGCTATGCAGAGTGGGATAAAATAAAGTATCTTGGTCTTCCGTTGACGATGGGATCCAATCGTAATAATTTGTGGGAGGAGGTGATTTCCAAGTTCAATAAGAAGATAGCAGCGTGGGGCGGAGTCTGGCTTACCACAGGAGGCAAGCTCACTCTCATCCGTTCTGTACTTTCAGCTCTGCCTACTTTCCAAGCCTCTTTGCTGATGGCTCCAAGGCAAATCGCAGATCAGATCTCTTGTTTAATGCGGAACTTTTTGTGGAATGGTGGGAAGGGGAACAGTAACCGTTTTCACTTAGTTAATTGGGAAATGGTGAAGCGCCCAATTGCTGAGGGAGGACTCCAAATTAGAGACCCCCAACAAGCAAATCTAGCCCTGGGATGTAAACTCCTGTGGCAGCTAATATCTGAGCCCAAGCATCCAATCAGCCAGCTCTTAAATCTCAAATATCTCAGAAATCGGTCGATCATCTCCTTCAACCCAGCGTCTTCTCCTAAAGGAACACAGGCTTGGAGGCTCTGTTGTAAAGGGATAGATTTCTTCAGAACACATTTGTATAAAATTCCAGGGAATGGCAAAAAAACATTGCTGTGGAGAGACCGAATCATGGGCCATCCTCCACTCTCAGACATAAATGAAATCGCAGATTTAAGAGTTTGGTTAAGATCAAAAGGAATCAGGAAAATCGAGGACATTGCAGAGTGGGATAACAAAGGCAATTGGCAGTGCTGGACTTTGCCCAACATACCAGCGCACTTAAAAAATCAGTTAAACTATTTCATAGATGAAATCACAGACTTTACTCCAGTGCATAAGGACGAGGAAGATTCATGGGGTTGGGGACAAACAGGGGTATACACAGCCAAACAAGGGTACTTACAGATGCAAAGCAAAAAGGACTCTTTGCACCCGGAAGCAGTGTGGAAGCAGATCTGGGAAAGCTTCAGCATTCCGAAGATCAATTTCTTCTTCTGGACTTTGTTTCACAACAAAATCCTAACTGGAGACAACCTATGTAGAAGGAACATAGCTGGTCCACATCGATGCGTGTTCTGTAAAAAAGCCTTGGAGACCTCAGTTCACATTTTTATTGAATGTGAGTATGCTCAGAAGGCCTGGACTAGCTTCTTGGCTGGACTGAATGTAAGACCCCCAGTGCATTGTTCGATAACAGACATGTTTTTGTCTTGGAAAGCTAGGTATCCCTACAGCATCGCAGACAAATCCCTTTGGTACAAGGTGTGGATAGCAGCTCCAAAATATGTGTGCTGGAAGTTGTGGCTCTCCCGGAACGAAATTGTCTTTAATCAAAAAGAAATGTCAGCAGGAAATGTCGCAGAAAAGGCCAAGAAACTTCTAATAGAAACTCTGAGACAATCCAATGTTAGAGATAACTCCCTAAGAGATGAAGAAAGAGCATGGTTGGGTGATTACACTCCTACAACGAGTCCTTCAACAATCACACGCCCAAATCACAAGGAAAACTGGCAGATTCGAGACAATTTGGAAAGCTTCCAGAAGTGGTGGAAATCTCAAGGAAAATGCACTATCTTCTTTGACGGAGCCTCGAAAGGCAATCCAGGCAGGTCAGGAGCCGGGGGGGTCATTTATCTCCCGAATGGAAGAAAAGAGGAATTCAGTTGGGGACTCGGAATTAAAACCAACAACCAGGCAGAAGTCCTTAGTCTTTTAAAAGCTGGCCAACTGGCCAGAAAAGGAAACCCAAGGGAAATCTTAGTGTTTGGAGACTCAGAATTGCTGATAAAAGCTCTATTAAAAAAGAAAGGGCTTAAGGATCTAGTTATGAACAAACAGATATTAAGAGTGAATAGATTCTTGAAGGACTTCTCTTCAGTTCAAATCTTTCATATCCTCAGAGAATTAAACTCAGAAGCAGACAGTCTGGCAAATATTGGATGCAATCTAGAAAAGAACATGATAAGTATAAATGCACGAGAACCGAGTATGGCAGCCATCCCTTAAAAGGGCAAGTCGATCTTGTAAAAGCAGAAAATTATTCTGTTAGAAACAGAAAATGTAATACTTGATATGGCTTTGGCCACCCATAAATAAAATATCCGTTTCGGTTAAAAAAATATAAAAAAATCAAAACAATAAATAATTTATCATTTAAAATATTTTATAGAAAGTTATCTATATATTATTAGTATTATAATTATTTTCTTGGTAAAATAAAATAAAATTTAGAAAATTAAGTTTAGAATATATTTAAATATTTATAAATAATATTTGTGGAATAAATAAATTTTATAATTCCCTTGAAGAAAAGTATTGAGAGGCTTCATTTTTCTTTTTAGATAATTATGATAGCTCGATTGTTTAACTCGATGAGGGTTTCTTAAATCGATTTAAAATTTGAATTTCAAACGTTGGATCAAGTGTTTTAACGTTGGATCAAGTGTTTTAAGCACGGAGGGCCTAAAAAATAGAGTTCTATAATTCTCTGCAACACCATTTAGTACCTTAGCAGACTTAGAGCAAAAGTTGTCCTTACGTGGCTGAGTTTATCATGTTGTATTTCCAATGGCGTATGAGTTTGACATTTTCAAATTCATATGATATTTTTCATCTAATTTCTTTTAAACACAATGTTTGAATTTTTTTATAACAATTTTAAAGAGGTTGAATAAAACATCAATACCATAAAATATTCATAACTAAAAAAATCTTCAAAAAATACCATTATCTTCGTTTAAAAGTCCTCTTCAAAAGGGTACTTTTGGTTTTCAATTGATTTAAATAGTTGAAAAACACCTTTCCTGAACTTGACGTGTAAATCATGCTCATATGTGTGTGTGTGAGAGACTAAGTTATGCTATGTGAACACATGCATACATCTTAAGATGTATGAAAATTTCCAAAGATAATCATTTCATTGAATGGAAAATTGACATGTTATACAATATTAAATATTTTTTGAAACAATATTATTAGGACAACGACATAATTCTCCATAATTTTTCTTTACTCCAAATCAAAATTCATAGTGCTTATATAAATTTTGAGGGTTTCAATTCGATAAAAGAGGAAAACTTGAAATTTCATTGCCACATTTGTCCCAAAAATTTAACTCATCTTTACATTTTCACCCATTTCACTTCTAAAACAACCCTAAAATTGCAACTCTATAAAAAAAATCTAAAAACTTTTAAAACCTCAATTAAAAATATTATGTCTCATTAATAATAATAATAATAAAAATTAACTCTAAAATAACAACTTTATTAAAAAAAATCTATAAGTGTGTAAAAACAATTACAAACTTCTATGTAAAAAAATCTATAAACTTTTAAAACCTCAATTAAAAGTTAGATCTTAATTAAAAACTTAATAACATATTTTTAAAACTATCCATTAAAATTTTATGTTAACTTAAATTTTGGCATTTTATGCTCTCACGTGAAGTCCTAAAACCTTGAACAAGGTCGTTCAAGGTCCTAAGGGTTCGTCTACCCTCCCCTATGCACACATTTATAGATTCACCTATGCATACATTAATAGATTCACTTTAGTAGATGTTTAATATATAGTGTTATTATTATTTTAAATGACTTTGAACACGGTTATGGGGTTCGTTACTATTATTTTTACTCTATGTATACATTTATAGATTCACTTCATTAAATGTTTAATGACATATTTTTATTATTGTGTTTTAGTAGATGTTTAATTGTATATTTTTATTATTAGTTTTTAAGTGATTGAATTTTTTTTAGTAGATGTTTAATTGTATATTATTATTATTTTTAAGTGATAGATAGTTTTAGGAGTTCATTTAATTTTAAAAAATGTTAATGAATCGAAGGAAAATTTGTGCATTGACAAATACGTGGTTAGTGAAAAAAGATTTTTTAACATATAATTTTGTATAAATTTCTATTATCTATCTGGTAGTAGTTATTGATAATTAAATTAAAATTCTGAAAGTTTTATTTCAACTAAACATCTTATTTATTATGAATATTGATATTTGATAATCTAATATTTGTTCTTTATAATTATATAAAACAATCAAACTAGAAAAGGGATTAGAATAGATAGAGACAAGGTGTTTTGTTACGGCTCTCTATAGTGTAAAAATGACCTAGGTGGAATTTTATGAGAAAAATCTAACCATACGAAAGGCTTGGGTGATTACAGGTTTGGAATAGACAGAGACAATGTATTTTGTTATGGCACTCTATAGTGTAAAAATGACCTAGTCGAAATTTTATGAGAAAAATCTAACCATACTAAAGACTTTTTGATAATTAATAACGCAACCACATCAAGACTCTCATTAACTAACAAACAAAAACTATATATAATACTTGAATTTGACCAAAAAAAAAATACAGATTTATGACATAAAAATAAAACAAATTGATTTGATTATTAAATTAATTTTTATATTTACTTTAAATCTTTTTAATATATTATTGATATGTATTATTTAATAAATAATTGAATTAATTAATTATTTCTTATAAATAAATAATTAATATTATAATAAATTATTTTAAATAAAATTAATTGTTTTTTATACAGATTTCCAGCGTCAATAATTATATCGGACAAATACTTTTGCAATGTAAAACATCCTACGGAAAACACAAAAAATTACTTCAAAACATTTGCTCAGTAAAATTAATTATTCTATAGATTATATAATTTAATTTAATTAATAATTAATTATAAAAATAAATTATATAATTTAATTAAATTAATTATTAATTATAAAAATATTAATTTAAAAATAAAAACTATTGATAATTAATATTTTCAAAAAAGTATTATATAAAATCCATTTGTTGTTACACTTATATGGATATAAATACGATAAAATTCCTAACAACTATCATGATTCCAATCAAAGTGTATCACAATAAACGTTGAGATATAATTGCACAATAGAATTCTAGCCAAAAAAAATACGATAAAATTCCCAACAAATATCATGATTCCATTATTCATTCAAAGTGTATCACAATGAACCTTGAGATATAAATTTATTTTAACAAATTTATTTAACGCAATAAACCTTGACATATAATTGCACGAAGAAATTATGGTAAACAATCTCCGCTTACCCATACTTCTAATCTTATGTTATTCAGTATCATATAATAATTTGAAGAAATATAATAAGTCGATTGACATATAATAATACGATTGAAGATCAAATGGAAAAAAGAAGTTATAATCAACCTTTTGACGTGTCACTTACGTCACCAGCAAATGAATATTGACATACTATTGTATCCATCCGTACGAGGACTTCCATTCCTCTGATTCCAGATGCGTATGATATATTATTGAAATAACAAAAATACATCATGAGCTCAGCTATTCTTTTATTTATATATATATATATATATATATATTTTATTGAAATTTGGTAGGAATTTTTTGAAAATTGGTAACAACTAAAAACACTAAATTTTGTAACGACTAATAACAAAGTTTAAATTAACTAAATTCATGATTTAAGAAAAACAAATAAATGATTAATAAAATTAAAATTATTTATATATTCAGAAATGAAAACAAAGTTTAAATTAACTAAATTTATGAATTTAAAAAAAATAAACAAAATAAACTTTTTTCATTATTTAATTGTTCCATAACATTAAATTAAATGAAGATTTGGAGTATGTCTTAAAACTGTTTTTATGTGGCTAAGAGTTTGTCTTCCTCGGACTTAATTAAACAGGTTAAGAAGCATCTAGCAGGAGTGAAAGTCGCCTCTGCCAAAGGACTGTCCCCTTCCTCAGCCGGATCCACTTGGCATTTTGTTTCCTGGTGATCTTCTCCTCTGCTTTTAAAGCACTTTGATATGCTTCTTCTATAGATTTGGGAGAGAGAATACTAATCTCATGTAGTATCTCCATCCGTAATCCATTCACGAACCTTGCTGCCTTTTCTGGGGTTTCTTCGAAATAACCTGCTCGCAGATTCACTCTATAAAATTTTTCTGTATATTCTTTCACAGTCATTGCTCTTTGTTTCAGGTTATGTACTTGTCTATATAGAGCAATCTGATAGTCTTTAGGTAAAAACATACCTTTCATCTTGGCGATCATTCTGGTCCACTTTTTAATAGGCGGTTTATTTGATCTCCTTTGCTTTGCCTGCACATTGTCCCACCACAGTGCTGCATGCCCCTTCAGTTTTGTAGCTGCAAATCTGACCCTCCTATCCTCACTGATTTCCTCACATTCGAAGTATTTATCCAACTCGCTAATCCAGTCCAATAATACTTCAGTGGATAAACTGCCATCATAGTTTGACAGTTCAGGCTTCGGTTTGCTGCTTGCTAACAGAACAGATTTCAACAATTTTATCTCTGGCCCTTCCTCATCGGACCCATCTGTCGTAGCTGTAGCTTCTTCTTCACTATCGTCACCACCTTCTGGATCCCTGCGCCTCCCTGCTTCTACTGCTGCTAATCTGGCACTTAGGATCCTGATTTCCTTGCGCAGTCCTTTGTCAGCTACTCTCCAAATAGCTCTATCTCTACCCCTTCTTCCTACGTCCATAATTTGTTTTCTTCCCTAAGGAAAGCACTGCTATGATACCAAAATTTGATGACTCACCCCAAACGCTGAGGTGGGTGCCTTCGTGGCAACTAGCCCATGTGATCCCTTCCCACGCTCGTGTGCAACTGGGGTTTTTTTGGTGAGATTTTAATGGAGCATTAACAACGCCACCTTTTCGAGGTTGTCTTAGTCACCGTGTTATGGTTCTATGGCACGGGTTTTGGTTGTAGCTTGGGTCATTGTTGCTGTTGTTTTCGTTCTGCTCCTCTGTGCCCTTACCTGGTTCCTTCTGTCCGATGGTAATGGCTCTCTGCCTCCCATTGTCTGTTGGTTTCGGCCTCGGCTCTGGTTCTATGTTACTGGGTAATGTTAAGATGTTGTATCGACGATTTTGGTGGCTTCTTCTTGTGTGGTTTTCCGAAACAATGTTGGGCTTTGTGGCCGTCCTGGGTATGCGGTGATTTCTCTGTAATTTTAGTTGGTTTGCTGCACTTCTGGTTTGTCTCTGCTACGTTTGACTGTGTTTATGGTGCACATTCTTGTCAAGTCCTCAGCTCGACTTCCCTGGCGACAGTTCGGCTCTAACACAAGGTAACCTCTCTACTATGATTTCAAGCTCCCTCTTTGCTTTTCTTTTGCTAACAATTTCGCTCCTTGTGAGCAGCTGGGGTTTCGTGGCTCTATGGCCGTGGCTCAAACGTTGTTGGTCTTGGTGGTGGTCTGACTATGGAACCTGCTCTCCACTTTAGGTAACCTTCAGGGTACTCATCTTTACCCTTCTCTCAGTTTATTCTCTGTATAACTAGTTATGTTACCTCTCTAATCATTGTCTCTTGACTGTGCAGGTAATTCGCTCCTCTGTGGTGGTGGCAAGGGTTTGGTCCTTGACAGTTATTGTTTCTTCGCTCTTGTGCTCTAGTCTCCACTTGAACTAGGTAGGGTCTTTCCTGTTTATCTTATACAGTCCTGTAGGTTGTTTTTGTAGAGACGAAGTCTTGTTTTTGTTGGTTCGGGGGTCACAAGAACACTTCTTGGTCTGTAATGAAAATATCTGAGGACTGGTTGGCAATTGTATATTTTTTTTGGAAGGCACTATGCCTTATGCTCTGAACCTGTATTGGGTTATAGGATGCTGTCTCTGAACTATAACAAATATTAAAGCAATGTATGTATATATATTTATAGAAATGATAAATCTTCTACTTGTAAGAATTTCAATGATTTGCTTTAGTGAAGTACCCGAATGAATTCTCTTGTAGTGTTTAGTTGTTTCAATGATGCACAGTCTCGTTAACAGTCCCTCAATCATGTAGTTAATTTCGTGCACAGTACCAGATTATAGTCATTCATAATAACAATTGTTTGATACCTAAAATGCTTCTCTTTACTGTTTTAAAATATTATGTCAGAGTTTACATTCTCTTGGCAGCAACCCTTTTTTCATCTTTTGGTTGTGTATTTAAGCTGCTGGTAGCCTCATTCAGTTGAGGAACTACCTCTAGTTGCAATTTGCAGTAACATTCCCTTTTGCTGTTATTCAAGTATTAATTTATTTAAGACTATTCCCTATTCTATTTACTTTCAAAAAATTAAAAGTAACGACATTGGCTTTGACAACCTTCTTGAAAAGAAATAACAATAAAAGTAAACTAAAAAGTAATTTTAAAAAAATTCTCAAAACACCATGTCCAGCTGTCGCCTCCCTAATTGGATGCTCCTGCATCACCGCGCCTATGCAAAGGACCTGCAACCGCATCAATTTTGGGATCATTGTGCATAATAGTAACATAATAGTGCCAGTGCTAGTGTCAGAACACTCATCAAAGTAATAGCAACTCAGAAAATTAGTTTTATTTTTTACAAAATGAATTGTCAAGAACTAACCAAATACCAAAATAAAACACTCCCACAAAAATTAGAAATATGACTTTTGCAGAAAATTAGAAAATTATTTTTGAATTTATAAAAAAATAAAAATATTAAGTATTTTCCTCAATATTGAATAAAATTTAAAAAATACAACAAAATAAAACAAAAACAATACATTTTAACAAAAAAAAATTACTATAATCTTAAAAACATATAATTTAATCAAATTATTTGTCAACTTTAAAATTATTAATATATAATTATTATTAATAATTAATAATAATCCAATTCCAAACCACTATTCCCTTCCATAACCTTGAGGTATATCATTAGTCCAGTCAATTCAAAGTGTATCGTAATAAACCTTGAAATATCATTGCACGAGAAAACTCTGACCGAAAATTTATTTTTTAACACAATAAACCTGCACATATTATTGCATGAACAAATTAGGGGAAAAGAATCTCCCGTTACCATACTTTTAATCTTATATTATTCAATAACATATAATAATTTAAAGAACATATAATAAGTGGATTTACAACCTAAAAATGAAATGGGAAGAAGTTATAATAACTTTTTGACCGGTCACTTTCATCACGTGGAAATGAATGTTGACACATTATTGTCATGTACCAAATTACAACCACGAACTGCCATTACTTGGACCTTTAGCCTTATCTTTAAACTTTAACATTATCCAATACCTACCAGAACTTCCTTTCCTCGGTATGAATTCCAGCTGCGTATGGATTCATACTAAATAAAAAAAATACATACATAATTTTACTAGTGTTTTTGAGTAATTTTTGTTTGTTTGTTTGTCAATTTTGAAATTGGATAGCAATTTTTTGAAATTCTAAGTTGCAATGATGTAATTTGCAAAATATCAGTAGTTTAAAGTTTTTCATAACATTAAATTTTAAGTATAATTATGATAATTTATTTCATCATAATTCTAAAGTTATAATTTTGAGAAATTTATTTTGGTGATTTATTTTAATGTTAAATGTATCAAGGGTATTAATTTTTTCAAAGTGTAAATTAATTCTCAAATTTTATATTTAAAAATAATTTAAATTTTTAAAAATTTGATTTTTCCTGAGCATTTTCCTAGATTAAAATGAATCTATATTAATTTTATATATATATATATATATATATATATATTTTGTTTGAAAGTAAATTTTAAAATAATGATTTTTGAGTGTTTTCATTATGCAAATATATTTATAAATTTTAAAATAAAATAAATAAAAAAATATAACATAAAAAGGCTAAATAATTATATATTATTTAATAAATTTTTTATAATAAATCTATTAACTTTGAGTTTACTATTTGTCATGGATGATATTTGGTTGATAGCATGGAGCTGGGTAATATCTTTTTAGTGAAAAAAGGTCACATTTTGGTGATTGAGCTGTTGAGACTCTTAAAAATAGAAATTTTAAATTTATGTAAATATCAATAATGATATGCAAACTTTAAAATTGTAAGTATTTGATAGTTAAAAAAAAAAACTAAATTTAGTTACTAATTATATTCCAATAGGGAATTGACAATGGGGTGGATTAATTTCTCATTATATTTCTAGCGTTTTGATGTATAAATTTGAAAAATGACTATGTCCCTCTTGCATTTGAAATTGTAATATTCTTATATTTATAATTTAGTAACTTGAAAATTATTTTTAATATAATTTAAATTTTCAATGTTATAATTTAAATAATAAATTTATTATAAATATAATTTAAACAATAAATTGATTGAACGTAAGAAAATTTATCAATTTGATTTTAATAAGTAATATAATTTTTTATGAAGTGTAACTCAAAAATGTGAATTTGAAAATACTGGAAATGTATATTTTATAAAATTCATTGAAGAGTTAATAAACATGATTATCTTGGTTATATATATATATATATATACGTTTTTAAAACCGGAACCGGTTCACTGACCGGAACCAGTCTAACGGGGACTAGTTTGATCTAAACGAACCGGTTTTAGAAAAATACATTAAATAATTTTTTTTAAATGAAAAAAACTATTTTTAAGATTTAAAACCATGATTCCAAGCCAATAGAGACAAAATATGCAAATATTGCTCATTTATATACCATGTAAAGGTGAATATATCAAAATGGCACCGAGTGCAATACATATCATCGACAAAATACATAAGCAATGAAGCAATGAGGCTCTAAATGGCCTATAGAGTGCAAAAACAAAGCCTACAAACTATGGGGTCAGTGGCCTACTACAAGACTAGCATATGTGATAATACTATAATAGTGATCAACATTATCACTTGAAACTTCTCATGATTCATCATGATCAAACTCAGTTGCTTGAGTCTCGACTCCCAAACTTGCAGTAAAAAACTTCTCTATTGGTTCAGTGACTTCAGTCTCAAACTTCTGAAGGTATTCTACCCTAATATGCCCTATTATTTCATTTGGTGCTTTGCATGGCTCTACATGGTCTCCTATCCCAGCCAAGTGTTGCTTGAACTTGTTAATACCTCCTCCTTGAATGGATTTTTGGCAATATTTGTAGATCATTTTGCCATCAATCATATCAAAATGAGCCCATACAATATCTCTGGCTTTTGGATGCATGATGACTACCTGGAAATGCAAACTAGCTTCCTTAGCCTCCTCTTGAAGATGAAAACTCCACTGACAGCTACACACTATCTCTAAAATAGCTCCAATCCCAACTCCAAGATGACTACTTCAACAAAAACTCAACACTCTCCAAGCTCACAAACAAACTCACAAACACTCCAAATCAGTTGTGTGAGACAAATGAGAGTGAGAGGGACCTTTTAAAGGCTTGGAGAGGGTGTTTTTGGACGGAAAACACCCTTAGTTCCCCCCAAAACCCCTAAAACACGGTCAGAATTCCGCTTTTTTAACTTTACAGTGGGCGTGCCTCCAACCGGCCGGTTTAGGACAAAACTGGTCAGTTCCGTCCTAAACCGGCCGATTAGCTCCGGTTAGGGCAAAAAAAAGGAGAAATGGGCTAATCAACCGGGTTTTTTGGCCGGTTTAGACCGGCAGGCTTGCTAACCGATTGGTTAGACCAATAACCGGTTTTTAAAAACAGTTTTAAAAACACTGATATATATATATACATATACATATACATATACATATACATATATATATATATATCCACTTGTTCAATAAAAAATGAGTGCAATAATAATTAATGAAGTTGTAATAGTTGTAAGTTATAATTAATATAGTTGGTAATGGATGCAATGGCATCTGCTGTTATAAATCTCTCTCAACCTGTAAAATGTGATTGCGCTCAATTTTCTCCTCAGTCTACACAAGGGCCAAGTATATATATATATATATATATATATATTTGTACTCTTGAAATTATTTTTAAAATAATAATACTATAAAATTTAATTTAATTTAGTTTGTTGTTTTATTTATTTATTTATTATAATTTGATTTATTTTTATTGAAAATTTCTATATCAAAAAATTATATAATGAATAATTACAAAAAATATGTTATTTTTAAAATCAAAACAATAAATAATTTATCATTTAAAATATTTTATAGAAAGTTATCTATATATTATTATTGTTATAATTATTTTCATGGTAAAATAAAATAAAATTTAGAAAATTAAGTTTAGAATATATTTGAATATTTATAAATAATATTAGTGGAATAAATAAATTTATAATTTGCTTAAAGAAAAGTATTGAGAGGCTTCATTTTTCTTTTTAGATAATTATGATAGCTCGATTGTTTAACTCGATGAGGGTTTCTTAAATCCATTTGAAATTTGAATTTCAAATGCTGGATCAAGTGTTTTTAGCATGGAGGACCTAAAAAATAGAGTTTTATAATTCTCCGCAACACCATTTAGTACCTTAGCAGACTTAGGGCAAAAGTTGTCCTTAGGTGGTTGAGTTTATCATGTTGTATTTCCAATGACATATGAGTTTGACATTTTCAAAATCATATGATATTTTTCATCTCATTTCTTTTAAACACAATGTTTGATTTTTTTTTTTTTTTTTACAATTTTAAAGAGGTTGAATAAAACATCAATACCATAAAATATTCATAACTAAAAAAATCTTCAAAAAATAGCATTATCTTTGTTTAAAATTCCTCTTCAAAACGGTATTTTTGGTTTTTCAATTTATTTAAATAGTTGAAAAACACCTTTCCTGAACTTGACGTGTAAATCATGCTCATATGTGTGTGTGTGTGTGAGACTAAGTTATGCTATGTGAACGCATGCATACATCTTAAGATGTATGAAAATTTCCAAAGGTAAGCATTTCATTGAATGGAAAATTGACATATTATATAATATTAAATATTTTTGCAAACAATATTATTAGGACAACAACATAATTCTCCATAATTTTTTCTTTACTCCAAATCAAAATTCATAGTGGTTATATAAATTTTGAGGGTTTCAATTCGATAAAAGAGGAAAACTTGAAATTTCATAGCCACATTTGTCCCAAAAATTTAACTCATTTTTACATTTTCACCCATTTCACTTCTAAAACAACCCTAAAAATTGTAACTCTATAAAAAAAATCTAAAAACTTTTAAAACCTCAATTAAAAATATTATTTCTCGTTAATACAAAAAAAAATTACCTCTAAAATGACAACTTAAAAAAAAAATCTAAAAACTTTTAAAACCTCAATTAAAAATATTATTTCTTGTTAATATAAAAAAAATTACCTCTAAAATGACAACTTTATTTAAAAAATTTATAAAGTTCTGTGTAAAAAACAATTATAAACTTCTATGTATAAAAAACCTATAAACTTTAAAAACCTCAATTAAAAGTTAGATCTTAATTAAAAACTTAATAACATATTTTTAAAACTATCCTTTAAAATTTTATGTTGAGTTAAATTTTGGCATTTTATGCTCCCAAGTGAAGTCCTAAAACTGGGAACAAGGTCGTTCAAGGTCCTAAGGGTTCATCTACCCTACCCTATGCACACACTTATAGATTCACCTATAATACATTAATAGATTCACTTTAGTAGATGTTTAATTTTATAGTGTAATTACTAGCATTTGCACAATAGGTAATCAAATCCGTCAAAATTAAGATTAAATTGATCAAGTGGCAATGGCCGTGGAAATGAAGTCTCACCGAACCGGAGATCTTGGGTTCGATTCTTGTGCTACCCTCCCTGGAAATGGGGTGAATAACGGACATGTAAAAACTCGAAAATGAGAAGGTCCCACCTAAGCTTACAAAAAAAAAAATTTCATTTACATACACTGAAATGGTATGTAGCGTGGGATAAGAATTTCAAGAATCTCAAGTTATCATTCAGATAAATTTCTATAGTCCATGTTCTATTTTAAATATTTTACTCTTTTCTCATAACTGGAAGAATCTCAAGTTATCATTGAGATAAATAAATATCTATAGTACATTCTCGTTATCTATTATATTGTAGATGATGTTACATACATTAAATCATTTTGAAATAAACACGGACATGCCGTTGGCATTGATTAGCAGCATATGCTACAATAACTTATTTTCATTGAAAAAGAGGTTGATGTATTCATTGAGAATCTCTCACACTAAAACTTCTTGAAACATGGCTTGAAACACCATGTATTAATGATGTTTTCATAGAAGTTGCAACAATGAATGTTGAAGGCAACATGGATGTTGTAGAAAATAAAAATGTTAATGAAATTTCCATGCAATAGTGTCCATGAGAGACAAAATATTTTTATGATTTATTTTGGAACAAATTGATGAAGAGCAAGCTATGGAAGGTGACATGTGGTAGTCGTTTACATACAAGCCAATTTTTGAAGAAATAGAGGACATGCATGGACAACTTGGAACAATCGAACAGTTGCACTAGCCAATAAAGACACTGAAATCTGAAGCTTACAACAAAAAGACAAAGCTAAAGCAATGAAAAAAAGAAAAGGAAATCCAACTAATGTAAAAAAAAAATTAAATTGTAAGCATAGCTTAGACTCAGACTAGAAAATATCTTAGTTTAAATTTTTGTTTTTTGTAATTAAAGGGGAGTGTTGCATAAAATAATTTCAACCACCTATTGAAATAGGAGACAAATGTTTAAGAGAAGATCTTCGGCGAAAATCACAAGATAAATCATTTGTCGGCGCGTTTCGAACCAACCAGTGTGGTTCATCGTCAGGACAAGTTTGCTGAAAATCTTCGAAAATTTTATATCGAAACGATCTCAAAACATACAGGTAATGACTCATTTTCTTCGGTCAAGGATAGTGTGCATTTGCATGGAGTGCACAAAACAATTACAAGTGATAAGTATATTTATTTTCAAAGTGATTGGTACATTTTTTCCCATTTGCAAATCGATGGTACAACAAACATGGTAAATAAAGTTCTGAAAACACATTGCAGATAAATTCTGGAGAGCATATAGACAAAATGAAATTTAACCGGTGTTAACAAGTACAATAAAACCACCCCTCCTTATCGTCCAGAGTTGTAAACTTAGTGGAATTACCAATATGAATAGGTCAGCAAAGGTGTCAAAGCCTCTAAAGCTCAGGAAGGATAGCGCGAGTACTGTGTATGCGAACACAATTTAAGCTCAAGAGGGATAGCTCTTAAAGAGCTTTACCGCTATATGTATAAACTTTTATGGAAACGAGCAGGGGATTAGCATAAGGTGTTAAGAGGTTTGGCCCTTGTCCCTATGCGCAGGCATTGTAACCAAGCGTCAAGGGTGAAAGAGCCCAATCTATCTTCTTATATGCATGTGTTGTGGGTCTAGAAGTTAGGGCTCAGAGGAGCACGGAGGCGCATGTCTTATAAACCATATGGCCAGGATCCATGTCCACAAGCACATGCAAGAGAGGTCCTAGTTGTCGAATGTCGCGAACTGTTAGCGCTGACCACGTGTCCCAGAGATTACGATGGGAGGCTTGGCAAATCCCACCAGGAATGAATTGTTGAGATGACATGGCGGGTGGGGTCGGTTGTTCAACGATTGGCACGGTGAGGCAGAGGACCCCCAAAACACTTATAACGTGAAATTTGAACTTACTATGCAGCAGAGGGCCAAGCAGGACCCCCAATTAGTGTGGAAAGTGACTTGGAATCAGAGCCATGAGACATCCTGGAAGGTAGACACGTGTTACTTGAATTCGGGGGTTTTGTGGTCCCAAGTGGACTGGATCTAAGTGACACATGGCATACCTAGTGTGGGGCCATGTGGAGGGTGACATCACCCCGGGACCATGTACCCCGCAATTTATGTTGGAGTAAGGTGCAACCCCGCTGAGATTTAGTCCCCAGGGTGATGTGGCATGGCGAAGCCCACCTACACAGGCATAAGGGACCACAACCACATGATTGGTTAGAGTGGAGTTGAGGTGGTGAGTAGCCAGGTGGACTTCCACGAAACCTTGGTGGATTGCAAGCCTCGCAGAAGAGAATGGGTCGGGACAACATGGTGTGGTGGAGCCCGAACGTGCTGCATTAGCAAATGACGATGGGACGCATGGAGGAGGTCTACCAAGGATCTGTGTAACCGCAGAAGATCTTTTCGAGCAGTTTCAGTGGGGAATCACAATGGAATCTGTTGGGATTTTAATCTCGGTGTGATGTGGTCGTAGAGAGGGGTTAATTTATGACCCGGTATGAACGGGCCGACGACTAAGGTAACGCTGCCATGTGGCGATGAGGTGGCTAACTCAGATAGCTTGTGGACACCACATGGCAAATCAAGACGACATGGCACTATCTGATAGGCTAATCTTCGAATGGCCATATATTTTGATCCGAGAATCGTATTGAGACAAATCTTATATTTTCATAAAGGTCTTGACAAGACGAACACAACAACATCATTTGTTTTAAGTCTTAAGAAAGTCGAAAAAGGTCGAAAAATTTAGACCCCATTTCCATAACAAGACTTTGGAGGTTGGGTCAGCTTAATAACTGCCTCCTTCTACCCTTAGTTGGGGCTAGGGATAGTAGGGGATGTGTTATAGAAAGGCACATGCCAAAGGGTGAGCACAATGTAGAATTGGTGTTGGTTGAACAATAAGGTAACATGATATTCTAACAAACTAAGACTTGGTAAAGGTCTAGAGCTCATCAAAAGAACCCAAATGCACAAATCAATTATTCCCTTTTTCAAAAGAAAATTATAAATTTTTTCATCTCTATATTGATCAAGTTTCACGTCATCCCCTAGAAATCTTCAACCACTAAAAGTTATCACTCCATACCTAAGTTACATGACACAATGATACGAGACACGAAGGACACTAAAATACAAGTGTCTAACACATGACATGGTGACCCCAATAACAAGACACTAAGAACAGGGTTTATATATATACCTTAAAAGAAAATAACAAATTACACAAATAGAAATTATAGACATAAAGATTCAAGTTTTGTTAGAATTTAGAAACTAGAACATTTACATGATACAAATTCGATCATGCAACTAAATACTACTTAGTACTTACTTGTCCTAAGTCAATGACGTTCAAGTGAAAAACACAAGAAATTAGAACCATAAACTATAGTTTCTCATTAAGTCATTAAAATTGAAATGTATTACATAAATAATGAGTCACTATTACTACGACTGGGAATGTCAATGAAAAATACAAGATAAGGTAGATACTAGAACCGTAAATGGAAGAATCTCATAGCTTGTGATTGTCAATAACCCTTCTCCATGTTAGAATCATCAAAATCAGCATCACTTCCATGACTCTCTCCTCCATCCTCCCCCTTCTCTTCCTCATCTATATCCAATCCAATCAATGCATATGTTGATGTGGAGAATGAACCCTCAACTGGATCACCATCAACGAAATTGAATGGCTCTAGCACTGGTTCATTAAGATCCAAGTTTGCTAATGCCAACTCAACACTACCATCCAAACCCCATATCATTAGGAAACACATCCCACATCTTTGTCTTTCCCTTCAACCACTCTTCCCTCTATTTAGAAATAAGACGGAGGTTGATGTGCACATACACCATACACATAAGGGAGAGGGAGAGGAGAGGAGAGGACCTCACCATATGAATAGTGAGTGACTCCGTCCCTTTAGGTACTCGACTGTTAAGGACCCTTTAGGGTGCTCGACCATAAGGGAGAGGAGAGGGAGAGGAGAGGAGAGGGAGAGGAGAGGAGAGGACCCTCACCATATGAATAGTGAGTGACTCCGTCGATGGCGGCCTTGACAGTCGAGTGTGCTAACGCACCCTCACCCATATGATGAGTGTGCACTTGGAATCCTTTCAAAGCTACACTATAACCCTCAAATGCACTCCAAAATGCCTACGAACTTCAACCTACTAAATGAAATGAGGAAAAAAGACAGACAAGTCACCTTTTAAAACCCACGGGCCACTTTTGACAAACATGTGTCCTAAAATTGGGACACATTTAGAGCACATGTCGAACATGAGTTTGGCACATGCCCTGAACTCGTCCTCACGAATCCATGTCTGACATGTGGAAATTGTGACACATGACCCCCTAGGTGTGTGTCATCTAACTTAGAAGACTTGTAAGATACCAAACATGAACCGGACATGTGCCAAACTCATCCTCACAAATCCATGTCCAACATGTGGGATTCATAACACATGACCCCCTAGGCATGTGTCCGATGAATTAGAAGACTTGTAGGATACCAAACACACATCATTTTGCACACAAGAGAAATTTTCATAATGAATCCTCACACGAACACTCCAACTTTTAAGATGCAAGATAACTTTATAGTAGACAAAACATGACAAAAGGTTCATTTTCATGTCATGTGTCCAAGGTAAATGCATATTTTTATATGTAACCTCTTTTAAGACTAAAAAGAGATAGACATTGATTTTAACTTGTATCTGAACCAAAATTTAAAGTAGCAATGAATTTGGTTTTATTGAAAGGCATCCAATTTGACCCTTGCTACAGGTATGTATCTATTGTGGTATGTTTATACAAAATTAAGACAACTGGAAAATTTAGATTCTTT
Source organism: Pinus tabuliformis (assembly GCA_031772625.1). NCBI lineage: Eukaryota > Viridiplantae > Streptophyta > Pinopsida > Pinales > Pinaceae > Pinus > Pinus tabuliformis. Next base: position 692,342,298 of record CM062813.1, on the reverse strand, counting down.
ATAATTGGTTTCAAACTCAACCACAAATATCATTCAGCATTTTACTAGACAAATGTTTGTTCTCTAAAATAAAACTCGAATCTATTGTGTATCTATAATGATCATGCATTGTAATTTGTTGTACTGTGGCCTGTAGATACTTTCAACACTCCAGGTAATACATCATTGTAGGTGGACTAATATTTTAATCTCTACTACACTATATATCACTATATATATGCGAACAATGACGGAAATTCAAAATTGGATCTAATTTCTTTATTAGAGACTTACCATCAAGCATGTATTCTGAAGCTACATATCCCAATGTCCCTACTAGATCAATATTTGTGTTACCAGCACATCCTGCACTTGTTACTGCAAGACCAAAATCTGAAAGTTGCATCCATAGCCAGTGGTTAGAGAGCGGTGACTACAATACCATCTACTTAGGAAATGTTTCACTTGAGACGAAGTGTTTTAAAGAACATAAACCAAGATTCACTTCGTGTACCCTACCCTATTCACACATTTATAGATTCACCTATGAATACATTAATAGATTCACTTTAGCAGATGTTTAATTTTATAGTGTTATTATTATTTTAAATGACTTTGAACACGGTTATGAGGGTTAGTTACTATTATTTTTACTTTATGCATACATTTATAGATTCATTTATAATTAATAACTAATTATTTCCTATGAATAAATAATTAATATTATAATAAATTATTTTAAATAAAATTAATTGTTTTTTTACCGGTTTCCAGTATTAATAATTATATCGGACAAATACTTTGCAATGTAAAACATCCCAGCGAAAACACAAAAAATTACTTAAAAACATTTTGTCAGTAAATTTAATTATTTTTATAAATTATATAATTTAATTTAATTAATTATAAATCATAAAAATATTAATTTAAAAATAAAAAACTATTAATAATTAATATTTTCAAAAAAGTATTATATAAAATCCATTTTTTTTTTACACTTATATAGATATAAATCCGATAAAATTCCTAACAACTATCATGATTCCACTATTCATTAATCAAAGTGTATCACAATAAACCTTGAGATATAATTGCAAGCGAGAATTCTAGCCAAAAAGAATACGATAAAATTCCCAACAACTATCATGATTCCATTATTCATTCAAAGTGTATCACAATAAACCTTGAGATATACTTGCACAAGAGAATTCTACCCAAAAATTTATTTTAACAAATTTATTTAACGCAATAAACCTTGACATATAATTGCACGGAGAAATTATGGTAAACAATCTCCCCTTACCCATACTTCTAATCTTATGTTATTCAATATCATATAATAATTTGAAGAAATATAATAAGTCGATTGAGATATAATAATACAATTTGAAGATCAAATGGAAAAAAGAAGTTATAATCAACTTTTTGACCTGTCACTTCCGTCACCAGCAAATGAATGTTGACATATTATTGTATCCATCCGTACGAGGACTTCCATTCCTCTCATTCCAGATGCGTATGATTTATTATTGAAATAACAAAAATACATCATGAGCTCAGGTTTTTTTTATTTTATTTAATAGTACTTTTATATATATATAAATTTTTTTATTGAATTTTGGTAGGAATTTCTTGAAATTCTGTAATGACTAATAACACTAAATTTATTTATACATCAGCAAACAAAAACAGAGTTTAAATTAATTAAATTCATGAGTTTAAAAAACCAAACAAACAAATAAATGATTAATAAAATTAAAATTAAAAGCAAAAATAAAATTTAAATTTATTAAATTTATGAATTTAAAAAAAAAAAAAAAAAAAAAAAAACATTTATTTTTATTTTTATTATTCAAATGTTTCATAACACTAAATTAAATGAGGGTTTGGAGTATGTCTTAAAATTCTAAGTTAAGAGTAAATAGGTTAAGAAATATTTGGCAGAAGTGAAGTCTACTCCCTTACTGACCATCAACAGGTTATTCCAGGTCGCATGATTTTCTTTGAATAAAAGTGAAGAGTCAATCTGCATTGGCAGATAGCAGCCAGAAATGACTATCCTTAAAAGTTAATTTGACTACTAAATTAAAATAAATTTCCTCAATATATTAAAAAACAAAAATAAATTAAGGAAAATACATTGCAGCAAACTACTAATTGAATAGTAACGTAACGATATTCCTTTTCTGCGCAAAATATATGCTGCAATACACAGAGACAAGAAAGAAATCCGAATCCATACAGGTATACAAGCAAATCGGTGCCAGGCTTTTTAAAGGTTTCTTCTGCGGTGGAGAATAAAGATGCTGATGTTGTACCACTTGGGCTTAGTGGGATGTGGGGTATTCATATACTGGTAAAACAATCCTTTTGAATCCATAAAAATCTAAGTATAGTTTGGTCCCTATTCTGCCCATTTGGGTGAATTATGTGTGGTGCACTTTGGCTTCCGTTGAGTTCAAAATCATGGATTTCTGCACCGCAGGTTCAACAATTCAGAATGGACAAATATGGAAAAGTGGATTGCGCAATGATTTCTCAAATACGATATTCGGTAGGTTAGTATGTGTACCACATATTCCGCACTCTGGGATTGCAGGTCCACAAGAGAAGAAATTGAAGCTCTTCTTTTGTAACAGTATCATGGATATTCTGCCTATATTATCTATGAATGTATCGTCGCATCTGAGGAGGGCTATATTATGTGTGTATATTCTTATTTCCGGAGAACTTGATCAGGCATGGTGTACCCGCGTAAAGAAGAAACAATGAAAAAGGTCATAACTTGCTTTGTCCTTAAGACCTTCTTGCTGGTGATATTCTCTTGCTGGGTTTCAATCTGGATCTTGAGACCTACTAAATTCTGGACCAAACTGTGGCTTCGTTTGGAAAAGAAAACAAGCACACCAGCTTTTGGATACACAGGTATAATTTCTTCAAATTTATTGATGTTGATAAAATTAGGACCTGGAACTTCTCATAGTGAATCCAAAGAAGATTAAATCAAAATTGTCTGTTCCATTGTATAATTTCTTCAGATTTATTGATATGGGTAGAATTTCTTATAGTGAATCCAAAGAAGATTGGAATTTCTTCAGATTTCTTGATATGGATAGAATTAGGATCTGGGACTTATCATAGTCCATCCAAAGAAGTTTAAATCAAATTGTTAAATTGTTTGTTTCATTGTATAATTTCTTCAGATTTATTGTTATTGATAGAATAAGGATCTGGGACTTCTCATAGTCAAGCCAAAGAAGTTCAATCAAATTTGTTAAATTGTTTGTTTCATTGACTGGAGGGGTTATGTACATATATAAAAGAAGTACATAGAACTCAGCATAGTCAAGCCAATGGAATATAAATTGACTGTTTTTTATATATAAATATTGGTGGTGTATGTCCTGTGTCACAAATCGGACATACAGTGATGTGGGGGTTCACGTCACTTATGGACGTGAAACAATCAATTTAAAAGCAAAGGAAATTGCAAATTTGATGAAATTGTATTTGTGGGTGATTTCTCCTCTGCAAATTGGGTGTCTCTTTTTAATGCAGCCGGTTTATTAATATTTCTTTATCAATCTTTCATACATGGATCCTGGGTTGGTTTTGTCTCTTATTTATATGTTAATATATTTCTATGAGAAAGATCCCATAAAATTATACTTAAATTTATATGTTAATTTTTGGGTGTTTTGAGATTGTAGAGATTGAATTTGTATTGATAAGGTGGAGATGCAGCTAGGGACAAATCCTGGGTGGAGATAAAACCAGGAACAAGTCCCAGATGATTTAACGTCTTAGATATGAAACCCATAACCCAAACAGTTTAGCTTGATTTCTGAGATCATTTTCTGCAAGAACCATGGGCTACTGATATCGTGTGATATTGCCTCAGATCAGATTTAACATATATCTGATAGTTTTCTCTATTCATTTTAATCATGGTATTAGAGTGATTGTGTTTGTCTTAATTCTGAGCTTATTTCAAGGTTCTGTTGAGTATCTAATGAATATATAAATATGAAGTGCATATATCTGATAGTTTTCTCTATTCATTTTAATCATGGTATTAGAGTGATTGTGTTTGTCTTAATTCTGAGCTTATTTCAAGGTTCTGTTGAGTATCTAATGAATATATAAATATGAAGTGCATTTAATGTGTATGGAATTATGACTTTGCTCTGTGTATTGTAGATTTGGATATCTAATAGATATATAAATATAAAGGGCATGGAGCCATGTACTGAAAAAAAAAAAAAGTACATCGAGCCATTGTTTTGTTCATGAAACCTTGACTTTGGATAATCTACACAAATTCAAAGATAATTTGAGATAATTTTATTGATTAAAGTAATATAATACTTAGATTCTAATTCATACGAGTATTAAACTTTTTATATATTAAAATAGTTATTTTTATTTTAAGAATATTTAGGAATTCAAATTTATCTATATATTCCCTGAATCTGCACTCAAAATAAATTCAGCCTATCAAAACAAAGAACAATATTATTCAAAAATTGTTATATTATCTTCCTATTATCCATCGAATTTCAAGATATTCCCCATATTTACAATCAAAATAAGTTCACCCTATCAAAACAACGACCAGTATTAGTCAGAATTCGTTATATTGTCTTCGATCCAATTTAACAGAAATCTATGCTGTGCGCACAGGCCCTGATATTTTCCTCTATTCGTTCTTATTGATACTCCTAGCAGCACTGGGTGCAGTGTATCTGCAGGCCCGTGGCTATCAGGATTTAAGCTTGTAAGTTATATTGCTTTTCGTTCAATTCATGGGAAGAATTTTGAATATATCGTTTTTTTTTTAATGTTAATCAAGACGTTTGAATTGCAGAGCCAAAAAGAAGGTCCTAGTTAAGTTATCTCGTCGTCTAATTTTCATTCGAGGACCGTTGGGATTTGTATCTGCAGCTGAACTACTGACTATCATTATATTCGTGGGACTTATGGTATGGACATTATATAGTTACGTCTCCAATGACTTTAGCAAAATATCTCCAAAGAAGGTGTTGAAGTCAGGAAATCACCATTTGTAAGTAGATTATTATCTTATTTCCAAATAAAATGTACAAGTCAGCAAATAAAATGTACAAGTCAGGAAATCATTATGTGTAAGTAGGTGGTTTGAATTGAATTTAATTATATTGTAGATTTGGAAATATTTTGGAAATCTGTTGGATAGGAGTTTTTCTATTTTTATTGTAGATTGTGTGAAAATTTCAGTTTATTCTATTGACAACAGCTAGGTTAATTGTTTGATTTTTTATTCTGGGATATTGTGTATTGCAATTGACTGTCGTCCATTAAATTCTAGGATATTTTCAGAATTTGTTATTGAGATAAGTTTAGTAGTTGGAAGAGTCAAAGTCAAATAATTGACTTTACTTCTACAATTCTATTAAATTTATGAATTATTCTGAAACCTAGAATAGACATAAAAAGTACTATTAGGTACTTTGTTAAGGCCCTAGTTGATATGAAGTTACTAGTTCAATTCCCTACCCCATATATTGGACATGATGAAAATGTAGTCCTACCAAGCTTAAAGATATTTCTAGAATTTGCAATTGAAATAAGTTTAGTAGTTGGAAGAGTCAAAGTCAAATAATTTACTTCACTTCTACAAATCCATCAAATTTATGAATTATTTTGAAACCTAGAATAGACATAAAAAGTACTATCAGGTACTTTGTTAAGACACTAGTTGAGATGAAGTCACGGGTTCAATTCCCCACCCCATATACTGGACATGATGAAAATGTAGTCCTATCAAGCTTAAATATATTTCTGGAATTTGCAACTGAGACAAGTTTAGTAGTTGGAAGAGTCAAAGTCAAATAATTGACTTCACTTCTACAAATCCATCAAATTTATGAATTACTCTGAAACCTAGAATAGACATAAAAACTAGTATCACGTACTTTGTTAAGACACTAATTGATATGAAGTCATTGGTTCAATTCCCCACCTCATATATTGGACATGATGAAAATATAGTCCTATCAAACTTAAAGATATTTCCAGAATTTGCAATTGAAATAAGTTTAGTAATTGGAAGAGTCAAAGTCAAATAATTGACTTCACTTCTACAAATCCATCAAATTTATGAATTATTCTGAAACCTAAAATAGACATAAAAAGTACTATCAAGTACTTTGTTAAGACACTAGCTGATACAAAATCAAAGATTCAATTCTCCACCCCATATATTGAACATTATGAAAATATATCCTTATCAAACTTTCAAAAAAAAATTATTTTTACCTTGTTTACCAGTATTTTTTTTTAAATTTCAGATGGCAATATAAGTTGGAGAGGGTTGGGGTTAGACTGGGCTACATCGGAAACTTATGTTTCGCTGTGCTATTCTTACCTGTTACTCGAGGACTGGATTTGCTACAGATTATTGGCGTACATTTCGAAATGTCAGTCAAGTATCACATATGGGTAGCTAACACCATGATGGTTATTTACACATTACATGGAGTGTGTTTTTCTGTAGTCTGGGGAAGCAGGAATTCTCTACTAAAAGAGGTACCCACAAATATCATTGCTAGCAGCTCATTCATGGCAGAGATGAAAACAAAAGCATATACATTTTGATATCTTGTTTCTGGAGTGGCTGAGACTTTAATTTAGAAAGTGTTTATTATGTGCAGTTAACAAGATGGGATAGAACAGGGCGTGCCAATTTACCAGGAGTGATTGCTCTATTATCCGGAATAATAATGTGGTTGACATCGATTAAACCAATAAGGAGAAAATTCTTCGAGCTATTCTATTATACTCACCATCTTTATGTGGTCTTCACGGTCTTTTTCTCACTGCATATCAGTGATAGACATTTCTGCACAGTTTTGTCTGGAATTTTTCTCTTCCTTCTTGACAGGTTTTTAAGGTTCCTTCAATCAGGAAGAACTTGCAAAATCCTATCAGCTCGAATATTACCCTGCAAAGCTATAGAGCTTACTTTTTCAAAGCACCCAGGTAAATATCACCCGAAACAAATATAATCCCTAGAACTTTTCTTTCAAATTCCTAGTCTCCTCTCTTGAGTGCATGTAGGACAGTACTAGCATGAGATCAAATTCTTGATAGATGTAGTAGGGCTAAATATAACTATCTTTTAATGTATTGTTTCAATTTTATCATGTTATTGTGTTACTGTTGTTGTTGTGTTACTGGTAGAAATTGAATTTGGCAGAGAATATAATAATCATTTTTCCCAATCACTCTCACTTAATATAAATTTAATTAATTACATATAAAATTCAAATCAATAAACTCTATATAAACATCATTAATGACATTTAAAATTCACAACAATAACCTCTATTTATAACTTCATTGATGAACATTTAGTTTTAACAATTATCTACCTATGCAAATCCAATAAGCTCTATTTATAACATCATTGATGAACATTTAATTTTAACAATTATCTACCTATGCAAATCCATTTTCAATATAAATGTTTTTCTAAGCTTACACATACAACGCTTGCTGCAGACTTGAAGTACATTTCAACCAGTGTGATACTACTCAAGATTCCTGTTATATCTCGCCTGCAGTGGCACCCTTTCAGCATAACATCCAGCTCAAGCGTTGACAAGGATCGAATTTCAGTTATGATTAAGTGCCAAGGAGAATGGACTGAAAGGCTTTACAATTTTATCTATGCATCCCACCTTTCGAAAACTAGAACTGTGAGTCTGTCTGCAGCTATGGAAGGACCTTATGGACCAGATTCCAATTACTTTCTGAGGTATTTATGATTTTTAATTTGTGCCATATACACTAAATTGAAAGTATTTTCCTAATGTGTCATTTCTAAAATTCCAATTACTTCCTGAGATATTTATGGTTTTAAATTTGTCTAAAATTCCAATTACTTCCTGAGATATTTATGGTTTTAAATTTGTCTTATATACAGTTGCTTGGAAATTTACCAGGGACTAGGGTATTTTGCTTAATCCGTCATTCTAATGTTTTGATGAAGGATGCATAAAAGTTGGTTGAATTTTTATTTGTAACTAGTGTGTACACATTTGTGTTGTCAGTTCAGTGAATAATCCATATCCATGTTTACAACTAATGTCAGGTTTGATTTGGAATTACAAGTAAGAAACTATGCCCTTCAGAAAAAGAATCAGAGACAACTAAATGGAATTCCAAAACTGCATGATTTTTAAATAACAAAGAAGGAAAGTTGATTAAAATAAAAACCTCAAATTATGTTTTTTTATGCGAAGTTAAGAGAATAATCATCCAATCCAATGATATTACTATGATTTTGGAATTTGTATTGCTATGATTAATTATATATTTCTATGATCTAAGAATTTGAATAGCTATAAATATGTTGATGTATGTATCTGGACAGCTGAGTTGTAAAGTGTGATCAGGTGTATGTGTGAGTTGAGATTCAAGAACGTTTATAAGGCAGGTTGTTGGTTCAAGGTTGTTAGTGCAATGTTTATCTATAAATAGTAATAGACCCACTCAGAATAAATAAATCAGATAAGTTTATAGGTGTATCACTGAAGAGTGTCATGCACTTCTCATTTTCTTTCTCCCATACCCCACAAGCAGCTGTGCCCTTACATGCAACAACATCAGTGGTTAAATTTCTACCAATATCCTAATCTGAATACCTTGTGTAATGCCTGAGTTTAAACCAGGTCTAACTTCATTTGTTGAATTTCTATGCACTAAATTTGTACCAAAAATATAAGTACCTTGCTCATGTTCAGCACTAACATTTTGAATAAAAATCCTTATGGACATGTCCTGGCTGTGCAAAAGACTTGTAATGCCTGAGTTACTACCATGTCCAACTTCATTTTTTGAATTTCTATTCACTGAATTTGTACCAAAATATAAGTACCTTGCTCATCTTCAGTACTAACATTTTAAATAAAAATCATTATGGACATGTCCTGGCTTTGCAAAAGCATCCAACACCTGAACAATAAAACTCCATAGATTAAATTTGTACTAATTAATTGATTACTGATGCCCATCTGTTCCTGTCTGAGAATTCATTTCCATGACTAATTGTTCTTGAGGTAGACTATAAAATTATTATTATTACAAAAAAAATCACTCTGTTATAATGTTACACATGATGGCGAATTTCATATCAGTGTCATTTTTTTTTTCAGATATGATAGTCTACTTCTGATTGCCGGTGGAAGTGGAGTGACTCCTTTCCTCAGCATACTGCATGAAATTATGTCACAGAAATTAAATTCCACTCCAAGAGTTTTACTAATAATTGTAGTCAAGAAAAGAGAAGATCTATCTATGCTGAATCTCATCTCTCCCACATTGCTACATCAGTCAGGCTTACAGTCAGAAGGATTTTTGAAGGTCGAGGCATTCGTTACACAAGAAGAGGCCCCAGACTATGAATCCCCATTACCAAACTATGAATTCAAGGCAGTGCAATTTGAGACGAAGGGAACTAACAGTACCATTCCAGCTCTGTTAGCGACGGAGAGCAAATTGTGGAGAGCTTCACTGATATTGATAACATTTGTAGTATTCGTTGTTCTCCTTGGGTTGCTGAACAGCTTATTCGTCTATCCAAAGGATCACAATTCATATAATATTTATCCTTCGTGGGAGAGGAGATTGTTCATTGATCTGGCACTGGTAATGGGAATATGTATTACAGTGTCTGCAATGGCTATTTGGGAATGGAAGACTTGCATGAAACTGAGAGCAGATGGACATGATCATTCAGCTGTCAAAGTAGAGGAAGGCAGCCTAGAGTTGCCCATGTGGGAAGAACATGGTTGTACCGATTGTCTCAGCTTGCTGCATCTGGACAATGTGAATTATGGCAGGAGACCTGATTTTCGAGGTATGTTAAATTACGCTCAATATATGCATTCATTCATTTTTGTTGAAGGTTGAGTATTCATGAATTTATAAGTTTAACTTTGATGCAAATATTTGAGGTGAAAGTTAATTGTGGGATCAAAAATGTTTCAGGAGTTCAATTTTAAAAGTTTTATTACCATCTTGGTAGCAACCTCTAACATTTCTGGATAAATATTCCATTTAATATGTATATGATGAAAAAGATATTATAAAATTAATTAACTTTAATTAATAAAGATGAATTTTTAACCTGAAATTATAATTATTATTAAGTGGATAGGTATGTTTATTTTAAAAAGTTTTTATAATTCTAACTTAATTATTAATTATTATTAGGTGGATAATAAGAATTTAACATGGGCATAAAATTTTAAGATATTTTTATATTAGTCATATATTAAAGGTTGAAATTTATCTCAAAAGTAGTTATGCTCTTTCTATATTTTAAATTACAGCATGTCTATTTTGGAATGAAGCTTCCACAAGTTTAATTTAATTAGCAATAATTATTCAAGTTGTTTTTAGTGAGATTTTTTGGTAACTTTTTTTGTGGGTTTTTCTCGTCTAATTTCTCTAAAATCCGGCACAACCACAAGCTTGATGGGTAACCAGTGCACAATCGAAGTTCCCTAGGGGTTTTTCACAGTGTTGAATCTATATATACAGTAAATAAAAAAAAAACCAATTTAAATAACACAAATCAAGATTTCACCTCATTTTAAACTTTGGTACTAAAAACAACTCCATAATTATTAGGTGGATGGTAGATATTTAACCTTTACGAAATATTTTAGAATATTCATAATGATATATACAAATTAAAGGTTGAGATCTATTTCCAAAGTAATTATGTCATTTTTAATGTTTAATTAAAAAGAATTCATATGAACGAGTGACATATAAAGTGATTTATGGTTTTTTGGGCATATGGTATTTATAAGCCAGGGTATTGTAACAAAGCCTATAGATTAAGCATCTTCATGGTAAAGTAAGAATAAATTTCTATGATTATGAATCTTGTTCCTTATTTTTCAAATATATATATGTTTAACTTATATATTAATTCTTTTTATTATTTATTATTAATAATAAAATTTAAAATAAAGTTATAAGTTGGTCATTTTAATGATTTTTTAAATTTTAATAATTTGAGATATATAATGAAGCAAGTGCTTTGATATTTATTATGGATTGATGCCTATCCACATTTGTCATCCATTTAATTTATATGGTTGCCTTAGTTAAAAAAAATGTTATATCAACCAATGTCATATGAAATAGTTTTTTGAACATGAAATATTGATAAGCCATGGTAGTGTAACAAATCCTATTTATAAGTTAAGAATCATAATGGTTTAGAATCTTGTTATAAAATTTTTAGGCATAATATAACTAATTGACAATATAATTTATAACAAAATTGTGATTTCTTGTTGTTTAAAATACACTTTTAAATGTATAAATAAATTTAACACCTTAAAAAATACTTTTAAACATTTAATTTTTACACATTAAATAATTTAAACATTTTTTAAAATATTTAAAATACCAAAAAAAAATTAAACTATTTTATAAATATATATATTTATCTTATACATTTTTATAATTAATATAAAATAAAATTATTTTTAATATACGAATATTAGAACATTTTTGCATGCAGTTGGAGCTTCACTTATTATTTTGAAACGTTGTATTGTTGTATAGGTATATTTTCTACGTGTGCAAAAGAGAAGTTTGGATCGAGTGTCGGGGTACTTGTATCTGGTCCACAGGGAATGCAAGAAAGTGTAGCGTCTGTTTGCTCCTCCGCCACAAATAACTCGACCATTGCATTTAACTTTCATTCGATTAGCTTTTGCCTTTAACGGGCTTGTAATATTATGTTATTTATAAAAAATAAATGAGCCCACGCTTGGTGGTATCTAAAAGCCTTTGTTGCTCCTAATTTATGTAATAGTCCTTAATGTATTTTGAAAAATAAATTTTTATTATGTTTTGCAATTTAAATTATATATATATATATATTATTTATTGTTTTATATTAATTGATTTTTTTTGAACTTATTTTTTGAAAAATAAATTTCTTATATTTGTGGTTGTCAGGGTTTGTATTTAGTTATCTAAAACTTGTAAAAATTAGGAATTCTGTTTATTTTCTTATACCTTGATTTTTCTTTCCTGTTTATATTGGAGAAATAAGGTGGAATGTCTTTAGTTTTTGAGAATTGTTTTCTTTTTTTGTCGAATGCATTATGAAAAACTATTGGGGCACTTGGATTGTAAGGAATTCATAACTCAAATTTGTGATTTCAAGAAATATTTGTCATATTATGATAATTTTTTACTGGAAAATATGCCTAGAAAAGCTTCAAAACGTTTAACAGGCAAGTACATGTTCTGGGATGGCTATCAATGGGGAATGCAAGTCTACATTCTTGGAGCTAAAGAGGAAGAAGATATATCAATTCACGATATTTAAGATCAACAAGAAACAAACTGATATCATGATAGATAAACTCATAGGCCCTATTAAGAACTATAATAGCTTTAGGGCTTCTCTTCCCAAGATAGAGTGTAGATATGTTGTCTATGACTTCAACTTTGTCACTGAAGATGATTGTCATAAGAGCAACATATTCTTCAATTCCTTATCCCTAATTAATAGCCTTAGCTCGGTTGTAGGTTGATGGAGGATATTCTAGTAGACTATTATTTTGATCCACTAGAATTTTGTCAGATATAGACCAAGCCAGTTGGTGATTCACAAGCTAAGAATAGGGTCATTCTGGTGAATGAGGACTTGAATAAGCTACAGGGTCAGGTGTTTATCAGGGTTTCCATTACCAAGTGTGGGTTTTTCTAGTCTAGAGGAAGATCTAGGAACTCACTTATACTGAAAAAAACCCTAGATGGGACAAGTGTAAGTAGAGTCAGTATGGAAGTTTGGGATCCGACTCCTTTTTTCACAAGGTCCCCTACAGTTACTAGCATCACCTTGTTTGTTTTCCCCTTTGACGAAGGGTCTATACCAAAAATTTCCAGTGACATTTGTGTCGGTCTCTAATATTCTACAAAAACATTGGGTAAAAACCCTAACTTCAAGGCGAGAGGAGAATTAAACTTTTCCAGGATACCCTTTGTTTGAGGCATTGGCTAAAATTTATTTAGTATTTACAAATACAACCCTCTTTGTGGAACTGAGCTTGATGTGGCCACAATAATATAGGGGTTCAATAGTGGAGGTGCTTCTCAGGCAATATCCATAGAACTAGAGCAAGCATAACACCCCCCCTCCAAGGACAGAGATCCATAAGTGCCATAAAGAAGGAAAAGGTTCATTGTGAAAAGTTGTAGAAAGCGGAGGAAATATGGTTTTTGGAGTGGACATTTAGTTTCACGAGGTTGAATAGAAGTTAGAGGTTGTTATTGTTGGAAGAGCAAGGGAAAGGTGTTTCAAGGTCCAAATCCCGAGAGAGTGGGCTACTCGACAATGGGGACAAAATATGGAGTCCTTGTCATCTATCTCAACCTTGGCTAAAGGTTGGTTCATCATTCTTTTCAACTCAAGTTAGAGTGTCTCTTGGGTTCTTGAAAGAAATTGGTCCATCGATTCTACTGCGGTTCTTTTGAAGAAATGGACACCTCTCTTTGATGTTAGTCGAAAGGGGTTGGAAGCCACACCAATTTAGGTTCGAATACTGGGCCTTCCTATTCAATTCTAGTCTTAAGCAGCCTTCATGGATATTTGGAATTGCCTAGGGATTTTCCTGGATGGAGACATATCTTTTCAAACCACTGGCATCATGACTGCAATGTTGGTGAGTCTTAATTCAAGAGAAGGACTCGTGGCTAAGATGAGGCTTGGTCAAGATGTATTTTCTCATCTACAGATATTAGACTATGAAGGCATTCCCTTCAGGTGCAGAAAACGTTGTGTAATAGGTCACATTGCAAAAGATTGTAAACTCCCTTTCCATGGTCATAAGGGCTTATGGAATGCCCCTCAAATGAAGAAGAAAATTTCTCTTAGGGTAGAGGATATGATGGAATGGTTGGCACCCACTAAGGAGGTTGAGGGTCTTCTAGGACAAGAAAAGGGGATAACTTCTCCACCTCCTTCAGGAACAAGGGTTTAGGATGAGGCCTCTGAGCGACCTGACATAGAAGTGGAAGTGGAACATTATCAAGCTCATATCACCAAGGAGCTTTAGATGCAACCACTAGACTCCACTTCTTGTACTACTTCTTCTCCCCTCCTCTCCACTTTATTTGGTCGATAATGTTTCTTTGGGTGAAGGCCTGGTTAGTTCTGATAGTTGTGATATATTTAAGCCTCTCATCCGCCCAAAGCCAAAGCCTGCCTTTGTCTCATGCATGTGCCCCTCTGTCATTGTGCACACTTCCTCCTCCAGTGTCTCCTCAAAATAATTCTCTCAAAACAACTCATTAGACACCAACTCTTGTTACAAGTTACAACCTTCATCATCAATCTTTGATATCCACCAGTTCTATGTTGCCTCGGGGTCTTGGGTCTAACCCTATCTTTCCAAAAGTTAAAGGTTGAGGCAAAAAATCATTTTTTGCCAAACCCTGGGTTAAATATTGCCTACATGTGGAAGCTGAGAAACAAATCTCCATTGATGGGGCTCTTAGAGTATCAAAGGCCCTAGGAGTAACTTCCCCATGATTATTCAATCCTTCAACTATCGGGGCTTGGTCATCCCATCGAAAAAATGGCCATGAGGAGACTATTTGACACAAATCAACCCAATATTCTCCTCCTACAATAGACTCTGGGGAATGGCCCCTCTATATCCAAAGTTATAGAATATATGTTTAAAGGTTGGTGTTTTACTTGCTCATATGTTTATGGAAGATTGGGAATCTTAGGTATTGAGTGGAATCCTCAAAGAATAAATCCTACTGACACTTCGAGTGTAGATGTTGTTTTAGGTATGGACTTCTACTCAGTCGAGCTTGGGTTGGATTTTAGGGTAATCAAATTTTATGGACCATTTTCAAATTGAGTTCCTTTTTGGGACTTTATTTCAAAAACAACTTCTTTAAGTCGAAGACCTTATCTTGGGAGGCAATTTTAATTTTTCTTTGGGCATGTTGAAGTTTGGGGATCCCATGCAAGACCTAACATCTTGATAGATTATTTCTCACATCTGATGGTGGAACACAAACTAATAGATGTGGACATGGTTAATATGTCCCTACTTATAGGATTAAAGAGCGGGGGATGCTAGGGTGGCTAAAAAACTGAACCGCTTCTTATTATCTGAGAGACTTGTGGAAGGGATACCCATGTTGTGACAATGGTTTGGAAGTGGGGAAGATTTTGACCATTATCCTATCTTTTTGAAATTCAAAGGTTCGGGAAAAAATTCGGCAAGCCATTTTAAGTTCAATGCAACATGGTTAAAAGAGGAGGAATTTATGGCATTAGTTCACACAAATTGGGTCCCTTACACTCTCGACTCTGGAGATTCGAATATTGCTCATTTTTCTATGAACCTTTCAAAACTAAAAAAAACCTATTATTCAGTGGGAAGAAAACAAAAGGATAAGAGAAGATCAAAACCTGAAAGAAGTGGAATCAAAGTTGAATCTTTTGGGGGGCTTCGAGGATGGGGGTTACTCTTCTAAATACACAAAAGCTAGATTATTTCATCTTGAGGCTAAGAAAATGAAATTGCTTGAGGATAAAGAAGCCTACTAGAGATTTAAAGGCAAAGCAATCTAGCTTGAATGTAGGGATGAGAAAAACAAGTTCTTTAAGATTTTTTTGAAGGGACAGAAAATAGAAAATACCATATGGAGTTTGGAGGATCAGAATGGTGTTCGAGCCTCCACTTTCGAGGATCTGGACCTTATGGGGAAACACCACTTCAACTCCCTATTCAGAGCAGGGAAGGTGCAATAATAGCTTAGGTGATCATACTGGTTCGATTCTTCCCATGTTTTGTTATTGTGGAGGAAAATTTACATATGATGAAAGAAGTTTATTTTGGGCCAGAGCAATGAACCTATTCGAAGTGTCTCATTTTGTACTGAAAAAACCTAGGTATGATTAAGGATTGATTCAGCTTCCCCATCTAGCTACTCTAGGACGGGGAGTCGGTCCTAGTGGGGAAATTATGGACACTTTTCCATATTTTGTATCTGGGGTACTTCATTTAATTTATTCAGTGGTTTTAGGTTTTGGCCATATTTATCATGCACTCATATAACCCAAAATTTTAGAAGAATATTTTCCATTCTTTGGATGTGTATGGAAATATAGAATCAAAATTACCAAAATTTTGGGTATTCATCTACCCTTACTAGGTGTTGGTGCTTTTCTTTAGTTCTCAAAGATTTGTATTTTGGAGCTGTATATGATACTTGGGCTCCCATCGGTGGAGATTTAAGAAAATTTACGAACTCGACTCTTAACCAAAGTGTTATATTTGGTTATTTACTGAAATCTCCTTTCAGAGGAGAAGGATGGATCATTAGCATGGAAAATATATAAGATGCATTTGGAGGAAATTTATGGTTAGGTTCCATTTGTATTTTATATGGTATCTGACATATCTTAACCAAACCTTTTGCATGGGCTTGCCATGCATTCGTATGGTTTAGAGAAGCTTATTTTCCTATAGTTTAGTTACTCTATCTAACTTTGGTTTAAATAATTTCTTGTTGCTTATTTTGGTTCAACAATACAATTTATCCCAACGAATTTTATGGGCCTGTCGGCCCAGAGGCATGTCAAGCTCAAGCGTTTACTTTTTTAGTTAGATACCAATGTCTTAGAACTAATGTGGGGTCTACCCAAGGACCTATTGGTTTAGGTAAATACCTTTGCGCTCTCTGACTAGAGAAATTACCTTTGGAGGGGAAACGATGTGTTTTTGGGATGTTTGTGCTCCTTGGTTAGAAACCCTAAAGGGGCCTATTAGCTTTGCTATTGATCTCGATATTTAAAGGTCAAAATTCATGCTTGATCGGGTTTCCTATGATAAAATAGGAGTTGCAGTGGCCAGCCCGCCTCTTTTCCCTTTACTCTGCTCATGTTCTCATAACTCCCCACACCTCCGTTTCCTCCTTCCCCTTAAATCCTCCTTACTCTCCTTTAAACCCCTTTATCCCTGTTTTTCTCCCAAAACCCCGCATAAACACTTTTTCCCCGGCTCCTGGGCGTTTTTGTTTAAACACTACAAAACCCCATTACCCTTGTTTTACACCTGAATTTAGCGTAAAAGTTGTTTTCCTTAGTGCCCAGGTTCTCTAAGTTTAAACGTTATATAACCCACACGACCATATTCATCTAGCCGTGCTTTGTCCCCGTCACATCAGTTTTAAAGTAGCGCGTGTTTATTACCTTGGTGGTCCAATTGTTCGTTGCCGCAATCCAACGACATATGCAGCCCCTGCTCGTAACTTGCACGTCTGTTAGTCAGCGGGGAAAGCGGTTTCCCGCCGGACCTACCTGCCACGCGTCGCGGTTCTATTGCGTCGTGCCCCCACATACGAAAATCGCCTGCCATCCCGAAGCAGTGAGGGGAAACCGCTTACCGTCCTTCCTGTACGGCCCCCCGCTCAATAACCTTTGCTCATCTCCGCCACCCGATAGCCGTTGGATCTGCCTGATCGCGATCCGACGGCCCACATTTGCCCGTCCGTGCTACCTCCTGATACCCCTCGTTAAACGATCTTCGCCGTTAATTTGTGTGATCCGACAGTTGGGCTTCATCCCTTCGCTCAGTCTGCCTCCACTATTCTGCCTCCGCCCATAGCCTGCTTTGTGCTCCTGAGAAACGAAGGCGGCCAGTGTTTCAGCTCCCAGCGTAATAAATCCTCAGCAACTGCATTTAGAAGACAGAATGGCTGAAGGACAAGAAGGACACCCTCGATGAGTTCAAGCATTTATCAGTGAAGGAGCATGTTCCATATTATATGCCACCTGTTTAGAGGAGGACTGCAGAGCACCAGAAAAGGCCGATTTTGTTCATTAAAACACATAGTTTGTAGCAGAAACCCATATCTGATTGTAAATGTGGTTGGTGGTCCATTATGACCCCTCCACGCATAGGGGAGCAGAGAAATCTTGTAAACAAACTCCATATATACCAAAAAATAAGATGTAATGAAGGTTGATGAATGTTATTCCTGATGTAAAGTTCAACTTCTGGAGACTGCAACTACTGTGATACTTGCAGCTTCTGGTCTTCATTTTCAGCTAATGCAAGCTTCTTTTGCTGTTAATTGCTCACTTTCCACTTTTTCTTCTTTGTTCCAGGTTGTGCCTCTTATGCATTTTTCATGTGCTCTTGATGTTTAGCATTAGAGGGGCTGTCATCCCACCTCTGTGTTAGAATCTATCTTGTATCATTGAATGTGTATGCAGGTTTCTGTTATTTTAATGCCAGAGAGCTGTCATCCTTTCTGTGCATTAGGAAATAGATTTGCAGACCTCCTTACTGGTTGCAGTTGGCCATCACAGGGTCCTGTGCATTTGCTGGTATGATCAGTATTCTCCATCTTCACCTGTTCCTCAAACTGTGAGTAATTGGTGGTCTAAAGCCTTGTAGTCTGGGGGTGTTCACCCTTGTCTGGGTTAAGCATAGTAGAAGTGGTTATCTGGCTTGAATATGCATCATTCCTTCCATTCATCCACCATTTTCCAACATTTTTGTTGAGTTTGTAATGTTCCTGAGCATCTCTGATATACAACCTAGGAGAGTTTCTTGGGGTGATAACATTAATTGGCGTCGTTGTCGGGGAGAGGAGAATTGAAGCTCAGCTTCCCTGGGAGAACGACACAGTTCCAGATTTTGATGATAGACAAGGTCTGGGCACATAATTTGGTTGTAATCATCTATTTGGAAACTCCATTGGAGGAATACCAACCTTTGGCGACTCCACATTGAATTTCTGGCTCAGTTTGTGAGACATACTCGAAGAAATCCTCAGAAATCACCAGCTGAACCAGTGCCTGACCCTGAGAGGACTATCAAATCGAAGAAAACATCACAAAAAGAGGCATCAGGATCAGGTAAGCATAAGAAATCTCATGCATCTTTGAAAGATAAAGTTGTAGCTGAAGATATATAGTTTGAAGATTTAGAGCCCAGCACTGTTAATAAGGAAATTCCTTCAGAGATTAATTCAGCCCCTTGTTCAGTGTGTTCCCCTTTGAATCTCAGTCCAAAGAAAGCTTCCCATACAGCCCATAACATTCCTTTGTCTCTGCCATCCATCACGTTACTTCCTACCATTCAATCTGCTAGTATCCTTCCACATATCCCAATTATGGCAGGCCAGCAAGTACCCACGAAGATAGAAAGAATTGTTGCTGCTAGATATGGACCTTTGGCTTTTCCTGTTCCATTGAATCCTATGCCTATGGGAGACTATCATAAATATATGCCCAAGTTTAATGGATCAGAGGGAGTAATAGCAGAAGAACACCTTGAAGCTTTTTACAGTTATGCTGATAACTTAGATATAAGTGAAAATGATGTGTGGATGAGAGTTTTTGTTCAGAGCCTTGATGGAGAGGCCAGGAAGTGGTTTAGAGAATTACCCAAGAGATCTATAACTGATATTGAAGCATTAGATGATGCGTTTTTTAAGCACTGGGGAGATAAAAAGGACTTGTTGTATTATCATACTAAGTTTGGTAATCTGAAGAGAGAAAATGGTGAATCATTGCTTGATTTCAATAAAAGATTCAACCATATGTATAGTAAGATACTAGCTGAGGTAAAGCCTACCCCCACTTCTGCCAAGCTCACTTATGCCAATCACTTTGACTCTAATTTCTGCCTGTTGTTGAGAGAAAGGAGATGTGCCACTCTAGCTGATATGCAGGATGCAGCACTAGAGGTGGAATCCAATATTATGGCTGCAGAAAAGCTCAAAAGTTAAGATGAAAGAAGGAGGCAGAGAGGTCAGGCTTCTACTTCTTCTGCTTCATCTTCACAGCCTAAATTGGACAAAATGACCAAGATGATAGAGTCATTGTCTGCTGAAATTTCTAAGCTGAAGGTTGAGCAGAATTCAGGAAAAACAAGGCAGCAGAACATATTTGCTCCAAGAAATCCAAATCCATTCAGAAGAGAAAATGAACAGTTACAAATTATGCAGAGGGGTTAAGAATCAAAAGAAGATCAGAAAGTGAAAGCCCCTTTCCAGAATATAGTCATGGAGGAGGAACAATTTTAAGATGAGGATGAAATTCACTGCATGGAAGATAAAGGCAGCGCTACATTTTTTTACTTTGGCTGCTTATGAAGAATCATTACTTCCAGAACAAGACAGTCAAGAATGGGATAGAGAAGCTGTCCTACAAACTGAACAATAGCAGAGATATAACCTGAGGTCGAATGCAAAAAATGTCAAAGAGAATTCTACCCAAAGAGCTGCCGTCCAAACAGAATCACAGAATATCAGGCATAGAAGACTAGCAGCTGATCCAGTCATCCTCAAAGCACTAGTTCAAGAGGTAAGAGGTTCTGATAAGTTGTCTTCTTCTTTTAGCTTTGAGTCAGAAGTTCAGAAATTAAAAATATTTGTGCCTCTGGTAGAGTTGGTAAAGAGTGAAGTATTTAGAAAGCCTATCCTGGATGCCCTTGAGCTAGAAACCACACAAACTTCCACTGACTCTGTCAATTTGCAAGATGACAAGCCTGCCATTGTGCTTAGTCCCATGATTGAACCTGCTGATAATAATTCTCCATCTTTTTATTTCTTATTGACCATTCATGACAAAATCCTCCACAATTGCCTACTAGACACAGGGGCCAGCCACAATTTGATGCCTAAAGCTGTCATGGAAGAGTTGGGCCTTGATATCACCAAACCCTATCATGATTTATTCTCTTTTGATTCAAGGAAAGTGAAATGCCTGGGATTAATCAAAGACCTGGCCATTACCTTAACTCAGCTGCCCATGAAGAGTATGATGATGGATATTGTGGTAGGAGATGTCCCTCCTAAGTTTGGCATGTTGTTGTCCAGGGTGTGGATTAAGAGACTAGGTGGGACGTTACAGAATGATATATCTTATGCCACTGTCCCATTGTTTGGAGGAGAAAGCAGGAAATTGTACAGAGAAGCACTGTTGGCATATATCATCAGTGATGAGAAGAATCCTACTAATCATCCCATATATGCAGTGGACACTGATTTTGGAGCATGTATCCTCCAAATAGAAGAATCTCAGAAGGCCTCAATGCAGCTCAGGAAACCAATAGTTCAGGCCGAAGAAGAGCAAGAAAGTCAGGTTTGGGAAATGTTCTTTGATGGAGGATGTTCCAGGGAGACTGTAGGAGCAGGGGTGGCGTTGATATCTCAAGAACAAGAAAGCATTCAATTGTCTTTTAAGCTGGTTTTTCAAGTCACTAATAACATAGCAGAGTATGAGGCTCTGATATTGGGCCTTAATGAAGCGAAAGACAGAGGAATCAAGAATCTGAAGGTATTTGGGGATGCTGATTTGATCATTCAGCAAGTAAATAAAACATTTCAAGCAAAGCACCTAAGGCTGAAAGCATACAGAGATGAGGTATGGAGAATCAGAGATTCTTTTGATTATTTCTGTATTTCATACATTCCTAGAGCCCAAAATCAGCTTGCTGATTCCCTTGCTGTGTCTGCTAGTCTATTTATTCCTCCCATGCCTCCCAGACTAGTGTATGAAGTCCAAATGAAATACAGACCATCCTTGATTGATAATGTCCACCATTGGAAATTTTTTCAAGATGATGATGAGTTAAATAGGTTTCTACAAGTCATTAATGAATTTTCCGAAATGCAAACTGACCGAGAGAATGATGCCTTGGAAGAAAACCCCCAGTCCCAACTTAGAAATAAAATTGGTAAAAATAGCATTGTCCAGCTTCCCAGCAATCATATTCCTAAGGGTTTAATTCCTCTTGAAAGACTGTTCGATCAAAATGATGTGCCTTACAAGGCTGCCCAGAAAGAAGACCAATCTACAGTTTGTAAGCATGATATAGGAAGTCCAGGTCAGCCTAGATATGTAAATTTGTCCACTCATTTGTCGATGGATCAAAGTGCTGAATACTGCAAATTAATGAAGCAATTTGCTGATGTGTTTGCCTGGGAGTATAGTGGCCTGAAAACTTATGATAAAAAGATAATTCAGCATAAAATCCCTTTAGAAAAAGACACCATTCCATTCAAACAGAAGCTGAGACTAATAAATCCTATGCTTCTTCCTCTAATTGAAAAAGAAATTAAAAAATTGTTGGCTGCCAAGATTATAGTTCCTCTTAGATATTCAAAATGGGTAGCCAATTTGGTGGTAGCGAGGAAGAAAAATGGGGAAATCAGACTATGTGTTGATTTCAGAAATTTAAACAAATGCTCCAAGAAAGACAACTATCCTCTGCCCAAGATGGAACATTTGTTGCAAAAGGTCTCAAGAGCCAAAGTAATGTCTTTCTTGGATGGTTTTTCAGCTTTAATCAGATTGCTGTGCACCTAGATGATCAAGAAAAGACTGCATTCACCACTCCTTGGGGCACTTTTATGTATGCCAAGATGCCTTTTGGATTGATGAATGCTAGAGCAACCTTTCAGAGAGCTATGGACATAACAATTGTAGGAGAGAAGGATAAATTTGTCCTCATCTACCTTGATGACATAATAGTATACTCCAACAGCCATCAAAATCATTTGTAGCATTTGAAAAAAGTGTTCTTGAAGTGCAAAAGGTTTGGGATTTCAGTCAATCCTAAAAAATCACGATTTGATTTAGAAGAAGCAAGCTGTTGGTGTTATCACTCAGGTTGTTCCCCAAAGTTGTAAGAAAGGGAATACGGTCGAGGTAACCACAGACCAATCTTTTAGATACATATTCTAGCCAATCTGCATCTAGAGAGGGCTCTCTCTTTATGATTTAGCTTTGTTTTGAAATGTGTTAGGCTAGTTATGAAGTTCAAGGGTTTTGTTTTGGGTTTGGATGGTGAGGTTCAATAGAATAGTGAGGCAAACTGAATATTTCAGTCCATTGGGCATGATGGAGTCAAAGAGGATGGCTTTCTGGATTTGGTTTCTTAACAGAGGATGGTATCACAGAGCAAGGTAGTTAAACATGGAACGAATATAGACTGGAATTAGATGGAATGGACTCAATGGATGAAGGGAAATTAAGAATCCTTCAACATATTGAAAGAGAGAAAATAGATTATTACTGGTAAGGAGCAATTAAGAATTCCTTAGCAAATAGTCAATATGCAAGAATCAAGAAGCAGGAGCAATTAAGAATTCACTGCCCATATTAACTCTGAAGAAAACACAGAGAATAATAAATATTGAAGACAGAGTGCAGTTTAAGAAAATTCTAAATTAATTCTTTTCTTTACCATTCAGATTATGAAACACAAATGATATAGCAAACAAGAAAACTATAAAACATGAGATAAAGGGGACTTATTGATTCGGAGTTTGGTTCAATAATTCTGTGACAAGTCTTCTGCATCAATTCCTCATCCAATAGCTAGACAGTAGATGGTTCCAACAACTTTTTATTCCAAAAGCTTCAGTATTACAACCAAAATCTATGAATACCCACCAACCCCAAATACTTCTTTTGGGGGGGTATTTATACAAAATATCTGATGGGGATAATATCTAGTGATGACTAATCCCTTTTTTACAAAGATAGAGACAAACAGACTCGAAAATAGGGAAAAGATAAATTGATGCTATATTGGCTGCTCTATCTTTGTCGGATGTGCTGGATGTAGGCTCTGTGAATCGGTTTACAACTGTCTTCCATTGATATTCAGTGTTGGCTACTCCGTCTTTGTCAGACATTCTTTGACACTGATTAGATACGCTTTGACCAGCTTGAGCCTCATTTATCTTTGTTCATCTTATCACGGAAAAATAGCCCAAAATCTATGTTTTACTTAAGAGAAATTTACAAAATCCCCAACATGTCTTCCCACCATTGTTGCTCTGGCAATTTATGCTTCTAAAGTTTCCTCAGGGTTTCATCAGCTTCTGTATATCTGAAAAAAATAGACTGGAGCTGAAACAGATGTTTTACCTCATGCTCAATAAAGAATAAGTTCTCTAAGTTATCATAGAGGATTTGGCCTGTGGGGAGTGTTTTTACTCCTGAAGCACTTGTTGATGAACTAACTTGATCAACAGCATATTTGTTCAACTTATGTACATAATCTGTGTGTTTCATAAGCCAGTCATTATTTCCTAAAAGACTTGGTAGTCCTTTATCTTGCAAAATTGTAAACCTTTCCATGAAAGAATTAATTTCTACTTGCATATCCTGGCATCTTCTTTCCAAATTCTGCATTAAATTTCTCTTGGTTAGAACTCCAAAATGGTGCCTGTCGTGTCTGGGATGTCGAGTTGTTCCAGTTGTTCCCTATTTCTATTATTCAAAAATTGTATGAGTCGGTTGGCTTGATCGGGCATTTGTCCTAATAAAGCTCTTGATTTTTGAATTTCTCCATGTGTTGCATTCACTAATTCAATCTGCTCATAAATAGTTTGGATAGATGGCCAAACATTACTTAGGGATTGATTGATGTTGGTCCAAAGAATTCCTTTGATTTCTGCCAGAGGCTTATCCATAGTGAGATCCTTCTCTAATGTTCTCACTTTATTCTCTAATGCTTTAACCTCTCTTATTTTCTCTGCCACACTTATTTTGGATTTATCATAACTCTTTTCTACTTTTGCCAATTGCTCTTTCACTCGTTTCAATTCTGACACTTGGAGTCTCAATTCTTCCATGGCCTTTATCAATTCTTCTGTGCTCATATTAGTACTACTGCTTGGTGTTGTTGTTGTTGTTTCTCTACCTGTAATTACCTCTGTTGTGATTGTTGGGACATTTGAGACCAATGCTGATCCAATTGTTGAGGGGACTACCATTGTGACTGTAGGGATTACCTTAGGTGGCTGGGAGGTCGACTCTCCCTGCTTCTCTTTTAATGCTTTTTTGAGTGCCTGCTCTGTATCAATTAATATTTCATTGAGTTTCATGAGCAGGTCCATCATGTCCTCCTCTGATTTCTACTCTATGATTTCTGCAGTCTGAGGGTGCCTTAAAGGAGGTAGCTTCAGCTGTTTCCTCAGGGCAGCAATGTCCTCTTCCTTCTTCTTGATTAGTGCCTTTATGCCTTTAGTATCTTTGGGGTCATGTCCCAGTTCCATGATGATTTCTTCTAAGGATTTGATTTTGTTATCCTTGGCCAGAGAAGAAGCTTTCTCCCAATGCAACTGAGTCGTTGTGTTGTCTAAGGAACTTTGTAACTGGTGGGCCAACATTGCTTTCCCAGTTAGTGTGGAATAAACCATTTCCCAGTCTGTTTTTGAAGTTCAATTTGGTCCAGTGGATGAATGTCTTTGGCTAGGACCTCCAAGTTTGTTCTGATGTAATCTACTAGCGACTGGGGTTGTTGTACCTTTGGCTTAAAATAACTCATTAACATTTTGCCTTCTTTAATGTCATAGGCAGACATCAATCTTTGCTGAGTTGAGGGGGCCATTTGAGTAACTGCAGGTCGAATGAAGGATTGCAGAGCACGTTGATGTGGTCTCTTCGGCCAGGTGGTAGTTGAAAAGCTGGTACAATGGCTCTAGTCATTATTTTGCATGGGAGCGTGAATAAAGAGAATTACAGCGAAAATTATATTTCATTGTTTTTTAACGAAATTTGATTTGGTGGGTATTTTTGGCATTTATTGAGCGAATGACGTCAGCATGACAGGACATCTTGTCGTTTAGCGGGGGGGTGGTAAGCAGTTTACCCCGCACCGCTTATGGGCTTAAGTGGTTTCGGACGGGGGGGCCGCGAGGAGCGCAGGCGTGTGACGCATGTCCTGGTATGGGCGGTGATACTGCCATTCCCTCGGGCAGTAAAGTTCAGCGGATGGAGGGCTAGAGAAATGCATATCGGCCGTCTGATGGGAGGGCATCGTTCGAACGGTGGGTGCTCATTGGAGGTGGTAGATGGTTAAGGCGTGGGACCGACACACAATAAATTAAAGTTTTATAATGCATCGAGGTTATTACAATTGGTTCACGGGGTTGTGGGTTTGGTTATTTAATTAACCAGAGGTTAATAAATCTCGAGGTTATGCGCACGAAGGGTTATTACAAGGTTTCGGATAAACCTTTAATCCCCAATTACATAGTGATATGGTTTATAATTAAACCGAGTGGGATATTTAACATTTTCAGGATTATATTCTAAATACATAATACGGGAAGGGGTTTATTTACAAGGGATTTTAATATAATAAATGCTAATTTGTTAATATGAAACTTTTGAAAGTGAATGCGTGCTAAGCATAATGTTACAAAACTTAGGCAAAAAAGGGAAAAAATAGGGATTTATACAAGAAATGAGGCCATTTCCCTAAGTAAAAATGGGGTTTTACCTAGGCATCTGATGAAAAAAGGGAATGAGTGTCTTTTTAAGGATTTTCAGTAGATCTTAATACCTTTGGGAAATTATTAGATGATTTGGGGAAAGGATGGAGGTGAGTTAGTCATGCCTTCCTTGAGCTGTATCCAAACATCTGCCATGGTACTTGTGACAATAGTAAGATGAACAACTTGAGAGACAAAACCTATCACAAGTCTCATTCTGCAACACGAAAACTACCTACCCAGCCTACTGTACCTAACATTTTTTCTTCTTTTTCTTTGGGTGCACTTGGACTGGCAAACCCTCATCAATTTTCTTTTCTTTTCATGATAAGCCTATCTAAGTTAGAGAAAGATTTCGGCAAAAATCACATGGAATGTCATTTGTCGACGCGTTTCGAACCAACCAGTGTGGTTCATCGCCAGGACAAGCCTATCTAAGTCTGCCCTTATTTCTTCCAAGGGCTCAGATTAAACAGTTGAGCTCCTTAGCTTCTCTACCTATCTACTTATTTGCCAAGTTTAAACAGTTTGGACAAATTTTTATTCTCTATCTCTAAAATAGGAAATTCAAACATGAACTGGCCAAGATTAAGCTATTGGGCCATTCATCAATTGTGGTAAAAAGTTCAACAAGTTGTACATGATGCTTTATTTACAGAAAAATGAAATAGTAGTGGCATTTGGACTTGCACACTTTTCTGGTCTTTTTATTTGGTGTTCATTTCTTTTCATTTTTTCTTTTGACCATTTATTTTTTTACCCTTTGATCTTTCTTTTAGGGTATAACCTCTTTACATTTTTTAAATTTTTTGATTTTTTGAAAATATGGATCACCTTTGCAACAAGAAAAGGTATGAACATATTGCAGAGCTAATCAAGTCAATCATGAAATATGACACCTATTGGTATAGGAGCATAAGAGTTGGGACATATTGTTTCTGTTGCAAGTGTCTGAATTGACCCAAAAAGAGTAAAAGCAATACAGAGTTTGTTTGTACCTAGATCAAAGAAATATATCCAATCCTTTTTGGGCAGAATTAATTTTGTGAGGAGGTTTATTCCAAATTTTGCAGAATTGGTGAAGCATATTACCTCCATGTTAAAGAAAGGATCAGAGGTAAGATGGACTGATGCAACAAGGAAATAATTTGAGTCTATTAAAAAAGCTATTATGGAAGCTCCCACATTAATAAGTCCAGATTACAGCAAGGAGTTCCATGTATTCTCATTTTCCTCTGAGGACACCATTGCAGCAGTTTTATTGCAGGAAGATGAAGAAGGTTCAGAACATCCAGTGGCATTTTTCAGCAAAAATTTAAGGGATGTTGAATTGAGGTATGATATTATTGAGAAACATGCATATGCTCTTATCAAATCCTTGAAATCTTTCAGAGTTTACATTCTGCATTCCAAGATAATTGCATATGTACCCTTTGCTGCAATAAAAGATGTATTGACACAACCTGATGCTGATGGAAGAAGGGCAAAATGGATTGCAAAGATGATAGAATTTAATATAGAACTGAAGCTCACCAAGCTAGTCAAAGGTCAGGGTCTTGCCAAGTTATTGGCTGAAGAAAATTGTAGATCATTAGATATTGATTTCCTGAGCACAATTGCAGAAAATGGTCAGGCAGATGACGAAGAGGAAGCAGCTGAACCAGACAGAAAGCAGTCAGTGGCTGAAAGTCTAGCTTCTTGTGATTGGTATTCTGCAATAGTTAAATTATTGTTGAAGCTAGAATCCCTTCAGGATTTACTCAAAGTCAAGCCAGAACCATAAAGCTTAGGGCAGCTAAATATTGCATTATTGAAAATCTGCTTTATTGGAGGGATCCATCTGGGGTGCTTTTAAGGTGTATGAACAAAGAACAGTCAAAAGAAGTTATGTTGCAGTTCCATTCTAGCATGTGTGGAGGGCACCATTATTGGAAAACCACTGCCCATAAGATTCTCAGAGCTGGGTACTATTGGCCCACTTTATTTTTTGATGTATTTTCTTTTGTTAAATCTTGTGACAGGTGCCAAAGATTTGAAGGAAAACAGCAGTTGAAGTCCCTGCCCTTAAAACCAATACATGCAAAAGGACCTTTTCAGCAGTGGGGCTTGGATTTCATTGGAGAAATCAATCCACATTCCAGTGGCCAGCACAGATGGATATTAGTAGCCACTGATTATTTCACTAAGTGGATTGAAGCAGTCCCTACCAGGAAGGCTGATCACAGTGTGGTCATGAAGTTTTTAATTGAAAATATCTTTACCAGATTTGGTTGTCCACACAAACTAGTCACAGATAATGCAGCAGCCTTTAGGGCAAAAGAATTGGTGGAAATGTGTGATTCAATGGGTATTAAACTTGTTCATTCCACCTCATATTATCCTCAAGGAAATGGTTTGGCAGAATCCTCTAATAAAAGCCTGATAAGGATAATTAAGAAACTGTTAGAGGATAATAAAAAGAATTGGGATTCAAAGCTCAAATATGCATTGTGGGTTGACAGAGTGACCATTAAGAAATCCACAGGCGATTCTCCTTTCAAGCTGGTATATGGCACTGAGGTTGTATTTCCAATTCAGTTAACTCTCCCTGTGGCAAAATTCCTTCAAGAAGAACAGAATGAGGAAGAAGAAATGGCAACGAGGATCACTGATTTAGTAGAGGTACATCAGATTAGAGAACAACTGGTTGAAAAGGCTGCAGTACATCAGAAAAATATCAAGGATGCTTTTGACAAGAAGACAAAGACAGATGATTTTCAGGTTGGAGACTTGGTTTTGAAGTGGGATGCATTGAAGGAAAAGAAAGGCGATCATGGGAAGTTTGATGCTTTCTAGACAGGCCCTTTCATTATTTCACAGATTCAAGGGAACAACACCTTCATACTGAAAAGTATGGGAGGAGAGGCAGTTTTTGGTGGCCTAGTTAATGGGCGTTTTCTAAAAAATTATGTTGTTTAAGGTCTTTTGGCCTTAAAAGTTCTAAATATTGTTTTTATCAGTTTTAGTATAGGTGCAGTAGACTCCATGCCCAATGGAACACTAGGAATTTTGGCTAATTTGTTTTTAGCTGGAAAGGCATTGATCTGCAGGTTCTTGAGACCTCACAGGGAGGATCTCATCCCCAGAAGGAGCCAGTGTTAGCTCTGCTATTGATCTCGATATTTAAAGGTCAAAATGCATGCTTGATTGGGTTTTCTATGATAAAACAAGAGTTGCAGTGGCCAGCCCGCCTCTTTCCCCTTCACTCTGCTCATGTTCTCATAACTCCCTGCACCTTTGTTTCCTCCTTCCCCTTAAATCCTCCTTACTCTCCTTTAAACCCCTTTACCCCTGTTTTTCTCCCAAAACCCCGCATAAACCCTTTTTCCCCGGCTCCTAGGCGTTTTTTGTTTAAACACTACAAAATCCCATTACCCTTGTTTTACACCTGAATTTAGTGTAAAAGTTGTTTTCCTTAGCGCCCGGGTTCTTTAAGTTTAAACGTTATATAACCCACACGACCATATTCATCTAGTCGCGCTCTGTCCCCGTCACATCAGTTTTAAAGGAGCACGTGTTTATTACCTTGGTAGTCCGATTTTCCGTCACCGCAATCCAACGACATACGCAACCCCTGCTCCTGTAACTTGCATTCCTGTTAGTCAGAGGGGAAAGAGGTTTCCCGCCGACCTACCTGCCACGCATCGCGGTTCTATTACGTCACGCCCCCACATACGGAAATTGCTTACCATCCCGAAGCGGTGTGGGGAAACTGCTTTCCGCCCTTCCTGTACGGTCCCCCGCTCATTAACCTTCACTCATCTTCGCTGCCCGATAGCCGTCGGATCTGCCCGATCGTGATCTAGCGGCCCACATTTGCCTGTCTGTGCTACCTCCCGATACCCCTCGTCAAACGATCTCCGCCGTTGATTTGTGTGATCCGACGGCTAAGCTTCGTCCGTCTGCTCAGTCTGCCTCTACTATTCTGCCTCCGCCCATAGCCTGCTTTGTGATCTCGAGAAACGAAGGCAGCCAGTGTTTCAGCTCCCAGCGTAATAAATCCTTAACAACCGCATTTAAAAGACAGAATGGCTGAAGGACAAAAAGGACACCCTCGAGCAGTTCAAGCATTTATCAGTGATGGAGCATGTTCCATATTATATGCCACCTGTTCAGAGGAGGACTGCAAAGCACTAGAAAAGGCCAATTTTTTTCATTAAAACACATAGTTTGCAGCAGAAACCCATATATGATTGTAAATGTGGTTTGTGGTCCATTATGACCCCTCCACGCATAGGGCAGCAGAGCAATCTTGTAAACAAACTCCATATATACCCAAAAATCAGATGTAATGAAGGTTGATGAATGTTATTCCTAATGTAAAGTTCAACTTCTGGAGACTGCAACTACTGTGATACCTGCAGCTTCTGGTCTTCATTTTCAGCTAATGCAAGCTTCTTTTGCCGTTAATTGCTCACTTTCCACTTCTTCTTCTTTGTTCCAGGTGTGCCTGTTATGCATTTTTCATGTGCTCTTGATGTTTAGCATTAGAGGGGTTTTCATACCACCTCTGTGTTAGAATCTATCTTGTATCATTGAATGTGTATGCAGGTTTCTGTTATTTTAATGCCAGAGAGATGTCATCCTGTCTGTGCATTAGGAAATAGATTTGCAGAGCTCCTTATTGGTTGCAGCTGACCATCACAGGGTCCTGTGCATCTGCTGGTATGATTAGTATTCTCCCTCTTCACTGTTCGTCAAACTGTGAGTAATTGGTGGTCTAAAGCCTTGTAGTCTGGGGGTGTTCACCCATGTCTGGGGTTAAGCATAGTAGAAGTGGTTATCTGGCTTGAATATGCATCATTCCTTCCATTCATCCACCATTTTCCAACATTTTTGTTGAGTTTGTAATGTTCCCAAGCATCTCTGATATACAACCTAGGGGAGTTTCTTGGGGTGATAACAGGGCCCTAATGGCTTGGATCTGAGAAAGTTGAGAAAATACATACAACCTTGGTAGGAACGACGTTCAATAGAATATATGACTCATGCTCCTTCAGGTTCTTTAAAATTTGCGTTTGGTGTAGCTACAGAAATCGATGCAGTGAATTATGTCTTTCCCAAACTTGGTTAGCAACCTCTCATTTCATTCTAGGATTTTTCTTCTTTGTAGGTCATTTGTGGCATGTGGGAAGGGCTTGTACAATTGCAGCGGGATTTATCGTGATTTTGAACTTGTCCTTTCCATGGATCCTCTTCATTGAAACTATATATTGAACCATATGGAAGAGAAATCGATTCAATTTCATTACATCTATCTCCCATATTGATGGGATAGGAGTATTTGAAAATACTGTCTTTCCAACTGGATCCTTGTAGCTTGGCTATATACGGCCAAGATATTATCTTTTTTGTATTGGATAGGACCAATAAATGTGATTGTTGAAAAACAATAAGAGAGAGAAGTATTCAAACCCTCAATATTGTTTTTTTACTGTATCGGTTTTCAAGACCAGATCCATCAACCACTTAGCCATCTCTCTCGGGGACAACTTCTATTCTACCCCTTCAGACAATCCCTAACTATAAGCATAAGGCCGAGTCGATAGAAACTATACTTGTGAAACATGATGATTTTTCATCATCATCTAGAATGGAAAAAATAAATGTTTTTCCCTCTCCTCTCAGGCTCAAATATCAAATTTAAAACGTTTAAAATTCTTGATCAATTTATGGTCAAATTGTGACAACCCCAAAATTAAAACATGCAACTAATTAGATCAATTATGCGATTTACAATCAACACACCTCTATTCAACTAATTAGCATAGAATTTTTGAGAAATAGGAGCAAAGGCAACTTACCTGTAGCGATGATATTCCTTACTTGTAATTTTGGATTTGAACGCTATTTGAATCTCGCTAACCGCAACAAATTTTTGGGGACGACTCTCCACCCAACCGTAAGCTCAGTTGCATATAATCTTTCTACAACGGGCCACCCCCGAGCCCTCAATCAACGTACTACTGCTATTGGCTTATTGGGACCTGACCCAGGTTTAGAAATGTTTAGCCAAAAAAATCCGAAAACTACTGGCCCTTTCGGCAACAGTCCGCGGAGCGCAGACTGAGGTCTCACCAGAGGTAGTATGGGAGGGTGCTGGAACCAGGTTTCTGCACCCTAGGGATGTTTTGATGGTGTCTAGAAGGTTCGTGAATCGATCCCTTGCACTATGCTACTTCCGCGCAGTCGCCTGTTCAAAGAAACTACCTTCACGCGGCTTGGAGAGTGCAAATGCTCTTTACTGTGCTTAGTATTATTATATATCTTGGATTAATTTAAGTAGGCACAATACTTTCCTTTACCATTTAACATAAAAAAACCTGTTCGCAATCATAAACTGTAAATGGATGTGTAAACAGG